>JAWWNJ010000123.1:0-735237 GCA_037176885.1 Favolaschia claudopus
AGCGGGTGTCTTGGTATCGAGCCATGTACTGCTGTAAAGGTTTCGCGGAAGGCCCGGCGGGGCTGCGGCCGTTCCATAACCGTGCTGAGGGTTGCGGACTCGTGGGGCAGGCTTTGGGCCTGGTTGGTTCTTCTTGTTCAGAGCGGTCTGCGCATCGACGAAGCGCAGATAGTCGGCGATGGAAGGCTCACGCCAGATGCAGACCTTGACTTTGTAGATTCGGACTAGTTGGCCGTCCATCATGATCTCCGCCTCTTGGTGGCCAACCATATCTCTCATCCGCTTCCACGTCTCGACATCCCTCGCAGTCCCCGTCAATATCTTCAGCTCGATTGTGTGAGGACTTGTTTCGATACGATCCTCAAGTTTCTGCTTGTTGATTCAGTCTTCGCTCATATGAATGTCAATGTGGACTTACGCGGGTCTTGAGGGCAAGGCTTCGCATTTGAAGCTGGTGCTGCTCCTTCGCCTGCACTGCGCGAGCACGAGCCTCTGCCAACGTCTCAACGTGTTGAGTCGCTGAGCTGAAGCGTGGCTGGAATTTGTGCCATGACCCACGCCAAGTAGCGAGCTTGTCCTTCATTGCGTTCTCTATAAATACGCGATTGGCGCCGACTTCGATGAAATCTTCTTGTTCTTCCTCATGCTCTGCCAGGAGGGTGTCCACAATCTTCTTGATCATGAGCTTGTTCCAACGACACTGGAGGTATCCTGGGCTGAAATCCCATTGAAAGAGCTCGTCGGGGGGATCTTCGCCTGCTTCGCAAGCAGACACCGAAGCTTCCGAAGCAGGGTTGTGGTGCTCGAAGTCCCCACGACTTCTACCTCAAATTTCATACAAGTGAAGTGGCGCAGGCGCCTCTGCGAGCGCAGCATGATCAGAGACTTGAGTGGATGAATATTATGGCTAGACGACTCACATGCACATAATTGATCATAAAAGGCTTGTCCTGTTTCTTCTTTGCGCTCCCCGATTTCTTCTTCGCTGTTGTCCCTTTCTTAGGCGTCACAGTTACCACTGCGTCGCGACCAAGGCACAGTTGTGCGAAGTCATTCAGCACTTTGTCGAGCTTGTCAATGTCGCCGTCGAATACCTCAGCCAGACGGGGAGTGGCGCTGAGCAAGGGTTGCGAGGTCGACTCGGTACTGGGCTCAGGCACTTCAGCCATTGGAATAGGATCGAGGGGAATCTCGATCGTGCGTGCGCCAGTGTTGACGATAGCGCCCATGCTGGCACGAGTTTTCCGGCGGGGAGGAACTTGCTTCTTAGAGGTGTTCAGTGCCTGAAGCTGACTGTGCGCACGAAGCTGGATGGCCTCGTCCGACTTGGAGCATGAGTATGATGAGACGGATATGGGGGTGTGCAATACTGATTAATTCACGCTGGAGCCGATCGACGTCTTCGTTTCGCTGCATCAACAGCTTTTGAGCCTCAGTGAACTTATTTCGTTCTGCTGCTGGAACTTCGGTGGCGTCAATTGCAGTGAAAGTAAAGGCCACAAGCAGACCTACCATCGAATCAAGATGCTCCCGGTCGGCAGTAAACAATGCTTCCATTTGACCGAGCTTGTTCTGGTCGGCGAGGAACTGTGCTTCCATTTGGCCTTCGTGGTGTTGCATCTCTAAAATAATCTGATGCTTGCTGTGAGCTCGTCCTGCAAAGAACTCAGCACACGGCCTTGTTCCACGGCTGTCGCCTGTGCCGCTGCAAGAGCACCGCGAAGAGCGTCGACATCGGCGGCGAGATTGACGGTTACCAAAGTAACTTGTCAAAATTAACTTGGCCTGCCAAAACTAACTTTACTTTACTTATGGCTGGGGATGTTAACTTGGTAAGTAAAAGCACAGTTTAAGCCAAGTTAAGTACCTTTAAGTTGATGAAAGTTACAGTAAGTAACTTCAAGTAGAATGTTTGTAGGGCGTATTTCAAGCGGATTTACCGTATTATAACCGTGAAATGCCCATGTTTCGCTGCGAATAAAGGAAATCGAGGTCGGGTATACCAGAAGAGATTAGCCGAGGCCCCGGATTGAGGTATTCAGTGCCAAATTCGAGCAACGAAGAGTGTTGACGGAAGTAAGGAGTAAGTAAACGTCAAGAGCGGAATTTCGGCATCGCGGCCATGTGAAATTGAAGATCAACATGTCACGCGTGACCATTCTGTTTCTTCGTCTCTCCTTTCTTCTTCGCGTTCCCTCGCGGCGTGCGGCGGTATATGAATCGTGTTTCAGGCTCTCCAGTGGACTTTTCTTCTCTCCCTCCCCAAAGAGGAATCAATTCCCCCCCCCCAACATCCAGAAATACCTTGTACTTCACCCGAATCTTGAGTCTTGACCCAATCTCAAGTTTCAACCCAATCTGGATCTCACCAGGCTCTCGGTCCGCATGCTCGTTTTCGTCAAGAGCTCTCCCCCATTATCAGAAATCTGGTTCTCATACTAATAATAACCATACTCAATTATACTCACAACAATGCATACCACTACACCCTGTAGTATCGAGCGGGCCAAGTATCCTCCCCTCCTCCCGTGACTACTAGGTCGAATGTCTTCGTCACATTATTCCTGATGCCTGATAGGTGGAACTTGTATGTCGCCCCGGGTAAAGTTTCTTCGCAAACTCGATCACACCGCATGGAAATCAATGTAAATACCAGGTTTGCTTCTTCCTTGCGTCCTATGAAGGGAATTAGCGATGGTACGGCGTGGAAGGTACGATTCTCTTCCTGAACCTTTCTTGCGGACTTTGTCTCATTTAAACTCAACCTCAAATGGATGATTTATCTAACACAGCATGCATCCGACCAGTTATGTCTTCTTAATTTCAGTGTGGAATCTCTGACGACCGAGCTGTCTTGGAAGATACATCGTGGGGCGGGGATTTGGGTCCCTTCAGACACAAAACACATCGCTCCTTCGCTTTGGATTTGTCGTAAGACAACTAACTTTACATGCGGGTTTCGATCTCATTCGTTCTCTTAGGACAGTTACTCGCGGGGAATACAGCATTTTGAATTCTTATGCGCAGGTCTTTGGACGGTTACTTATATTTAACCTCCAGCAACGGCCGATCTGCTATATCTTGCGTCGATCCGGCTAGTGCTTCAGCGGGATCGTCCCAATCGGACGAATTCACTTTATCCATGTTACATCCTTTCGTCGAAGCTCGGAGCCACAGATGTAAGCAGTAAAGGTTTTTCCTCGTGGAACTCATTGCCAAACAGAAGCATTGTTCGCACCCGGCCATGTAAGCTGGTACAGCTTATTCTCGTGTTGCACATCAATATTCTTTTCCGAGCAAGAAAACCAGATATCCGACCTCAAATCAAACGGTAGCACCGACCCTCAGACGGCGGTTACTTACCTGCATCCCACCAGAACCGATGGGCTGACGACTTTTAGTTCGCCGAGATGCCCAACGGCTCGATGTTACTTCCAAATTGAAATTGCTGGGACATTACACGGAAACTTTGACAAACCAGGTAGCGAGTGGAGTATGCAGCATTTATTGCGTCCTACCCGCGTAAACTATGGTCAAATCAGAGAAGGTTTAGAGTTGAGATTGGTTTAATTTAAGTTGAAGTTGAAATTCTCACAGAAAGGCTTGTATCCCTGAAGAGATATCCCGAAATCGAACTCAAATCTGTGGCTGCTTCTAGGGAATTTTGTCTTGGTCAAATTATTCGGCCCTCTTACGCTCTCCGCAGACCTGTCTGTCACATCCGAATTAGGTATTCAATGGAAAGTATACGGTGAGGGACAAATAAAGTACAAATGGAGGACAAGTACAATATGAGGCAAGTACAGTGCAAGTAGACATGAACGAAGTAAGGCAAGTCGTGCTCATAGCGAAGAGAATTTAGCCTTGAACTCAATCTAAGGGTTTGAAGCAAAATGCGATAAAGTAAAGTAAGTAACGGTGAAGTAAAAGTACAGTGCAGTTGAAGTAAAGTAAAGTAAAGTACAACACAAAAAAGCAAAGCAAACTCAGAGTACAGTAAATGAAGGGAAGCGAAGGGAGCGGAGATAAACGTCAGGAGGGCGCCACTCAACCTGAGCCCAGATATATGTGGATTCTCTGGTAAGCACACCGACGATTCCATGGCCAAGAAGTGGTTTATCTGGGCAGCTCGGTGGAAGGAAGCTTTAGAGGCGCCAAAGCGAACTACCTTCTTCCCTGTGCGTCGAGCTAGGTTTGATAAAGGCCGTTTTCAACTTGCCGGTCGGCTTTCGACTGCCGCGCGCGAATCAATTCCGAAAATCTGCCACATGTCTGCCGGCGAGTCCACCGAGATTCGGCCCTCTATCGAGTGAGCTGCCGCTGTTCGGCTCGAACCGAAGGAATAACAGAATGGTACGGTAACGTGGCACTTGGAAGTGAGAGTGCAATGAAGTATCGGGAAAGAGAAGTACAGTAGATTAAAGTAGAATAAAGCAAAGTGAAAGCACAGTAATTCAAGTGAAGTGAAGTACACTACAAATGAATAAAGCAATCTGGGCGAAGGGACGGGAAGAAAATCAGATAAAAGTAAACGTACGCAGTAAAGTAAACATATGTTTGCTGATACTGGGAGTCCTCCACCTAAATTAAGAACCTCTCATTAGCACTTAGCAATCCGTCGAGTTCGCTAACTCTGTTCAGTACAAGCATTTGAACATTAATCAGCATTGAGCAATCAAATCATCGCAATATGATATACCGACCTCCCCCCTTTATCCTCTCATTATAATCTGTATTCCCTTATCTCTTCAATCTCTAGATCTTGTGTCTTCTGCTCGGCCGACAGAATCGGTGCGGGCAAGTTGAACGGTGTGAATGTTATGTGGGGCTCATCAATTCACTATAGCTCAACTTTCAACGACTCATTCCTGGCTCCTACTTCTTGCGGCAAGTCAGCGCATGGCAGATCAGTCTCTTTTGTCTGCTCAGGCCTTTTGAACTGCAGTTTCAACAAATCCTAGCGGATCGCCGACCGGTGATTATTCAAAGTTCTTCGCGCAGACTCGATTTGATCGGCTGCACTGTATTTCAGATGAAAAATAGAACTTCTCGGAATGCGGTTCCATTCCACATAGTGACTGGTAGTACATTCACTGTGGCCCGCAAACCCCATGAATTTCACGCAGTTGATTCACCCAATCTTCGCCTGAAACTCACCAGAAAAGCCCATGAATTTCACGCAGAACTTGTGAATTTCACGGGGTTCAATTCACCTAGTTGGACCAAGTGAATGGAACGTTTCATGGGGTTCATTCACGTAGTTCTCCAGTGAATTTCACGGAATTATATAGTGGAATCCCGTTTCACTAGGTTCATTTCACCTTCATTTACCTGAGAATTCATTCATAAACTACGTGAAAATTTGATTGAAAGTCCGTGAAAAATCAATTGGGCCAATCTTGCTTTGACCAGACATCACGGGAATCCTACAACATACTACATTGCTTTACTATCTGTAGTTCACTACTGACTACTAGAATATATGACCTTACTTAGTTGCAATACAAATTACCGAACACTATATAGAATTGAATTTCTTGATATGTATAGGGTGAGCGCAACCAGTACTGATGACCGGAACCATGTACCTTGCTCGGAGCAACTCTGACCCCATGAATTTCACCCAGTTTGAGAGTGAATTTCAGAGAGTCCCACCTTGGCTAAAATTGCAATTTTTCAACGATTCCAAGTGACTTGATTCAACCAATTTTCAAGTGAATTCACGTCCTTGGAATATAGGTATCCCAAGCCAAATTCATGCACTTTCATTGACCCAATAACAAGGTGATATTCACGTAGCTCAGCATGGCATACAGGAAGTACGTGAATCAGGTACCTGAATTTCCAACTACGTGAATCTAAATTCACCTGAAAATTGGTTGAATCGCGAATTTCATGCAACGGCTAAGTGAAATTCACGGGGTTTTACAACCACAGTGATTATGGAGTTAAGGCACCCGAGTTGGCAAGAAATGCCTCTCCGTAATTGAATCTTTCCTCCCACGCACCCTCTCCTGTCAAAACTCCTGAATCTCAATGTGACATCAGGTGTTCCCTCTGCCAAACAGAGGCAACTCGGCATTTTCATCATATCTCGACTCAAAAATCATTCGTTGGGATCAAGAAACCTAATCTATGTACTACTAAATTCTCATCGAATTGAGGATTTTGGCACAAAATTGTGGCAAACACTGCCCAAAATCCATCAAATCACCCACCAAATAGCGATTCCGACTCGGCGCTGCTCACCATCCGGTCAACGGGATTGCCTAGAAATTTTTCCGAAACAAGCTTGACATACCATACTATACTCCGTAGTTTTTTTTTTTTTTTTTTTTTGATGTTGTTTACACTGTGTGTTTTGCAGGTGAACACAGCGACAAATCTGGAACAAAAAGCCAGTGAAAAGTGGTGCTCAGAGCAACGAATACTTATCTAACAATTATGTAAATTGACACAGAGGTAGTCGTACATGTATAGTACAATATCTCTGTTCAAAGTTTGTGAGAGAATGCTTACCCGAGGGAAGGTGGATGAAACGATCCAAAAACCACCCGTTTTTGGACTTTGGCGGGGAACAAACAAGTACACATAATCCACTTCGGCAATCGCGGATGCCCAGCCCCATAATACTATGCATCTTGTCTTGCGTCACAGAAAATTCTGGGACTCCGAGCGGTTTTGAGGCTATGTTAAGGGATTCAACGAACTCCACACAACATTTGATTCCACGTATCGACCGACTAACTATCTGCGTCTCAACTCTCGAAAACGGCGTCCTGTAATTTCCAATTTTACATCGACACTGTGCAAAGTATACATCATGAAATTCATGCAAACTGTCATGAATTTCAGGTTTCATGATGTTTTGTCATGAAGCACACCATGAATTTCAAGGGGGGTTTCATGATGCTCAGAAAGCTCATTTTTGCAAGTATGAATTCATGACAAAACATCATGAATTTTCGTCATGAAAGAACCGAGCGATTTTTTCTGGCTAAGTCCACCAAGGGTTAAGTGGGTAGTGTGCTAATATCAATGATAAATGGTATCAGTCGGTCTCTGGTCTCTATCAAGTGCACACTGTTGAAAATTAGTTAACTAAATGAGGAGGTTAACGGGGATAAACAACTTGAGACGGTGCCGCATGACATCCATATATTGACCAAGATAACATAGTTTGTAATTCCCACTTAGTCTATGTGTATAGTAAGGTCACGCTGACGTAGTGCGTCATACGGCGGTTTTGAGTTCGATTCGGGTGGTGTCACCTGAGTTTGGTTGTTATTCATTTGCTTTGCAGCGCTCTCGTTTCATGATATTTTGTTCTGATTGATAAAATATCATGAAAAAACGTCATGAAGAGCCCCATAATCATCATGAAAACATACTTTCAATTCATGATGTTGCGTTAGCAATTTCCAGGCGATTCATCATGAATTCCTGGACATAATGTTGGGATTTTCATGGCCAACAACATCATGAATTTCATGACCCTTCCTTTGCACAGTGCGAGGGGCATCCGCAAATTCGCCGAAGGGAGGAAGAAGATGAAGACTACGTTGAAGAATTACCTCCAACATAGCGACAGGCCACCACCCGCATACTGCGACCTCAAGGGAAAGACTCACATATCAGAATATAAGCCGAGGTGGCTGGAAGCCAGTAGAGCTCTATCGAACAAGAGCTGCTGGAGTGCAGGTGCAGGAGCACACAGAGGGGCTCAAGAGTCTCAGAGATGAGGGTAAAGAGTAAGAATGATAGATTGTAGACTGTACTCAACTACGAGAAGTACATAAATGTAGATAGGTATCAATGGATAAGAAATGTCCGAAGTCGGAATGATGCGAACCAACAAATTCATATCCTGACATCACAGACCCAGAAGAAAGTTATTCCTGGAAAGGTCGTGAAGTCAGGTCGTAAACTGGGATATTGTGGAGATGGACGAGGAGGAATGAGTCTGAATTTGTTGGTCTCAAGTTTGTTTTGACAGTTAATGGCGGAGGGGTTGCTGACAAATAGCCTTTTTTGGAAGCTCCGCGCTTGTAATGAGAATTTAAACTCCGATCGACCAGCCTTAGTCTCGTGACCAGACTCTTATCAAAGGGAACCCTGTCATAAGAGTCTGGAACAATCAGCGGCTGTCGAACCGTACCCTTGAGCTATCAAAATTGATCGAGTTTTCCCACAGTATGTGGACTTTACCTCCTCTCATTCTGCTTGCTTCTAGAGCGTAACTTGACAATATTTGGGCAGAGTCTGCTGCTATAATGCAGTTAAAGTCTATCTGTGCAGTTCAAGTCACATTTCTGCATCGAATGTCAGGCTTTAAGAGGTTTGAGTATACTGCGTAATAAGGATGACTGTTACGTCCCAAAACCGGTCGAGAGCCTCAAGTAGCTCATCTTGAATCTTCTGCAGACTATTAGGTAGAAATTTTGGTAGATCTAATTTTTTTAAGGTCCTGTGCGTCGAGAAACTTAGCCCTTCGCGCACTTTCAGCGAACTTGTGACAAGTTAGACCGTTTTGGGAAGTGCTGTCAGCAGAATTACGCACAGGCTGAATATTGTGCAGCTACGACCTTGGTTAAAGAAAATATTTGTTTGGAAGGCTCAATAGACTTTGAGCAGCTGAATAGCCCTAGTATGCATAAATTCTATGTCATTAAAAGGAAGAAGTGAGCAAAACGAGGGGAAGTAAAGTCCACATACTGTGGGAAAACTCGATCAATTTTGATTGCGAGCGAAGCGAGCAATTCTACCCTTCACGTGACTGGCTGGGGGCTAAGCAGAGCATGCAAACACGAACAAATGTTTCCGCAGTGGCTGACATTGGTCTCAGCACAGAATGCCCTCAAACTCATTCAGTTTTTTCAACCTCGCAGTAAAAACAGTACCAGAAGATGCGCATTGACAAGGCGGTTCGAATGGTGCCAGTTTGAGGATGTGCAGAGGGAAAACAACGACCGGTTATGTCCAAGAAAAAGGAGAGAAAATTCTGTCATTGGGATTACGCTTCGCGAGCACACCGCGCCCTGAGCGGATCACTAGTAGCTCAAGGGTACGGTTCGACAGCCGCTGATTGTTCCAGACTCTTATGACAGGGTTCCCTTTGGGATGGCATAAGAGTCTGGTCACGAGACTAGACCAGCCTGTCTATCGACAGCTTGCTTCATAGACAGGCGGGTTTCGAGCCTAAACGGTTTACTAGTAGTAAACGATCAGCAATACAACTGGCAGAGGCGTGGGAGCGCACGTGATCTGCACGGCGTGGGGGTGAGAGACTCAGAGAGAGATTCGGTTTATGGCACAAGCTATGCTACGTAGCTAAGAAGCCCGACGGCGTGGGGGTCCTTGTGCACGAATCCACTTTCCGACTTAACTTTTGCTGGAATCTCACGCGGGCGGCTGTCCTGTCCATTCCAGGGATGGGGTGAACTGCAGCCCACCAGACCGTGGAAATCAAGCCAACGGAGAGACATAGAACGCTGATGACGAGCAGTGGGGCCGATGCATGCACCTCAAAAAGAAAATGTGAGATGTTGAGGACACGGGTGAGCGCGGAGTGGACATATGTACCCCAGGATACAGGTGGATCCCACACCAAAGCAGAAGAAACGGACGGCCAAGAAAGCAGCGGGGTACATCGTACTACTTGAACTTCGTAGTCCTATACTTGAAAAGAGGGCCAGGCCATCAGTCACGTGACTCTCACCGGCGCGCGGCGCCGGGGACCGCGTGTGAGTTTCAACATCTCGACAGCCGGTTGTGTTGTAGGATGTTGACAAAACCCCGTGATTTTCTGTCAAAAGTCACGCGACTGATGGCCTGGCCCTCTTTTCAAGTATCTATAATAAAAGACACTACGGGACCGCAGGTCCCGTGATAATTCACGTGAAAAAGCAGGTGACTTTTCACACGCGGTCCCCGAAAAAATCGGTCATTCCGAGGCTTTTCTGGGTGCCGAAAACGCGTTTTACCGGCCGAGGGATTTCCCCTTGGAGAAGGGAAAACAATGACCCACCGTGGGAATCTCGACCGTTTTGCCATCACCCTCGGAATGGAGAAGTTCCCCAATCACCACGTACCGTTAGGGAACACTGCCACCTGATGAGTCTTTGCAGACGAAACGTTGCGCCCAAACGTCGTGGGTCCCCGCCCGTCTTCTCTCTAGCATATCACCTCTGTGGTCGTCGTCGTCGCTCGCTCCTCCTCCTCCCGCCGTTGTTTGGACGACCGCCTGATTTTCATGTCCGATTCCATGATTTTGCGAGCAGGAGATCATACCATGAAAATCCTCGAAAGGCGCCTGATTAGCCTTGGATACATGAATGACGGCATTCATGGCCGATTCCATGAAATAATTAATTCATTAGCTAAGTACATGAAAATCGGGTCCCGATGTATTCACAGTGAAAACAGACTGAAGGTCTGCAATTACGAGGAGTTTCATAATGAATATACGCAACACAAGACAAGTTCTTCTCTTGAATGCGCAATGTTACCAAAACGGTTGTAAATGACATCTACGAGTGGTCGACAATGAGGAAATTAAGAACGGCTGGAGACAGGCATGAACGATAGAAACAAGCGTGAAAGGACGCCTCACAGCGTGAAGGATACTTGGAGTCGTTCAGGTATTGCTATTGATCGTTCAGGACTCGAGCCCTCGTGAAGGTATAGCAGAGAACATTCAAGAGGATCGGGACCCGTACGCGTGAACGAGTGTACAGGACATTAAGGAGAAGGTCGTTGTCGTGGACGAAGGGCACGACCATTAACGAGGGTCGCTCTCGTGGACGAGAGAGACGTGAACTTGAACGAAGGTGTGTGCCGTGGATGAGAATGCGAGTCATGGACGAGAGTGGAGCACGCGTTGACGAGGGCTGCAATCGTGAAGGATGGAGTGGGTCGTGAAGGAATTTGCAGTGCAGGCCTAGGGCTCGACAGGAGTCGTGAAGGTCAAAACGTGAAGGTCGAAACATGAATTCGTTAAGGAAGTTCAAGCCTTGAGAAGGACATGAAGATGGCTTGCAAGTGGAAAGCAGGCCGTTCACTGGCGGATCCGCCGGATCCGGCGGACGGCTCTACACATCGGATTTTCATGACTTTACATAGTATATCCAAAAGTTTTTACTCGAGCACTTTTTTTATGCCTCAAATCGCGATTCTCAGCACTTTTCGGCTCATTTGATTATCCGGCATCTATGGGCTGATCCAAGCTGTTGATGAAGTTTCTGTGGTAATATTGTAATACATGTGAGATAGCGGCACACTTGGGCTCAGCACCTGGAACTGCTACGCTGCATTTTGTGGCTTGAAAGAAAGCCTTGTTTGCGGTCCCATCACTTTCTGCCGAAGCTCGGCAAACGCGGCGTTCCGGCATCTCGACAACCTTCCATAGACACAGATCGGCCGGCAAGCTGGCATATTTTTTGACAATTGAAAGTGGCTAGGGGCCTCAACCAAGCCTCAACACTGAACGACCCATTGAAATGCCGTAAATGGTTTTCTGTTTTAAGTTTGTGAGAATTATCCCGGCCATAGACTTTGTCTTTGTCGAAAGATGGTTCAACTCATGGTTGCTAATTTTTTTCGGCAGTACAGCCACAGACCTGCATGCAGGTCGTTCCCTCCTCGTCTTAGTAATACTTGTAGCGGTATACAAAAATGCAGGTCGCGTGCGCCGTAGGTAGAAAGAAACGCGGCCTCGCCTGCGCCGAAAGAAACGCGGCCTCGCCTGCGACAAGGCACGCGGCCACCCCCTCCCCTTAGGATAAAGGTTGGAGTCGGGGGTTCGTTTTCTCATGACATTTGTGCAGGATTCGAGGAGGCAGAAGTGAGTAGAAGGTGAGTGAGTAGAAGTCGAAACAAGGGCAACGGCTCCACAGCTGACGTCGCGTTGTGATGACGTCGCCGATCCAACACACTCTTGTTCGTGACCGCGTCGTACCTAGTACATGGCGCGAAAAAATGCAAGAAAGTCTGTATGCTATGCATTTATTATTTTCGACATCTCCTCGGAAATGGAGTACAACTTGTACTTATTTTTGGCGGCAACTTCAAAAAATTGTTGACAACTTTGGTCTATCACCATACAAATTGGAGACAACCTGGAAATTGACCAGGTTACAATTTCCCTTGGGCTCATCTTCAGGATGAACATCTGGCCGCCGACTTTGCCTTGGTAGCAAACAACTTATGCCTTAGCAGAAGCTAACTTTGGTCCGACATCGGCAGAATTTGATCTTGGCGGCATTGATCATCAGCGGCGTGCCACTCTTATCGTCAGGAATACACCTCTGCTCGTTATACGGGCACTGAATGTACTTCAGTGGGTAATTTATCCTTCATAAGCGATGACTTGGGCTTGATATCTAGATATTTGGGAGATCTGGAGTCCGCACGGGACACCCAAACTTTGGTATTTGATGATATCATTGACCCTTAGACAGTCTGTGGCCGGAACGCAAGCGGCGGATTCGGCTGGCCAGCTTGAACCGGGACTTATACCTGATATCTGCTCTAGAACTGATAGTTGTAAGCATAACAACTTAGAGTTGCCACTAAAAAGGTTGTGTTGTGCAATCTCTTGTACAAAAGAGGTGGTATCAGGTGATCTTTGTCTCCAAATAACCGACCGAGTTGCAGCATGATCGGAGCAATCCTGCCTAGGAAGGGCAATATCCATCCGGGACAGGCGTCCAGCAGCCGCTCGTGAAGTAAGCACGTAGTCAACTGTTGACTTCCCAATCTCGGATGTAGTATCCACCCCGACCAAAGAATGTGAAGCCGTGATGGACCCCCGGGATTAAGGTACAACCATTCACCAACTGCAACCCATTCTGCTCGCAAAGATCAACCAGCTTACGCCCCTGGCCATTAACCACTATGTCATCAACCACTCGTGGAGGATGATCCAGACCTAGAGGGCAGAGTGCTCCAGATCTACCATTCAGATCACCATGAACTGAAAACGCCAGTCCTGCATCTGACATCTCTCGAACGAGCACAGAAAACGTATCCCATGGGTGCTGTGCCTGCCAATCCGCAAAAATGTCGCGAAGCACTTGAATGCTCCCCCGCAACATAAGCATTAATGAAATGCATATCCCCAATTTTGAGCACCAAAATATCCGGCGAGGATCTTGCCATGTCAACTTTAGCCTTCAGAGACTTGTGCACAAAGGCACAAACGCCGCCATAGGTATCCTCCCCATCCGGCATCTTTCGAGTCATGATAAAACACTCATATCCCTCAAGCCCTCGCACCATATCCTTTTGATCTGGCCTCAAGTGCGTCTCCTGCACAAAAAACACATCCGACTCCTCAATCGACTTTCGAAAAAAAATCACGACGAGCGAGGTTGGGTAGAAGCCGACCATCCATGTTCCATGAAACTACAACAAGGTCCCTAATGCAGCGGCAGCGGCTCAAACGAGGGGCCTGACGTGACGCAGAGCACCCACATGAACGCGAGGGTGCCGGGACATGTGTGGTGGAAGCCGGCGAACCCGAATCCTCCCCCGTCCCCTTATCCTATTGCCCCGTATCCATCTCCATCCCAGTTCCCTTCCCCTTTCCTTTCCCTCTCACACCTGATTCCCAACCACTTCCCTTTCTTTCCCTTTTCCTCCCCCAGCCGCCCTCTGATCCCCCACCTGCGATGTTCGTTGTTGAGACTGTATACGCTCCACCAGACTACGAGGCGACGACAATCTGTTTATCAGCTTCTTCACCGGACCCTCATCTGTAAGGCGATCATCCAGAGAGCGCTTTCTCATTGCCCTCGGGGCAGTGGGCACTGCAGCTGAACGTTTCTGCGGAGGGGGTCATGGGCGGCGCCCGGGACGGGAGGGGACGAGCTGGAGGGGCACGGGCCGGGGAGAGACGACGCTGGGGAGGAGACGCTGAGCGTGCGCGAGAAGGTCGGGAACGAGACCTGCTGCGACGGCGCACAGCCGTGCGACTACGGGACCGGGTATGCCGATGACGAGAAGAACGAGACCGGCTGCAGCGACGTGAGGCGGAGCGGCTGTGACGAGGGGCATCGCTGTCATCGTCGGAGTCCACCGAACGTTGACGCTTTTTGCGCTTCCTGTCCTTTTGACGAGCACCGCCGACCTTGAGGGCGGGCTTGAAGTCCCGGCCCCTGGCGATCGTGGAAGGTTCGGCGTTGGAAGAGTCGGCAGCTTGGTGAAGGACAGGATGATGAGCCGCAGTGTTGTCAACGAAGGACGGAGCGAAGTTGGAAGGAGGTAAGTTAGATGGAGGAAAGTTGTAGAATGCAGCCTGGCGATGATGGAATCAACTGGGTGCCAGGAGAAATTTGTGTACACACATACCTGATTGAAGTTGGGCATCCCCGATGAACTACGAGCGGCCGGGTTTATCTCGGGCGACGGCTAATTCAAATAAGAAAAGGCGAATTGAGTGACGCACCAACAAAGAATTGACCATGGTCCCGTCAGGAGCACGGACCCATGTCTAACCATTGTGGTTGTAGTAAAGGTCTTGGTACGGCGCTGGATGAAGAGGCGGCTGCATCGCAGAGACAGGTCCGGAGGGAAGATTATTGGGAGCCATGGAGTCGCAATCGTGGGTACCGGAGGTGCTGTTTTGGGTGAACGGGGCGGGAGGGAATGGCGGGAAGTCTGAATCAGACATTTTGAAGTGAAGTGCGAGAAGAAAAACTAGAAGGAGTGTGGTGAACGAGAGGGAGACTCGAACAAGGAAGAGAGACGCACCATTGCACTTTTATATGCAAGTCGGAGCGCAGCAACTACGTAGCCAAGGGCCGGCGAATCGCCGCTTGGCTTCGTGTTCACCCCGGGGACGGATCGAGGACAGAGCGCAGGGTGGTTGGTATGTCGCGATGCGGGTCAGATACAAGTCGCGAACGTGTTGTGGTGCTGAGGAGATATCAAAACGTTGCAAGAGCTTGGGCTGAATGTCGAGGATCGATGTGTGAAGAACAGTGAAGGCGACATCACAAGCATCATCACGGTGATCATCGTTAGGACGTGACGTATGCGCTCGGCGCATCGTCAAGCCGAAGTGAAAGAAAAGTATAAGTAGGCCCCCGGTCACTACCTATTATGCGGGTCGGCGATAGAGTAAAACAACGCTTCAAAAACGGCATACCTGGGTCGGCAAAATAGAGTAAATCAGCCTGTAAACAGCAGAGGCTGGTCGGAAATAGAGTAAATCGCGCGCAGCGCGAGGAATTTTTTGAGGTCAGTACCTCTTGGGAGAGCCCGAACACTTGATTTTTCGAGGACGCAGCCGGAGTTTCCAGCCTAAATGAAGCCAACGCAACACAGACGCACCAGCAGAAAGAGTTTTTGACCAAAAAACGGCCACAAAAACAAAAAAAAACTGCCCGAAAAATCGAATTTTTGGCCGGATGTCAGTCGGAAATAGAGTAAATCAGGGCCGGATGGACCCAAAATCATAGGGTAAATCAACCCATAATCTGGCTGCGAATCCGACCTGCCTAATAGGTAGTGACCGGCGGCCTGTATAAGTATTCGAGGCGAGATAAATGTAAAGAGGGGGGGGGAGACCCCTCCTTCAGATTTTAAATCTATAAGAGGGTCCAAAATATTCCGAATACTCAAAGTGAGATCTGAGCCCGATGGAGTCTTGACAGATGTCTCGGGATTGTGATGATATGGTGGCGAAAACAGTCGAAATAATGCAGAAACATTTTTTAATGCTTATGGAAAGTCAACCATTGAACGGATAATTCTATTCAGAAACCCTGGTTTCCGCAATCTTTGTGCAGAAACCCGGGGTCCAGAGTGTGGGAAGGTGATTGCCTGATATTGCCGGGTGCGTCGGCCTGCCCGCCAACCACGGTTGAAGTCGGTTGTGACTTGTCCGGGCCCTCTAATGTTTGCTTTTAGTGTTCAGATACTTTGTGAGTAGGTTGGAGACTTATCCCGGATTCATGGCTCTTCTCCTAAATCAATTTGCTGCCCAGTGCCGAGTCTGCCGCCCAAGCCAGTTTTGCACCCCCAATGAGCCCGCGCCCGCTGGGGTACTCACTTCGACTCAAAAAACCACTTTTGGGTGTACTGGTAACCCCAGCCGCCTCAAAATGAGCCTCAGCGCTCGAACTCCGTATGTTTTGCTCGGAGATCAATTCGTGCCGAGTTCTCGGCACAATGCTACTCGAAGTCAAGACTAAACGCCTACTTGCGTCGAATATATCCAGCTGCGACAGATGGGCAGGTAGAAAAGGCGCCAAGTGGTGCCCTACCCAAGTCTCTCATTTCAATCTGACTACACGAACACACCCAGGCATTTGGCAACTTCGGCTGAAGCTCCGCCGATGCCATCGAACTCGGCGTAAGGGTTTCCGTTTAGAATCGGTTCAAAGCTTGTGCAGGAATTTCTGCAAAATTGCCTTATGTGGGAGGGTTTCTACCTGCACCCCGGGTTTCTGAATAGAATTATCCCAAATAACTCTAGATCAGTCGTAACGTGACTTGTCATTTTTTTTTTTTTTTTTTTTTGAATCTGCATTTCTATACCGCAACAAGTAACCTATCTACTAAGACGCGGTGCCCGGAGGCAATAAATACTGTATAATGTACTGGGGAAGATCGTCCGGAGTAAGTAGAGAATAGTTTTGGAGTGGGGAGGTTACTTTGTGAATGGGCGCGGATTAAGGCAGCGGATGCATAGAGCATAAGGCCATAGAGCATAGGGTATGATGGAAGCTATCTACAAGAAGAGAAATTGAGAGAAAAGAAAAGAGCCGGGCCACAAGGGCGCGGGTGTTGGCAGGGGGAAGTGAATGTCGAGGACTGTTGAGTCCCGGGGGTAGCTTCGCGGCGCCGGGCCTACCCGCCGTCGTCTTCGTCATCCGACATCTGGGGGCTGGGTTCGTCAGCGTATAACGGGAGCTCCACTTTTGCTCGCGGGCTACCCGTTTTTGTAAACGCTCCGGATGCTTCGAGGAATTTGGCCAGGGCTTC
Organism: Favolaschia claudopus; assembly: GCA_037176885.1. Taxonomy (NCBI): domain Eukaryota; kingdom Fungi; phylum Basidiomycota; class Agaricomycetes; order Agaricales; family Mycenaceae; genus Favolaschia; species Favolaschia claudopus. Next base: position 16,990 of record JAWWNJ010000123.1, read on the forward strand.
AATGCCCTTACGTGTGCCCAGTATTTCGGGCAGGGATAGGTCCCTTGAGGCCTCTCTTAGCAGTTCCCGTTGGTCCTCGTAGCGAGGACACTCGCAGAGCAAGTGCTCGCGCGTCTGTAGTCGCTCTCCACACGGGCAGTCAACGCTCTCGGATGGCACAAACTTTTCGTAGTACTCGCCTATGAATCCGTGCCCAATCCTGCACTGTGTCACCCTTCCAAACACCTCACGATGGAGTGCTTTGAAGTGGGGGGTGGGCTTCAGCGAAGGGGGTATGCGGTTGGCGGTAGCATAGCGCCCTGTTTTCGGCGTATCTTTCCATTCCTTGGTCCAGGCGCGGATAGTCTTTTCCTTGGACCTGCGAAGAGCGTGGGACCTGGTCCCGTAGGCTGAGGTAGCCATTTCCGTGCCGCGTTTGGCGAGGTAGTCTGCGCGATCGTTGCCTTCTATATCACAGTGGCCCGGTGACCATGCAATTTCAATTGTGTGTGTCGGGGAGCTGTCGAGGAAGTTGCAGGCAAGCTGGTGGAACTTGTGAGCGAAAAGCTGGCCCGCGCGCGGTTTGGGGGAAAATATGGTCGTGATTGCTGCTGTGTTGTCTGCGAATAGGTGGATGTCAGTGATCCGTGGATCCTCCGCGGCTAATTTGAACGCCTTGGCCGCTCTGAAGAGCAAACGTGACTTGTCATTTTTTTTTGTATCAGCATTTCTATACCGCAACAAGTAAACCAACTACTAAGACGCGGTGCCCAAAGGGCGATAAATAAGTGAAAAAGTAATTCTAGTGAGGGTTCGACCGTGGTTGGTAGAGTATAGTCTTGGAGTAGGTGGGTGAGCGCTTCCATCGACTGTGAGAACAATAGCTCGACATAGGAACCATAGGTGAAGAAAAAAATGGGGCATAAGTGGCAGTCAGCCATTACCTCGGTGGGCGCCGTCCGCTTGAAGCCCGAGCTTTGTACGGGGTGGCCCGACAATGTGATCCATAGAGGAAGATGCCGTCCTGTAAGAAGCGACGCGCATCCTCCTCCTCGATGAAGTCCACGCGGACAGACACTTCCGACTGGGGGATGCTATCCCGCTTGTGAAGGAAGCGGACATTACCAATTCGATACTGTGCACCTGGAAGTTGGTTGCGCTTCGCCAACTCGCGCACAAAGTCGCGAGAGTGCGGAAGCCCTCCCTCCTCCAAGATTGGCACTCGGTGGAAAACCACCTTGTGCCATGGGTCTGCGGGGTAAATGGGCGGTTCAGCATCGAGGGCGCATCCCAGAAGTGGAGCGATGGTCCTCCATAGCAGCGAGCGGTGGGCTGCGAGCGCCTAGGATGAGCAAGCCGGCGCAGTTGCGTGGAGAACCAGGTTGCCACTCTGGGTCAGTTTTGTGTGCCCACAACTGTAGACCCCAACGCGATGACGGCTACTCTCCCTCCTGACTCAAAGGCCGACCTCGAGAACTGGGTTCAGCTGTTCATTGATACCCCATCTCGACGTCGTACTTTGCATGAGTTCCAACGGCTAACGGGCTGGATCAACTGGTCTTTTAACATGTTTTTTCTCTTGAGACCGGCTCTTTCGAACGTCTACGACAAAATGTCTGACAAGTCCAACCGGCATGCGCTCATCTACATCAATACTGCAATTAATTCCGCCCTGTCGTGGTTCCTGCACCACCTCAGACAGTCCGACGGTGTACTTTTGTTCGAGGCGTCAGTCTGGGATCCTTTCACAGAGGCTGACGCGACACTGTTCTGTGACGCATCTCTGGGAGGGATGGAGTTTGGGTTCCCGAGCTTCTGCTGGGATACTTTGCGCCCGTTCCTTTGGAGCCTCCGAAGGATACCATATTCTTCTTCGAAGCTTTATGTGCCGTCTCTGCCTTGAGATGGTACTGCACCACCTTAGCCGCTCTGCCTACTGATCCAAAGCGGCGCGTAACAATCTTCACGGACAATCAAAACACCGTCGACATCTTCAACTCGCTGAGCGCTACCCCGGAGTATAATCTACTCCTGCGCACCGCTGTCGACGACATGCTGGCTCATCGCGTCGATCTTCGTGTTCTACATGTCCCCGGGCACGACGATGTAGTAGCCGATGCAATTTCCCGCAGCTGGTTTCTCGACGCGGTCCCGACTGGATAATTCAGTTTGGAAACCCGGGGTGCAGACAGAAACCCTCCCAAATAAGGAAATTCCGCAGAAACCCCTCACAAACTTAAAATGGAAACCCTCTTACGACGGTGTTGATGATCGGCATAATTTTTAACGGGCCGCGGCCGCCGTTTAACTGGGTGAGCCGGCGATGGCTCGCTTGTCTATGCTGAGCCTGCTAGATGCTTGATTTTTTGCTACCGTCCACACTGCAAGTTGTTTTTTGCCGGTTTTTATTCCAGCTTATCCAGATGGCATGAGCTGATGCGACTGGAAACAAGTATGTTAATTGTTTTTCTCAGCCCATAAAATACAATCTACAGGTATGCAATGGTCCTCCGTACCTACTGAGACCAGTTGCGCCTACGGCCCACTTGCATTAAAGTCAGAGCTTGATCCACGGGTGAGATCCTCCAACATATGCCGAAGCGGACACAGTTTGTGGGATTCGCCCAAGGCGCACCTTCCACAAGGCTTCTGAATACTCTGATACACAATTTCACAAGAAAACAAGTTACAGAACCAGTCAAAGTGCCACGTAGCTGTCCATGGTGTTGCTCAACCTGGTGCCAACGCCGGCCGCAGCCTCGGCAGCTCACATCCAAAAATAGAAGGGTTTCTGGCAAGGGTCTGCACCCTGGATTTCCGCGCAAGAGTTGCAGAAACCCGGGTTTCCAAACTGAATTATCCGTCCCGACTGCCCCCGGCCTCAACATTCAGACCTTTGAACCCCCTCGTGAGCCGCTGGGGGCGTCATCATTATGATCAAATCCCGAGTTTCGTCCAGGCAACCTCAACGACAAGCCTGGACCATGGAGCAATTGGTGCACAAACGTGCCGTTGCTCTCGGCGCTGCCATTAATCCATCCTCCGCCCAAACCTATGGCTCTTCTCTCAACTCATACAGTTGCGGCGAAATTAAATGCATTACCATATAAGGAAATTTTTATCGAACCGACCTCGAGATGGTGAATCATGGATGTTATGGGTAGACTGGCTGCGAATATTGCGAGTGCTGGGTGTCAGATGTTTGCAGATGATTTAAATCACAAGAGAAAGGGTCACTTTTTTTTTTTTTGAAAGTAGCTAACTTCTATGGACTGTTTCTGATCATATATTCGAGTAAACAACGTACTTGAAATGTGCATATTATCACCCACGCATATTGTGATTAACATGCATACTCTGAGCTCTTGTTTTCACGCATCAGAGGCAAAACTGACGCAGAATGATGAAAATTTCCTTATATAGTAATGCATTTAAATTCGCCGCAACTGTACATCGAATTCTGCCGTCTTCACAATTTTCCCATCCAACCTACCCCAGATATCTTCAGTTTCTTCGTGGTCTTTAACCTCACTTTACAAATGTCCGCGAAATCCGCAAGAGCATGCTCGTCGCACGCACCCTTCAAGGTTGAGGAACACTGCCGTCCGACGCAAATTACCTTTATCGCGCGACAGCCTACGTGATGGGACTCTCCTCTTGGCAACAAACCACCACGTGCAACCGGTCGGCGCCTCGACAAATTCGTTGAGGCTAGGGCATCGGGACACGTAGTGGTCCTTAGCTTTTTCTATACACTCCAAATCGTACATTATGTCAACTACAAGTGGTAGAAGTAGCAATACAAACGGCAGAGGCACACCGCAGAGGCAAACTACATCAGAGCCACCGAAAACGCAATCCCAATCACAAAAACAGACGCGAACGATGCGAAGCGATCCCACTGCTGCTAGAATGTGGCTAGGACTCACGAAGATAGAATTATACGGGCTCGGCACCAGCGATACGGACTGGTCGGCGTGGACCATTGGGGACTCCCGCAAGCACTTCATCGCCAAAGGATTTTTGGAGGAGGATGCAGGTATGACCACCTTTTCTGCGCTCTCTAACATTATTTTGCGTATTGCGGCTTCACTACCACCGAACGCGACGGTGGCGGCGGATTCGCTGCGTGCGGCAGCTATAGTGCTAGATGTCAAACGTACAGACCATGTACTCGAAGAAATATCCAACGACGTTAAATTGGTGCTGAGCGCCGTGCGAGCCACCGCCCACGAGCACGATGATGACCTATATGAGCAGCAAAGAAGCATGGCAGAGGACTTGCGCTCGGCGGCCGTGCAGCTCACGCGAGCGGTCGACGAGCAAGCTTCCGACATTGCAACAACTGCCTCCCGTCTGGAAGACGAACTCAAGAACATTGTTCAACGCAATGTCGACGCTCTTCCCCAGTCAACCCAGCATTCCGCCTCGACGACGACAGCCACGGCCGCCCCACGCTCCTACGCCGCCGCACTGACTCAAAATCTTCCACCTGAGCGAGCAGCTGCGCTGGCTGGAGCAGCCGCCCGCACGCGGCAATTCCTCATTGAAAGAGCCCCACACATTCAGCAATGGATGAACGGATTGACAGAGAAGGAACTTGTCGAGAAAGCAAAGCAAGCAATGATACTGATGACGCAGGATAGTACCAACCCTCCACCGGAAGGGTCTCGCTTCCTAGGGGCGTCCAAAATGCGCGGTGATGCCGTCCTCCTCCACATGAACAGCACTGAGGCGGTCAACTGGATCAAGATCAACATCAATTCTTTCCTTGAGGCGTTGGGAGGTACGTCTGTGTTTAAAGAACGTGTGGTTAATGTCTTGGTGCGCTATGTTCCGGTTTCCTTCTGCCACGAAGCGGCAGGGGTCCTTCGAGTTTTCGAGGACGACAACAACCTCCCACGCAGGTCGTTGGTCAAAGTTAGGTGGCTGAAAGAGCCCGGGCGGCGGAGGAAGGGTCAACAAGTCGCGCATCTGGTTTGTGGATTCCGTGACCCAGCAGCAGCGAACAGAGTCATAGACGGGGCTTGGATTGAGGGCAGTAAAGTACGGGGTGAGAAACTGCTACCCGAGCCCCGACGATGCCTCAAATGCCAGGCAATTGGAAACAATCATCTAGCGGCAGCGTGCACGTCACCAGTAGAAGTGTGCGCTTGTTGCGGAGCTAACCATAGGACGGAATCATGCCCGGCGGCGGACGACCAAAAAGCTTGCGCCAACTGCAAAGCCGCCAAGCGGGTTTACCACGGACATGGGGCCGCCGACCGAGCATGTCCAATATTTGAAGACAAACTCCAGTATGCGTGGGAGCGCAACCCGGAAGCTAAGTACCCGTACTTTTTGGTTACGGATGACTCTGCGACGTGGGTTACGCACGAAGAAGCTGGGTTGAGAGTGAAAGGAGGGGACGGACCCCCAGCACGACCTCGTGGTGCTGGTCCAGCGCCGAACGTGGTGGCGGCGCTGCGAGACAAGGGGAAGCGAGGCGGACAGAAGTTACGTGCAACGGGTGGAGAAGCGGGAGAATGGGGTCCTGCCCAGAGAACGCTGCTGGAGATGGGGGTCACTCAGCACCCCCCACCGGACCGCAGGATGCATCCAGACCGTGCTGCGCAAATCGGTGGTGTGAACAATGCATCCACTGAAGGGGAGGAGGAGGATTTGGAGGATCAGCGGCGACAGCAGGCGTTGGGGCTTAAGTCAGTTTTCCGACGTTGTGTGGAAGATTTTAAGAATGCATTACCCTCTGGACCCCACCCTCCCTACGTAATGCTTATGTAATCCTGCCTAATACGGTAATTTCTGACAGTTTCTCACCCTCAAGTGATTTTTTTCGCCGCAAGATGCCTCATACAGGAGTACTTTGGGGTCAAAAGACCCAACAAAATGATTTGGCTGACTTCCGGAGTCTTTCTTGCTACGATTTCTACAGTTCAGCAATAGTCGGCACAGTCGTAGTATTATGTAAGATATTATTATTTTCGACGGTTTTTTTTGTTGACCCTCCCAAACAGCGTTTTTAGAGCATCCTGCAACTTTCTCCAAAAAGTGAATTAAGAGGTCCCGACACCCCCTCCCTCCCAAGGCTGTGTCTCGGCTTTTGCCGGTGCTCACCCCTTGATCATCTTGACTTTGTACTACATCTCTAGCATTATTATATATATCTATATGCTATAGTGGCCAGAACAATGCAAACACTGAACTTTTTTCAACTTAGGGCGCCGCTCGGAAGTTGCCGGAGGTGCCGCGTTTCATTCGATTGATGTGCCGCACTTGATTGTGGTGTGCCGTATAGAGTAAGGGGCCTTAGGTGTGTTTTTCATCGAATAATCGGCGTGGAACGCTAATCGTTGCGCTTCCTAGTTTATTACTGTATTGTACTGTATATCTAATCCTACCAGCTTGAATTATATCTATGTCTCTATAATTATGCACAGTGCGGTCAAAAGAGATACTTACAATATGCACTCACTTGTCTACAAAACTGCTCCTACCCTTTCAAAGGTTCATAGAAAGGACTTGAAAACTATTATATGTACCCTACTCGGTATCACATGGCGTCACTTAGAATGACTAAGATACCGATCCGGCACCTGGTTATGTAAGCCGAAACATCACGTCAACAAAATGTTTATAAGTCTGGCCACAACACGGTATTGACAAATGTAAGACCACCAAACTGTAGCTAATAGGCATATCTATGATTCGATGGAGCCAATATTTCCTTGTTGTTGGGAGCACCTTACTGATATCATAAGGTGAATTTGGACGTGCAGAATAGGGCTGCCGCCCGTTGCCGTGCTGACGGGTCCACGGCAACCGTGGCACGGCTCCCGTGCCCGTCCCGTCCAGGGTTTCAGGCGCTCAACAACGGCACGGCTACGGCACGGCTTGCACAGCACACGGCCGTAGAAATACGGCCGTGGCGGCCGCAAAACGGGTGGACACGGGTGATTCTTTTGCTAAGATCTTCGCTCTCCGAAACCCCACAGACTGTTATCTTGCCGATTTCCAGCCATTTCGGATGTTGCCGCCCGAAACCAGTGACAGCATCACCTCGCATCAGTTGTTTTGACTTGTTTCGGGCAACTCTTCTTCTCTTCTACGTTCATGTCACTCGTTTCCTGTATTCTTCAGCCGTGCCTATACACATTCAATCGACCTCTTATTGCTGTTTGGTCTCTCTCTCTTGGTCTTAAAATTCTCCCTAAGTCTGCCAACTGGTGTCATGATGCTCAGATCTTCAAGCGAAGTGTACCTGGCTACGGATTATCTGCTCATCCTTGTGCTCGTATATTCATATGCTTCGGATACACGGATTATTTACTCAGCTTTTTTGCCTCTGTTGTCATTCCTCCTGACACTGTGGGCCATCCTTTCACTACGGCGGGACACCGACACTTGACGATTGGTCATTCTAATTTTTTTTCGACGCGTGGATTCGCGTCGTTTTCCATCGACTGGTCATTTCCTTTACTCTCGCGGCCCGTCCAGGCTCAAAACTTTGTCATTCGTATTTCTTTTTGCTTCTTAATCGCGGTCTACCGTCCGTCTTCGTGCGGACATTGAGTAATTTTTATTATTATCTCGGTTCTTTTGCTCCGTCTGGCTTCGTGCTATAAAGGACGCAGTGCTCCTCTATCCTCCCGCACAATTTTCCAAAATGTCTGACCAGTGTGCGCTTGACAACAACGGCAATCTCAAAGACGCTTCCGAGATTGACTTCTACAACTCGGAGTCAGATGAAAGACCCACCGCGCCCTCAAAAGATGCTGGTACGTGCTAAATTCAATGTTTTCTTTCAATTTAAAATTCGGGTTGCAGCTGCTCCACGTCGTAGTTTCCGGAAGAGGGACACCACCAAGCTCACCCTGTACCTTGAGGCGCAGAAGGCCGACGACGACGGCAATCCAAAAGCAGCTCCCAAGGCCAAGGCTCCGACTGCTCCCCGCGCTCCGCGCACGAAGAAAGTTCCCGAGACCGCAACCGAGGCAGCAGATGAGGATTTTGACGACATGCCTGAGCTTGGCGATGTTTCCGACTCCGAAGATGAGTTTGATGGCGACTCGGACGCAGAATTAGACAACGACGAGGCGAGTTCTGATTTTGTTACCCATAGACTTCAATTACCTTCTTCTTTAGCTTGCCGATCTACTTCCAACCAAGACCGTGCCCGCTCGGGGCGGTAATTCAACGAGACTTCAAAAGCGCAAGCGGACCGTCGAAGAAGCAGGTGCCCCACGTCGTAATGTCACTGTTGAGGAGGTTGACGATGAGGATGGCGACGCGAATCCACATGTGAGTTTGAATTAGCTTATGATTATTCCTTCGTCTCATTCCTCGTCAGAATAAAGCAAGCAACGAGGAGCTGGGAGACGATTCTCCGAAACAAACGGTACGTCTTTGATCCTCATTCTATTCATGCGCTTTAGATATTGCTCCACACAGTTCAAGAACCCTATATATTATTTCTATGAACTTGTCGGCAAGAACAGTGAAGGTTTCCCGGGCAATCCTGGAGACAAGCACTACAAGTGCCGCCATGGGAATGGGAGGATAATTACTGTGACTAAGAAGATGCGCTACAATATCAGCGGTACTATTTATTTACTCCTCTGTCTCTCGATGCTAATTAATTTATAGGTCTTACTACTCACCTTCGAAAAGATTTCCCCGTCATGTACCGCCTTTACCAGGCACTCTATACTCGGAGGGACGAGCCCATTACCCCGCAAGAGATCGACCTTGCTGGTGGCAAGATTCCCGTCGACTCGGACGCAGCAAAGCTTTATCTCGGCAGGATCGAGACCGCGACCGCCAATATCATTCAAAGTCTGGAAAACCAAGCAAAGAAAGCTCGAGTAAGTGTTGAATATATTGTTCATTCCCAAAATCTGATTTGAACTTCAGGGAGACTTCTCCCAGGAGGTGTTCAACACCCTTCTCGCGCAGTATATCGTCGCATGTGACCAACCGTTCGACACCGTTGAAAAGCCTGAGTTCATTCGGCTCATGGAGTATACTCACCACGGGTCCACACTCAACTTCTCCATCCACGGCCGCACCGCCATCACATCCCGAATTATGAAGATGGGTGAAGATACAATTGCGGGAACTCGTAAAATGTTTTCGGTGAGGAACTACTGTTTATAATGAATGGTTCTTAATTTTTCTGCCTGGCAGGAACTCGAGTCAAAAGTCAGCATTTCGCTTGACGCTTGGACTTCCCCAAACCAGCACCCTTTCCTGGCTATCGTCGCACACTACATCAGCAACGAGGGACAATTAGGTATGTTATGTTTTGATTCACGCATTGAGTTCTCCTCACTTATTCCAACTTGCAGAGGAGCTTCTTATCGATTTTCGCGAGCTTGTAGGCGAACATTCGGGGGAAAACATGGCTGAAGAGGTGTTTAATTGCTTGCAGACGTACGGGTTAGACGACGGACGGGTAGATATTGATTCTGATGAGGATTTCGACGATATGCCAGCGCTCATACCAATTTAGCTTTTGGGTGTCAATATGGATAATGCTTCAAATTGCGACACTTTGGCTGACTGTCTCGCCGCAAAACTCGACAAAATTGGAGTCCCTTTCGACCCAATCGCAGCTCGAATTCGGTGCATGCCTCATACTGCCCATCTGTCTGCTGTCAAGGTAATGTTCTGATTTTAAGCCAAGCATTTTGTTTTCTAATGACGCGCAAGTTGCTTGAGGCGATCGGAGTGATCAGCAAGTCGAGTCGGAAGAAAGCCGAGGGCAAGACAGCTCTTTACCAAGACTCGGTAACCGCTTCGCTTGCAAGGGAGGACGACGAGGACTGGGAAGAGGATGACGAAGATGAGGAGGAGGGAAACGAAGCGGACGATGCCGAGGGACCCAGTGGAAAAGCGGAAAAGTTGAAGTCTGTAACAAAGGTGTGTGTTGGGCGTCTCTGCTTCATATTTCTCGCTCATTTGTTGCGTCACAGCTTCGCAAAATCATTCGATCGATTCGCGGCAGCCCTCAACGCCGGCAAGAGTGGATAAAAGAAGTAGAGGAGTCGGTTGCTTTCAAATCTGGCCGGATTGGGAAGCGTCCCTTGATGCTCATATTGGATGTTCGGACGCGGTGGTCTTCAACTCATCAGATGCTGCGTATGCACTCCATTTACAAAAATTCGTAGAGCCTGAATACATTCTTTGATTTGTTTTTCCTAGGCCGAGCTATTGATCATCGTCAAATCATCACCGACTTCGTGGGCAAACATCGCGACCTTCACAAATACGACCTCACTGTGCTGGATTGGGAGTCAATCATCCTTGTAACAGGATGGTTGAAATCCTTCCGCACCGCTACGACGCTGATGTCTACGACAAAACGACCTATGCTATCTTATACTCACGCCATTTTCCGCGGTCTTCAAGAAGATTTGCGCACTAGTCTCCGCGATCTTCCTATTACGACGCCTTCTGTCCTTCGGAATGGACTCGTTGATGCCCACCTCAAGCTGAGCGACTATTATTATAAGTTTGATGAGTCTCCGTACTACACCTGGGCCGTGCGTAAGGGTTTCTCATTGAGTTCAACATGCAATCATTATTCTAACTTAACTTAGTTCTAGATCCTCGTATCTCATACGATGGGCTCAAAGCCGATTTTGCTCACGATGAAGAACTTCTCACACAGCTTGAAAATTCGAAAGCTGAGCTGAGCGACTACTTCAGATTACATTACGCTAACAAGACTCGTCGTGTTGGTTCGGCGCAGAACACAGTGACTGCTCCCAAAAGTTCCATGGTTGAATCAACTTCGCCGCAGAAGGATTTCACTGCCCGGTATCGTGTTGAGCGCCGGGGTGCTGTAGACGAGCTGCGAGACTACTTTAATCTCCCGCGAGAAGACTTCACTCTCTGTGATCCGGTCCAGTGGTGGTTCGCTCGCAAGGCACAATTTCCAAATCTGTTCAAATTAGCGCGCGACTTAATGACAATCCCCGGTAAGTTTCTATCTTTCTTCATTATTCTTACACTATATCTGAGAGTTTCAGGCTCCGCGGTCGCTGTCGAGCGCATTTTTTCGGGCGGTCGGGATACAATTTCATTGCGCCGCGCCAGTCTCAAGCCCAATACCATCAGAACCTTAATGCTCGTTAAGCAACGTCTCCGCCATGCACGTACGGCGATCAAAGAAATATTAGGATAGTTTCTTCTTGTTGCATGTGCATAGCATAGCGTAGTATACATACTCAAGCTCTTTTTGCCTTTGCCGTCAAACACCGTGATGCCGTTTACGGCCGTGCCGTGACCCGTGCCGTGCCGTTGGGGGTTAGACACTCTCTCTTGACGGCCGTCTAGTGCACGGGCCGTGCCGTCAAACACCCGTCGAATCCACGGCCGTGCCCGTCACGGGCACGGGTGGCAGCCCTAGTGCAGAAACCGGGAGTCAATCACATGGCCGCGTCAAAATATCGAAGTCTGAATCTGAATCTGTGTCGGAACCAGATATCGACGAGTTTTCCCTCTGAGTAGCATCGACTCTGGGGTTGAAAAGTGCTAAACGCGCCTCCAGCTGGCGGATTCTCTCAGCCTCAACATCCTCATCAAGGGTCATACGCTTCAGCCCGCCAGTACCTGCGCAGGTTCGCCCGTTTTTTCTCTGAGGTGGGTGGTATCTGGGTCCCAGGACGAGTTCGTAAAGCGACATCAGAACGTTGGCCGGTATCGAGTCCATTTCGAGTTCGATCTCTGGAGAGTGCTGAAATGTCGTTGTCAGTTGTCAAGTATTAGTTCCAAAGATGACGTGCCATGTCAATTCTGACCCCTACAGCCTGTATCATTGCAAAGACTTGTTGAAGCTTTCTCCCATACAAGCGTTCCACAGCTTCGCTCAAAGCCTGCTTCTCCTGAAACGTGAGCCCGATGATGCCTGGGAAGTCCGTTTTGTCGGTGCTTTGAGCGCTTGAAGCCAGTACACCTGGAAACGAGGAGAAACTCTATGGGAAAGAAATGGAAAGCGATAGATAGCTGACCTCGACGTGAGCTTCGGCGCAACGGCTCTGGGGTGGCGTCAGCTGTGTCAGAGCCAGACTTCAAATTTTCAAAGCATCATCTCCTCCCAAGACTGAAAGCCCAGCGATTGAGCTTACATGTATGACCGGCGCTTCATTCAAAGCCTTGTCCTTTAGTGGGCTCATGTGGATTGTGGAGGTCGTAGTTTGCTGGCAACAAGCTGGCAAGAATAATGACACGAGAATTGCGTACAGTGCCGGTACAACAAATTTGATTGCCGGCGAACCACAATTTCTGGCACAAATCTGACTTCAGATTCAGATTCCCCGATATTGAAAAGCAATACAGTCGAACCCCTCATAAATCATACAGCCGTGGACGGTCAAACACGACAAAACTGATCAATGATTTCGCATGCTTCCGAAAACCATCGGAATCGATAGATCTCGTCAAAGGCTCTCGGCTGGTATGTAAGCCTAAGAGCAATGTTCTACAGTGCCGGACACGCAAAGTCGACAACTTTGATCTTGCATTTATGGAAGGCGTGACACATGCCCAGGCGGCTACGTTCCTCGTCTACTTAGAAATTGTTTTGGATGGTTCAGAATCGCCAGGTACGTCGGAAAGAAAGAACGGGCAAAGATCTCATCATTCAATATGTACTGCAAGTTCGAATCGTTCAAAAATATACAGGTGTTGGCTTGCTAGAAGGGCCGCAAAAGAGCAAAATGGCCAAAAATGGCGAAAATTGCTGCGTCAGCTCCTTTATCCGCCTCCGGCCAGTGGGGATTCGGACTCAATAATCATATTCAAACATGTATTAGAATTGAAATTTACCGTTTGCTTTTGACGTTTCGCCGGTGGCTTCTGTAAACCACTTTACAAAGTCGATGGTTTCATGAGCATCCATATAATTGAAATGCCCGAGTGTCATACCGTGCTTTTCTTGGCCATAGTTAACTCCTTCTCTTTCCCCTTGCCCTTAGGATCCGACTGCAAGGAGTAGCAATCAGTGTGTATAAATATGTGAAGAGAGCAATCAACGTACCGGTGGTTCCTCTTCCTCAGGCTCACTCTCTGACTTCTCTGATGGCTCTGGCGTATGACGAGCCGGCCTGTACGACTTGTCATTTGGATTGTCTTCATCTGAATCTGAAGTTTCGAAGAATCTTAGCACGATTCTAGTGAGAAATTTTATCACAGCGCACCTCCCGCCGCCCTTTTGGCTGGTACCACAGCTTTGGAACTGGTTCTCGACTTTGCGGCTTTTTTTGGAGCGAAGAAATCGTTGGCAATGACACTACCGTCAGGCCGTACCCTGGGTCTTGTCAGGGAACTTTAGATATGCGAGAAAGATGACAGAAATTGACTTACACCGAATCGAGAATCGTAAGGTTCTTGATCCTCCGTGTCAACATCCCTACTCCATCTGTGCCCTTGATACCTTCTTGCTGGGCATAGAACTCCAGAAACGGGCAGATGAGATCCATGCCATACTTGCCGCGAGCGATACGCTTCTGTTGCTCTTCGGGCGGTACGTGGCACGTTCCCACTGACGATTCGCCGTGTACCTGGCACCTTCTCCCTCGTCGATCTCGAGGTTGGCAAGCGGGCCATCGGGCAGCGCTACCGGTAGAGATTCGGGCAGGGCGGTAATACGAGCGCGCAGATTTTTTAAGCATGGCAGGGAAGTGCCTAAGTCATCCGCAACCATTGTTGACGAGGGCTGGGTGGGGCGGCGGGGCGGCGACGAGTCGACGACAGCAAAGCGCTCGCGTCCCTACCTACGGGGGGTACACAGCTTGTCGGGGCTCCGCCCCAAACCCCACTTGTTTTTTTTTGCTGGATTCCGTGCCCGCGGCGCCGCAGTGGCCGCACTGCCGCTCGCTGCACTCGCCGGCGCGCGGCGCCGGGGACCGCGTGTGAGTTTCAACATCTCGACAGCCGCTGACAGCCGGTTGTGTTGTAGGATGTTGACAAAACCCCGTGATTTTCTGTCAAAAGTCACGCGACTGATGGCCTGGCCCTCTTTTCAAGTACAAGCTTAAGCATGCGCTCGCGTCCCTACCTACGGGGGGTACACAGCTTGTCGGGGCTCCGCCCCAAACCCCGCCTGGATTTTTTTTGCTGGATTCCTTGCCCGCGGCGCCGCACTGCCGCTCGCTGCACTCGCCGGCGCGCGGCGCCGGGGACCGCGTGTGAGTTTCAACATCTCGACAGCCGGTTGTGTTGTAGGATGTTGACAAAACCCCGTGATTTTCTGTCAAAAGTCACGCGACTGATGGCCTGGCCCTCTTTTCAAGTATAGGATAGGATCGTGTGCACGAGGGGTGGCATGAGCTCTCCGTAAGTGTCAGCCGAAAATGGCTTGCAGTCCTTAGACAGTATCTGAACGTGAGGACCCACGCTCCGCTGATAATTCTGGTCAAGAGTATGCATCAGCACCGGCATTGGAATTCCCCTCTCTGTCCATGCGGACGTCGATTGCACCAGTATATGTGAATGTCCACTCGTGGTATTGGGGGGTACTTGAGCCGACGAAGAACGCGATTGATCTGATTCATGACCTTTAGCAAAGCTGAGCCATCTTTGCATTGTATAGCTTGCTTGAAGCGATGCAGGAGATCTTCGGAAGGGTTTCCCACCGTCAACGAACGGTTATCTGGACCAGGGGCACAAGAGGGCGTCAGGCGGATGATTAAACAGCACCGTCAATATCATCCGGTGGGGACCGCAAAAGGGTCCGCTGTTGGGCGGTCAAGTAGTCTGGGCGTACCTACATGAGTGCATTCTCCGCGTTGGAGATATGAACAAGTACAGTACATTCAACGATTGTGTAGAGTGTTGTTTCCAAGTCCAATATTGGATTGTAATCATCCCGATCGAGAAAGCAAGACGAAACTGCATAAGGTTAACCGTAGGACGTCAGGTCATCGGTTCCCTCGTCGAGCGGCTATCCTGGCTTCGTTCCAAGTTGGCAGTGGCTACGCGACTTGTTCGACTCATTTATGGAAGTTCATGGTCCTTCTTTTGATCAGGCTATGTCGATGTTAGACTCGAACCAGTCCACGGTGTAAATTCTCAAAGACAGTCGTTTGATCAATCACCGAAGGGACTGGTGCTAAATCACCGGTAGCTAAGGCGGAACAGATTTTCTCCCACGCTTTTCAAAGACTTCGTCAAAATTTCGCTAGCGTCTTGTAAAAGTTTTTTGTATCGACATTCCGAATAGACAGTTCTGTAGCGCCAGAGATTCTAAGACTTCGGACGTGCTCAGATTTTTTTAACTCGAAAAATTGCGCTCGCTATGAATGAATCTATGATGATGATGGTGATATAGGGGTAAAGCATGCCTTTCACTGGCGTCGCATCGCCCGACCCCGAGAAGCTCAAGCTCGCCGCCCAGAGGCTCTGTGAGGTATTCGGCGTCGATGAACTCTACCCACATCAGGTGGAAGCCGGCCAGAACATCCTCAAAGGCATTAGCACAATCTTGGATGTCCCAACTGGTGGCGGCAAAACTCTGGCTTTCTGGTACCCTCTCTTTTACCACTGGTGGCCGGGAAACATCGACAAGGACTGCCAGAAGATAGTCCTCGTTGTAGGGCCCCTTGTCGCGCTCCTTGAGGAGCAAGCAAAGACATTGAATGAAAAGGGAATACCCGCAGTAGCAATCACCGGAAACAGTCCGAATCTTGACCAGGAGTTGACGGTAAGGCACGATATAGATGCACTGTTGATTAGTGTAATATTAATCGTTACCCTCTTGCAGAAATTGGGCAAAAACAAGTATCGGGTTGGTCTTGTTGGGCCGGAAATGGTGTTGAGCACTCAGTTCCATGAGAAAGTGTTGAATCAAATTGAATTCACCAAGAACATCATATCCCTTTATAGACGAGCTCCATTGCATATTGGAATGGGGAGACGAAGACTTCCGTCCAGAATATCGACAACTTGTGCACTTGGCAGCGCGCTTACCGGCAAAACTCCCCATCCTCGGTGCATCTGCGACGATCCCGTACCATGTCGTGAAAGATGTTCTTGCCAATCTCAGTCTGCCGGGAGATTGCGCGCGAGTGGAGGTCTCCAACGACAAGTTGAACGTCTTCCTCGCTGTCCGAATCATGCAGCACGAGCCGGATTCATATGCCGATCTTGTCGTACTTTTCCCGGACGACATGGAAGGCCCGCAGGACTTCCCCCAGAGCCTACTCTATGGAAATGAGAGGCAGGAGGTCGAGAAAATACAGGATTTCCTTCGAGACAACCGGCCGCCCTGCCTTGAAGAAAAGTCATTTGAATTTTACCATCGCACCATTGACGAGGAAGAAAAGCAAAGCATCCAAGAGAGGATCTAAAGTGGTGCTCTTCGCGGTGTTTCTGCTACAGATGCATTAGGAATTGTGAGTTGCCGATGCATCACCGTCAGTGAGAAGACTCACTTAATCAGGGAATGGATTTCCGAACCATTATGCGACTGTATCTTTGGAAGAGGCCGCGATCATTTCTTTCAACTGTTCAAGAAATTGGACGATGTGTGCGGGACCCAACAAAGCGAGGCGAAGCTGTTTTATACATCACAAAGGCCATGTACACGCGATGCTGCGCGGAACTGGAGATCTTGAAGGCCGAAAAAGAAGCAGCTGCCAAAGACGATGAGGTTTCTGAAGACGACGAGAATGCTGATCAACCGCTGGACCGCGAGGCTGCGCTTGAACTTCAGGATTCATCAGACGAGGAGGAAGAGCCTGTCATTGCCAAACGCCGCAAGACAAAAGTTAAACAAAAGGTGTTGTCGTCGATGGAAGAAAGAGATCAGCGATATCTTCTTGAGTTCATCACCACAACTGAATGCCGACGCCGCGCGTGGAACAGATATTTTGGAAATCGTAACAAACGTAAGTCATTTGGATTGTCGCGATTGAATACTGACACAGTGTTGTGCAGAACGGTTGAATCTACCTTTCCCCCCAGGTCCATGCTGCGACAATTGTAACCCCGAGGCATTCCCAGTACCCACAATCTCAATGCTTGGCGAGCGAAAACTGAGGATAGAACGGAAGGGTTTGAGCTCTCCGGAGCTCGAGGAAGCGGCGAGAAAGAGGTTGAACAACTTGCGCGAAGAGATCATTGCCGCGGCCTTTCCTGATCAACACTTTCTCACCGGCAACGCGATCCTTTCTGACGACATCCTCGATGTGCTGGCAAAGCGAGCACGACTTCTCACCTCTCTCGATACTCTGCGGCAACATACTCATTGGGTTCATGCTTCGAAATATGGAAATCAAGTTGTCACGGCGCTTCAAGAAGTTCTTGTCGACTTTCCGGACCACGCTGCTGCCGAGCGTGAAGCTCAAGCAGCTGCAAAAGCTCAGAGGACTCTCCAGGCTGCTGAATTCAAAGAGCTGCGCTCTCGTCTACTCCTCGTCTTCGAGGGATGCTATGATGCAGTCGTTTCAGAGCTGGAGTACCCCGATGACACTATCGCTCCCGGTCGTAAGCGCAAAAAGAATAGGGAACCTCGACGACGATGTCAGATATTTCTCAAGCTCCCCCGCCGCAATGTGAGCCTTTTGTATCCTTGAAGGTTGTCCCTGAATTGCAGCAGGTGTGGCCCGGATACTACGATATAATCAAAGAACCTATTTCGATGTCGAATATCAAGACTCTGTCCGAGAAACCTACTCACTATACAAGCATCAAGCAATATCAGAAGGACTGGCATCTCATGTTCGACAACGCCCGTCAATTCAATGTCGAGGGATCACAGGTGTATGAGGACGCGGTCTATCTGCAGAGAGTGCTAGATTCAAAACTATATGCACTCAGCGCTGAACACAGGCTCCCGGGATATGACGAGTTGTTAGGTATGATCAGGATTTGTGCATATAGCCGAGTCCGCTGACATTCATTGTGATTTAGATATACTTCCGTCCGCGGCAACGGCACCATCGCCGCCGCCTGTAGAAACCTTATTAGCTCTGCAATAACGATATTTATTTGTCCTCTACATCAGAGTCGCTCAATGCTCCATCTACCATCTCCTTCGCTGACGCCAAGATCTCTGTCGGCTCCAGCAAGAACTCTTCATCATCGACTCGTAAGTCCTCCTCAGTTGGATCATACTCGTCGATGTCTTCCTCGTCTTCGCCGCCGCTTTCTTCCTCTTCATCACCCTCTCCCACTCCTTCTGGTCCCTGCTTGTGTGGTTTCCAGCTTTTGTTCGAGCCTTTAGCGTTATAGATGATCTTGGCCCAGAAATTCTGGTGCTCTTGGAGGAGATCGACGGGTTTGAAACCCAGAAGCTTGCCAGTGAGATTTACCAGCCAATTCATGAGATATAGCTCGCTGATGCTTTTGTCAGTTAGCGTCAAGTCGCAGCGTAAAACAACTTGCCGGAGCTTTGGAGGGAATTTCTTGATTCTCACGAGCGTCTCGAATATTGCGTCCGCATAACGAGGCATGGTCTTTGGCGCCCTCATCATGACCATCCAGATTGCCAAGACGTTAAGAACCCGCCCAATGTCACCCTTCTTGATTGCACGGGTGTACTCAATGTAAAACAGTGCGTCGCGATTGAAAAGAATTGTGTTTTCCAGGGTGATGTCGCGTTTCTCCTGTGCCCGAAGTGCATTGACTGCCGCACTAGAAAACAGTTTGTCGAAGACAGTCCTCGCCACGGCCTCAAATTCAGCATACGTTGCCGATTTCACCCATTCTGACAAGTCCTCAGCACCACAATACATCCTGAAGCCGTCAACTATATGGGCGGGAAGGGAGATGTGAATGAGCTCGTGAGCTGGCTTCCACTCGGTGGCTTTTTTACCGCCCCATCCTGCCGTCAATGACTTTCGTTTCAGCAGCTTATTGTGCTCCCACCACAGTCCTCTGGACCACAAAGAATTCGGCGCACCCCAATGCTCATTGATGGTCAATCGACAGCCCGCCATTTGAGCGTGAAATAGACCCCAGCGGCGGACGGAGGCCTTCATTCCCGCAATTGGACCGGTACTATTGCGACGCGCGGATTCGATCTGCATGCGATCATGAGTGAGTGGTCCGCTCGAGCATGGGAAGTCTTTACCTTTTCTTTCAGGGAGTCTGTCAGCTGAGAGCAGCCCACAAGTTAGGGGCCTTCTCTTGAATTTCCGCAGCGAGCTCTTCCATCGAAAAATCTTCCAAAAGCTCCGTAACCGTTGTCGTAGATTGTCTTGTTAATAATGTTTGGATAGCACGCCCCTCCCGCTCGTAAATCTCCGCCATTTCTGATGAGATATACTTATCCTTGGCTTGCGCCGACCGCTCAAACATGGCCCTTGCATGCTGGACACCATGGCGCTTTACGTAGTTGGTGAGCAAAAGTGAGACTTCTCCATCTCCGCCCTTTCGCCACATTGCATCGAAGAAGTGGTCCATGTTTTTAAAATTGAATCCACCTTCCGCTGCGGGCGTTATGATACGCCTGACAACATCCTGCGCTCTTCGGGTGTCTGCTGCATCAGCAGCTGCCTTCTCCGCTGCCGCTGCCTTTGCTGCCTCCGCCGCAGCCTTCCTCGCTGCCTCAGCTGCGAGATCTGCCATTTGCTGCTTTGCGGCCGCCAGATTCGCTTCTTTCCTCTTCAATTCTTTGGAAGCCATAGTAACTTTTTGCTTGTCGGGGCTCCGCTGACTGGAACTTAATTTCCGCACAGTTGCCCGAAGACGACGAGTTTCTGGTGAGAGCACCGGGCGGCCGAGTTTACTTTTTAAGGGAGTGACGTCGAGGATAGACATTGGAGACGATGCTGGTGGGTCAAGAGATCCAGCACGAATGCGCCGAGGGGTGTGAGGCTCGGATAGCTGACCATCCCTACCAATAATGGGTAGTGGTAGGGGAAAGAGAGGAGGTAGACGGGGGAGAGAATCCAAATTTTCCATTGTACTTTCGTCTTCGGGAGTGAATATGGGCTGTTTTTTGACAAGCGGTGGTTCAAAGTCTGTATCAGACTCCGAATCTGAGGATATCATGGGCGGCGGAGAGCTGGGGGGCAAGCTGAGGGCCCTCTTTTTTCGCGGGGGAGGTGGTACAAAGTCCTCATCGTAGTCCGAGTCGGGACGGGTACGCTTGAATACCATGTCGAGTGGTGGGGCGGGGACAAATGCTTGTGGTCTCCTATTTGGTATGCAAAAGTAAAATGCAAATTATGAGACGAGTTTTTTGAGTTAAAAAAATCCGAGCACGTCCAAAGTCTTAGAATTCCTTGCGCTACAAAACTGTCTATTCAGAATTCCGATACAAAAAACTTTTACAAGACGCTAGCGAAATTTTTGAAAAGCGTGGGAGAAAATCTGTTCCGCCTTAGCTACCGGTGATTAAGCTCCAGTTGTTATTGACGTGCTCTGATTACAGTGCCTGTCAATATCGACTGGTGTCGAGTCTATGTCGATGTTGTCAGGGTACATCAACGGAATCGACCATAGTTTCAAGGTATGTGTGTTCTATTTGAACAAGATGTTCTGTACCTTATTACCTGTATAAACATATTGCCAAGGTCAACGTCGAACAAATCTTTGTGGCTCTCCTGACAGTAATCAATGAGAAAGGCGAGATTCGAGTCTGCAATTTAGTTGCCACCAAGTCACATTCCCAGTTCGAACTCGCTCTTACACGGATGAGGGCCTCCCTCGAGCGCTACGGCCACGAGCAGCCCGCCATATGTTATACCGACAACATGGCTGACAAGGATTTTTTGGAGCGCTGTTTCCCTTCCTTGCGCGAGGGTGTCGAACCAGTGGAAAAGTACTCACACCTTCCTGCACTTGAAATTCCGTCAAATATCACGACATTTATTCCCAAATTCGCAAAGGACACCGATGAAGCAATGCGCGCCATTCTACAAGATCTCCCTGACGACCTTACCAGCTATAAGATCATTATATTCATCGACGCAGAGTGGAATGTCGAAGTTTCTCAGCGTGGATTTGTTACCGGTCGTGGGCAGACTGCTGTCCTCCAGATTGCATATAAGAATATGATTTACATTATACAGGTACGGAAATTTACATGCCGGAATTCTTTTTGATTCTCATTCAATTTGTAGCTTGGTCTGATGCTCGCTGCGGGTCGCATTCCGTCGGTTTTGACACAGGTACTTGAGAATCCCCGGATTTTGAAGGCTGGTCGCGCGGTAGCAGGGGATTTGAAGTACAGAGCAGGCAACGCACCCAACCCGACCATTTGTTGGCGCTGTTGATCTAGGCCAAAATGGCCAAGGATCGGCTCGTTGTACGGGATGCTAGAGTCGGGCTGGCCGAGTTGTGCGCCGTTACGCTCGGAAAGAGGTTGAACAAGAATGTCTCTGAGCGGCTGAGCTCTGCATGGTATTAATGAGGAGTTGTCACCAGAGCAGGTTCGCTATGCGGCTCTTGATGTCTATGCATGCTCTCGCATCTATGGCCTCCTCTCTCCAATTCCGGTTCCTGCCCTCCTTCCGAAGTCAGTTGAGATCGGAACACCGGTCTGGATTTTCAACGACGATCGTACTCGTCTAATTGCCCGAGGCGCTATCAATCGCCTGGATGGTCTATTTGATACAGGAAGGTTCCGCCGCGATAAAACAAAAGAAATCATCAATATCTCACCAAGCCGATGTGTCGTAGAAAATTTCGGAAATCGTCCCAGGAGCTATCCTCAAATTACACAAGCAGTCTTTGGCTTCATTCGGTTCTCTTCCATTCACTGCTGTCTGTCTTCGAAGCCACCTCCGTCTAGCCCCAGCATTAAACCTCCCAGCAGCCAGTTCTTCAGCACCTCCTCCCCGCTCACCCTCGCTTTCAAACCCGACTGCCGCACCCGCGGAGCCAAGCAATATTACGACAATCACAGGATCACTCGCCGTAGACGCAGATACAACTCCTGAAGCTGATATTGAGTTGGATCCTTCAGGATTCGGAGCTCTCCTGCGCGAAGAGACTGGTGCTGTGATCCCTCAAAGTCGAGCTACGCTCGAGGCATATGAAGCTGATGCGGAGAGTCAGCAGCAGGGTCAAAGAACACTTGCCACTGCAGCCAGACAAGCCATCGTCTGGCTCACCTGTATCCGCAGCCGGGTCCTTAAAGATGCGTTTCAATATGTTCTACATTTCAGTTCTCCACGGGCTCCGGATCGAATTTGCGCGGGCTCTACGGGACGCGATATTCATTCCAGACGCTGAAGACAAGGCTCGTATCATCGCTTGGGGGCAGCGCCAAGACCCGTCTCAGAAATGGGAGGAAATGTTGCGGAAGCGTCCGAAGTGGGTTCTCCGTCGCTGCAGACGCATCATTCCTCCTCCAGAGCAGCTTCACGGTGATGTCGCTGAAGTATTCCGCATCTTCGGGCCGCTGAAAAATGCTACTACGGGGCTTCCACTATTCAATCAAGCAGCCTGGATTGTCGCTAAAAACATCCTTGAGCTCATCGCAAAAGGATATTTATTGGATCCGCCCGGAATCCCTCTCCACGTTGAGTTGGGGTATGACAAGTGGGGTCTTATGCTCTATCAGAACCGGCGAGGAACCAATTTTACTGAAGGTGGCGTTCACACACACCTTCGTTCTCGCCTTCCTACGTTCACCATTCGACGAATGCCTGCCTGAAAGACTTCATAGCACGGCATAATTACCTCGTATGTTTATATCAACCTTTCAAGCCTTTGCAAACTAACTCGCATGAAACTTCAGGTTGGTACATTCAACTCAACGGGGAAACGCTACAAAGGTCACTACAGCATCTGGCTTACCAATGAGATACAAGAACTCCTTTCATCCCTCGAAGATTGTCTCGTCAATCCTATTCTATTGACAGGCTGGATCAACGGCAACCTCTACGAACCGACAAACGAGGTTGCGGGCGTGCTTCCAATTCCCGAAGAAATTCGCGTTGAAGCCGGCATGGCGCAATTCGAGAAATCACTCCACTCGAAACAGCTGCATGGATATCTTGCTGAGTTACAGGGCACACGGAAGCCGGTACTCATGCTGTCGACGATAGCAGAGAAGTTGCTGTTCCGAGACTTGATTGCGGCGGACCCGAGTTGTTTTTCGACACCAGCTGGCATCTTGAGGCTGCTTCAGCGCTGGAACTCGCACGCTGACCAAACGAAGAATATTTTCTATAAGGTATGATTTGGTCTCATGCATTACCTGCGCAAACAAATGATCTAACTTGGTAAAGCTGGCAGAACATCTGAAAGCATACTTCAATGGCAATTGGAAGACAAATACAAACATCAAACAATCATTAGCCCTCACCGCAGAGGCTCGCGCACAAGTGAGAGCCCGATTACAGGCTCCCCAGCGACTTTCAGCTGCGCCGAAAAGTCCCGGCCACGCAACTCGCGCTTCATACTGCTCCTAGCGGCATGCTTCCAATACTTGAAGATCCACTCAGCGCTCCCTTGGACGAGCCCAGTGCTTTGCCTGATCCTTCAATCACAGCACCAATGTCGGACTTTGGAGTTTCATCCGGTTCTGCTACAGCATCGATGATTGCGTCCACGGTGTTTACTGCAGGCTCAAGCTCATCAGCTTTGCATACAGCGCCAGCAGAACCTTCACAATCATCGATACTGCAACAGTTAGCCAGCAATCGTGTCAAAGCTCACCTACCTCCGAAACCGGAAACCAAACCACGTAAGACTCGAACGTGTCGCAAATGTGGGATACCAACTTGCAAAGGGAAACGGGGGTGGACAGACTGTACCAACAAGTGCCGAGACTGTGGGAAGCCTGGCTCAGATAGAAGCTGCATGGGAAGGAACCTAAATAGGCCTAATGTACCATGTCAGCAGGCAGACTGGTAATGTAGACTCACTTGTATGTAATAGAATACTTTACATTTGTTGTTCGCGGTTTGAAAAACAGTCCCGAAGCCTGCCAATCACTGTCGAGACTGTTGACAACAATGTAGTCGCAAATACGGCACAATACGCGAATTCGCGTATGCGGCGCATTTGCGTCTTCAGCTGTGTCAACAGTGACCGCGCGCAGTGGCCAGGAGCAGTTCTAGACGGAATATATCAGCGCCGAAACCAAACTCATAGAGAAGACTCACCGTAGCAACTACACAACTTCATCCATCAATCCCCACACTATGAGGGTGCCAACAACACCAGCAAGAGCACCAAAAGCGAAAGCAAGGACCTCAAAGGTGAGGAAGAAAGGCCGACCCATGACTCGGCGGATATCTGATGATGAGGCGGCAGTACTGCGTAGAGACTTTATGGTGATTACCTCCCAGAAAACATGTCTGCGATTCAAGCCAAGTAGTATATAGCATTCAAGAGTATCGTTTGCGTTACAGAGACAGCTAGAGTTGACAGGAAACCGATAGAAATGAGTGAAATGAATTTGTAGACGAATTGGACACAGCGAGGATGACGGTGGAGTTGTTGACAGGAAAGCAGCTGCAGAAAGACCCAGAAAAGCAGTAAACATAGATCGGCAGCCAGCAAGAGTATATCGACGCAAGATACAACGACAAAACAGGGGAGGATGGCGAGGAGCCTAGGATATGACAGCACACAGAGGCTGTGCTGGTGCGATCACATCTTTACCAAAATGGCTGTTGGGGCGCCATCTGATGCCACCCCTAAAAATAGAACAGCCTATTTCTGGAACTTTTGATGCAAATGGAGTTGATTGGGGTCACATCAATTTTTTGCAGATGGCGCCGCCACTGTAGGCTGCAAACAAGGACAAAGAGGTCGCATCGTGGCTGACAGATTCTCGAGCGAAAAGAAAGTCGCTCAAAGCCTCATCTCTGCTCAGATTAGGCTGAGATCTGTGTGGAATACTCGCCTAGACGTAGCGCTTCCAATGATACCTAAATCTCGCGAAAGGAGCCGGAAAATTGTTTGGAATTGCACGCTTGACCAATTGATGCTGACCAGACTTCGGATCATTAGGATCCAAAGCTTCGCGAGCACCACTCGCCTCGGCGGATCCATGTTATTAACAGGGCCTCGCTTGCAGTTGGCTAGTTTAGCGATTACTAAGTTAACATCGAACCGCCGAAGCGAGAACTGCTCGCGAAGCTTCGGATCCTTGATCCGACACAGCGTCAGCATGAATTGGTCAAGCAGGCAATTCCAAGCACAATCATCTCGGGGTCATAGGATTTGAAATGGGTACAGTGTAGTAGGGTTCCTTGGATAGCCACTTTCCATTTTCGCATTTTCTGTACAATAACAAAACGTACAAAATTGAGTTTTCTCTAGTGTATACTAGAGCATGTAACAATGTGTCTCCCCCTTTCAAATTTGGAATTCGACTGACGATGAGGCAAGGAAAAAGATAGTGAAGTTTTGGTCACAAATGTCACGCGGAGGGTTCCTTGGTTATCTCGCTTCTGCTCTGTCAGAAGCCAATTGACATTGATTTTTGAGCCATACTTGATCTAGTCTACTCATATGGCAGTAAAATGTCTATATGGCACATATTTATACAATTTGGAAGCATAAGAATGGGCAAACTTCAGTGCAATTTCAAGGGTCATGTCACACTTTAGCCTGTGAAAAGGACCAATCAATTTATAGTCCGCCGTATCTTGTCCGTATCTGCTAAAGTTTGGGTATAGAATCGTAGATACGATCCTCAACTATCTCATGAGAATTAGTTTCAGCCATAACACGGTAAAAGGAGACGAGAAGTGGACAAAAGAAAAGTGATCATTGCCGAATTAGGCAGCTGATGCACATTAAATAGTGTCTTGCTCGTACCACAGACACACTGGTGGGCTCAAACTTTTTGAGACTGTACATAGGCTCTATTTCATTAGGCTGAGCAAAAAGAATCCAATTACAAGCTGTTGTGGATAGCCAGAAAACAAAAATAATCAAGGAACCCTCCCTATCCAAGGAACCCTACTACACTGTATCAAAAGATGCGCCCTAGACGGGCGAGTATGCATAACGAGTCTCAGCCCCATTGGACTCAGAATGAATGAGTTTGAACGGGTTCTTTCTGCACTCAAACCCGTGGGAAATCTGGCCTACCTCTTTGTTCTTGTTTGCAGCCTAGCTCAGCCCCCAGCCGGTCACGTGTGAAGGGTAGATTTGCTCGCTTAGTTAGCCGACTAATTGTTCCCACGACTGGTCCAACTAATCACTAGCGACTCTGCGCAAACTCTGTGTCCAACACCAGGAAGCCTAAGTGCGACGACTCGTCACGCTCAAAGCACACTTTTGCTGTCAAAACGGCGACTGGGAGGGCTGAAGCAGTCTGAGCTTGGGCGAGTGGAGGGAAAGGGGGTGTAGCTGCAATTCTGTGACACAGTTATGAAATAAATAATATGAAGGGTTTCAAACATACGGAGAAGGGTTGTGTGTCGTATCATCATTGTCGTCGGAGTCATTTGAAGACAACGAGCTGCAATGGAGGTTAGCCCAATTTGGGAAGGCAAAAGAGGGACAAACATGACAGAGGAGCTGCGCTCAACTGGTGATACTGAATTTTGAGCATATGATAATGTGGGCGTCCTCTATGCCAGATACGTCAATATACAAAAAAAGATATACAATGAAAGAACCCATACCTGGTAGTGCACAACCGTACAGGGCTAGGAGTCTGATATCTGGAGGAGGCCTCTGATAATCGCCTTTTACCGCGAGGGTCATCAAGACAATCACTGACATCTGCGAGACGCAGAAACAGAGTATCAACGGACGGCTTACTTGGACAGGAACGTCGGTGCGGGTCCACTCCGACTCAGAAGCTTTCCAATAGGTGGTAAGTACAAGTTCTCGGATGGATGAGCGTCGTGATGGGTTCACAGTCTTTGGGGTGAAACCATGGTGCAGTAGGATTGGCCACAACGAGCGAGTGCGGAGCTTCACCATTCTAATTGACCTATCAACGCCATGGCTTTGGATGAAAAAGGTATTGTTACGCGCAGTTGTCCAGATACATACGTATCTTCAAGCTATGGCCTTCAGACTTTCTATAGGCGTCACGTTGGAAGTTGTTGGCCCCTGCCACATCGTGATCGCCGTGTACTCGTCATGACCAAAAGTGACCGGAATTTGGCTTTTCAGAGAGGAATTTTGGTACTCAGACAGCTTTGAGCGACATACAGTCGTAAACTAGGAAGCGCAACATTACGTAGAAGAGCAACACGCGGATTTCGGCCCCGGTATAAACGAGAATCGAAAACGAAAACGCGGCTAGCTGATATGTATCAGCCGGCCTGCGAGGCCATCAACTCCATCAATCCCGATATTCAGAAACGAAAATGACCGGTATCAACACGGCAAAGCAGCCGTGATTGATCTTCATTGATCTTACAGTCACATATGTCCGGCCTGATGATCAAGTCATCAGCCGTATCTCGGGGATGTCCGAGTGGCTGTACTAGGTCACCTTACACACAAAATCCACCGCCGATTTGCCATCCTCATATTATGGACCCGGTGTATAGTGTAGATAAATTGTTTTGGTACCAATAGTCAATGTTCACTGGGTTGTAAGTTGCGGACGTGCCCCAGCAAGGAAATTAAGTATGCTTGCTCAAGGCATGCCGCAAATCAATAGTTACAAAGTGAATCATTTGTGCGTTAACATGCAAAGCATTATTTCAGGGAAGCCTGGAGTTAGTATACAGCCTTTAATGTGCTCAATACCGCTGCTCTCTGACTTTCAGCAGAATCCATCATCAGATTTTTGAGAAAGACCTGCTTTTGAACTGGGTGCCCAATTAGGAAGGAGCTTCTCGTTTCTTTGTAGTTTGCGGGGCAACTACTGATTCAGGGAAGCTTAAAGTCAGATATACTATTGAGATAGGGTGAAGCTAAGCATCCAAAAAGAATTGGGCCAATTCATCATCAGAATATTTAAAAGGACACCGAAACGCAAGGAGAGTTCAACATGGTCATGTGCCTCAATCTTTCGCGTCAATCGTCGGATTGCTGCATATTTGGTGCTTGGTAGAGTTATTGAATGCTTTTTGTATGTCTATAGCGCCGCCAAATGTGTTATTGCGCTAAAATTCTACCGATACTGAGTTCTGATAACCCAAAGGTCCCGAACACTCTGTCAACTTCAATCCTTACACCGTATGAAAGCGAAATTATATTCGGAGCAACGCCGCAATGTAGTCTACTGGAACGAAAGCATGCCGGATTAGTTGTATTCATCATCGATACCTGGCATTGGATGGTCGCGTGCTATCTTCTTGAAAATCGGACTCATGATGTCCGAGTTGAGCGCCGCAGCGTAGTCAAAGTCATCGGAATCGGAGTCAGCTAGTTCCTGTGTGTTTGAGGGAGGTGAGTGGAACAGACTGTCGACATCGATAATCGAATTGGAGGGCGAGGGGGCTGTAAATAGAATCAACATTAATTCTTGGATCGCAATAATCACGCAGGCTTACGAAGTTGAGATGAATTAGCAACAGGCTGCAATTTCTTTGGAGTCGATGGAGTAGCTGAAAAGCTTGCCTGGCTGAGCATCGCAATTTGCTTTCGCAGGGTCTCATTTTCCTGTTGTGTGGCTTCTAGATTATTTCGGAGTTTCCTGCTTTCCTTGACTGTGAGGAGCTCCGCATCAGCGAGGCGCTTCTTCTCAGAAGCGCGAGCCTTTCGCTGCGCTTGACTCTTCATCCGGCTTTGAAGCGAGTTGTTGGGGTTCTGTAACACTCCCGAGGATATCATTTCTTGAATAATTCGCGCATTTTGCGCATCTTGTTCCTTCGCGCTACAACCGACTTCAGCTGTATAGAAGACAAGAAAGATGGTATCTCACAATAATATTGCCTCCAAAATTGGACGATTCGTAGGCTTGATTTGGTTGTCTTCAGCGTGACTGCCTTCGATCGGGTTTGTATCGTTGGGAGTTAGATCCCAGTAGCGCTTGTTCATGTGCGAGAGGTAGCGGTTGAGGGAGACAAGCAGCCAAGGATAGCTAACTTTATGCGCCCACCATGCTAATTTGATTCATTAGCATCCGGTTTGATTCAAGACCGCAAAGATGGCCAACTCGCCTCGAAGTTTAGCATTTGTTGAGTCAGCGCAAAATGAATAGTACTGTTGAATGTCTTCATCGGAAGCCAGATAAGGAAAGCTGAGCAAGTATTGAAGAATTGTATCGCTAATGTGATCGCGAAGACCAAGGACACCACTAGAGCTTACTTGAGACAAATAACGAATGGAATGGGATGTGCATACCGCGTAAAATGCACAAGACAAGTCTTCCAAATCAACATCAGGATGTTATCGAAGTGCATACCCGGGCTGTCACGATTCATCTGGCGCAGAATGATTACATCCGCTAATCCCTGTGCTTGTGCACCCTCGGAATCGCCAATCGCACCAAGAAGGTTCGAAGAAGGCGAGAAGGCCTTGAAGTTTAGTTTTTTACCGGTAATTGCCTCGATTGAGTCAAAGATACCGCCCCATACAAGGACGAAGGTGTCCCGAGTGGCTCGATTGCTCCAGATTCGACCAATGACTGTGCCTATGAGAAGATCAGAGGCGAACAAATGAAACAACAAGACGGAGACTGACGCTTATCAACGTTGTTCAGCCAAACCAAGAGCTTCCATTCATTCGTTTTGCCGTGCACTACCGCAAAGGTAGTATCCACCATGATCCACATTGCTTCCAGCGCCAATGGCGCAAGCTGGGGATTAATGGTAACAATGACATGACCGTCATCAGGTTGAGCGCTGAATGAATGGATGTATCGTTTTGAGATGTCGAGAGCGCGATCTTTGTTGAACTCGTAAAATACCCCTGTAAATCATCGTAGATAATCCGGGGAAGAGAACGTTGCTTTGGCTCACCTTGAATACCAGTACCATGCGGAAATTGGTTTTGACGCTGATCTCGAACCAAGTCGGCGCGCTTTCGATTAATCATCATCCCAGGATGAAGCTCCTGAACGAGCGTCCCCTCGAGATCCTGTTCTACTGCCGCAGCTTGGGGGGTATTAGTCACTGTAGATGTAAAGGATATATAATCGTACATTTATCAACTCCGAGTCTCGTACGACGAGACAGAGGAACCTTCTCAGCCAAGCGCGTATATCGTTGTTGAATTGTGATCGGAATCTTGGTTCGAGGGAAGCTGGGATGACGATGGGGAACTCCAGGTAGAGGGATAATAACAATACGCAAATCTGTTGGATCTACGGGAATAAACAGCGAGAGCTGGGCGTAGCATTCGTGCTTATCCAGATCAGCGATTGCGTGAACACCGTTCTGGTAATGATTCCGGGCTGAAAGCAATGTCAAAACTATGGAATTAAAGGAAGAATCTTCGACGTACGACAGTGGCTACCTTTCGGAATATGGGATGGATGAATGATTTACAAAGGTGGCCTTGCACCGGATAGAGGTTACCGAGCGGAAGAATCTAGCGGAGAAAAAAATTAGTATGGCTAGTGTATGGAATATAGAGGCTTACGAAGAAGCAACAGCAGCTAGACTCTTTGCCTCAGATGATTTCGCAGCCATCATCGGATCCGAAATGAGTGTGTGAGGCTCATCATCAGCCTCCCAACGCTCACAGTCGTCGAGGAAATCATCGGCAGCAAACGAGCATATATAGCAGCCATTGCACTTAAGGTTGGAGCGCCTACACGGAACAGACTTCCCTTGATCAAGGATGAGGATATGCGCAAGGCTCTTGGGAACCTTCCTTCCCGTCGGTCCAGTAAATGCGTCCTGGCACTAAAGACTGTCGGTAAGTAATAGCAAGAACAGAGACACCATGGAATTCGAAAGCGTACCTCCTTCTTAATCAAACCATCGACTGTGAGAGCTTTTCGTTTACCCTTAGCGCGAAGGAGTTCGGGGCGATCGGAATAATCTATGATGTAGGCCACACGATCGTCTACAGAGGGCACATCATATGATTCCAACGCATCCTCGAGATGTACAACCCGATCAACATAAATTGCACCCTTGCGCTTTCCACTGCCAGCCGTGACGGGGATGCCAACTTGTTCCTCGTCTGAATCCGAACAGAGGTCTATCATTGTGCAGTTTGAAGTTGATGCCTTCTTGCGCGCAGGCTGCTTGCCCTTGCCCTTGCGTTTGCGCTTACGATCATCTTCGTCCGGTGATAGGTACTCTAGAAACTTGCTTCAATGAAGGAGTTATGATCGAAAGGCATCATCTCACCATCATCCGACGCATCACCACCGCGAAGACGAGAGGCAGGAGCATAGCGGACTAGAAAACAAGATTATCTGAATCTTCGGCCCGAAGATTTCGAGAAAACAAAACTGACCGCAATTTTGTGCCGATGACCTTCTATACCAAATATAGCTGCTCAAACCAACGAAGATGGTTGCGAGTATTGAAAGCAAAGGCAAGCCGCCAAGGCTCCATGTTGGGAGTCGGAAAAATGACACAGAGAGCCACGGACACCTACAGACTTGGTTAGGAGGAGCAGAAAGAGTAGAAAGAAGGGTCAAACTCTTTCAGTGGCTCGCAATATCCCGGTTGTCGCCGAAGTCGGTCAATCCTCATGTGCGAAACATGGGATCGTTGATACACAAGCCGTTGTAAGTTGAATACCGAGCACATGTTGATATTTGCCGGGATCAAGAATTGTCCTGCATAAGATGAATTTGTTAGCTGATCACGAAGAGACGAGCCAGAACTTGCCAAGGCAGCTTATAACAAGATTATAGAGAGCAGAGAAGTAGGTTAAGCAATAAGTGAAAGTGTATGCATCCGCATGAGTAGCCGGTAGGACGAGAGCAGAGATAG
Organism: Favolaschia claudopus; assembly: GCA_037176885.1. NCBI lineage: Eukaryota > Fungi > Basidiomycota > Agaricomycetes > Agaricales > Mycenaceae > Favolaschia > Favolaschia claudopus. Next base: position 48,693 of record JAWWNJ010000123.1, read on the forward strand.
AGCCTAAGAGAAAACCCAAGGAGAGATTGAAGAAAAAGCGGAACAAGAGAATGTTTCTTTCGCCGGGGCGTGTTTTCGATGATTCTGGAAGCCTCTTCGGCGAAGTATAGCCTGCCATGACTGGAAAGACTTTCGAATCGAAGATTCCAGAGCAGAGATGAGAGAGAGAGTGAACTCTGAGTGATTCAGATTGGGGTGAAAGTGGGTTCATTTTGGCTGGCTTATATACACATTTTCGAGCTCAGGGTCGAGTTACTCCGTTGAGGATTATCCGTAATGCCACCTGGCTGAAACCTTTGCTGCTTGCCGCGCTTATTTTCCAAATTTCAAAAGTTGGGGAATCGGGATTATTTATTGTTGCGCTACAGCCAGTATTGCCAAGTTGTGGATCCAGCAATGGAGCATAAGGTTACTAGAGCAGAAAGCAGCCAGTATCAGCTTGCAGATTGATCCATTCGACGGACGCAAAGTCGCGATAGCGTCAAGCAGGAGAATTGCAGCAAAAGAATGGTGACCGTGACAAGCTTGGCGTGATGGCAATTTTAATGCCCGCCGCTTCCCTTGTTCCGTGCCGACACTTCATTTTCGTTTCTGAGCTGAGTGCCGAACGTCATCATCGGCCGTCCATCGGCTGTTCTATATATAGTGGTTTTCGTTTTCGTTTCTTGTATATACCCCTGGAGGACCGAAGCGATGCCGATGCGAGGTCGTGTGGGGGACAGAATGGCGTGAGTGCGACTGCCGAGCACGGCAGTAGAACAAAGTATCCATTCGCGCCGACCGCACGACCGGCCGGAACAGCAAAGCTTTGACAGATACATATAGGAAGATAAAGTCTCAACATACCATGTCTAACAGCTTTTGCCGTCGCTAGTTTAGCGGAACAGGTCTTCTAGAGCGCCGTAGTCACAAGTGGCGGAGGCCGTCTTTGATTGCTGTGTTGCGCTTCACTGATGGTGTAGCGGCAAGAAGCACATACTACAAGTGGGCAGATGAGGCAAGATCAGTAAGCGTGAAAAACGAAAAGGAAAGAGGGCAATTGGTTGAAGCAAAGATGTAAACAATCAACGGCCACCGAACCTCGCACATAGGGCCTATGGTCAGTCCCAGCGATGCGAGGAATGATGGCCAGAGAATAGAAAGGAAGGTATAAGGTGCAAAGAATCAATGACCACCGAACCTCATACGTAGGGCCTATGGTCAGGCCCAGCGATATGCGGAACGATGGCCAGAACATAGAACAAGGGGGATAGAACAAAGTCTATAGGGTAGAAGAAGGAAGGAAAGAATCGTGCCACTCACAAGAAGTTCCAAAATTCCTCTACAGTCACCCACTCATCATGACCGAAAATGTTCGTCGCCGCCACGTCAATTGCAGAGGGAACTAAGACGAGTTTTGAAGCTGTTACAGGCAAGGGCCCATGTACAAAGGCGGTAGCATCTTGACGGAAGGGTGAGCGGAGAAGATGTGAGGCGCGGCAAAGATGGTGGTGGTGGTCAGGAGTTAGTCTCACCAAGTCAGACTCTACAACATTTATGATAAGTAGTCGATAAATCTATTATATAGAGTCTGAACTTGATGGCGCCTGTCATCCAAGACCTCGGATTCTGTGACACACGTGCCAGTTCACACGGTCGGATAAGGAAATGACACGTCGTTCGGAAAACTTGGCGGTCCAACTTGAGCCCAAGATGGAGCTTGTTGGCTGCATAAAGGGCTTGGAACCCCACATTTACACTTGCCGGGGCTAATATCTACCATTGTGAAGCATCTGGGACTTTGGGCGGGGTCGTAACCAGTACGTATGCCGAAGATACTATACTTATTCCATGAACATAATAAGTGATGGTTATGGTCCTGAAGCGTAAAATAGCACTGAATTATGCCTATCTATGGGCTGGGCAGTCTTTCAATACTTCTCTAGGCTTGCGAAGCCTTCACAGTGGGTCGTCAGGGGTCGTCGCTGCGTACCACAGCACCGAAGCGTATACGTGTCAATGTGTCATGCCCCATTGGGGCGTGGGGAAATGCACATGATGTTACAGCCGTGACAAAACCGAGGTCCGGGTCGAACCCCGCCAACAATTTCAGACTAGTCAGGAGTCAAGCCTTGTTGTTGTGACGCGTTTGCAAATTCCCACCACGTGCACGACCAACAACATCACGTTTTGTTCACGTACCTTTGCTCGGGAACTTCTCCATTCCGAGGGTGATGGGAAATCGGTCGAATTCCCACGCCAACAATCCATCTTGACGGGGAAAACCCTCGGCCGGGAAAACGCGTTTTCGGCATCTAAAAAGCCCTCGGAATGACCGATTTTTCAGCTACGTGACTCTGTCACCGCGCAAAGTCTACGCATTCGGCACTCTGAAAACTAGATCCACCGTTCTTGCCCACACCAAGAGCATCCGAGCTACTGGCTTTCCCCGCGTCCCCCACAGGTATCCCATCACGGGCCAGGATTTACGCCACAGTCTGGCTCTCGGTCAGATCTTGGTCGCCATACCTCACCTTGTGTCTCTACATTTGGGACCAATGCACCTCCCCAACTTTTCGCCCTGGCCGGTCGCATTGGTACGGGTCTGCTTTGACTCGTTAGTCATGTTGGATATCATGACTCTGGTGCAAGTGCTTTCGCAATTATCATCCTTAGAAGACCTTCAATTGCATGTGCATTCCTGTCAGTCCTTGGCCGCGCCAATCATAGCCCCATCGGCTGTTCTTCAAGGTTTGAAGCATTTGAATTGCCGGTATATCAACGACCAACAATTCTTCGCCTGGTTTATATCCATCTCCCCGAAGCCGTCCCTCGTTTCATTGTCTCTTGGGAAGCGCATGTTCCCACACAACCCCGGGGCACTCCAACTCATACGATCGGCGTCCGCAACTCTGCAGGTTTTTGGAACTGACGCGATTCTACGCCAAGAAGGTGTGTGAGCTGCCCAGCGTTTCTACTCACCTGAATTTTGTTCAAATAAGACTACTTGTCTGGGATATTTTCTTCGCATTCTAGTCTCCGGACTGTCCGATTATTCGTTGACGCTGGGTGCGACTTCAAATCAATGATGTTCCCTCACCGTGAGCGAGAAGATACGAAAGGAGGAGGGGGTGTCCCATGAGGGCAGCTTATGCACAGCTGTCACTCTGACGCTGGAGTAGTAGCACCTATCGCTACCAGCGGCAGTTCGCCGCTTCGGATGACAATCCCTCTCTGGTACCAGGTGACGCGAAGCGGCGACGCCAAAGCGTGAAAAGTCGAACTCAGACAAACCGTGTCAACAGTCGCATAAATTTGAAGCGACCCGGGGCAGCGAGCGGCGCGCGTCAAGCACAAAGCAAGAGGAGGTTATCCGCAGTTGAACCATGCTCCAACGGGCACTCCTCTGTCGAGCGATGCTGGTGACGGGCCTCAAGCCGCCGCGCCGACCGCGCCCGCAATCAGCCCAGCAAGCACGGTCGCCAGTTCGTCATCCGTGCTAGTAGAGAGGGCTTACCTCTGCTCCCTCTGCGCAGGTGGGCACGCTGCGATCCACTCGCAACTGTGTGAAGGGGGGCTGATATTAACATTGGTGCCATTCAAAAAAGCCAAACTGGATTCCAACCAGAGCTGCGCACAAATTGCCCTTGCAACGTGTCGCCGTGTCCGAGGCAAGGCGGCGGCCCCATCCATCGGTACTCTAGAAGGCGAGCTTCACGTCCCCGCAGACGCCATCTCCTCCTCGTCCGTGGCGACATACAGTCTCTCAGTAAGTGTGGTACATGTAATACTTTCTCAGGATATACATCTAACTCGACGATAATGAGTACACACTTGATGTGACGGGGTAGTCGCTATTCCAGCCTGGCGGTGAGCCGCCGTTCAGGGACTTCTCTCTTCTGGGGTTGAGACCGTCTAGCGGTTTTTGAGCTAATCTAGGCGCTATATTCGGACCGAGCGTGGCGGAACCTGTAGTCCTAGTCGAGTAGGCCGCGTCACCCGGGGCAGGACTCTTGTAACTCGTGGGAGGGGGAGCGCGACCAACGTTCAGGCAATTCTAACCCTGTGGCCCGTTGTCCGAAGATAACCACTCCTTCCCCAGAGTTCATTACATACACCGATTTAAAAATTGTCTTTGTAAACACCTGCAATCCGGATGCGGTCTGGTATGAGGCCAGAGGTAGATTATCGAGTTGTCAACAACTCAAGTAATAAAGACATTGGTTTGACCAGAACTACATCATGAGGTAGCGGTGCGAGAAGCACCTAAAGTGGGAACTTCTCCATTCCGAGGGTGATGGCAAAACGGTTCAGATTCCCACGGTGGGTCATTGTTTTTTTGGGAAATCCCTCGGCCGGGAAAACGGGTTTTCGGCACCAAGAAAAGCCTCGGAATGACCGATTTTTCTCTGCAACGTTCTTGATGATAGATCGCTTACTGGAACAGTACCAGGTTCGTTATTGAGGTGCTTAAACTTGTGGGAATCATTCAGGCCCTCAGGCAGTCTCCGCCAAATCGAAGGCAGACCAAAGCAGATGCAATGTCGTCATTTGGGTGGAGTCTGCCATGGTCTGCCTGAAAAGGCAGTGACACCGAGCGGGGCCTCATAAATTTCCTCGTAGGCCGTCGACAGATTTTTGAATGCTCCGGGTCAAGAAGATATTGCCGACCACTCCTTCGATGCAAGGGGGTACCGATCCGCGAAATCTGCACTAGGGGTCGAATTTTTTTTCTCAGCGATTTCGGGGACCCTCCCCCCCCTCTAAATGGGGGAATTTCCTTTTGGGGAAGCAATCAATCACTCACACGCTGTCGCCAGCGCACTTTGTCAAGTCTTTCTTGCTCTTTGCCCACTCCTTGAGCTTCTCCCCTCTCTCTGCGCCCGTCCAACCCCGTGTACCACAGAAATTTCATATAACATTGTGCTACGTTCAACAAACACTTTCTATTGGCCTATCTTCGCCTTTTTCGCCCCTGTACAAGACTCGCATACCTATCTCTAATTCAATATTGGAACTCAAACCCGAACTCTTTCTAGGACTCACCGAAAAAATCATAGTGGATCTGTGCGCGTCAGAGATGATTAGCGGTGTCTTGATTTTCTTCTTCTTTAGGACGCGAGTGGCCGGGTAGCTCTGTCAAACGACGCGAGACAGTGGTGTCAGGGAAAACTATCAATAAACTCTCAGCAATTTGCACATAGAAGGTTGAATTTGATTGGCATATGGCATACCGTTGACAGATGTTTCTTGAAGTGGGCGGCGTTCTTCATTCGAATGTCGGGGAAGAACGCGAGGCGATTGCGGTGTGAAAAAACGGACGTACGCGTGTCAGCATCGATCACCACGAACAAATATCAACAGTATGTGTAAGCGCTGATCTGAGCCTACAAAATCGTTACAAAGTAATCTTAATGTCGATAATCAGCTCAGAAACCGTCCGGGAAGTGGTCCAGTAAACCTGTTTTTCGAGGCCGAGGGTACCCCCCTCCCCCCTCCTAAATTACGAAATTTCTTATCGTGGAAGCAAGCCAATTCAAATCACGTGATGTTGACACGTTCCTTCTTGCCACTGCCATTCATGAGCACCCTTGACCTCACCTCAACCATTTTTGCGGTATGGCTGGCTGCAAATCCTCCTGGCGAGGGCATTGGGCCCCTGCAAGACTTACGAGAAGTGACAACTCCTGACGAGAGCTTGTTACGGTCAGCTCTTTCTAGATCCTCTTTCCTCCATCCAACAAATGGGTATGTAGTGCAAGTGCACTGTTAGCAAGCCAGCCTGACATCGCGTCTCAACTTGGTCGCCGAAAAGACATGAATCGGGAGGAGATTCAGCAGTTGCAACATACTTTGTGCGTACTCTAGTACAATTCTAGTCTTTCCTCTCTGATTACAAACCCAGACAAGGCTCAGCGATCATGTATGGAGTGACTGACTACCTCTTGTTACAATAATAATAATCCACTTATATTCTACACTAGGCCAGCCCTCATACTCGGTGGACATCTGGCCTTGTACGTTGCTGCTTTACACATTGCCAGAACACCTGACCTCGACGCGCAGCATTCGCCCGGACAAGTCCATTCTACTTCGCACCTGGGATTTTGGCCTTGGGTCGCAAACCCTTGGTAGCTCAGGACAATCATTGCTTATCCCATCTCCGGAGGTCTCGATAGATTCCCATGACAGAGTCTCTATTGCGGCCTCCAGTGACTCCGGCCACAGTGTTTTCGGAGAGCATGCTGCCACCCTGGTGCTTGCTTCCTGTTTAGGTCGATATTGGGATCATGATGATCGGGTCTTTGACGCCACGGACTACGATTTCAGTAAGCCAACTAGGGGACACATATCTAGCGGTCATTGAATCTGATTCAGCGAACCTGAAGAATTATGTCCTGGGGAAGAAACTGGGTGCAGGGAAGTTTGGGTCAGTGTCAGTCGTGCATTATCATCCCAACAAATCTCTTGTGGCCGTCAAGTCGATGAATCGAAATCATACCCTTGGTGTCAAGGAGGCAGGGCTGTTAAAGCAAGCAAACCACAAGCATATCGTCAAGTTTCTGGGTAGGTGAAGGTAGCACCCTCACGAAGCGCCCTCAATCTTGTAGGTTTCACACAGGACCATGAACAATGTCTCGTCTTCATGGAATACGCTAGCGGAGGCACCCTTGAACAGCTTGCTAAAGCGCTTGGGCCCTTGCAGGAAGTGGAGGTGACAGCATTAACCTGCCAGATTGCAGATGGGCTAGTACATCTCCATGATCTCAATATAATCCACCGGGATCTCAAAGGCGCTAACATCGTGATCAGTTTGGATGGTTGTGTAAAGATTACTGACTTGGGCTGTGCAAAGAAAATTGATGGTATGCTAACAACTCTGGCCTAGCAGTACTGTAGTCCTTGCTCATTCTTCTGTTAGGCAATCTACAAATGTCGCACGCAGGTACATTTTTCTGGATGTCGCCAGAAATGGTGTTGCAAACACCGTATAATGCCACCACGGATGTGTGGAGTCTCGGAATCGTGATCGTTGAACTCATGTCGGGCGGCCATCCCTGGCTCAAGGAACGGGATGGACAGGGTCGACCTTTACTAGCCGCGCTGCAAGACGTTCGTACTACGCCCTCTATAAGTAATCTTCTCGTTGACGGCAAGGTTGCAGATCACCAAAGGCGAAGTTCCAATTCCTCCGAACGCATCGCGAGGTCTACAACAACTCCTGCATGACCAGATGTTTATTGTCGACAAAAGCAAGCGCCTGACATCAGCCCAGCTCCAGAGACACCCCTGGTTGACTTGAGCGCTACTCGGTGTTACCAGAAGTATCGGAACCTGGCTGCTTACAGTCCTCATCTGTGTACGAAGTGCGTATTTAACTTTAAGCACAGTCCCCATACCATGTACGTACAGTTGCGGCGAAATCAATTTACTTACCATATATGGGAATTCTCATCAATTGCGACCTTTTTCTGCCATGAGAAGGCCGTAGGATAATGCCTGGGCTATGGCAACAGTAGTCTCGAACCCAGACGTTATGAGCAGCAACCGCTCGCGCTCTGCGAGCGCACCGCTACCCAAAAGGGCAATGTTGAGATGTCGAAATGAGGGCGAGGCAGAATGATGGTGAAATTTGATTGCGGTTGCTGCTCGGTATATTATTAAACGAAAAACGAAAACGAAGACACGGCTAAGTTAGCTGATATGTATCAGTCGGCCTGTGAGGCCATCAAATGCATCAAACACTGCTGCCCAGAAACGAAAATGACCGGCATTGACCCCAGAGCACACGGCGAGGTCTGCCGAGGCCTCGGCTGATGCCACAGATGTAACAGGTGATATACCGGCATATTGCTGTGTCGGGTGTTTCCGGTTTCGCGGTTCCAAATTGGGAAAGCTCTCGTTTGGAACCCCCAAGAAAATTGGAGCCGTGTCGGTATGACGCAGATGGATTTCGAGCGACCGTACGCCAAAATCCATTTGCGTCATGATCTCCACCAGCATCGATATCTCTTTTTTCAACCTGTCCTCGCAAATAAATAAATATATGCTAAACATCATAAAAGGAGTGAATCCTCCGTGGCTGGGTGGCGAAATCTGCAGCCACTGCGGCATTCCTCTTGCATTTAATACCGCGCGCTTACATCTGGAGCCTCTTGCCGATATGAGGTTCAAAATGTCGTTGAGCGGGAAAATATAATTTTCCAATTATTTGAGCCTTGGAAAAACATTCTGGCTCCATAGGACGGGTTGAAATATGAACGTGATAGCATAGCCAAGTTCTGATCATGAGGGCCTTCCTGGGTCTTTTGAGCAAGATACAATATGCGGTTGCCAACTTTACCATCAGCGTATGATCGTAAAGTTGGCAACAGCATTCTAGTCAGGTGATCCACCCCATGTTCGAATGTTTTCAACTCATTTCAGATAACCGTCCGTTGAAATGGGTCAATATTCTCAGAATGCATAGGTTACTTCCATTATTCTCACTAGCAGTTACCCGTGCTACGCTACGGCGTGATCAGAGTACAAAGAAAAGGACACGGCAGAGCAGATCTAGAACGAGGAGATTTTAAATGCTTGTGTTACAAATACATTGAAATTTGAGTATGGTTGATTCAATGTCTACACCATTACCACCGGCGCGACGACCACTGAAAGTCCCTTCCCCCTTGTCCTCCTGCTCGTTGGTGCGGTGATCTAGTTTGCGCTTCTTCGAATTCGGCTCGGAAGACTCGGTGCTGGACTGCCCTCACAAAAAAGCCGGTGAACTTGAGGCGTGCTGAAGTACCATTGGTAACTAAAGATAATTTGAGATTCAAGCTTTGAGAGATAGAAAACAGAAACATACCAATTTTGATTGGACTCTCTTCTGCTTTTGGTGCCGTCGTCGAGGAAGCATTGCCGAGGAACGTCACTTTCTCAACATCAACAATGAAATACTTCACCGAACGATCATCGTTCAGCTCGAGACCGGTAAGAAATTCCCTTCCCCGGAATGGGTTTATACTTCTCCCACCTCAGCGTTGCAGGGAATACACAATGAATGGGGAAAACATTGTTTGGTGTCCTAGTAGCAGAGAGGCATTGCTCTGCTTTGACGTCGAAAGTCGAATTTGCCTTGTCGATGTCGCTCGGAACACCACAGACGTGGACGGTAGCATGGGTTCGATGGTTGATGTCGTCTGGAGATCCAAGAGGGATAATCTGAAAGTCAGCCTTAGTTGTAATAAGCGTGAAAAGACAGGTGGAACATTATACATACATACAGAGATTATGTCTCCAAAGACATGATTGAGTCTAGGGGAGGCCTGGCGCGATATGGAACAGCACGCGCGAACGACCGCGCCGCGCAAATAACCCAGGACGACGGGTGGTCTACGACCGCAAACCGACGCTCGAGACCGACTCGTCGCGCGGCACCGATTATTGCTGACAAGAACCGTTTCCAAGAGCTAACCATGGAGGAGAGAGTTAACAGGATGTTGGCCGACGCCGTCGCTGACGGCAAGGCATTATCAAGGGAAACAGCGATCGCCACACTCAAGGAGACGGACCACAACTGGCACAATGTCGATGTCTGAACAACCCGCTGCACCCACCATCCAGCGACCTCTCAACCGACATGCAACATACACCGAACCAATCCGTTGTGGGCAGATCAACGTAAACCGGAGACCACCCACCACACACGCGCTCCTAAACGGCAACATCCTCGACTTCGACATTCTCTTCCTCCAAGAACCAAGCTGGGCTAGAATCGGCACCGACGACTCTGGCGACGCCATCATTGGCCCCATCGGACATGCGGCATGGACGCCCGTACTACCAGTAGCCGCCATCCCCCCGGAAAGTCCTGCCCCGCGGGTAATGGTTTATTTCCGCCCCCGCCCGGACTTCACTGTCACTCTACGGTCCGACATTGCGCAGGACTTGGACATCCAAGTCATCGACGTTGCTCAACCTGGTGCTCCGACGGCAACCTTTGTCAATATCTACAATGACAGACGACAACACATCCGACCCGCGATCGAACGTATAAAAACACTTCCATTACCCACTGACAGACCGGTAATCCTCCTAGGCGACAAAAACCTCCACCACGAACTGTGGTCCGTCGCGGGTGTCCGCGGCAACTCTCGCGCTAACAACTTCGTCGAATGGACCACGGACAAAGGCTACACCCTGCTGAACCAGAAGGGTGAAGTGACGCATGTACCCCACAACGGCGACGCGCCGTCGGTAATTGACCTTACCTTTGTTAATGCCGCAGCCTTGAACAGCGATACGATTCAAGACTGGGCCATCGACAGGGATATGGCTTTCGGATCCGACCACTACGGCATCAAGTGGACTATGGATCATGGCCGCACCGAGGTCGATAATCCGTCCGGCACCAAATTCAACCTCAAAGACGTTGAACAAAAGGACTGGACAGCGGCATTCCAGTCAGCGCTCGAGGAACGCCGCAACAACATCGACCCAATCATGGACGACAACACCACCCCGACCAACGAGCAACTGGAGACGGCCGCGTCAGCCCTCACCGCTGCGATGCAGTCCGCCACGGAGCAGGTTGGTAAACGGCGTAAACCAAATGCTAACGCCAAACCGTGGTGGAACAGGGAACTCTCGCAGGCAGCGGAAGCGATCAACAAAGCTAGGGAAGAACAAAGAGCTTTTGAAGCGGCGGCAGGACACCACGACCGATCCCTTCGCACCAAGGCGAAAAAGGCGGTTAACTTCTTCAAACGGCTGGTCAAGGCGACAAAGTCGAAGTGGGCGGTGGAGGAACTAGAGGCGGCACATACAGAGGACATATGGGGTTACCAGAAATGGTCCAAAGGTGCGCGGAACTACCCCATGCCAGCCATTAAACGCGCAGATGGCACTTCGGCGGTGTCGCTAGAAGAAAAAGGAGACGCTCTCCACGACGTTCACTTCAAACCACCTCCCCCACTCCCCAACGAAGCCGTACCCGACCTGCATTACCGTGCCGACAACGACCTCGAATTCACGGACGTCACCTTCGACGAAGTCCGCGAAACTATATGGGAAGCAAGCCTCAAGACTGCTCCGGGCGAGAGCAGCGTCTCGTTTGGAGTAATACGCTGGGCTTGGGCACATGCCAGCCAGGAGATTTACAACCTCATCAAGAAGTGTATTCGAAACGGCTTCCACCCACGACAATGGAGAAAATCAATCGCGGTGGCCCTCCGAAAACCCCGGAAACCAGACTACTCGAATCCCAGGGCATACCGACTGATCCAGCTCTCGAATGCCTAGGCAAGATCGCGGAGAAGATCATCGCACGACGTCTAGCCTACCTCGCTGGAAAACACCGACTCATCCCTGGCAGCCAATTCGGTGGTGTATCCAACACGTCCACCACTGACGCAATCCTGAGCTTCACGAACGACGTTGAGGCTGCCTGGAATAGCGGTAAAGTGGTATCCACTCTAACTTTCGACATAAAGGGATACTTTGACTGCATTAACCACCAGCACTTGCTCAATGAGCTCCGCCGCAAACGAATCCCCCTTGAATATGTTAGATGGGTCGCCACTTTCCTTGAAGACCGACAAGCGGCCCTGTGCATCGACGGACGGCGCTGCCGGATGAAACCAGTAAAAAATGGCACCCCCCAAGGCTCCCCGGTGTCAACGATCTTAGCAGCGTTTTACACTGCGGAACTGCTGGAGAAGTTCGAAAAATTGGGCACGGCGGTAAACCGCTTACCTCTTCCGGATAGTCCTTCTGACACAACGCTTTCCATGTATGTCGACGATGGACGGACCTACGTCGCGTCGGATTCTCTCGAGACCAACAACGAGTTTCTGGCCAAAGCCTGGATAATCAGCGATCAGTGCCTAGAGAAGAAAGGGCTCACGACGGACGACGACAAACGGGAACTTCAACACTTGTTGGCTCGACGGCAAACGAAACGAATCAAAGATATCCGCCTCCCGTCCATACGACTACGGAACCGCGATGGGTCTTTCACAACGGTCACGCCTTCCCCAACGGTGAAATGGCTGGGGGTTTACCTGGACTCCGCCCTAAACTTCAACCACCACGTCCGCTCGCTAACGGCCAGGGGCGAGAACAAAGTTAATGGCCTTACCATGTTATCCAACACGGTGAAAGGCCTCTCCCAAGTCCACCTCCGACACCTCTACAAAGCGTGCGTAATCCCCACCATGACGTACGCCAGCGCAGTGTGGTGGACGGGGAAGAAAGAACACCTAAAACGCCTTGAACGAGTCCAACGCCGGGCCCTACGGCTCATTTGCGCAGCCTTCCGGACGTCCCCAATCAACGCTCTAGAAATCGAGGCGTCGATCCCCCCCATCCGCCTGGCTCTCGACGAGGCAAACCGCCGCACGGCACTTCGATTTAACAGGCTGAGTACACATAATCCTGTCATCGAGCGGCTAAACGACGATTGGAGACAGGGCAGAAGTCCTTCAGTTCCCCCGCCCATCCCTGTTCGCCCGCCGAACTCCAGAAGCCAAGCCAACCTGAGAAAATCTTCGCAACTCGAACGGTTATCAATGCTCACCAACCCGAACAACGAACGCATATTCCCCTTCCTCAACGCCCCTTGGGAACGGACCGCGAATGCGTTTACAGCAGTTTGCAGATGTAATGACACCACGTCGCATCACATGAGAAGAAAGCACAAAAACACGTCTTCTTGTATCGCCTCGTTCTTGCTCGTTTCTTGCCCAATCTCGACTATCTTGGTATGTATGAGGTCGCCTTAATCCGGGCCTCAAGAAGCTGGTATTTCATTGGCAAAATTCCGACTTTCATTTTGGCCGACATCCACTTGACATCCAGCTTGTCCAACATCGTCGCGCTCGTCCTGGGCGCAATTCTGGACGGAATCGCTCATGTGTAGGCGCACTTGGAAGGTATTTTTGGTTGCTTTCAGCATATGTGCAGTCTAAATTGTGGCTGCCGGGTGTAACAACTTATCGGAAAAAGTAATTTGTTTGTGACCATTTGATCTTACGGTTTCCATGTGCATAGCAGCGTTATGCATGCAGAATGAGTACTGAGATCTCTAAGAAATAGTCATCTGGCATGCTTAGTATTGTATATGTGGTACAAAGTGGCTAAGTAAGCTACGCAGACTCCAGTGGCAAACGAGCAAAAAATAGAATACGCCACAGCGAAATTTGGCGATAAATTAGCGTCCTCTTCTTTTGAGGACGCACCCCACTGGTGCTATACACGAGTCTTGAATCGACGCACGGCAGGGAATTGTTACGTGCGCCTGAGAAGGAACAAAACCAGAGTACAAACTGTGATCACGGTGGAAGTAGAGAAGAGACACGAGAACAATAACTTATCTAACCGGTATCCGCACTACAAATGCATATAGATCGAAAGCGACTAGAAATGCCTTCCAAACGCGCCTACATACGAGGCATTCCCTCCAGAATTGCGTCCAAGACGGCGATGACGATGACTGGGTGTCGGCCAAAATGAAGTCAGGATTTCGGCGATAAAAGACAGCCGTCTTGAAGCCCGGATTAAGGCGAGTCCTCCGATACCAAAATCATGCTGTTTGTTGTCGAAACGAGAGAGATACGAAGGAGAGAAGAAGACGTGTTTTTTGTGCTTTCTTCTCATGTGATGCGACGTGGTGTCATTACATCTGCAAACTGCTGTAAAGGACGCCTCCGGATCTCAGGATCAGAAGGGGAGAAAAAGGAGGAAGCAGCTAAGGCACACAAGGAGAAGATACGTACCCTTTCCTCTTCCCGTGAACATTTAATCGTGTATTCGGACGGCTCCCTGCGCCCGATTCACCGTGTTCGCCGAGTAGGGGCAGGATATGTTGTTTACCACGAGGGAATTGAAGTGGCGGCTGCCAGCATCGGTCTGGGGAGCCATGCTGAAGTGTATGATGGGGAGCTGACCGGCCTCCTCTTCGGCGCTGCTAAAGCATTCAAAATCGCGAAAGACGATCCGGGAATTACTCACGTACATCTGTTCGCAGACAACACCTCCGCCATCAAGACCATCTTCTCGCCAAAACCCCGCGCCGGCCAACTCCTCGCCCACCAGTTCTACCGACTGGCATGCGCGTTCCTCGACGCCGACCCATCACACTCCATCGAGATCGCGTGGTCGCCGGGCCACGAGGACATCAAAGGGAACGACCGCGCCGATGACCTCGCGAAACGAGGCACCGAACTACGAACCGACGCCCCAGGCACCCTATCCAACGCCCTGCGGAAATCGAAAGAGAAAACGGCTCGCACCTGGAAAAAGGAATGGAAGAACACCCCGAAAACGGGACGCTATGCCAGCGCTAATCGCATAGCCCCGGCGCTGAAACCCACCCCCCACTTCAAGACACTCGGTCGCGAGATTTTTGGAAGGGTGACACAATGTAGAATCGGACATGGGTACATAGGCGAGTACTACGAAAAATTCGTACCATCCGAGAACGTTGACTGCCCCTGCGGCGAACGGCTCCAGACCCGCGAGCACATACTGCGCGACTGCCCACGCTACGACGACCACCGCCACCTACTTCGAGAGGCCTCGAGGGACTTGTCCCTGCCGAAATACTGGGCACACGTAAGGGCATTGAAGCCTTGGCCAAATTCCTTGAGGAATCCGGCGCATTCACCAAAACCGGACGACTGTACGCTAAGGCGGAGCTCCCCGCGTTCGAAGACGAACCCGACCCCTGGTTGTCAGACGACGAAGACGACGGCGGGTAGGCGCAACGCCCGCAAGATGATGCCCCCAGGACAGAAGTGTCCCCGCTATTCATTTCCCTCACCCGCCGACACCCGCGCGCCCTTGTGGCCCGGCTTCATGTTTCCTTTTCTTTCCTTCTTCTATGTAGTTTAGGCACCTTATGATCCTTGGCAATATGCATTATGCAACCGCCGCAACGCCACATAAATTCCACACTACTTACTCTACACTCCGAGACTATACTCTACCACCCCCGGACGAATCCCTCCTACTTACCTCTTCCCTTATTTATCGCCCTTCGGGCACCGCGTCTTAGTAGATAGTGTACTTGTTGCGGTATAAAAATGCTGATACAGAAAAAGTGACGTCACGTGGGCCCTGTGCACTCGTGCAATTCCGCCTCCACATGACTTCCCAATCGGGAAACTTTTCTCGGTCCCTCGGCGACCGGTCTGATGGCGGCGGCCTTTTGGCAGGAGGTGACAAGCAAGGCCACACAACGCGCACCCTTGCCTTCTCCCACCACCATCTCCTCCCTGCGCTGCCTCCAGTCTTCTCCCGCCTCCGTCAAGTCCACTCCCGCGACTACCGCTGCTCTCACAAGTCGTGTCGATGCACTCTCTTCGTCATCGCTCTGGTCTCGACCATGTAAATGTGGGCTCGCTGCTCCTCGCCGCCGCTCGTCAATCACGCCACCTTAACTGGACAGTTGTATCCCCTGTCAGCAACGTCGGCAACATTCTCCCCACGCCCTTGGCCCTGAACAGGACTGCCCTCGCCCAACGCGAGACCCTCAAAAGCGCGCCCTGCTGCCCTCACGCCGCGCCGCCTTTGCCGTCCGCTTCTGAGGAGGCAACTCCCTCATCTTTTGCTACCTCACTCTGCTTACATATGGGTCCCCTTCCTACCCTCGCTTCGTCCGCATTCCCAAGCCCGCCCCCCGTCATTTCCATACGCTTACTCTCGACTTGTCCCTACTCTCATTATGTACTTTGATCTCGTATACTGTCAATGTTAAATTTTGTATCCCTCTATCCGTTGAATCTCAATGTACTTATCATCTCTGACCCATCCAACGACTCGTCGCAAACGTTGCTTCGTCGAGATAACAAGTCCTCAGGCCTCAGGCTGTGCCGGCAATCACCGAGAGCCCGACACATCAAAATGCACTGCCCCGTCCGCCGAAAGATATTTCCCGATTGGGTTCGCACGTGGAGGCGGAATTGAATCAACTCGCCCTGTGTGCGCCAAATACGTCACGTGACGTCACTTTTGATCTTGCCGCAACTCCTTTCCATCAACAATGTAGGTCTTCGTGACCGTGCCCTTACCAACGATGGCAAAGTCACCATCGGATGCCAGCGCGGACTTTCCAGTGCGAACTGCGACTGCTTCGTAGCTTCGAAAGTCCGCACGGTCTCGGAAGAAGTGGTCGCTAGCGCCGGAGTCAAGGAAGGTGACAGCCGTGTTCGGGGTGAAGTTTTCGAAGGTGCGACTGACGAATGCATTAGATGTGATTTCGCTTTCGAGGATACGTTTGAAGATATCGTTGCTATGCTCATCCACAACCGGTGGCGCATAGTGTGGAAACACAACACGGGAAATCAAGTCCTCATCCTCCACCTCTTCCACTGTCACTTGGCGTGCCGTGGCCATCAAGACACGATAGACAGGTGTCTCCTCTGCACCTGCCTGTTTTGCCTGAGGTCGGTTCCTTCCGAAATTCGGTGGAAACTGACCCTCCTTTCCTCCCCCAGGCCAATAGCAATTTTCGATCGTGTGGCTGGTTTTGTTAACTGCCTTGCACCCGGGATTGGTGCAACGGCGCTTGGGGGCGAAGGTGTTGAGCGCGGCGGTCGTGGTGACGGCGGTATCATGCTCAGGCATGCCGGAGTTGATGGCAACGGTCTTGATGAGTGCGAAAGCTTCGTCAAGATCGCTTGCACCATAGAGCGCACCTTGAAGACCGAGCCAACGCGGATCATCGGGAAGGGATCGAATGAGTACGTTCTTCATCTGCTTATCCTCCGCTGTCCCTCCCATCATTCTAACGCGATTTGCTTTGCTTCGAATGTCGCTCAAGAGAAGGTCGAGGGCATCCCGCGAAGCCCCAGTGAACTTGATGGCCAAGAACTCGCTTTCAGCAAGCGACAGAGCGGCATCACTCTTCTTTGCACACGCATTGGCAACCGAATCCCAGCATTCTTTCGCAGTGCCATCGCGTTTGACACCAAGTCCAATCGGGTCGACTATGTTGGTAACAACCATTGATTTCATGACACCGTCACGATAAAGATACTCCTCGCGAGACGGAGCTCTAGAGAAGATGGGGGTAGGTTCTGGCGCAGTCGCGTCGGAAGGTGTGGTAATGAGCGGGGGTTTCTGGATAGTGCCGTCGAGATAGCCTGACAAGCCTTTGCTTGCAGCATGCTCTTCGATGAGTACTTTGAATGTGGGAAAGTTGGCTTTATTGACCTGTAGTTTCTCGGTCGCGAGTAAGACCGGGAGGTTGATCATTTGAGACGCCATCGACGCTAGTATGACCGTGAGGTGAGTGATTGAGTCGTTTGGATATATATCGTGCTGTTCTTTATGACTGAGCTAGTTAGAAGGCTCGGGGCCCATAACCTAAAGTAAGAACAAAGATGTGAGTACTCAGTCGGGACACGATGGGTGTAGACGACTTTATATTAGTCGGTACTATACCTAAAGTAAGAACAAAGATGTGAGTACTAAAGTACGGTGGTAAGTAAGTCGTGTGTAAAGTAGGAATGTAAGTAAGAGCTCACCTCAGTCGGGACACGATGGGTGTAGACGACTGAGGTGCAGTACAGGGTGGTAACGGTAATATACATGTGTACTAAAAAGGAAATAAACGGGCGGTGTCGGGTATCCATGAGCGCACAACCGGAGGGTACCGGCGGGTCTCCTACAATACATTCATGGTGCCCTATCCGGCATCGATGAACGCGAATGGGCGCCCAACGGGCATGAACTCACTGAAGTTCTTTAAGCGAAATTCCCCATTCATGACCACGGAATGGCCACGCTTCCTGATGCCGGAGAGTTCTGATTGATCCGGCTTCTCGGGGAAACCTACGGCTTCCGGCGGTCTGCTGATCTCTCGAGCTACAGTCGAAGCTGTCATAACCCATAGCCCTCGGTAGGGCCAAAAAGCTATGGGATATGACAGATTTATGGGTTATCCCAGCCAAAAACCGGTCAAAAACCCCCAAAAATGTATGGGTTAAGGGAGATTATGGGTTACGGGAGCCAGCTTCGACTGTATATAGTTCAAACTTCAATTGCAGAGAACTGATCATTGTCTGAGCCCTCAGCACTCTCAAGATGTTACTTAAATTGAATTCCATATTAGTGAGACTGGTTGGCTACCAGTTGAATGTTCGGCTGAATCAGCATTATTAATAGAGTTGATGCAAGCGCTTAGACCTTTGTAGTTTCCGTCCAAGTAATCCGAGCCAATTTACCTATGGGACAGAAAAAAAACAGATGAAACAAAATAAGGCTACTTATCAAGCTCCGTAAGGCTCCAACCATTTCCGTTTGTAAACGTTTATACACGGTTATAATCGTTTTCCACTGTGGTCGTAGATCCCCCTGACTTTCCCTTAGTTTTTCCATCCAATCTTGTAGGGAAAGTCACAGGAAAATGCCATGAATTCCACTGAGAGCTTGTGAATTTCACCTAGAAATTTTCACTGGGTCCGACTATGTGAGTGGAACATTCCATCATGTTTTTTCACATAGTTTTGCAGTAGGTACCATCCAGGGTCCTTCGGGAATACCTCAACGACTGGCTGCCCGCATTCTCCAGTCTGCTCCAATTTCGTTTCCCCTCCTACGCTGTTGTCATGCATCGTGTCCCCACTGGCTTCAATGTTGGTAATGGCACTTTGGATGCGAGCAATGACTCGTGGGAGAACGACATTTTGGAGCTAGCAGATACGAATGAAGTCGACCACGAGAGTCTGGTCCGAGTTCACTGGATCGGACGCCGTTCCAGCGAGCAGGTTAAGAAATTCTCGTCATTGGTTCTGCACTTCAATGATCGGGATGTGGCGAACTACTTCATTACGAATAAGCTCGCTCTTCACGGTCACCTCCATCGCACCGAGAAGTATCGCCCTCAGCCCATGCAGTGCTTTAACTGTTACCGTTTTGGACATATAGCCGCGCAGTGCAAACGATCTTCTGTTTGCGTCCCGGGGAATGGCGACGGCTTACGGATCACCTTCTCAATGTGGAAGGGCTGTTCGATGACAGTGATCTCAGCGTTCATCACATTCTCCTCGGGTGAGGATTGAACCCCAGCGAAAACCCCGTCTTGGGATATCTTGGGATATCCTGGGAAATCTTGGGTTTTGCGCATTTCATGAGAATCCAAGATATCCCAGGATATCCCAAGAGAAATCGTGCGCTATATCTTGGGATATCTTGTGATATCTTGTACCTTCATAAGCTTCGTAGTATACAGGATGCTTTTGAAAGCGGATTATTTCAATATATTACATAATACAGCCTGGCTGCCGCTGCTTGCTTCCCCGCGCGCGCTGCCCACACTACTGCTCCTCGCTCACCTCCACGCTCCTCTAACTCGTTCCAATCCCTGCTTCCCATCGCCTTGTTTCCACCCCGGGGCTCTTCGCATCCCATTCCAGGCCTCTTCTGACTTTCGGCTGTCCCCTCTTCGCTCCCGCTCCTTCCCTCCCATTCCCCATTCCTGTTCCAATTTCTCACCATCCACACCCGCTCCCCGCTACGACGATGTCCCTGTTGTATTGTATCATTTCCTTGTATGCAGATTGAAAGGACTTACAATCAGAATCATGCCGTCGAGCGAGAAGGTGCAAGTGCCTAGAAAAGAATGAGTACATGCTCCAACAACCAGAGGTCTACACACACCTGAGCATATGCCTCCCTCGCCTTCGTCTCGCGTATTTTCCATTTCTATCGAGCGGGTCAGCAGCTTTCTCAAGTCGTGCAGAATCTTAACGGACCTCTTTCTCCTCCTGGCCCAAAGCGCTCCAATGAGTAGCGAATGTCTTCTTGGTTTCACCCGGATTGTCGAGAAGCCACTGGGTCTGGCATAAGGCGCTGAAAAACAAGTGAATTGTATGTATGATATACATAATTAGCCTCGCACCGTGCAGTCGGCCCGTTGCTGCCCTTATTCTTTTTTGCAGGAGCCGCCGAATCTTTTGCTGATGAAGATGGGGTGGGGAGAGGATTCAACAGAGCAGACGGAGAAGGAGAGAAAGACACGCCCTCCCCTGCACTTGCATTCGCCGCCACGAGGGCTAATGCATCGAGGGGGTTGTGGGTGGGTGGGGTATCAAATGGAGAAGCCGGCGTTGAAGGAGCTGCGGTGCCAAGAGTAGATTTAGGTAGCAAGATGGTGAGGCGAGGCATGGTAGGCGGCGGCGCGGCTGCAGCGGGAGGTGGTGGAAGAGGTGCGGCTGGGATGTTGGGAGGAAGGGTCTAAGCTGGCGCTGAGGTCGATGTCGATGTCAAGGCTGCAGCGGGCTGGGGAACAGATGGAGGAATCGAGGATGATGCTGGTGTCGATGCCGAGGCAGAGGGTGCGGAGGACGGGAGTGGTTTTGAAGGGCGCGAGACCACTGACACCGACCCGTAAGCGTAGTGCGATGAATCAGAGCTCTACGTACTCTTTGGTTTCCCAGCGGTAGTGCGCCTGTTAACATCCAATTAGCACGTCTTATTCGGAAAATGATCTAAAACAAACAGGGGATTTCCGAGTGTCTGCATCATTGTCAGCGCGTTGCCGGCTGCGTGTGAGGATGACTTACAACAGCGACTTTCTTGGCAGATGGTTTTGAAACGAGAGGCGCATGGTCGTCAACAAGGTCCGATTCCTCGAGACCCTCTGAGTTGTGGGTTTTGACGCGTTTGCCGGCAGTCTCGGGTGTCGTATTTTCGGATATGTTTTGTTTGCGCTTGGAGGCCTGCTGCTTACGACGAGCTCTTGGTGGGCTGGGGGAAGCGACATCCAGTTCATCGGGTTCGGTTTTGATGGAACGCTTTAGATATTTGTTGCCATGTGAGCCTTTCCAATTCGAGTATGAGTGTGTCGCAACCCAGTCGGCTTTCCTGTTATTGGAACAAAGACGTAGACTCGGGAACTTGGTTTCGAGAGACGCGTAGAACAGTGTTTTGGCATGATGACCAGCGTGGCCCCAGCCGAGTGATGCATCCGGCAACAGTTGTTGCCTCGCGAGATCCGTGAAGATGTTAGCGGCTGCTGTCTTTAATCCTACGACCTCGTCCTCCGTCGGCAACTGTCCCTTGGCGTCCTCAGCGAACAGGAAGGATGCGGGGGTGTACTTTCGTCCATCGGGAGCGGTCTTGGTACTGCCAGTCACACCATCGGATTTGAGGAGGTCGCTCCAAGTGCCGCGTTGCCAGAATTTCACGAGAGGATATTGAACTTGAGTCAAGTGGCGTAGAGACTCATCTGGACTATTCGAGACCGGGGCGGCAGAAGGAGCTTTTTGCGAAAAAGTCGATATCATTTGAAGAAAGCTGGAATTTTGATTTCTACCCGAGGCCAGTCTTTTGACGACATTCGAATCGAATGAAAGCAATACATACTTGAGAAAAGCGTTCTCGGTCTTTAACATAGAAATCTCTTGATTTTGAAGTTGAATGCGATGCATTAAACCGACACTGGCAGCAGGATTGGAAGCTTGGGGAGGGAGAGGCATAGAGGAATCTTGAAAGGACAACTACTCGGCGACGGGTTAGGTGAGCATTCAGAACAAGTGTAGGCAGTATATGTACCTGATTATGAGCTGAGTTGAGAAGATCTGCAAATGGAGTGTCGTGTTGCGATGTTCTTTCACCCCAGGGCAATGTCGAGTCGGAATCTGTGTATTGGAAGCCAGGCATTGAGAACGTTGAGCCGGAAGAGCTAGAGTCGTTCGAGGCGAAGCGTAGATGATCGTAAGAAGACATTCAGAGCAAGAAGACCGCGAGCGACAGAAGAAGAGGAGAGAGGAGGAAGAGAGCTACGCGACCACGTGACAATGGACTTGGCTGATTTTTTCTCCGTCTACAGAGTCTCCGTTTCTCTTCTGGCTGCGTTAGTCAAACAAGCAACTAAATCATTGAGAAGATCCAAATAGCTTGTATGCGGAAATATATTCATCGGGTAGCAGGTCTAGTACGCGTCTACATCGTCCATGTCCTCGTCAGACTCGTCGTGACCTGCCCAATGTGCGCCCTTCAAGAAAGGTTTCTCCATATAGAACCAACGATCCTCAGCCGCTTCGTCGTCCCGATGATGCCTGTACTGGTGGTCGGGCCCCATCATCACCACAGACTCAATCTCCTGGATTTTAAACGCCCGAACATCTGTGTCTCGTTGGTGCTGGAAAGACCAGTAGTTTCCAAAAAAAAAATCAAGGAGATGTTTGCAGGGAGGGCCGAAGAACGAGCCGACAGCAAGAAAATGCTTCCTTTGTTCGAGTTCAAGGATGAAGTAGAAGTGAACGTCGACGAATTCGTTCTGCAGCGTTGCTGCATCTTCTTCTTCGTCAGAGTCGGCCTCGCTATCCTGTTCAACAGCATGTAACTGAGAATATTAGTTGTAGAAGAGGCTCATAGACTGGTAGAAAGCTCACCTTGGCAACCCGAGCTGTTCGTAGTTTTTTTTTAAAAGCCTCCTTCCATAAAGAACGAGCAATTTGCCCATCCGGTAGACGAACTCGAGCCCAACGAATGACGCGTCTCCACAGGAAAGTCGCCTCGTCTACGTCGACGTCAGAGTTTTCTTCAATGTATCTGCGTATCGCGGCAGCTTCTACCTCTGTGACGTCGCGCGCGCAAGTGTCCAACGGGCGGAATAAAACAAAGCCGTTGCCAATTACCTGCGCTCCTGCTGGAATATGGTCTTCTGTGTCGGGTTCGAGGTCCGGGATAATGAATTTGAGATTGTTAGTTTGTGCGCGACGAATAGCCCGTTGAGCTAGATTTGCGTAAGGGTCGGAGTGCAGTCTGATTTCGACGCCGAGGTTGCCGATTGTTCGTTCCATGGCCCACTGTGAATAGATGTTTAGTGGGCCTTTGCGAATGATCTCGCCTGGACCATGTGTTATGGTGTGCAAGATGGGCCGGACCATGTGGAGTCGGTCGACGCGTTGTTGGTAGTACAATGTTTCAAATTCAGTCGCAAACTCTACCAGGAGATCCTCGGCATTCTGAAGCTCATCTAGCGTCGATTCTTCTTGAAACAGGATGTGCGCAGCACGAACGTACTTGCAATAATGCCGGTAGTACTCGTCTGGGAGTATTCCATACAACAGTGCGGGACCCATGCCGAAAAAATAGAGAAGGAACTCCCAGGCTTTGTAGCCGGAGTTGATCTTCTCTGCTGGATTCCGAGGGGGGCGGTCAAAGGAGCCAGGGATGTAGCGAGTCAGATCTGCTACAGCCTGGCCATGCAATTTCCATGTCTCTCCCGTCAAAACAACCCAAGGCCAGTTCGCTTTATCGTCGGTCTTCTCGCATTCAAATGTCCCCATCCAGAGCGGCATAAGGAGGTCCACGATGTTGAGGATTTGGTGCATGGAGTCCACAGGGAAGATAGTTGGGATACCGAGATTATGCTTGCGGGGAAGCCCGCTGAAAATGGTCGGCTTAGAGATCCCGGTTTCGAGTCGGCGCTTCTCGTACTGATTTTGGTTTCTGGAAGTACAGACAAGCTTGAGATTGGCTTCATACCGTTCCCGAGCATCGGCGGAGTTGAAGGCCGCAAGGAGCTCGTTCAAATCGACATCTTCATGATCGCATCCCTGAACAGCGTAGTTGTGCGGTTTACTGAGTGCAGGGTAGTAATGTGAAGCGTGGGGTTTATGGCGACCTTTGAGGGGACAGAAAACTCGGCAAAAATGCTTGCCATGATGACCAACGCCGCCACTGAGTTGAGCCATGCCGGGTCCATCGGCGGTTGCAAGCGCAAGGAAAGGGTACGAGATTTCAGTTGAGTCCGAGGTGCAATCCCAGATGCGGAGCCCATCGTGTTGGAGGGCGGAAAGGTGGTACAGTCCAGGGTAGAAGAAGCTGTCGAGATTCTTCGGTTTGTTAGGGCCAGGGAATATTCCACCGGGAAGAATGGATCGCTTCCGATATCGTATCTGAGGTGAGCGATCAAAAACAATCCAGACATACATCCAACAGTCGGACTCTGTTGAAAAATGCTGGTGAGATACATAAGAGCGCCGCTGAACGTGAAGACATACGTTTGCTGCGGTAGAGCTGTGCACCGTCTGTCGTGAGAATTAAAACCATGTCACCCTTGCGGATTTTCTCATTCAAGACGGCCTCCAGGTAGTCCGTGCCATGGAAGAAATCTTGGTATATGGACGGACCATTGCTGTAATCGGGGCTGAGCTCGGTCAAGATGCGCTGAGTACATTCTTCCCGATAATTCATTTCCTCCGCAGTTTTCGGCGAACGCCGCAGAGCTTGCAATTGTGGTCCAAGAGGTATCGTGTGAAACTGTTGGCGTGGAGCACCTTTCTCATCCCATCTAGATTCCCCACAGTGCGGGCAATTTGCGAGCTCCGCAAATGGGCCTGTATATGCAACACAAGATTTGATACACATGTCGCGGACAATGGAGGTGACGCCGCTCAGTTCCTCGACCAGACGCTTCGCTCGGTAGTATGAAAGCACTTCGTCTCCGGGATGGCGGCGCATGATGGCTTCTCGAACGAGATTGTAGGTTTTTTCAGAGGCATCCGTGACAGACATCAGCAAAAAACCAGTGGGATACCTAGCGCTCCGTAGCGCCAGTACCCCTGGTACCCTGGTACCCCCACCCCCCGTGTATGGGGGGCTACCCAGCCGCCTGCAAGAGCTACCAGCAGCTACCGAGCCTTTAGGGGCAAGCTTGGTAGCTGCTGGTAGCTCCCAGTATCTAGCTGCTACCACGGCTATTCGTTCTACTGCTGCTACTCGCCGCTACATATGTATCGTCCAAATTTCAAAATGAATATAAAATGAATACAATTCAAAGTACTATACATGACATTGAAATCAATTCGGGGTACGATAGACAACAGAATAGGATGTTATTGTATAAACGCACGGAATTTGAAGCCGATTTGAATTAAAACTGCATCGAGTAGGTTAGTGAAATCAACAACAGACGGCTACAACGATGAACCTAGTGGGACGGCAAGCAAGCCGCCAGTGTGAGAAAACCAAGAAAACAGGACAGCGCTCGCGCTCGTACGACATGTCTTCGAAAAAATCAATATAGTTGACAGGAAGATATAAATTGAGCGTACCATTAAGCCCCTCTGAGTCTCAAACTGCCTCGTGAAACCATGCATCCCTTCCGCTTGATGCTCGTGAACACGCCGATTGATGTAATGTAGTGCGGGAAGAATTGTGCCTTCAGTTGATCGCTTGGACATCTTCGTTCTTGCAATTTTACATTCTTGACGACGCTTTCGTGCTTGAATATCGGACGACATGGGGAACTTTGACCCTGAAAGACATTGAAGGAGTTGTGGCAACTTGTTTAGGTGTCCTTGATGAGGTACCCTTGACTTCAGCGAGGTGGAAGTGGAGAATCGAGCTTGAGGGGAACCGAGCGAGCCAGTGTGCGAATGTGTTTGAAGGATTTGAACAGAGAACTTGATACCTGAGTGATGTGATGTTGCAGAGCGAGATATTGAGAGGCGGCGGCGGGCTACAGAAGCAGGAAGGGACTGGTTTGCAGGGAGAAGATGGGGGGAAAGGAAGAGAAGAGGACGACAACCGATGACAGCTCATCAACCAACATTGCGCAATCGACACGTGATGTCGGAGTTTGAATTGACTTCGCAAAAATTTCGTCAAAGAGCCTGCTGGAATCAGAGAGGAATACACAACATCTAACACATTGAACACAACCTGCTTTGTCTGAATGCTACTGTATGATGTTTTAATGCATTTGAACGTGTTTTAAACAGATTCTTTTGAGCTCGGCTATCGAGTGCTACCGGTCCGAAAGTGATCGGCTACATGCCGCTACTGATCATCAGCGCGTATGCTCCCGGAGCTCCGCGCAGCTACTGATCTTCACCCAACAGCTACCACGGCTACCAGGCGCTCATAGTTTTGGCCTGCAGCTACCCGGCAAAAAGGTGTTTGCTGATGGAGAGGAAGAGGTCGACGGCAAGGCGTTGGTCTGGCTCAAGAATTGGAATGGCGGAGGGGGGGTTTTTGAGTCTCTCAATGATAGCAGGGTCGAGTTCATCCGGATTATCGAGACGTGCGTTTTTCAATAGTTCAATAAATTTCTGGGCAATGGCGATATCTGAGATTGCTGACTGGGGCATGTCAGGTGTCTCGTCTGGGTCATTCGAACGATATCCGCCGTCGCTTCTAGCATCTGGATTGTTTGGAGAGTTGCCTCGGTTGCTTCGAGCGTCGTGGTCGCGATCAGGAGACGCCGAACGCGGTGAGTCAATATTGGGTGGGGTGTCGGGGGTGTTATTCTCATCTCTCGGGTGATGTGGTGGGTCAGATGATATATTAGGGCTAGCTGTACGGTTCATAGTGGGGTCATCGAAGTCCTACAATGCGTATATTGGTTGAGGTTTTCGAAATCGAGTGGAACAAAAAATTGAGAACGCACCATATCATAATCTCCTCCTCCCCCCGCATCAAAATCATCGTCCCCACCTTCCTGCGCACCGTCCGGGGAGGTCATTCTCGCGTCTTGATCTGTGTCGTCGTCGTTGTCGCTGCCGTCAATGTGTTGCGAAGAACTTGCCAGGTCCTGTGAGCGCGAAGTGGAAGGACCTAAGAAATTCGAGCCAACATCGTATCGAGCGCTTCGAGTATGTGTCAATAACAGGCACCAGACTCCAGCAGACAGACAAGACACAGACAGGATTGCGGCCCTTTGTTGCAAAACAGCCTCATTGTCTTTCGTTCGTTGCCGGTGTTTCTGGAGTGTTCTTAATTTTACTGGTTTACCATGCATGCCGCAGGTATGGTCGCAATAACACCACTCATATTCGTCCGGTGGCTCTTGCGTTGACGAAGAAGCCATAGCAGGGTTGGTCGTGGTACGTGTAGTAAGGGAGCGAGAGAAGTTGTCGTTGACATCAAATTTCTCAGGGAAGTAATTTGACTTCATTACACTCAGCGAAAAAGTATTGTAATTGACGGAATAGCGCTGAATATACAGGATTCGTATGCAAGCAAGACGAGCCAAGATGATGGCAAGAAAATATATGAGAATCCAAGATTTCCCAGGATATCCCAAGATATCCCAAGACGGGGTTTTCGCTGGGATTGAACCTTCGACCGCCCAGTGGGAATCGGGATAACTTGATTTTTGGCTGGGAAAACCCATAACTCTGCCATACCCGATACCTTTTTGGCTCGACCGAGGCCTATGGGTTACGGCAGCTTAGACGGTACTTACTGGCCCGAAACTCCGGCATCTCCCCTTCAGAGAGCGCAAACAATGTTGGTGGTGGGCAGCGACGGGAATTTGATGGCTCGCTTACTAATCCGGTGACTTAATGTAACCGGTTAATGTATGGTCCTCACCTCTCGTCGACCTTTCTTCCAGGATTCCAGCCTCAGACACATCCGGAAAACATTCTAATATGAAGTATGTACTCTACACTAATGGAATATATTTAAAATACTGCCAAATCATCCTCAAACATGCCGAAAGTTGCGTCATCACCGTGGTAGAAGTCCCGAACCAAATCTTTGTCTGTCTGCGGCGGCAACTGAGGGCTGAGGTGCTCGTGGAATTGTTCAAGAAGCTTGAGGTGGGCCTGGAATCCATGAAGAAGAGCGGTTTGCTTGTCTCCAAGCTTCGGGATGTGAGACTTCTTGGGGATCACTATCCGTTCTTCAGTTTTTGTGTTCCACCGCTCGCGCAGTTTATCCAGCTGGTCTTGGAGTTTCTCCCTCGTCAACTTGCGCCTCAACGCGTGAAATCAAGACCGTCGCGTCCAAACGGCGTTGAAATTCAGCCGCCTTTGCTGCTGCATCCGCGGCTTTCTGTGCCTTCTCTGCGAGAACCTGTTGGTTTGTCGGAAAAATTGAAAAGCCTGGTAAGGCCTTGGAGCACCTAATGGCCTTATAAGGCCTAACAAGGTTCGAGGGGTGACCTTATAAGGTGTAATAAGGTCTGTTAAGGTCCTCCCAGGCTGCCTTCCCGGAGGTTACAAAATCGAGTTGGGTTCAAGTTGGGTTTGTTAGAGACACAGTTTTGGGACCTTTGTTACATCTTTTTCGGCCGAAAATTCAGAGTTGTGTTGGTTTTGATAATTTGTGCTGTGATTGTATGCCAAGATGGCTGATTTGAACTTCAAAGTATGTAGGGGTACATATTCATCTCAGGTGTAGTGAATATTAATCAATTAATCACCAGTCAATGTACAAGTAATGCCTTGAGTTGTTGTGTTACAGCAGTTTGCAGATGTAATGACACCACGTCGCATCACATGAGAAGAAAGCACAAAAAACACGTCTTCTTCTCTCCTTCGTATCTCTCTCGTTTCGACGACAACTAGCATGATTTTGGTATCGGAGGACTCGCCGTAATCCGGGCTTCAAAACGACTATCTTTTATCGCCGAAATCCTGACTTCATTTTGGCCGACATCCACCTTGCTCGTCATCGTCATCGCCGTCTTGGACGCAATTCTGGAGAGAATGCCTCGTGTGTACGCGCGTTAGGAAGGCAGTTCCAGTCGCTTTCAATCTATATGCATTTGTAGCGCGGATTCCGGTTGGATAACTTATTGTTCTCGTGTCTCTTCTCTACTTCCACCGTGATCACGGTTTTGTTCTCTGGTTTTGTTCCTTCTCAGGCGCGCGTAACAATTCTCTGCCGTGCGGTGTATAGCACCAGTGGGGTGCGTCCTCAAAAGGAAAGGATGCTAATTTTTCGCCAAATTTCGCTGTGGCGTATTCTATTTTTTTGCTCGTTTGCCACTGGAGTCTGCGTGGCTTACTTACTATTAGCCACTTTGTACCACACATACAATGCTAAGCATGCCAGATGACTATTTTCTGGAGATCTCAAGACTCATTCTGTGTGCATAACGCTGCTATGCAGATGGAGTAAGATCAAATGGTCCCAAACAAATTATTCTGATAAGTTGTTATATACACCCGGCAGCCACAATTTAAACTTGCACATATGCCAAGAGCGACCAGAAATGCCTTCCAAGTGCGCCTACACATGGGCAATTCCGTCCAGAATCGCGCCGAGCGCGACAATGTTGGAGAAGCTGGATGTCAAGTGGATGTCGGCCAAATTGAAAGTCGGAATTTTGCCAATAAAGTACCAGCGTCTTGAGGCTCAGATTAAGGCGACCTCATACATACAAGAATAGTCGAGATTGGGCAAGAAACGAGCAAGAACGAGACGATACAAGAAGACGTGTTTTTCGTGCTTTCTTTACATGTGATGCAACGTGGTGTCATTACATCTGCAAACTGCTGTAAATTGTACAGGTAACTCTGGACAAACGTCAATCAAGTGGTTCCGGGAACACCCGAGGACCCCACCAACGTCATTGGGGGAGCTTGCTCCCCCCTTATCAGAGCCGTCACCGAAAAGCAATAAGCTGTGCTCTTGCACTTTTGATGGGTATCGTAACTTCTGATGTAATTGATGAAGCCGTGATAAATTGCTGTTCCAGTGTAATGCCGCACTGTTCCTGCTGATCTTCCGGCAACACTGCTTGATCCTGTCTGATGGAAGCATGTGCTGCACTGATTGACCTACCCTCCATGCACAGGCACTGAGTTCATGGGTTTGTAGCTGTTGAATGTGTACTATTAGAGCAGGGAGGAATACTTTGCCGTATTCATAAGTAACCATACCGAGAATTTTACATCAACTCCTTCAAAACTTCTTCCGCCCTGTTCCCGAATTTTTGTACTTCTCTGATTGCAGGATCAGTAGAACTGTAGAACTGTAGAAGAGTCTAACAAGACAGTCTGAATTCGAATTTGCAGCAAAATTAGTTCAACAGTTCGGCCTCAAAAGTATCCGCGTCCGTGATTTGCGCAAGGTCGCCCTACTGTAGGCCAGAAAGTGGCATACAAATCATATTCTGTCCCCAGCCAAACAGCTCACCACAACTCCGCTGCCGTCTCGCGTCTTCCGACCTCCGCTCAACCTCCGCTCCACAATGTTTCAGACACGCCCCAGTCGCAATCTATTGTACTGTACACCGTAGCCTCGCCTTCAATAAACGTATTTCTTTAACGCTTCCATGTGATTTCTCCGCGATCTCTTGGTCAACTCAGATGAGACCAACAGAAGACATTAAAGAGCCCGTGAAAATCGTCAACCTCAGCCTCTAACGCAAGCACCTTCCAAACGATCGCTGGCACAGAGGGCGAGAAGGGAACGAGAGCGTGCCGATAAAGCTACAGAAATGGATGTCGGTGCGTTATGGCTTTATTGGTGGTCAAATCTACTTGGGATCCTCTGTCGCCGCAACCATCGCGTCTCTCTGCTGTTTTAATGTCGAAAACTTGGAGTTTCCCCACATTGGCTGCTATCGCACGGTTATTCATGTGTGTATAAGAAGCCCTTTGCTTATTTGCGCGCCTTCATTGATGTTTTCAGCCTGCGCGTGAAGTGTACTCTCAGGAGCTTGCTCCTCTCGATTATCATCTGTTGGGAGATATTGTCTCCATTTTCACACCTCTTTGAGCTGACCCCACGTTCAAGATGATTCTTCTCGGACCTCTAGACAGCATCAGCCTCCGCACACACGCGACCGTCAACGTCTGCGGTATTCCAAGCAACATCAATAAGGAAAATTTGGCTCAATCTTTCCGCAACCAGAACTTCGAATAATGTTTCCCCATTCATTGTGTATTCCCTGCGATGCCGAGGTGGGAGAACTTGGAACGTAAATTCATTCCGGGCAAGGGAAAGGGTGTTTACAGCTCTTGAGCTAAACCATGACCGCTCGGTGAAGTTGAGAAGGTGACATTCCTTGGCAAGGCCTTCTCGACGGCGCCAAAAGCAGAGGAGAGCACTACTAAAATTAGTTTGTTTTGTTCTCTGTTTCAAGTACTCGAATCTCAAAGCAATTGTAGTTAGCAAGGGTACTCCGGCACGCCTCAAGTTCACGGGCTTTTTTTGGAGGGCAGTCCAGCACTGACTCTTCCGAGCTGAATTTGAAGAAGCGCAAGCTTTATTACCACGGAAACGAGCAGGAGGAAAAGGGGGAAGGGACTTCGAGTGGTCGTCGCAATGGTAGACATTATTGAATAAACTAGACTTGAACTCCGATGTATTTGTAACAAAATTGCAAGCAAAAAAATCTTCTCCATTATGTATGTCGTGCTCTGAGTCGGGCCTTTCCTTTGTACCCGGATTACACCGTAGCGTAGCACGGGTAACTGCTAGTATTTTATGTAAAGAAAGCAGCTTAAACACGCCCACCTTCTCCACCTCATATCTCGGTCAATTCTTGCTCAATCCATTTCGTTGTAAGCTTGTTGGAAAGCGGTTACACGGGGCTACCGAACGGCCGGCACAAAATTGTGCCGTGTTCCCGAATGACGATCCGCATGGAGCCGAACAGGGTCAAGCCGAACCAAAGTGGTTTTACCCTCGTTTTCAGTCAATTTTGGGCGCATTTTGAACAGTCTAAATTGCTACATTAAGCAGAAATTGGAGGCAAACAGGTCTGCAATTTCACCTTTTAAAAAGAATGAGATCAAATGGCTTGCATTCAAGTTTGATCCATCGATGTGAGTTTCATTTTTCCGCCACGGGAGTGTGCTTGCCTTGCATTTTGATTTTTCAGACCTCGTTGCCTGTGGCATAGCTTCAAGGATCATCTAGATTGATATAATTGTGATCTAATCTGATTGAGTTCTGCTCGTTCTAATGTGGTTACCCTGACTTATCACTGGAAAATGGTGAACAGTATCAAATGAAATTGTGAGGGTGCTTTGTGTATGGCATGAAGGCCCTGCTTAAGGGCTTTCGAATGATACTAGAACCGAGCCGATTGGACCAGAATTGACCGAGCTATAAGGTCAAGAACATAGCGTGTTTAGAATGCTTTCTTTATATAAAATTCAGGAGGTGTCATTACTTCTGCAAACTGCTGTAATAGTATGTAGTAATAAACACATTGTGACAGTCAACTCAGCAGACGCACTAGAAAGAAGATGAAGTGGTAATACTTTTGCTTAACCCCACGGAACATGCCTTGTAAGGCCTTACAAGCCTCATTATGCCCTGTAAGGTCCATTATGTGTTATAAGGCCTCGTATGTAGTATTTGGTACGTATTTAAACCTTGTAACCCTCCTTTTCCCTAATGGCCTTATTAGATCTTACAAGGCCTATCCAGGCCCAACAACTCTTTTTGGATTTTTCCGACAAATTGTATTCCATCTGAAGTTTCTTTCTCTCCCGCTCCAGCCCCGCCGCATCAAGCTTTCGTGCCGCCTGCATCACATAACGATGATCCTCCGCCTCGAACCACATATCCATGAAGGCTTGGGTCTCGTTTCGTCTGAACATTGAAAGACCATTGTGAGTTGCAAGTGCTGCTGTTGGTGTGTCGATCATATAGCCTATAAACGATCCAAGTGTGCCCTCGTTGTGATCGTTGGTGGCGGGTAGCCATATCCTTCCCCTCTCGGCATCGTGCAGGCCGTCAATTAAGCCTCCAGGCGCGAATTCCGAGGAGAATCGAATCCATGTCGCTTTGGCACCTTCCAGAAATCGCACAAGCATCTCACGCAGGTGTGGCAGTTTCCCACTGCCTTCCAGCTCCTTGATCTCCTCCATCACCTCGCCCCGCGACACTGGCTGCCCATCGAAGCTCGCGATTCGGTATTCCTCCTCGTCAAAATTCAAGATCAGCTCGGGAGTTTCAATGAGCATCGCGCAGTGATCTCGCATTTCTTCGTGCAGTGAACCGAGGGAAATGGCATTGAGAGCCACCTCTTTTGGCTTGCGAACACGGGTGTTGTAAGGAAGGGCGATGAAGAGGTGGTAGATGGCCAAAACAGCCAATTCGGTGAGTGTGGGACCATCATCGAGCGCGTCGTACACGTTCTTCTCGATATTCGTCCACCCCGGACGCGCTTTCAGGTCTCTGATTGCCTCGAGAAACTCGCGATAAATGTCGCGGCGTGCGATGAGCTCGCAGGCGGCAGCTCCGTGGCTTCCACAACGCGTCTGATTTGTTTTAGGGAAGCGGCGAACAGGCTTGCCATTTTCCAACTTCGAACGCAGGAAGATATCAAGTTGGTCACCTTGCCCGCGTTTCTGGATCGCATTCTCGAAGATGGCCCCAGCCAGCGCGACTGTCTTTGCGCCGCCGAATGACGCATTTTCGACGCGTTCAAGATCGTCTTGAGATGGAGGCTTGTCACCGACTTCCGGATGCAAGACCCGACGAACTGCCGCCGCCGACTCTTTGTTTGCCAGCGGAATTGGCCCGTCCAATCCAAGCTCTTTCCAGTACGCAGTCATCGCCGTGTTACCTCCCTTGAAGCTGTTCTGGTCTTTATGCATGCAGCAACCGGTCCAGATGCAGGTGGTCAGCAAGCGGCGCTCAGCATCTTCAAGTTCGCCCAGTGCCGCTTCCCCGAGCTCTCGCGTCATCGCATTAACACAGGCTATATAGCGCGCAGCACGCTCCGCTGCAGGCAGCTTCATGTATGCTTCAAACCCGCCTGCGTCATCGATTTTACGCTGCACCCATTTTCGCTGCAGCGATTGGAGCTCCTCAATCTGCCCTTCCAGCTCCTTCAAACGCTGCTCCCAAGCTCTTCCAGCAGTAAGTCGTGTTTCATCTGCCGCCACGCCTCTGAGAGCGCCTTCTCGTTATTAGCGTGGTCACCGCACATGCCGCGAAGTATGCGACAGATCATTCGCAGGTCAAGCTTTCCGAGACGCTGGCCAATCGGGCTGGCGCTATACGAGGAAATAATGTCCTCGTACACCGTAAGCCACGCGTCTTTCGATGTCGCAGTGCTGTGATTAACGGTTGATTTTATCCCAGCGAATCGGACGCCGGGATCCTCGCTCGGGCGAACAGATCCGTCTGGGTTCTTCGTTGGAACTCGCATGTGGATGTGGTGGGATTGGTATTCAGTCTTGCGGTGTGAGGTACTGTCGCTGCTCATGGTAACATCTATAAACTTATAAGCGCACCGGATTGATTATATCTTTCAAGACCTACCTTTCGGCGTACTTCAACTCCACCCCCAGATGCACTTGTGACGCGACAAGGCCTTCCAGAACCGCACGACGAACAGTTCTTCGGCTCATTGCGCGGTCCAAATCAACGCCAAATATCCGTGCGATGTCTTGGATTAAATCTTCCCTTCCTTGCAGCCACTCGAGACAAGAACCCGAGCAATAGCTCGAAGCTCGACTTTGTAAGCGCGACCGTGCTTCGCGTGCATGCGCACAACGTGCTTTGCTGAGTGCGATCCATTCTTGACACGCTTCAAGCCCTCGGCGTGCCGGCGCGCCTGACGTCGTGTGTGTTTCAATAGAGGGTTTGCGATGAGCCATTGGAGCCATTGAATGGCTAACGACTTCCCGATTAGGAAACGTTGATGGCCCAGACATTGATGGCAAAATTACACAAGAGCTGACTGGAATGAAGTTTGGATGCAGAGACGGGTGTTAGCCTTTGTCAATGCGCCGGAATCTCGACTTTTGTGTAGCCATTAGCGATCCAATGGCTGCATCGCAAACTCGCTAATACCGCTCGAAGCTGGCTCAAAGCATCTGTTTTAGCCTTTAGCTCGCCGTTAGTCCACACCCGGCAGTACTCTGCATCCTTGAGCAGCCGCTCTGCCTCCGCAACCCGCGCCGAACCATCCCCGCTCATCTTCCCGCTTCTTCTTCAATATCTTGTGAACCTTTACCTCTGATTGAGCCACAGCAGCTTTTAGCTCCTCTTGGGCCTCTTTCACCTTGCTTTCAAGGTCTGCAATTCTTTTCTTCTGTCGTCCTTTACGTCGTGATGCATTTCTTTTGTCTTTTTTTAGCTGCTCTTTTTCTCGTTTGAGCTTGACGGATTCAGCCTCA
This sequence comes from Favolaschia claudopus, assembly GCA_037176885.1. Taxonomy (NCBI): domain Eukaryota; kingdom Fungi; phylum Basidiomycota; class Agaricomycetes; order Agaricales; family Mycenaceae; genus Favolaschia; species Favolaschia claudopus. Next base: position 83,498 of record JAWWNJ010000123.1, read on the forward strand.
GCTGCCTGGGCCCTACGCTCGGCATGTGTAGATGCATCAGGAGGAGCTCGATTCTCCTTTCGCGCAGAAGAGCTCGCGTCTGTGGCGCGTCGCAGGTGCTGACGCTGTTTGCGAAACATTCCTCGCCGTGGTTGGGTTGGCATGGCAGGACTTGAGCTGGAAATATGTCAGAGCTGTAAACTAGTATCCAATAAATGTTTTCTCACCTTCACAAAGTGTGCGCTGAGTTTTCTGTGGGCTTGGGCGGCGCGACGAGCGCGAATGATGGGACGAGACGCGTGACGGGCCGTCAAGTCACACTCCTAATTAGGCATTTGGTGGGGATTTTGATTTCGGGTATACCCTGACCGTTCCGGGCCATTTTCACGCGACGGCACTTCAAGCCGGCGTGTTTTTGGTCCCAATCATCAATTCAATGCAGCCAGATTGCAGATTTTCGCGTCCAAATGATGATAACCAAACAGTGAAATCCTGACTGAAGAAGGATATTTTAAAAAGCTGTCCATTGACATCTCAGGAATGCTCATACAAGAATTATCGTGTATAGACTCTAATATTTTCATGCTTGAGTTTCGCCAACAACACCCGACCATTCTGGCCTTGCAGATTTGGCTGGGGTGATCCCATCACCTAAATCATCGGTCCCATCAAGATCCCGGTCGGTGCCCACCACCACAAACATTTCCAAATTGGTCCACTTTCAAAGATTGATTCACCAACTCAAAACAACACATTACATGCCATGCCCATAGCATGTAAGTCGTATAAAAAATGATTTAGAGGAGCCCTGTATCACTTCAAGCTGTTTGAGTTTTGAAATTCCTCTCTAAAAAGCCAAATTCCGGTTACTTTTGGTCACACCGAGTAAACAGGCACATACAGTCCATGGCATGCCCGCCCTCGGAATGGAGAAGTTCCCGTCGTTGAGACCAAGTTGAGAGTGAGTGAAGTCATGGAGATGGTAAGGGCGCTTTTGGGCATACTTCGCTGTCATTACTGTCGAAGCTACAGTGGCCACAGAAAACACTAACACAATCCAAAATCCAACTACTAACAACTCAAATGCCGTGTGTGTGTGTTCAGGGAGGTAGGTCAGGCCAAGGGGGTCCAACGATAAGGATCCATGACATCATGTAGGGGAGGGGGGGTCCCTCGGGGGTCCGAAAAAAAACTTTTGTAAGTCAAATAGTTTTTCGGCTTCAAGCTTGCCCGGAAGGGTAGGGAAAGGTTCCTGCATGTTGAATACGCCAGCCCCAGCTGTTTTGGCTATTTCATACCGTACTCAAACCATTTTCCAGTCCAATTTGGGTGGTGTTGCCGGTTTGGGAGTCATGTTTACCCTACAGATCAAATCAATCCGGCCAAGCCGAGCATTCGGCAGACTGTGAACAACATCGGGACCTTGGATGTCTTCAATTGTGCTGTAAATCTGTGTGTCATTGTAAATGGGGTAGTCATTGTAAATGGGGTAGTCATTTTTTCTGTTCATGTGTGACGCACTTGAACAATTGTACTAGAGAGTTTGCGGTGAGCCGCCAGAAGCCACCTGGCGGCTCTAATGGCATGCGGATTGGAGCGGCTATGCTGTCTGGCAGCTCGTTTGGTGGCTGGTAAGACTGGTTTAAATTTGGTTTTGCAAGTCTATTCTTAGTACTTAGTCATCTATATCTTGAGCCATACACACACGAACAAAATCCGACCCGAAAATCTGACGCCATCGCACATTTGAGCCGAAGACTTCGGTTGACGCTGGAAATTGCTTCAATTCAAAACAATTATGCACCTTTGGACAACGAACTCTCATTGGCTGAAGGTATAGTCAAATATACAAGGTACCCAACCTCGAAATCGTGCTAAGGACCGCGCGCGACGAGCCGCTGAACGAGCCGCCACATGACGTAGCCGCTCCAATCCGCATGCCGTTGGAGCCACCAGGTGGCTTCTGGCGGCTCACCGCAAACTCTCTACTCTGTCAAAAATTCATGAGTGTTAACGGGAGCTATGGTGCGGTTAACTTAGTCACCACAAAAGTTGCACTAGTCCCAAATCCGCCGGAGGCGAAAAATCTTCTGGAATGTACCTCGCCGGGCACAAAATGCCCCAAAACGCAACCAAAACGGCGAATTTTTTGTTCCGGGATATTCCAAGTTTTGGTGTTGCAGTGAGCAAAGCATCGTTATTCAAGTTGGACACTCACGAGAGTGCGTGAACAAGCTTGTGTGCACCCATGTGGTGGTTATGTGGCAGGGAGTCCCAATTTGGCCGACTGAATATTCAATTACTCCCTCATTTTTGCACCAAATATTAATCGGTCTTGTGAAAAGTTTCCTCACACTGAATTGAGCACTTTTACAAGAGGAATATGAAATCTGGGTTTTCTTGGTTGAGTAATAACCGTTGTCAGCAATTGGTGGCGACTACACTAACTCGGCAAAAAAAATGTCCGATCGATATTCCGCATATTTCTCAACAATGGACATACATTTCGGCTTCAAATGACTTACAGTGTAGTTTGTAAAATCAAGGGGCATTATTCTACCGCATTTGTTTTGCGGCAAAATATGATGCGCCATCAACGTGCAAAAACGAAGCAAAAACCGATCGGACATTTTTTTTGCCGAGTTAGTGTAAGTTAAGCGCACCAAAGGCTTTGGCAAACATATTGTGTTGAGCAGAATATAAGTAGTTACGAGCTCGTCTCTACACGACAGGAGCAGCCGGAGCAACGGCCAAACAGCATCACGGTATCGCCGACGGCGGAAATTTCGGCACGGACCGATGGTGGGAATCTCCTTCCCGATATAGAAGGAGAGGGGGAGGGGTGGTCCTGGTTGACAGGCGCCAACAAATTTTGAAATACAGACTACGTATATGCCGTGTACTGTTTGTTTGCACCACGATGTCTGTCTACACCTTGTCGGCCTATGTAACCCTCAACGCTCAGGGAGGGCCCAGCTCCCGCTCACACCCCCTTGTCCTCACGAACCCCCCCTACGCCCTTGAGCTTTGGGTCACATGTGTGGTGGGAGAGGGGAAACCCTACTGGACATCCGCCGGTCGGTGCCAAGAGTCTGATGTTGACTGCACGAGGTATTCTGGCAAGCAAATTTGAGCGTACGTTTTGGCCATGGGCCTCTACGAACCTCTACGGAGTGCCACAAAGCATTTGCTGCTGGTCCTGGGACCAGCAAGGTACGGATTCTCCTTGAGATGAATGGATGCACTTGTAGTATATGCTGTACTTCATTTTGAGTCATATACCGGTGATATTGTGACCCTAATAACCTTTTCAAGAGTCGAGTCGTCAGGACATCCATGCCCGCAAGTTGGGCAATTTGGATGAAACATCGATAGATTGAAGTGGAGTTTAAGCTCCACATTGGTTCTGAACTGGAACTTGCAGATGGTGCAGCGAAGACTAGCGTGCGCATATATACTGTGCTGTTGAGTTTTAATGGCGCAAGAAATTAATGGCGCACCAAGCACCCACTTCGTTGAGAGCTGTGTCGTCTTTGAATCCAACGTCGCATATTATACAAGTAGGATGAAAGCATGAGTTGATATAGTGGTCCTCCAGATTCTCTATATATACTTGTACTCCGCAGGAGCACCTCTTCTTGGGGTGCGCGGTGTTGTAGTGCTTATATGAATGATAAATTTTTGTCAAAATACACAAGAAGAAGAAGAAAACCTCCACTGCAGCATTGTTGTTGTAAAATCCTTTTAGGCACTTTGAACACTTGGGATGGATCGCCTCAGCCTTTCCTCGATAATGATCTTGAAGAGCCGAAAGGCTCTTCACATTCTTTTTGCATTTTGCGCAAAACGGCACTGTACATATGTCTGTGGTTAGTACCTTCAAAGCAACCACGCAAGTTGGACACAAACTCAGACTGATTTGACGAAGTCAGAACACGTTCGGACGTTGTTTAGGACGTCTGAGTTCTTATACAACATGCTGTAGGAGCTCTCCACGGTTTAAACGGTGAAGAGGGAAGTCAGAACATTGGGATATATTGCGGGATCACTGACTGTGATGTTGGTAACCGTTGTTTCATACCTTCCTCCTCGCAGATTCTCAAGTTTTTTGGTGGAGTTATTAGTAGAATACATGCCGGAAATTTGCAAAAAGTAAAGAGGGGGAGCAGGAAACCGTGAATTCAGACCCATTGGGAGAATTCATACCCATTGGGCACAATAGTAATCAAAGCAGTTCCAATGTCTTGGGCCCGTCGGTAACGGTACGGTAACGTGAACGCCTTCGCCACATCCTAACGGCCGAGGAGTCCGAGGTACCGTACGGCAGAAATCTGGCTGGGCCGGTCAAGTTAACCGATGGGCCCGATCAGGCCCGATATCAGGCCCCCGGTCACTATGATAGCAGACACAACTTCATATCAAGTCGGAATTTTGGCCAAAATTCTTTGAAACGAGATTTAGCAGGAACGTGGGGTGGGTTTATACTGTACTCGGTGTCCACAAAAGTAACCGGAAATGCCGATATTTCGCCGCGATCACGTGAGTTTCCCACGGTTTCTGCACCTGGCTGCATACCTTTCAATGTGAGTAGATCATTCCCTAAGTTGGAGATCTTCTCTTTTTACATCACTCTAGAGCTAGTTGAATTCATGATGTTATTGTTTGGCAATGCCAAGTTGTCAACGTTGTGCAAGAAATTGGTTGCTGTTTGCTCAAATAAGCATGGTTGACCATTTTTGCACAATGCATGCTACATTAGCGCTCTATTGGTATCTTTCAAGCCCTTTGAACCATTCCAAATGATGCACTATTGGACCAGAATTGTGGAAACCAGAATTTTCAACCTTTTGCTTAAATTTCAGTTTTGCACTCACATTTATGCAAGTTTGAAGACAGCAGCAATAGTAATAGGCCTCTTAAACACAATCAGTGTTCATTATTAGGTGGAACAACACCAGAACTGATTGAATTGTTGCTTAAAACACCCCAAATAACTGTCTGACGATCGGTTGAAAGTGACAGACTGAGACAGTCAAAATAAACGCTACAGATATCAACTGTACACAGTTTCTTTTCAACATTGAGTGTTCGTGCCCACATAAGGACACCATGCTGAAGAGTCTTGCAAAATCAAAACCATAATTTTCCTCCCAGAACAAGCTGTGTTGCACTGACTTTGTTGATCACCATCAAAATACAGCTGATAGATTTGTCCCTCTACAACGGTCTCTCCTGAGCAGCTTTACACATGATATGTATGATATGTGACCAAAATAAAGCAAGGATTACACCTATCTAGTTTGCTTCCGAAAATACTACAAATTTGGCAAGCAATAAGCGAATTTCCGGTTACTTTTGTGGACACCGAGTAGGCAAAATTCGCATTTCAGAGAAAACGAAGAAACCCTAGTCTAGGGTTAGAAAAGCGCGAAATTTTTGCGCAAAATTTCAAAAGGGTGTGTACCTAACTTGTGATTTTGGGTCAAATTATAGCCTAAAGTTAGTCATTAGCTCAATTCTGACCCCAGCAAACATCCATAGCAGAAGTCCCTTGGATTTGGTTGAGATTTAGTGAAGGTTCGGTGCAGTCACAGAGACCTTTGGACTTTTTTGTCGCGCAACCCCAAATAAGGAAAGTCATGCGAAAACAACAAATAAATGTAATCTTGATATACTGGGTGCTGGAAGACAGTTCATGCTTGGTCAAAGTGGTGGACTTTACTCAAAACATGATGTAGAAGAGGATCATGTTCAAAAAAAAAAATTTATCAGCGTAGTCACAGGAACACGTAAAATCGGAATTTCCTCTGGGAATAATGAGTACAATGTCGAGATTTTTAACAGATTGCAAATCTCACTAGGGAGCAACAGGCGAGCGATCTCTGGATCTTGGATTTATTCCCAGTCCTCCTCGACCGTTTCGTTGACTTCGATGCCATCCTGTCCAACACTTTCGCCACAACCGACCAGGAAGATACGCAGCAGCTGGTCGTCGGTGATAAGAAGTCAAGAAATCGAAAATGGCCACAAAAATTACCACTCACAGTCAATGGATCAACGCCTTCCGGGTCTTCGAAGACGCTGTCAATTTTGCCTTCCCTGGGCGAAGCTTGAAGTTGCGAGCCTACTGGAATCACATCAACGATCTGTTCCCCAGTCGACATGTCTCTCTACACTCCCGAATTATTAACTATGACCGTGCCGCTCGCGTTTTCATTGGGCAGCGCCGGGACATTCTCTTTAACGAGAGCCACAAATTCCGACACGTCCATGACGCCCACCTGGCAGAGGGAGGCGTCGCAGTCGTTGCCAGCCTCTCCGGAGGCTCTGGATCTAGCCCCAATAAGCAAATCTCGGGAACAAGCAGCGTAAGGGCGCCGTCAAGATTTGTCGCAACTACAACAACAACCGTTGCAAAGCCGGCGCGAACTGCCACTACCGCCACACATGTTCCGATTGCAACATGCAGCTTCCTGACTGCCCTGACAAGCAGCGTCAAACAGCCTGAGCTTTCTGCTAGGCTCCGACCCTCCTTGAGCAGTTTGTGCGTCGAGAAGCGCGTTGGGGAGAGGAGGATGATGATGACGACGATATATTGGATGGGGCGTTGGTGCGACATTTGTGACGGATCGGCGTTCGCATCCGTTCACGGCGAGATCTGCCCGTTTCGAAGCACTTCCCGAAGTGAATTGGGGCCCATGCCGCATTTCTTGAAAACACGACTTGTCGAATATTTTCTTGGAATGTGGCTATCTTGTTTACGGTTATTTTATGCCAGCCTCCCTGGAGAGTTTGGGGCAGTTGAAGTTCGGGAGTAATAAGATCAAATCTGACAATTGATATTACGAGCACAGCCAAATCTCAGATTTTACAAAAAACCTTCGCCCCCAGTGACTTCCCCAAACTCGGAAGCGAGGCTGGGTAGGAGACTGGAGGTAAGTAGAAGGAAATACTGGCGGTGAGAGGCACCCTGCGTTTTTTGTTCCTCTTTTTTTATTCGACCCCGTTCGAGTTTTCTCCGACAATTCCGCTACGCGTGCTCATCTCATGCCGCCGCTTGAGGCCTGCTATCCAACTATACGACGCGTTGAAGCGATCTTCCGGTAGACCCAATTCACGAGCGATATCCTTGGCCTTTTTTCCGATCATTGAGTTGGGCAGCATCGAATCGTCGCTACGAAGTTCTTGGAGCCATTTCACCCCTTCGATCTCAGGAAACTTGGAGGGTCTAAACGTTTCAGACGACATGCCAAAGATGAGGTGATGCCTACCTTCGTTGTGCTCTGCGCGGTTTTCTTCTCTCGGGGATCCCATTGTCGCATTTTCTTAAAATCTTGGAGACAGTGCTGCGTTCGACGCCATACAACCGGGCAATGTCTTCGTGTCGAACCGCTGGATTTTGCAAATGGTACAGGCAAATCTCTTGGTGGCGGCTTTGGAGACCGTGCGACAAGGGTATTCCGATCCGCGAAATCCGGATATCACCTCGAATTTCTTTTTTCAGCGACTTCGGCAGACCCCCAGTCTGACATTCCCTAATAAGGGAATTTCTTCCATATATGGTAGGCGTTAACCAAATGTATCACATAGCTCCGATTCCTGCACTTTGTAGCGTTCACTCTCGTCTAGTGGTTATTGGTCCGGTAAAGTATCTGTGGGGCGTCGCAGATTGCTTTCCAATGGCAATAGATCCTCCTTGTACAGTTGCCGCAAAATCAAATGTCCCTGCCATGAAAGGAAATTCAAATCAATCTCGAGCTTTTTCTACATTAGTCTTTGATCGAACAGAGGATGTAGAACGATAGCGTGGCATAAAATATGGCACTGCATCGCTTGAACAAACTTTGCCTCAGATTGTAATCGAGCCATACTCACTCGTTACTGGGTGAAATAAAAAGTTTAAAGGGTATGGGTAGGTCCTAGATGTCTCCTCATTCCTTCTATCAGCTTCAAGCTGTGTATGATTGGGCAAAACGTCGAGATTGATTTGTATTTCCTTGGTAGGGACATTTGATTTTGCCGCAACTGTACAGTGAATCATTAAGTTCAACATTATGGCTGGCTTTTTTTCCGGCGCTCGGGGGCTATTTGATGCATGATGGGATCACAGAGCCACCGGTTAAGCTCCGGCCCGGACCAAAAGCGCGAAACCCGGGGAGGAAAAATATTTTTTCAACTTTTCAGACTTTTGAACCGGGGGATCTTTAGCTAGCCTCCTTAAGAGTGCTTTCTGCATAGTTTTCAACCCACATAAGTAAAAGGTGAGGTCACAGTAACGGTTTCCAAATTGGGTAATTGACTTGAGGTCCGCTATCATACTCTGGTGCGCGCCTCACACTGCGCCTGATTACGGCTAATTGTCAGGGGAACCCCCCGCTTCCCCGACCCGCTCCGCTATTCCTTGCATCACTCAGCCTTCTTGGGAATGCTACTCCTTCCAGACTTCCCCCTTTGTCACATCTTCCTCCTTCCGACTCCCCGTTCCCCTCCTCGACGGACTCCCGTAGTGCTCAGCGCAACCCGGTTCCCTACTGGTCTCCCTGTCAGACTTCTAGCCCTCCGAGAGCTCTGGTACCCCGAGCTCTGGTTCTCCGGTCCCCGGCCCGGCTTCCCACGCTCCCCCGATTCTATCGCCCAAGCCCCGACGCTCCGCTGTCTCATCCTAGCTCTAGCGCCCTTCCCGGGTCCCCTGGGCTCTATTCCTCCGGTCCTCCCGCTGCGGCCCTCCGGACTCCGGCTCCGGTTTCCCATGCCCCCAAACCACAGCTCCGAGAGCTCTGGTACCCCGAGCTCCGGTACCCCGGTCCCCGGCCCGGCTTCCCACGCTCCCCCGGACCTGGGCCAAGCCCGAACGGTCCTACCGCCCAAGGTCCGACACCCCACTGTCTCTAGCGCCCTTCCCGGGTTCCCTGGGCCCTGTTCCTACGGTCCTCCGGCCCTCCGGGCTCCGAGCTCCGGCCCTCCAGACTCCGGCTCCGGTTTCCCATGCCCCCGGACCACAGGGTAACCCGGACCTCCGTTGGTCTACGATCTCTGGATCAGTATTGCGATCCTCCCCTCCTGGGCATATCCCTGGCTCCCTGCTACTGTTGGATCATCCGATCATTGATATCACATCATAGATGCTGTGCTACTACATAGTTCCCACGACCCGTGAGAAGTCACGCGTCACGCGCCCTTTTACTGTGACGCCTGGGCATGGAGACTCCTTACTCTGTTCTCTAAGGATTCTCCCTCTGCCCAGGTGAGTAGACACTCTTCCTCTTGTTGTAGCTAGCCTTCTAAGGATTCTCCCTCTGCCCAGCGCTTGTTAGACTCTTGAGTACCTCGGGCCTCAGGCCCTGGCAGCTGTTGCCCTTACACTAATGTTGAGGAGAAATTATAGATGCAAAATGGAGCAATATTGTATTTGAGCGAATTTGAGGCTAAAAGAAAATTGGGTTGACCCTTAGACATGCCCCTGTACATATGTGTCTATCATCCTTGAAAACCGTACCCAATTGCGGCCCCACGGCCGTCCAAGGCGTCAAGGTATCCAAATATGGAAGAATTTGCTGAAATACACTCATGAAAATGTGGGAAATTGAAGTTTATAAACAATAAACATGTTCTGAATTGGGTGACTTTCCACGGCCTACTCAGCCCGATTGTTATAAGTATGAGTGCCGGTGATTTTTTGAAACACAGCGTCTTAAGCACATTCCGAGTCAACCCGTTTCCAGGCCACATCGGTGGCAATCGGCTCGGTAAATCAATCTCGGCTCCCAATTCCGCCATCAACTGGGCGAAAAAGATTTTTTCTATTCTGAGTTGAGTTCCCGTTCCCGTTATTAAAAAATTCACGAGTACATCCTTGCACGATAATAGAACCTCATATGTTTTTCCTGAAATATTTCATGGGACGCCCCATGTTTGGCGTACTTCCCAAACTTCTGCCGCATCAGTGACATCCGAATCCGGTAATTTGATGGTGGCGGTGTTTTGGCATAATTTAGCACACGCCAACTCATATTATGAACTTTTTGTTGATCCTCGTCCCGTTTTCCCTCTCCAGTGCTCATAAAACATGAATGACAGTAAGTAGTTCTTGCATCATACACCGATATATTAATTTTGAGAGCTATACGCCGCCTGTAGCAAACTAGACAGATGAAAAGGACTTTTTGTGACATTTGTGTGACCCCACTAGACTGATACGGCGGAATTCATCGAGTGGTTTGGCGTAGGGATCCGGTACAGACTGGTCACGCCTGTGACATCACACCGACCCGCGCTAATTAACCCCCTACAGTATCTAAATTTTCCTCTTGCCCTCGCTGACAAAATTCTCAATGACAGAAAAATTTGAGCCAAACCCTGAGAGTCAGTACACGCTGCCTTCCATGCAATGACTTGCATGTACGTGAGCTGCGCCGGCTTAAAGCACACGAGAACACGTATGATCACCAAAATGCATTGGAATACTTCCTCCTGGAGCAAGCTGACCGAATCCTCGGACCCATCTCTGCAAGCGTTCATAGTAGACGGAACGCAAAGTCGTCTTGCCTCGCTAGCTGCACCCGCAAATTATGACCCAAAAACCAGCACTTACTCAGAGCCTCGTCTTTCTCCGAGGAGATCTTCACCTATTATTGACTGGGGCTTGTCCGAAAATCTGGCATTGGAACCTTCGCTCGATGCACAAGCCGTCGCTGTTATTGCGCAGGAACTCTTAGACTATGTGAACACTGAGGTCAATTCGGGGGACGAGGATGAGGAGAGATTTGATGGAGAGGAGGAAATGGGAGAAGTTGAGGAGCCTATGGTGTCAGGTAAGTTAAATATCTTGTGTTTCGACAGTGCCTAATTGAATCTAGTGGACAATGGCACCGAAAATGAAGAAAATGAAGGAAGGACACGGTCGTAAACGGGCACGCACTCAGAGCTGCTGAACATTCACGACAGTGGTATCCTTGGTCAGATCGAATTGTATGTAGCCGACAAATAGCTATTCTGTTGCTGACGGCCTCACAAAGACCTGCACACTTGATGTGCTCATGCACTTACCTCGATCAGTCTTTTCGCAACGGCAGCTTGACTTGTTCATCTGGCTACTCAAAGTCAGCAATGTTGATGATGTCCCTTCAGTCAAGTCGATGCAAGAGCTGAATGCAGCCCTTCACAATATTTGTGGTACTGAAAGCATTGCATATGACGGTGCATTGGCTATTTGCCCAAATTATTGCACAGGTGGGCTATTCTAGGGTCTACGATAAAAAACTAAATCAGTCCCAGGAAATGTCGAACCCCAAGGTTCGGCCTCACCTGCGATTCTATCCAGAAGATAGCGGAAAGGTTCTTGAAGAAGCTCGGCAATGTAAACGATGGCTAGAAGAACTACCGGCAGAAAAAACCACGCCCATGGCTCGTTTCGGTAATCAAGACTATTGCATTCACGAACCTGCTATGCTGAGGGATGGGACCGTGTGCATGCCGTTTCGCTGGTTTACTCGCAGCTCCATCTTGTTTGCAAAGTGTTGGTTGTTAATAGCGATGACGGACAGTTCTGGAGAGTTGTGGAACAAGAGACCGAAGTGTCTGAGCATGAATTCATGGAAAATCTGCCTGACCTTCGGACCGACTTTCACCTCTACGGCTGGCCTGATCCCTCGAAAATACACGGTGCGACGAAATATCTGGTGCGAATGGCAAGCAAACTGACGAAGATTATACAGATGTTTGGAACCCCGAAACTGAGACACTTACTTTGTGGTCACTAACAGATCCATGCGTCGGAAACGCATGGAGGGTACGCGCTCAAGGATCTCGCGTCCTGGCTTTCCCAATCTGGCTCTATTGTGACGACACGTCCGGAAATCTGTCAAAGAAATGGAATGAGCATTTTCCTGTTCACGCCAGCTGGGCTCTCGCGCGAGCAAGCCGCGAAGGAATTCAACATACACTTCCTATGCACCTCAAATATTGCGTCGGTGTACTTGACAAGCTTGAGTGAGTTATCCGAGTTTGCCACATGTCTTGGTTTACTGACAGCGGTAGCAGGAATAGCGAGCAGGATGGATCTGGGCTTGGGATTGTGAGACGAAAGAACTCGTTCTCCTCATACCTGCGGTGCTTGCCCTGTTAGGGGATAACCCTATGCAGAGCGAATTTGCTTGCCACATCGGGATGCGCGGGAAATTGTTCTGTAGGGCGTGCTGGGTTAAAGAGAGCGATGCGTTGGAGGGGGAAGCCGACAAACCTCAAGCTTCCGAGTCGCACGCAGGTCTTGATGATGTACCTGCTGACAGCGAAAGTGAAGGCGAAGCTCCTCCGAGCAGTCCAGCCGGTCAGGCGGAGAGCGATGCCGAGAGCGACACAAGCCAGACGAAGAAGAAACGAGGCAAGCGGGTGAAGGAGACCTTGGAACAGATGGTGGATCGTGTTAAGTCGTTCATGAAGGTTAGATTGTTCACGGTGTTGCGGCAATACTCAGAACCACCCTTTCCAGATTGGTGGGGGACAGGACTTCGTGACAAACTTTCATGGACATCGTTGTGACGTTAATAACTTGCGTGACAGTCACCCCAAATTTTTTGGTATTGCAGGAATCGCTTCCTGTTGAGGAGTAGAAGAGATCCTGTGGACCAGATTTCCCCTCAGTTGAGTTTCGTGGTTTTATCCAAAGATTTGGCCATCCAAAAGGGGATATTGATCCGAAATCACGCATTTGGAAAAATCGGTCATTTCGAGGGCTTTATTTCGCCGGAAATAGCCTAAGATTGCCGAGGGTTTTACTGGCCGTGGCCATCGGCTTTAATCGGTCTGGCGACCGATTTGGCCTCGAAATGAGGCACGTGACAGGTCACCATCAGTAAACTGCGGTGACCCCCAGAATGAGTGCGATTGGTATAACCAGGGTCGCACATGCTAGCGAACAACAGCCTGTTGCTACGATGGACTCGACGCGACATGTTCTCGAAGACGGCACAATCATCAGCACTCGGGAACGCGTTGTGAGAAACGTGAGTCAAGCAGTCGAGGGACACGCACTACAGTGCACCCGTGCGGTGCGTCCCAACTAAAACCCACTGTTCAATTGAATTCTTAGGTATCACTACCCTTGGCTGGAACCCCCACCGCCGCTCAATCCTTCGCCACGGACGGGGCTTGCCCTGATATTGCCTTTTTGAAAAATCACTTCTATGGTGAAGGCCGTGTGAGTGAGGAACAAGCACTCTGGATTTTGTTCACTGCTTCCAAAATCTTTCGGGGAGAGCCCAATGTTCTGATAGTCAATGCTCCAGCCACTGGTACTATGTCGCAGCATCGTCACGTCGACAAGTCAGCCAAACTTATTTCAGTGTGTGGCGATGTCCATGGCCAATATGTATGCGCTACCTATCGAATTCTCCATTCTCACTCAGCTTTTCTTCTCAGTATGATCTTCTCAAGATCTTTGAAACACGGCGGACATGAACAATCTCTTCCTGGGTGACTATGTGGATCGGGGCTCTTTTGGTATGGAGGTGAGACGGAGAGTCGTTTAATTTCTTTCGTTGACGGTGGGCGTCAAACTAGTGCGTTCTGTATCTCTGGTCCCTGAAGATATGTCACCCAAACACCGTGGTTCTGCTGCGAGGAAACCACGAATGTCGGCATTTAACCAATCATTTCACGTTTCGACTAGAGTGTATGAAGGTGTTGCTCACACACTTGGATCATACTGATTACATCCGATTGTGACCAGGCACACGGAAGTACTCAGAAAGTGTATACGACGCTTGTATAGAGTCTTTTAACGCTCTTCCCCTCGCAGCTGTGATGAACAAACAATTTCTGTGCCTACATGGGGGTTTATCCCCGGAACTGAATGCGCTTGACGACATTGGCGCTGTAAGACTCTTCATTCGCTTCGGGGGAGGTCCCTTATTTTGTCTGCATAGATTGAACGTTTCCGTGAGCCTCCGAAAACAGGGCTCATGTGTGACCTTTTGTGGGCTGACCCTGCATTGGATTTTGAAAATACGAAGGAGAGTTTTCTCCACAATCATGTCCGCGGCTGCTCGTCTTTACGTGGGCCACCCTTTGGTCTTCTTACCAGCACACTCTGAAGTCCAATAACAGCCATTCCAGTTTCTTGAAAGGAACAACTTACTATCCATTATTCGTGCTCACGAGGCTCAAGACGCAGGGTTCGACTAGTCACGCCTAAGCTTCGCGATGCTCATAACTCATTTGCAGATACCGGATGTACAGCAAATCAAAGTCGACCGGGTTTCCTTCTGTAATAACCATTTTCTCTGCGCCAAACTACCTGGACATGTATAACAATAAAGCCGCAATTCTCAAATATGAGGCCAATACTCTCAACATCAGGCAATTCAACTGCGTGCCGCATCCTTACTGGTTGCCAAACTTTATGAACGCGTTTTCATGGAGTCTTCCTTTTGTAGAAGAGAAAAGTGAGCTCTCTCTCTCTCTCTTGCACCCCACTGATGACTAGCCATATCAGTTACAGAGATGCTTGTCGCAGTTCTAAGTGTATGCAGTAAGCAGAAACTAGAGGAGCCTGAAGCTGCAGAGAAGATGCCAGCTGCGGCGGAGTCTAAGTCAGCAGACACTGAGATTATCAGATCCCCCCCTGGAGAAGTGGGCCCGCTCCCGTTATCGAGGTGAGTCCATGATGCCTGAGTTGTTAGAGTCGTCACTGTGAATACGCACGCTAGGAAAGGATCACTCGATATGGTGGAAATGGAGTGTATCCAAGAGTCTCGCTCTGCTCTGACATCGGGGTCGCACGAGGCAGAAGAGTTTCGATGATGCGTAGATAAACGAACGCGTTCCGTGGGACTGAGATACTCGCCATGCTGGATCTAATAGAGAGTTTGCGGTGAGCCGCCAGAAGCCACCTGGCGGCTCTAACGGCATGCGGATTGGAGCGGCTACGTCATGTGGCGGCTCGTTCAGCGGCTCGTCGCGCGCGATCCTTAGCGGTTGGGTAGTGGTTGTGTACCTTGCATACTTGACTATACCTTCAGCCAATGAGAGTTCGTTGTCCAAACGTGCATAATTGTTTTGAATTGAAGCAATTTCCAGCATCAACCGAAGTCTTCGGCTCGAATGCGCGATAGCGTCAGATTTTCGGGTCCAATTTTCTTCGTGTGTGTATGGCTCAAGATATAGATGACTAAGTACTAAGAATAGACTCGCAAAACCAAATTTGAACCAGTCTTACCAGCCGCCAAACGAGCCGCCAGACAGCATAGCCGCTCCAATCCGCATGCCATTAGAGCCGCCAGGGGATCGTCTTTCCTGTATCAGAGAAGGGCCGGGATGGCCTCGCGGCAAGCGCTAGCACCACGCAGTGGGCCTCGCGGCGAGCGGCAAGCCCCGCGCAGCGGTCGGGGTCTGGGGTGGAAAACCCCAGCCGTCCGGGCCGACGCCCGCAACACAACTACCATATGTATTTAGCACAAAAAATCATTTAGCTTTGAAACCCCCGCACAATAGAGGGTTTGCGAAGAGCCATTGGAGCCATTGAATGGCTACCGATTTCCGTATTAGGAAACGTTGATGGGCTAAACTTTCATGTAGAAGTCAAGAAGAGCTGCCTGGAATGAAATTTGGATACTCGAACCGGAGGTATCTTTTGTCAATACACCGGAATCTGGACACTTATTTAGCCATTAACCATTCAATGGCTGCGTCGCAAACAGGCTAATGACTCGAAAGCTTTTGAGCCGTTTCAGGTGAATTAACAGCTAAATTGGCACCCTCGTCAAAATTTGCGGCGCACCACCGCAGTGTTAATTCACCTGAAACGGTGAAAAAGCTGGCGGAATCAAATCTAACTACATTGATGCAAGGTTCTTGCATCCAGAAAGTGCAAAAAACAAGTCGCATCAGCTGAAGAAAGAGGCAAAAAGAGCGCGACTGTGTGGGAACGTGATGTCACATGTGACAAAACTTCCCGGCGCGGGTTTAATGTCCCGACGCAGCTCCTCTAAACTAAGCGTATGCGCGCATTTTCAGAAAAAAAATCGTGGTTTTTAAAGCCGCCAGAGCGCCATCAGTGCCGAAAAATAAAGTAAATCAGGCCGAAATTCGGGTTTTCAATGTGACGAACCTAGTAGGTAGTGCTCCCTGGCACAGTTCGATTTTAATTTCAGATATTAAGGTGCAAAAAAAGCTCCTAATATAGTACTCTACTTCGATATCAAAGATAAAAGGCCCCCGAAAGTTCCCTCGATTAGTCTCAAATTCAGGTGCCAAACAGGCTTTATCATTTTTGAGATAAAAAGGTGCGACTTTACTTTTCTTTTGTGCGTTTTAAATGCAAACCCACGTTTTTATTTGTTCATCCTTATTTCCTGCTCGGGGTAGCAAAGTGGTTGACTCACCTAAAAAAAAGGAAATTGTCGCAGTTTGAAGTTACTTAGTAGACACAAAATTAGGATGTCAGCAGCGTTTGAAGAATTGTGATGACTTCAACTTTCCACAGCTTTTTTCGTGCAGGGGTTTTGACACAGAGCGATGACTTTGAGGTGGTGCGACATGTGGTGAAGTATGTATACAAGGTGCTGAAATATTTATTTGGTAAGCCCGAAGCTTAAAATGGCAGAACTTATATCATCCTTTGGAATGATTCCCGCATCTCATATTGTATCTTGCGCTAGTAACCCTGATGTTCTTTTACAATCTTCTGCAACTCCGAGTTTTTTTTTTTTTCAAATTCCAATGCGGGCCATACGAGAAATTGTGGTTTTTGGGCTCGGATGGCACGGCGCACCCGACGACAATATAGGAAGACCGTTCCAGAATCCTGACAATTTCATAGCCACCTTAAGAGAGACTTGACATGACGTTGGGGTTTACGGCCTCGAGACTGAAAGACCTCATGGGAATAGAGCATAGCAACTAGAGCATCGAACATATGGTGCACATCGCATAAACACCACCAAATAGGTCCCATCACGGATGCCATCATTGATGTCTCAAATCGCCCAGGAACAAAAAACCAAATTTTATATTGCATTTTCTGTACTGAAATCTCATGGAGGGCTTCTACTGGGCTTCTTCAAAACGCTAGGGGAAGGACATAAGTTGCAGCCAATAGCTTTCCAACGACTTTGGGAGCATGTAACTCGGCGTCCGGACTTACTAAGGGCCTGATCGGGTGCACCAGAATCTCGGCCGAAAACTTTCCAGAACTTGAAAGAAGTGGTCCTGTTGTGCCCTTTTTGGACATCATTCGTCACTAAATTATGCTGTATAGAGTAATTCATACCGATTCTCAAATTCTATGAAGCGAGAGTGGCCAAAAAACTACAAGTGCAAAAGATGTATACATTCTGCAGTTGAACCAGAATATTTCGATCGCAAGTTCTGAATGTTCAATTTGATTTGTCTTCTCAACATTTCGCCACTCTTCGGCTGGAAAATATATCTTTGGCCATAGACTAGTCCTTCTATGGCAATTTAGAGACGCAATTGAGTGGGAAAGCTCGGGGTCCAAAATTTTGGAACCGGATTTGAACCGGATTCTGATGCACCCGATCAGGCCCTAATTATGGCTACCCAATAAGGATATGTGTCGTAAGCACACGTGAGTGATTGATTGATTGATTGTATCAGTGATGTCTCAAATCCATGCCGTGAAAAATATATTTATTGTGAGTTTTGAGCGGATGAGAAATCCCTCTAGAGGGTTTAGTCTACTATCTAATCGGAGTGTTTTGGCCAGAGGATCAGGCGTGGGAAGGCTCTGATGTGGTGCAATAAATTTCGTTCCTGTTTGGTGGTGTTTATGCGATGTGCACCATAGATCGTCCCATGCTAATAGAAAAACCCCTGAGTACCTTGGCATCGATAAGAGTTTGCACTCACCAAAACATATTTCGAAAGTAGCACAGAGAAGAAATCTGTAGACTTGGGAATGTCATTATATGGCCCTCTAGATGTGTCGCCAAGGTATGCTGCAATTTCCATCCAATCCAGGGCGACCAGCTCCAGGAGTTCCGTCAACTCGTTGTCTGCAAGAAGGCTGCTATCCCAGACATCCAATTCTTCATCAGCGAGATCTATTCCCATAAGTTCAGCTTCCAGATCGTCATCTTCTTCAAGCAGCAGAGATAATACCAGTAACTCGTCTGCTTGCTGCTCTGCATCGTCGCGCGCGCGCTCCTTCGTGAAGGCTCGAGGCATCAGGTGTGGCTACCCGATTAAGGTTGGATTAAGGTTCAGGATGTTGTGATTATTGATTAGCGATACTCCAAGTACGTCCCGTGTCTATTTTCTGAGCAGCGCGGCGCAGTTCCAAGCTTAGAATGTTAGCCGAACATCCGAGCACGACGCGACGCGACGCGTTGGACTCGCGAGCCGTAAGCACTCATGAGAGAATGGGTGGTGGGATAAATACTGGCCGTTTTCGGCCTTACCTCCGAGATCTGTCAACTCATTGATAGGCGCAGCAATTATTTATTTTCGAAAGTGAGGTGAGCCGAGAATTGAGGGGACCAAGTGACGAACAGGTGGCGGCGGCGGCACGGACAAGTTGAAGTTACCGCCCGTGCAGCATCCGCCAAGTCACTACGCGAGCGAGAAATACAGTAACTACTGCGTGACCGTCATTGAGCAAGCGAACTACAGCTATGATTTAGACGCACACAATGGGCGAGCGCGAGTTCGCGCGTCGTTCCTTATGCGCGTCTAAGAACTTTGAGTATTGTTTTTGCTGCGGAAGTCGCAACATTAATATTGATATCAACGAAACAGTTATTTTTTCGGTAAAGTTTCTTTATGTACCATGCTGCGCCGTCTCTCTCCGCCTCCATATCCCACCGCGTTGGCTCACCTCCTCGTGCCAGGGGTGCGTACCAGAATTTTGAACTCGCTCATTTACCCGTCCAGCCTTGCCGTTGAGTGCAGCCCATGCTCTCAGTTGTACGACCCCGCGCAGCGCCTTTTATCCCGTAAGAAGCCTGGTGGTTTGGGAGCGGGAGCTTCCGCGAGTAATAATTGCTCTTGAACTTGGTTAGAAACATTTCTTATTGCCGGGTAACGTGTTGACTTTTTTTGCTTCTTCTCAACAGGCTGTTTTCAAATTTTCCTCCTGCATTTGAGGACTCAATTTTGCAGCATTATCCTAGCAGCTACACTGCCTTGCTGTGGATTCTTCAAGTCCTTGGTCCAATCTAAAAAGAGTTGTGATATGTGACACTGATAAAGAAAGACGTGAAGACACTGATTACTAAATTCAGCAAGAGAAATGTTATATAAATTACAGTCTGAAAAGTACCGGCAACACTGTCCTAGCAGCTACACTGCCTTGCTGTGGATTCTTCAAGTCCTTGGTCCAATCTAAAAAGAGTTGTGATATGTGACACTGATAAAGAAAGACGTGAAGACACTGATTACTAAATTCAGCAAGAGAAATGTTATATAAATTACAGTCTGAAAAGTACCGGCAACACTGTATTACATAATTCCCGCCACTATAAAATATATTCGTGTGCTCGGGCGGGTGCGGATATAGAATGCGAAAATTTTGGGCCTATTCCGAAGGGGAACGGAGCAGAATTGAGCGAGATACGGGCGATATACGAAAAAGCATCAAAAAGTGACCTTTTTTGGAAAAAAAGGGATCCCGCCCTATGTTCCGCAATTAGCAGTAAATTGACTTGCCATTGAATCGTCTCGTGGTATGTACTTCATGCATGTCTGAGTGCGAGTCGTATATGTATTAAAGTGTTGAGATACCGTACAATTTCGTTCAAATCGACAGAGATCGCTCAGGCTCAAGGCAACCTTGAGGTAAATTTAACCTCGTGACCAACCGCTTCTTTACGTGGCAGTGCTGGGGAAGAGCCACCTACTGTATCATTTCCTGCCGAAAAGTCGGATAGATCATCGGTGTCAGGCTTCAGCGCGGCAAGAGAAGGAATTGTACAATTCAAGGATCAAGCTGCATTTTACACTGTGCAGAGGGAAGGTTTTGAAATTCATGATGTTGCTCAGGACCTTGTGTCAGGTATTTCGTCGTCATTTGTGTTGAACTAGCAGTGAGCCCGTGCTTCGCCACGGGTTATCTCAATATAGGGTATGCGCAGAGTGTTTAAGGACAAAATTTAAATTTGGAATACAAAGTGCAAATATATTCTACTGTCGCTGACGGCGACGACCACCAGGGGAACTACCTTCGCCTTTATCGTCGTCTCTGTTGTTGGGCTGCTCGGTAGGGTGATCATCGGTGGTGACTAACGTGATGTTTCGCTTTTTTGGAGCGGGTTGTTGTTCCGTGACCTCGTCGAAACCAGTGAACATCAGCGCGGAGGCACCGGAGTCGGATTCTGAGGGCGACAGAGTTGTTGAAGAATTGGGGAGAAAGAAAGGTAGAAATCACATACTCAATTTAACAGGACTTGGCTCCGCTTTTGGTGCAGACGTCCCTTGACCAACAAAGGTGACCTTCTCGATGTCAATGATGAAATGTTTGACAGTACGATCCGGGTTGCGCTCAACACCAGTTAGGAAACCATCAACTACGACCGGCTTGCCTGGCCCTGGAAGGGGTTTTTTGTTCTGCCAGCGTGGGGTGTCAGGGAAAACGAAGTGAACCGGGAATTGGTTGTTGTAAGCCTTGTTGGCAGAAAGATATTGCTCGGCAGTAATGTCGAAAGATGAGTTCTGCTTGTCGACATTGGAAGCAGCGCCGCATACACTGACAAATGGGTGATATTTGGGGGTGAAACTTTCAGGCAACCCAAAGGGTATCAACTGGAAAGGATTGTTAGGGGGAGTGTATTGAAAACACAGGCCAAACGGTAAGTCAAACTCACAGATATGATATCCCCAAAGAGGTGATAGTCCACGGCGGCCAGTTTGTCGGAGAAAACTTCGATGTCAGGCGAGATACGGGCGGCCTGTAGATTAAATCAGTACAACTTTAACATTCAGCAATCAACACATACATGAATCACCACGCTACAGCAGGAAACCGGCGCAAACTCGAGTTTATTTTCGTTGAAGTATCGTAAGGAGCCGACGGTAGCAGGCTCAGAAGACGCAAGGTACATCTGAGAGTCGAATAAGATGGTGTTTGTGTTTGGGATGGCCCGAGGGTTTTCGAGGACGGTGTGGAAGGGGAAGCTACCCCGCACGTCACATTCTCTACTTTACTCCGTTCACACCCGCTGCTAATTATTTCCTGTTTACGATCAGTAGCTAGAGCTGTCGTAGATAGGAGATGATCGTGCAATCTTACCTTCGTACCACCACCATCGCGGCCAGTGTAGCGCACGAGCGCTAGGGTTCCAGAGAGTGAATCCACTGTTCCTTCGTGGGACGTCGCCAGTGGGCTTCTAGCCACCGAGATACCGAGTTATCGAGTTTCCGAGTCCGAGCACATCTCCTCCAAATCACCCTCATTTTACTTCAATATTCCTCGTATTTTCTGCTCTAGCGGTACAGGCGATATTCGACATACCTCACCCCCACTTTGCTTCACCATCTCCGGACCACCGACCCTTTTCCTGGATCACCTCCCATCCAGAACTCACTTCCACAGTGGAGCCCACCGCGAGGGAGGGCAGGTCTTACGCTTCGCTTGACCTGCAGGGTATTCCGTGTTGGTCCGCGCTTCATATCATCCTTTTCCACCATTCTATTCGCCCTCTCGCCGTCGTATCGCCCAGCGTCGAGCCTCTCGAGCCGTCCGCGAGACATCATTCATCCCTATCCCCTATCCGTTCAATATCTGTCGCTCAAGACACATTCCGGAGATTGCCGTCATGTCTCCCACAGCTCCTATTTCGACTTCACGTGCCCAACGCTTGCTTCGCTGCTTTGTTTGCGGAAAGACGCGCGCTCATCGACTCAGCTATGCTGCATGCCCACGAACTGCCGAGCTCATCGAGAAGAAATTAGCAGCTTATACGCTCGAGGGACGTCTTGTTCGTTACGATGGATCTCCGCTTCCGATGACACGCAATCGAGGCGGCGTCGCGGCTCATCTTCTAGCATCCTACAACCCTCCTTCGCCTTCTCCTCATCCCCACTTCCCCCACCTCGAACCTGTTCATGCGAGTCGTGATTCCGAGCCTCGAATTCATCCTAATTCTCATCCTTCCCGCGACTTCATATCTCCAACTACGCCCGATATTCACACAATTCCACCTTCTCCAGCGCGTCATCCTCTACACCCTGTACCCACCAAGTTATCTTCCACTCCACATCCACCCAATCCGCTCGTTGATCCCAACAAGTTTCCGCTGTTGGTCTTCGATATCCTCGTTGGAAATACCGTGTTTCGCCGTCAGCTGGCGCTAATCATTGCGATGGTAGATCGATTGGAGATGCACAGGGGAACACAGAGTTTGGTTGAATATTTGGCCCCCGTTCGTGCTCATTTTACCTCACTTCCTTGATATCTTTTCATTTTCCCGTCCCGTACCCTGCACGTGCGGGTCATCTTTCCTTCCTATTGCACGCGATGTCGGGGTCGACATCAAGGTTTCCCCCACTGTGGAAGGGGAAGCTACCCCGCACGTCACATTCTCTACTTTACTCCGTTCACACCCGCTGCTAATTATTTCCTGTTTACGATCAGTAGCTAGAGCTGTCGTAGATAGGAGATGATCGTGCAATCTTACCTTCGTACCACCACCATCGCGGCCAGTGTAGCGCACGAGCGCTAGGGTTCCAGAGAGTGAATCCACTGTTCCTTCGTGGGACGTCGCCAGTGGGCTTCTAGCCACCGAGATACCGAGTTATCGAGTTTCCGAGTCCGAGCACATCTCCTCCAAATCACCCTCATTTTACTTCAATATTCCTCGTATTTTCTGCTCTAGCGGTACAGGCGATATTCGACATACCTCACCCCCACTTTGCTTCACCATCTCCGGACCACCGACCCTTTTCCTGGATCACCTCCCATCCAGAACTCACTTCCACAACGGCGGCACCCGAGATAGTAGCTGAAGAAGGCATGGTGATAGAGAGTAGAAAGTCGTTGAATTGGATAACTTTTCGACGGAAGTAGCTGAGGTTTTTATATCTAGAAAGAGCAATACGTCAGTGGAGTTTGGTGGAGACACGAAAAACGGCCAGAGGAGGACCGACGGTGAGAGTTCTCACCATCCAGCGCGTCCCGGCCAGTCATGTTATCGTTTTGCGTCATTGACGGTGGAACAACCAGAACCGAGCACTGCACAGTCGGAGCGGAGTGGAGTTGAGTGGCGCCATGGCGAATGATCCACAACTTGAAATGACGCAGGATCGGCGGTGGGTGGCGCACTGGCCGCCTTTAAACGATGCGTACAGAGCACCTTGAGGATAATCAAAGACGGAAAATTAACAGCGATGAGCGCCAGTATCAAGGTGATTGTGAAGTTTGGCAGTCTCCAAATTCTCTGACGAAGTTGGGCCAGGGAGACATAGACACAGGCAGAACTGAGGCATTTAGAAAGCCAGAAGATGTGGAGGGGATAGAGTCGGCAGTCGAAGGCCCGAGAGAGATGGTATGCATACCTTTTGCGTTTGTTGCTGCGCATAATTTTTTTATGTAGATACTATCAAGTTTCCAGCACCGGGGTCTGGGGCATATTTTCTTGATCTTTGAGCCTTCGAATGGAAATCAACCAAGGTCTCGACGCCAACGAAAGCGAAAAATCCGGCGTTGGTACAAGGTCAGAATGTAAAAATGAATTAAATGATATATATTATTTGGCTGTGCTTGTATTCCCGCTGTTTGAAACGACGACGGAAAACCTCGACTTGTCCAGTTTGCGAAACTATCGCTCACAGAGAGAAGCCAACAAACTCTACCAGTGCAAAAAAAAAAAAATCAGAGATTTTCACGAAGCGCCCCATGTTGGAGAGAGGATACAATTTATTTCAAATTAAGTACATCACTGCGCAAAAACCTGAGGAAATACGATGTTTGGAGTACAATTGGAGAGCGGGCGCTGTGGAAGAAGCGCCTTAATGCGATGCCGAGATGTTGCTCTCGAGAGAGCAACGTAGAGTTGAAACCCAGGCGTTCGGACCATGGCGGTTGATTGTCTTGTCGTCCGAGACACCAAGCAAAGTGAAGGCAAGGGCGGAATTATACTGAGTGATGTGGTTTCGAAACTCTAGAGCCTGTGCATCAGAGCCCACAAGAAGGCGTCGAAGAGGCTCTGGGGGTTCATTGAGGCGCTCAAGAGAAACCTTGCCATGATCACAGCAAATACCAAATGACGGTGAGCCGACAGTCGATGAGCGGGCAACACGTTCGTTGTCCCAGAGAAGAGCGTCGCAAGATGTACACAGCAGATTCATTGGTCCCAACTCATGTCGAGCGGAGGGGTCCTCGAACACACGCCGCCCAACGGGGAGAGGTCGGGCTCGAGGACGACGTGCCCCGCGCGCGCGAAACTGAGTTGCAGGACCTAGAACACTGTAAGACACGGCAGCGCGCATTCAAATAAACACATACCATTGTTTGAACGGCGTCGATTGGGGCAAGCATTAGTTTCAGTACCTCGGGAAGAGCGGGATTGAGTCGTGCGCTGCCGAGGTTGTTGAGTGGCGGGAGGTGTGGGGAGGGCATAATTATTGAGGGTCTAAACCGGCTTAGAGGGTATTAAACAGAAAGTCATGTGCATTCTTTTACCTGGAGCACCCGAGACGCGTTTGATTGCGAATGGTTTTGAGTATGGGAGGTTCTACAGTAGATCAGAAACATAGATTAGTATTGGAAAAAACAGCAACGCACCGTTATCAATATCCATCTGATATTCCTTCGCTCTGCGCTCGTTGAGACGTCTCGCTTGCTGACCTCGAACGCGGGAAGCATTCGGCGGAGGACGTGGAAGAGCATTTTCTCCTCGTTCTTGACGTTCGCGTTCTCTACGGCGCCGTTGAGCAGCGGATCGCGCGCTAGAAGCCGAAGGAGCTGCTGTGGATTTTTCACTGTTACCACCGAGACAGCCAGTGTTTGGATTGGGAACACGACGGCGGTGCGGGCTCCCTTCTGCGTTGATGCGTATGTCTCTCAAAACTTGGCGCTCAGCTTGATGATGTCGGCGAGGGGTAGAAGGAGGAGTTAGGAGATTCCTAGTTTAGCAGTGAGCACAGATAATACAGAGCGCGAAGGACACACATCAAGCTTGAGGTAGATTGCGGGACGAAATTTTGCACGAAGTTGGTTCGGATTTTCACACAAGGTAGAGGTTAGAAAGTAACGATATATTCATCTTCTAGTCTACGGAGCGGCGACGGCGTCAAACGTGTTGAGCTGAGCGGACGGCGGTGGAGTGTGGAGTGTGGAGCAAGAGTTGGTGGCGGTGTCTCGGATGCCAGATGTTTGGCGGCGACCTCCGGCCAGCAAAATCTCACCATCTCAACAGTACGCTCCACTCTGGCAGTTAACCAGGACACCCACGGGGTTTCTTATATAGATTTCATGATCTTTCGTCGGATTTCATGACGAAACGTTACGATCCGGGGTCCTGAAATTCCTAACGACTGTGGGCCCGTTCCTAACGTTTTTTCATGACATTTTGTCATGATCTTCGCAATGATTCGTCCGGAAGTACCACCAAGTTATGTAGCCAGCTATCCCGACGCCTTACTCCTTATAAAAGAAACTCCGTGGAAGAGGTATAAAACAGGATATATTTCAAGTACCGGACAATACAGTTGCAGTACTACTAGTATAATAATATTCTGACCTTCAAAATCTCGCAACCATCACGATCAGCCGTACTTTAACAGCTTGCGTGGCTCGGAAGCACACTACGGAGAATGAAAAAAGGGTAGAAAAGGGAAGCAACTCACCGGGTTAAACAGATCACTGAATGCTCTGTCGTCATCAAAGAGCTAAATTGTCAGGGAAAGAGCACATTAATGAGCTGCAATGCACTCTCGCAGTATCACTCACAATGATACCCTGCCCAATCACTTCATCGAGAGTCTTGCGCACCGCAGAGAGATCTAGCTCGATATGGCGGTGTGGATTGATCCTAGAGGGCGGTGACGTAGGGAAGGAGGCGTGGTGGTTGTGAGAGTCCGTTACAGCAGAGTGTTGGCGAGAGTGGCGGCGGCGGCGGCGCTCTACGATGGTGACTTGGAGGGAGGTCATGGTGGGGGGAGACAAGAGGCGTCGTGAGCGGCCACAGCATTATGTGTGCTGCGGATGTGGAGCAATGCTCTAAGTGACGTCATTAACTCGGCAGCTCGGCCGCAGGACTTTAATGGGCTTTTCGGAAATTCGTGATATTTTGTCGTGAATGCAGGTTCAAGATTTTATGTCACTTTTTGAAACATAATTATATGCATTATCCTGTAATGTGGTCCCACAGTTGAATATGAGTGTGGTATCACAACCTTGTAACTTTTAGAAGTTTTGGAGCATCATGAAACCAGTCTTGAAATTCTTGACTTGTATTCTAACGAAACGTCAGGAATCTTGAATTTCAAGACGATGATCTTGAATTTCATGACAAATACTTCTCACAGTGTTATGCCCTTCAAGTTTGAACACATGAGAGACTCAGGTCAAGTACAATACCATTGCTAGCGTGAAGTTGTGGGGGCAGACGGCGAGCAGCATGTGCATTGTGTGACGAAGCTGAAGGGACTCGAGGCTCGTCTGCTCTCGTCTGCTGCCACGGGTGTGGAACCTCTGATGGGAAATGCAAACTCCGGTCAGTATCTGGAGAATTGATGTCAATATACCGGCCGCCAGAGAGGCCGTATACAGTGGCTGCAGAAAACAATGCAACAAGGTGTTTCGAGTCATTGACGTGGTCTCTGGGCTCAAACACAAAGTGCAGGACATGAAATCTGAGTGAAATGAAAATTTTTGAGCCAACGACCCAATTACCATATATGGTAATCGAGCCACAGTCACTTTTTCTCATGTTTTTTTTTTTTACACCGCACTTTTCAGCGGTGAACCCTACGGGAAAATAAGCATCATAGGATGAATCATGAAAGTACTCCTAAAGACGATCTCAGTCATATCTGACTTTACCTAGTTTGCTGCCGATTTGAGCCCGTAATAAGTAGTTGCTGTAAGATGGCCATTTTGGCCTAAAAATGCCAGATTTATTCAAAAAAATGACCAAAATGACCATCTTCAAACAGCCATTGCGGGCTCAAAACTGTATGAATCTATGTCAAGTAACATATGACTGACGTCATATTTGCGAGTACTTTCGACCTATGAAGGCCGTTTTTCGGTGGGGTGTAGCACGGAGAAGTGCCCTGAAAATAAATCCTTATTACACTCGAATTACTATATATGGTAATGGGGTAAGTTGCGCAGAAAGCACTTTGGTTGCGTCAAAAGACGCACTGAATACCTCAGAACCACGTGTTGCAGTATTTTCTGCGGCCACTGTAAATCCCTGTAAATATTTGGGAATAGTCTAACATACAGTCAAAGCTGTCATAACCCATAGGTGTCGGTGCAGCCTAAAACCTATGGGTTATGGCAGATTTATGGGTTATCCCACTCAAAAGTCGGTCAAAATCCACCAAAAAAGTCTGGGTTATGGGCGATTATCGGTTATGAGAGCTATGGGTTATGACAGCTTTGACTGTAGCAGTATCCGCATTCGCAGGTTTAAAGAGAGCTGTGATCCGCTGGCTTGAAGTGCAGCGAGAGAGTACCACATATAATTGTCCGTGTGTGAAGACATCTGTTCGAAGATCTAATCCAACATAGTCAAGTGATTGCCCCTGTGACTTGTTTATGGTCATAGAAAATGCAAGCCGCAGTGGAAACTGTCTGCGCTTCATCGAAAGGGCAATCTGTTCAGCCGATCACTGTGAAGATGCGGGCACATGAATATCATGTACCTTGGTACCCCGATTTTCATGTACCCACACTCTTAAAATCAGTCGTCGTCCCCGGATTTTCATGTACCTAGCACTCAAATAAAATTATATTCTTTTTTGACGTTTTCATGTGCCATTTTAATGTGCTCAGTACATGAAAATCATTTAAAAGTTCAGAGCACCGTCTCAAATCATGGGCATCGTACATTAAAATCGAGGGAGGGCGAATTAAATTACATCGACACACCAATGACGCCCGCTCCTGGCCATCCGTCTCGTCATACTGTCCTATCATCGTGCTGATCTTCGTTGCCGGAATCGTTGTAGCTGTCGCGACAAGTGCCTGAGATCACGACAGGCAGTCAGTGCAAGTTTGAAGACCATCCACTTTGTTGACGTACCACGGTTCCCAAATACAGCCCACCCCTCGCATGCAGACTACCCCGTATCCTCCGCATGTCTAACCAACTTGTGCGGGCGTTGTTGCTGGCGGGATCTGCTACGTCAGTGTTGACTCTAGCAAGAGAGGGAGGATAGAGCGGGGGCGGTGACAGCGATGGCGATGGCGACGACGAGTTGGCGAGATGGTGGTGGTGGTGGTAGGGCGACAAGAGAGTGTGAGAGCGTCCGCAGCATATGTGCTGCGGATGCGGAGCTCTGACGTCACTGTCCGGAAACTCGGCATTTGAACTTGGACGTTTTTGTGCTTTTTTTGCGCTGGACGGCGCTGTGATTTTCATTTCCAAGTCCATGATTTTTCGAGGGGGTGCGCATCCACTCCATACCGTTGAATGGCCTCATTACTCTGGGATACATGAAACACAAAATTCATGGGCATTTCCATGAGATAACTAATTCATTGTCTAGGTACATGAAAATCAGGCGCCGATGTTTTCACAGTGCGATGGAATGATTGATATACGTGGAATGAAGGCCTTTTCTCCAGAGTGCTCTCCTCCAATGCGGCGTATCTCGACAACACGCTGTGAAGCTTTGGTGAGAATTCCACGTGAACTTTTTTTTTTTTTTTTTTTTTTCTTTTTGTCTCTGCACATTTTTATACCGCAACAAGTACACGATCTACTAAGACGCGGTGCCCGAAGGCGATAAATAAAGGTGTTGTTGGTGCGATGGAGGTGTCCGAAGAATGTGTAGTATAGTCGTGTGAGGGTGGGAGTCAAGTTTGGGGTTTCGAGGGTATTAGCGGAAACATAAACCATAAGACCATAGCGCATGAGTGAAAGGAAATGTACATGAAAGGGAAGGGTATAGGGTGGGACGGGTGTGCCGAAACACTGTTGGACAGGTCTGTGTGCGCACGACCCTTGCGCTCAGCCCATGTCCTCTACATCAGACAAATCGTCTGGAGGTTCCGGTTCGTCTTCGTAAATTGGGAGTTCTTGCGGCATACGGGGTAGACCCGTTTTTGTGAATGCTGCGGATACCTCTAAGAACTCAGCTAGTGCTGAAATTCCGTCTTTAG
The DNA here is from genome assembly GCA_037176885.1 of Favolaschia claudopus. Classification (NCBI taxonomy): domain Eukaryota; kingdom Fungi; phylum Basidiomycota; class Agaricomycetes; order Agaricales; family Mycenaceae; genus Favolaschia; species Favolaschia claudopus. The sequence continues at coordinate 112,764 of JAWWNJ010000123.1, forward strand.
TGCCCAGTATTTCGGGCAGGGATATGTCCCTGGAGACTTTCTTGAGGATGTGCCGTTGGTCCTCATAGCGAGGACACTCGCGAAGCAGATGTTCGCGCGACTGGAAGGGGTCTCCACAGGGGCAGTCAACGTTCTCGGATGGCACAAAGCGGCTGTAGTACTCGCCTGAGAAGCAGTGTCCGATTCGACACTGTGTAACCCGCCCAAAGACTTCTCTCGACATCCCCATCTTCTGTGCGGACTTCCATTCCTTGACCCAGGACCGGTGGACTTTCTCTTTCGATTTCCTGAGTGCGTGAGAGCGGGTTCCTCCCGGTGGCGCCGCGAGTTCCGTTCCGGTTTTCGCCAGCGCGTCTGCACGTTCGTTCCCATCGATGTCGCAGTGACCTGGCGACCACCCACGTGAACCATTACAAAGCCCATTAGATGCAAGGTTTCGAAGGATCATCACAGGACATCCAACTTTCAATGCAAGTTTAGCCAGTGGCAATCCAGAAGCTTTGATTGAATTCAGATATTCCACTGGATATTGGAAGTCACTGTCAACACCTTCTTCAGTGATGAGGGTGTCAGCACTACTTCGGGCACTTGAGGCACGATACGAAGAAATGTGGGAGCCAAAGAAAAACCCGGGGTTGGTAGAGTGATGGGGGATGAAATTTCTGACCCTCCAGTGCGAGGACAGGCTCAGGGGGATGAATCCAGAACGATCCGGGGGTACTCGAAGTGCCCCTGCTAAAAGTCCGCGGCCGCGAAAGCTTCGAGCCCTGTTTCTGGAACACCAGTGGTTGTACAGTATCACGGAAAAACGAATAAAGCCACGCCGGCATCCCCTTCGGCTGTGTGAACCAAGCTGTCGGCGACGGTCAGCTATCAGTCACCTGGCGCAATGTGAATCACACGAACCTTTACCACTATCCACCACCTTCTCTTTATTCCGCACAGACCTGGGTTCGCTCTCATCCTCCTCGTTCTCTGAATTCATGTCTTCTTCATCACTCTCGGCTTCATATGCAAAGGTCTCCCGTTTGGAGAAAAACACATCTTGTCATGTCTCGGGTTGAGGACGGGCACAGACTCATAGAAATAGACTCACGCGCGCGGGACCTCTTAGACGCGTCCTTCAACTGCTCAGCAGACAGACTGGGGGTGGTATGGACTGGCTGAGCAGATGTCGAGACCATTTGCGAGTGATCTATTCACAGGTAAGCAGATTGTTATATGTAAGTCAAAAACACGCACCTCCTAAAGCTTCACGCTCAATCCGCGCTATCTCTTCTTCCGCGTCAGGTGTGAAGTGGTCATCGTCAAAGTATTGGTCATATTCATCGGCTTGTTGTGTTGTAGCGGCGATGGCGGCAGTTTCAGCGGGCAACATCCACGGATTTTGCGAGCTGGTATGGGAAGGGTGGCTCTTGAGGTATCTGCAGTTCTTTTCCTCTTCTTGGAAGGCCGACCCACACTCTCGTCTACAATCCAGGTCAGTCTGATGAGAATATAGCTATAAACTGTCAAGACGCACCTTCAGAGTCTGATTTTGGCCTCGGACGTGTTCTAGGTCGCCCCCGCGGTGGTGCTCCTTCCGCCCGAGGCCCATCTTTCGAACCTTTCGGTCGTCCGCATTTTGGCATTGAGGAATTTGAAGTCGACATTTAGACGCGTCGGAATTGCTCAAGACGCGTCGGAACCAAGTAGGAATTCTTGAGAAGTACCAGAAATGAGCCAAGAAGAGCTTGAAGAAGGTAGATTGCAGCAGCGGGCGAGAACGACGACAATACGAAGAGACCCGGACGAGACAAAGGAGGCGGTTAGTGCGGTAGTGATCCGAAATGTTATCATGTTGTGACCGTGTTATCTGGTGTGACCGTGTTATCTGGTTTTTCGCCGTTCTGTCGAAATTCAAGCATTTATGGACACAGAAAAGTGCTGAGTGAGGGCTTTGTATGCTAAACATGCATGTGTGAATAGTTCTGAGGGCTCTGATAGGTAAGACTTGGGTGGAGAGGTGAAGACCACCAGATAACCTGTGGCTGTGGCCACCACCAGATAACCTCCAGCTGATCGGGACATCAACCCAAATAAGATAGGCTATGTAAGCTTACGTACACACTACACGTCATATATCCGTGACTATAGACGCGACGCGACGCGCCAAATTAGCATCAAAATACCTTGTTTAACGCTAGGAAGGTGTGATTGCCTCATAATGAGCTAGCAAAGCGTTATGCTCTGTTGGTTCATAAACATCCAATGTATTTCCAGGAACTTAACACAAACAGAATTCAGACACGGAATTTAGGGTCAGATGTGTATTGACATTCACATATATTTGAATGGTGAGCACAACAAAGTGGCTCCAGGGCCTCAAGCCTGTAGTCTTATGGTTACCGCGCCCCTCCAACCGTGTCAGAATGTTATTAGCTAATATTATATAAGCAGATTTCACGTCGCGTATATCTCCCTCAAAAATTGTGTTCTTTTCTCTTTTTTTGGGGGAATGCTCATTATATTACTTGAAACTACCTTTCTGCTTCCTCGGACTTTTGATAACAACATGGGGTGCTGCAGGAAAAGGTAGCGCGTTTGCATCACGTGAACATCGGGCTTCTCGGCCGACCTCTAACATGCATTCAAAATGGGCTCAAAATGCCTCAGAAAATTGGAGAAAGAGCGCACAAAGGATAGGACTGAAGCTTGGAGTACTTTAGAGCTGGAAATAGCATCAAAACACGGCAATGCAAGGGGGAAAATAGAAACCGGCGATTCCCGGCTTATATAAGATTAGCTAATAAGATCCTGACGCGGTCCGAGGGGCGCGGTAACTAACAGACTCTATATAGCGAGGGCACCGAGCTGATACATATAGAGCGTCTGTCTACGAGAGACTATCAAGCCTGGTACCTGAAAGGCCTCTTGAGTCAGTAGATCTGCAAAAAGAAAAACTCTTTGAGGTTCCGAAGGACTCAAAATCGCAAAGAGAACAAGTTGATTTTTTGAACTTCCAAGATTTGGCGGGTGGCTGTACTGAACGTAATGCTTATATAAGGGTGCCGGATTGGCGTGACGCCTATCCAAGAGGTGAGCGATCATGGCCGATCAGACACAGGGCTCTTTGACAACCCCCCCAAATTAGGCAATCCGATAAAGCCGACCAGCTTTTCCTGGTTCGACCGTTCGACTTCTTGCTGTACCTTATAGCTGGGACCGATAACGCTGAAATTTTGTCTACCCCCCCATTTTTATACTGAAAGAATTGCCCTGTGGTCTTTGATTAGCTTACTCACCCATGTTTGAGACGCATTTGCATATTTGATTGACTCGATGAGATTCGGCAATGATTCGACAGCCGTCGGCGAAAAGTGGACGACCCGGGTGAAATCGGAACCTGATCCCTTATCTTTTTTTATCTCTCTTGATCTTCCCCAATAAGGGAGAGTGAGCGTAGGGAACTATCCTGTGAAAGAGGAGAGGGAAAGTATTTAGCTAGAGCGAGGGAAATGCGGTCTGCAACCGCTGTAAATAGCTCACGATAATAAATCGTGGTGAATACTGTCCTGCGGGATGAGGTTAGGTGGGTGTGCAGGTGGAGTTGGGCCGGCAGCTCGATTCGCTGGAGGGGAAGCGCTGAAGCTAAGAAGGTGAGAAGCGAATCGGGCGGAAAGAAGGCAGACGGCCCAAATCCAGTACGCACGGTTCTTGGGTCTAGGAAAAGGATGCGACCCGAAGCAACCCAAATGAGCAGAGCTCAAAGAGCATAGCTCGCGCGAGGGTGTAGACTTAGGAGAGAGGGACCCGAGGACCCCACAGAGCGATGCGAGTGAAAGTATATAGATTTTTTGTGTGCTCTAAGCTACGGAGAACAGGGACGGCGGAGATTCACTCGTCGTCAAAAGAAATCGAGTTACTATCGTACGGATGTCCGTGGGAGGAGGCAAATTCACGAATGTGTTTGTCCCACGCCGCGGTTATTCTCGACGGGAGTATTTGTTCTAGTCTACGCCAGTAGATGAGGAAACAGAGGGAGGTCCAACCACCGAGCTTCATGATGACCTCGGGCTCGACGCCGGCGAGGAGGAGTTCTACGGAGCCCCCGATGCGGTAGCTGTGACCGAAGACTGTCTCTAGGCAAGCTGCCTTGAACGCTGCCGAGACTGTGCGCAGGAAATGGTCCTTGGTGACGGGACGCCAGGTGTTGTGTTCATGGAAGGCGAACAGTGGGGTGAGCGGAGGGGGGTGTGAGTTGATGGCGACGTGGTTGTCCCAGGCCAGAACGGGGCACAGGTCTTGATCCTCGCTAGGGACTTCAGTGAGAACGAGCTCGCCACCAGCGATGTTCGTGGTCTTGGTCCAGACGAGGTGGATGGTGAAGACACGGCGTCCGTTAACCGTACGGGTGGAGACGCGTGTGCTGCGGCAGGTGTCGTGTTCAACGAGAAACTTGTTTGTGGAGCGAATGAGGAGTTCGCCGAGGCGCCGGCAGCCCCAGAACGCCGCCGTGGCGGCCGACCAACATGCAGCACCAAAGGGGGAGGTGAGGTCAAGAGAGCTGCGGAGCGCACGTAAGTGGTCCTTGGTGACGGGACCACGAGGGGGTCGTTTGAACGAGGCACCGGTGCGATCGGCGGCCTTCTTGAGCGACGGGAGCCAGCCTTCGTTGCCGTGCCAGTCGGCGTCGTTGTAATGGTGCCAGAGTCGTAGGCCATTGAGCCAATTGCGAACGCACTTTCCTGAGCAAGTGCCGAGGGCTTCGGCCACGAAGGCTGCTAGAAGAACGCTGTCGGCAGGCATACGCGCTGTTTCGGTGATGCATTCGCGGTCGCAAAATTGGTGGAACCGGAGGAGTCCTGCGCCATATGATTCTCTTGTTTCGGAAGTTGTGGCGTGGAGGATGCCTTCGTAGATGCGAGTCTGGAGCTCGGGTGAGATATCCGATGTAAGAAGGCGTTGGTGGGCGGCAAGAGAGTGGGGTGAAGTCCAGAGTAGGACGCGACGGTCAGCCGGGACGTGGGGGCGAAACGGGCTTGGGACGAGAGCATTTGCGGGAGCGGGGCGGCGAGCTTGTTTGGCGGGCAATGTGTTTGCGACGGCCCGGCGTACATCGAGCATAGCAGTGGTGGAATCGTTAGGGGGAAGGGTCGACGACATGCGTGTGTCGAAGGGGGTGGGCTGCGGGGGCGAAGGGGCAGGGCTGTATGTGATCCAGCCGCCGGAGGATATGGAGAAGAATCTGTGGGAGGTTAGAAAACTGGGGGAGAGAGGCAAAAGAGCCCAAACCTCGAGTCTGCGGAAGGTTCGAGGTTCGGTGCGGGGTCGGCTGGTGTACCGGCGGACGGAAGACTGCGCTGACATCAAGCCGTGTGACATTTGTCGCGGCGGGGGGCTCACCTTCGTGCAAAAAGACGGGCTGGTGCGTGGAGAGGAGGAGCGGAAGCGGTAGGTTGAGGAGCAGAAGGGCTGAGGGCGGTCAGACAAACGGGTGGAGAGGGTGTGCGCGTGCACGTACGCGTCAACGAGCGTAAGTTTAGAGAGCGAGAAAAAGGCGTGGCGGGCCGGCGGAGATGGAGGCGACATGGCGGGCTACCAGTCGCCGGGAACAAAAATTTCTTGAAGTTCGAGCGGCAGTTCGAACGCTCGGACAAGACGGCGGTGGATGGGGAACGGGGACAAGCCACGCGAAGGAGCGTCGGCGATGTTTGAGGCTGTGTCGACATACGTCAGTTTCGGCACGATCATCCGATCGGCCGCAACTGCGTAAGCCCGACGGGCGCAGAGATTCAGCTCGACGTTTGGGCTGCGATGCTTGGTGAGGGCGCCGATTGCAGCCTTGTTGTCAGAGTGGATGAGTAGGTGAGTGTTGTGGTAGCCGAGTTGGCCTAGGAAGTGGTATAGAAGCTCCAGAACCACGGCTTCGAGCCAACAGATGTCGCGGCCGGGGAGTTTCCAATTGTCAGCAAGGCGGAAGGAGTACCATTGAGTACCAATGACGATACCCAGACCCCAGGAGGTAGAGGCGTCGACGTGAATGCGGAGATCAAGCAAAGGACCGAGCGGGCGAAGTTGGCGGAAAAGGGACGAGTCTTGGAGCTTGAGGCGCCACCACATTAGTGTGTGGACTGCGCTGTTTGAAAGGAAGCGGCGGGCGGCTGTGTTGCCTTTGTAATGACACATGAGGTTGGAGAAAACGGGCAGGCGCGAGCTGCCTTCTTCAAAAATGAAGGTGATGTGGCATAGTGTACCGTGTACGCTTTGAAGGTCGCGCAACGTGAACTGTTGGCTGGTGCGCGCCTTGTCGATCATGTCGGAGACTCTGTGTAGGTATTTGAGTCTCTTGTGTTCGGGGAGCGAGACACGACGATGCTGGAGGTCCCAGTGGAGGCCGAGGAAGACCATGGAATTCTGGAAGTGGGAGCCGGTCTTGTCTGGGTGCCAAGGGACGTTGATGGTGTCAATAGGTGCGGTGCAGGAGGTGCGGTCGTATTTGTAAAGGAAAGCGCCATCGGTGAAGGGACCCGTTGCGTTGGGGTAGCGGATCTTTAGCCAGTCGTCTTCGTAAGAGAAAGTGTCGGTGTCGGGCGTGGTTTCTGCGCGCCAAATGTCTACGGTGGCGTATGCGATCTGTCCGGCGTTACTGCTGGCTGAGGCGACGCCGAATGGGTGACAGTGGTCCAGGAAGAAGGCGTCGTTGAAGGAGACCACGAGAAACGGCTTGTGGTCGGGGAGGACCGGGCATGTGCGGTGGAAAGCCTTGATATCAAAGGCACAGGCTTGTGTGCCGGGAGGAGCATCTGCAATCTGTCTGGTGTAAGGCCAAAGGAAGAGGTACGGCGGAGGAACGGAAACGGAGGTCCGGCTAGCGAGACGAGGGTCCAACTCCGTCATAGAGACAGCACCTGCAAGGTTACCACGGACACGGGGTCGGTGTGAACGAGTAGCCGCTGCCAGACGTGCTAGCGGGGCGACCCGGCGGAGCGGACATCACTGCCGGTCGCTTTCGCGTTGCAGGATGCTGAACGGGTTGACCACTGCCGGACGCTCACGCGTTGCAGGGTACGGAACGGACATCACTGCCGGACGCTTTCGCGTTGCAGGATGCTAGACGGATTGGCCACTGCCGGACGCTCACGCGTTGCAGGGTACGGGACGGACATCGCTGCCAGACGCTTACGCGTTGCAGGATGGTAAGACGGACAGAAAAATCACTATAGTACCGGAAGCTGACGCATCGCAAAAAGGAGTGGGGGGGACTTGTATCGAAGTGGAAGGGGAAGAAGGGGCCGAAACGAAGAAAAAAGGAAAGAAAAGGGGGAAGGGGAGATGAAAAATAAGCACTCACTGTTTTTGCCATGTCGAGTGCAAAAGCGAAACGGGTTGGAAAGTCTTCCTTGGCAATGAAGTCGTTAACTGCCGCAGTGTTGGACGGTTTGTGTGGTTTTGAGAGGTTGCGGCAGACGCGTTTTTTGGGCGCGATGCCAGGGCCCTGATCTTGTAAGACGACGAGGAGAGGTGAGGAGTAGAAGTGACCCCAGCATATGCGTTCCATTTCAGCCTGGCTGAACGGACCGGACATGCGGCCGGCGGCACATTCTGTGGAGATGTAATCCTGGACAGCGTCAGCATGCGCGACGACAGAGGGATGATTTGGAATGATGATGGTTGAATCCAGAATTGGCATGCGTCCGAGCGGGAAACCATCCGTGAGGTTGCGAGTGAGAAACGGGTATTTGGTAACGAGGTCGTGCTTTTCCAATAAATTGCCGATGGCTTGAACATTGTAAGGGTGGATGATTCTGGTGAAGAGTTCGTCAAATTCGAGATGAGCTGTGCCGGGCGGCGGGCGGTGGAAAACTGAGGGGATGAGGTCTGGGTAATGAAGTAAGGGTTTTGGGCCGCCTAGTGTGTGTGCGCCAAGAAAGAATTCGTCGTCGAGTTCGTCTTCAAGGGAGGAAAGCTCCGTCTCGGACTCTGAGGCAGGAGCGGTCAAGGGAAGCGGCGGGGTGATCCTTACCGCAGAGGCTGCAGACGTGTAGCCGCTTGCACGGCTGCGAGCCGTCGCAGCGGTTGCCGAGGTTGTAGGCGATGCAGATCTTTTTTCGGTCTGGGCTCGCCGTTTTGAGATCGCCGTCGTGTATGGCGAAACATGCCTTGCGGTCTTCGAACGAGTCCTTGTGGCGCGGGTGCTCGCGGGCGGGGTGGTCGCGGGTGCAGACGAGGCAGAAGAGCGGGCGTCTGGGAGGTGCTGAGTCACGAAACCGATCCTTGTTGTGTCCGTTGTTGCGGTCTCGAGAGGAATTGCGATTATCTTCGGAGTCGCGAGAAGAAGGGCCGCCGTTGTCGCGAGGGGTGGGCTGTTTTTGAGGCCGCTGGGAGGTCTGATGGGAGCCCTTGAAACCGAGGTCGGCGGCTCTGCGGGCGATGGGGGCTGAGGTGCCGGAGGCCGCGAATTGGGCCGCTTTGAGGGTGTTGACGGCAATGGCGACTTTCATTGACCATTGCGCATGGTCGAATGGTGACTGGTCGAGGATGGCGTTCCGGAGCACTTTTTCAGTGCGGTACCAGAGGGGAAAGTCCTCTTCGAAGTTGTCAATTCTGAGGAAGAAATTTCTGTGTTTAGCCATCTCGACAGCGAAGGAGAAGGGGTTTGTAGCTGAGACGGGAGCGCTGAGGCGCTCCAAGGCTTTGAGGTAGTTGCCAGAGGCCTGCGTCCAAGCATAAGCCGAGTAGTTGTCGGTTGAGTCGTCGCCGCCCCAAATGGCGGTCAGCTTCGCCATGTCGATGAGGAAAAATTTATCGGCGCTGAGGTCGCCCAAAGAGGTCTGTTTCTTGCAAGGGATGTCGTCGGGGTATTCCGTAGCGCAGCGAAGACGGTCGTCTGTGAACCAGAAGATTGGGGGGTGTTGCTTGTATGCGATTGATGCGAGGAACAGTTCTGGGATAGAAACAGGGCGGCTGGCTATGGAGTCAATAGGAATGGGTTTTGTCATCACCATGCTGCCTTCCAGGAGGCGCGCTTTCTCTTTTTCGCGTTTGTCATTCTCTTTTTTCGTTTCTTCGGCCTGCTGTATGTTTTTTCGTTTTTGGTAGATGACGAGGGCTAGACGAGTCGGTAGGGGGCCGACGAGGCGTTCGTATTCGGAGGAGGAGACGATTTCGTTGATTTCTTCGGGTGTGTAGAGGTAGAAAGCTCGAAGCTTCAGGCCGATGTCCATGGACTGCGTGAGTGTACTGTCCTTCATTGCGGCTTCGTATGCTTTTGTGGTGCGGGTGCTGAGACGGTTATGGTCGTCTACTTCGCAGTTATACTTGTTGCGGTCCTTAAGGTCGAAGTCGTCGGGGACGGCGAGGTCTGGCGGAGTCTTAGTCCATGCCGCGAAGTCGTAGGTGGCTGGAAGCGGCAGAGGGAGGCCACAAGTACTAGTGGGTGAAGGAGTAGTCTGAGGGGTGGAGGCAGATCCTTGGGTCGACATACAGCTGTTTTACGGTTTTTGTCCGGTTTTTGATGGAGTGGGGCATTTCGTTTCTTGTTTACACCTGTATGCTTCCGAGTCGCCGTATGGCTCCACTCTGACCTCAGATTGGGCTATTTTCGGCATTTTGCTCCACCAGTGAATGCAGTGGGGCTGCGGTGGAGCGTTTAAGCTGTCGCCTGCTCGGCGAGGCCACGCACCAGCAATCACAGGTAAACAACTTCTGAAGATCCCCACTCCATCAGAAACCGGACAAAAACCGTAAAACAGCTGTATTCGAGCGAAATAAAGGCTTAGGAAGCTGAGGAGGAGCGGTGAAAGACGCGGCGAACGCGTCTGGAATAAACGAAAGGTGCGTAACGTCACATGTCACGCGTCCTACTAACTACTCTCCCTTATCTTCCACTGAACCCAGCCGCTCGCAAGCTCGCGTGGGTTTAGCTCGCAACCTGTTTATTTTGGGGCGGATCAATGACGTACCCCCCCTCCCCCCCGGGTCGCTCGACTTTTGGAGCCCTGTGTCATGGACTTTATGATCGCTCACCTCTTGCGCCTATCTTACCAATTATTGTGGAGTTTTTGACAGAATCGTCAACAAGTGTAGACAAAATCAAAGAGGAAGAAATGACGAAACCCGTATTCTTTTTACGAAACGGCTGTAGGGTATTTCCGGCGAAACAAAGCCCTCGAAATGACCGATTTTTCCATTGGCGTCAATAGAGACTTTGAGGAAGCCATCGGTGGCTATTTGTGGCTCTTCGTGTGCAATAGTTTTTTGAGCCTCCGGCTAGAGTTAGCCACCCTAGCATCCCGTGAATAGGTAGTACAAATAGTGGCTAATCCACCCAGAGGCTGTCATCCGGTCCCGAGAAAAATTAGCCACCAATAGCCACCAGTGGCTACCGCAAAGTCTCTAATTATTTGGTGTAAGCAAAAAGGGTCACGTGGTGATTCCACGTCACTCAGGGGACCCTCAGTTCTGACTGGACCGCCATAGACCGCCATGAGGTCCATTCCCGAGGGCAACAGTCAGAGCCATCTGATTACGCTAGGTGGCAAGTACGCAATCCAGGTGAGGTTGCGTTTGGCAGTGATTTATTTGATTTCGACGCATACCATACAGAATGTGAGAGTGGGCTGCAAAATGTATGTTCGAAGCCCAGGGGAGGGCGAAGAGCGGCTGGCGGAAATTTTGTCTATCAGAGAAACGCTCGCCAACTCTCATGGTTCTTATATACCGATCGGCGCGGGCTCTGACACCCACCCAGATAAATGGGAGTATTTTGTCCATTGGGACACCTTCAACAAACGTCTCGATCAGTGGGTTCCGGGTTCCAGCTTGATTCTATCCCGCGAATTGCAGTGGCCGAGCCCAAACTTGTCGTCAGCCAAGCACAACCCCTCGGACACGGTAGGAAAAGCTCCGCGCTTTCCCTCCCGTGCCTTGACAGCCACCCACAACTCGGCTTTCGGCTCGCCTACCCCCACCTCGTCCTTCAGTGACGTCTCTGCATCGCACTCAGTCACTTCTTCATCATATTCGCTGAAGCGGAAACTACCTCACGACGAAGAAGACCCAGAGGACCCCGACACGGAGGGCAAAGTGGATGGTCAACTTTATTGTTGGCAGTTCCTGCACGCGAATCTAACTCTCCTTCTTTTTTTTTTTCACAGTTGAGGAACTCAAGGAGTTGCCAACCTCGGGATCAATGACGTTTCCAAAACCGGAAGTTGCTCGCGTCAAGAACTTGAACCGTCTTCAGATTGGGAAGTACGAGATTGAAACTTGGTATTTCTCGCCCTACCCGATAGAGTATGCTCACCTCCCAATACTGTATCTCTGCGAATTCTGCCTGTTATTCTTCCCTTCCCTAATGATGCTTTCCCGGCACCGCCGAAAATGTTCACTTTTGCACCCCCCGGGCAACGAAATCTATCGCTACGAGGAGATCTCGTTCTTCGAGGTTGACGGGAGCCGCCAACTGCCTTGGTGTAGAAATCTATGTTTATTATCAAAATGTTTCCTTGACCAGTGCGTTGATCTATTGCTGTCGAGCATTCTACTCATTCTTCTCAGCAAAACATTGTACTATGATGTTACACCATTTCTGTTCTATGTTATGGTCAGTATTGCATGACTATATTTGGCCAGTTGATCATCTTTTCTAGTGCCTGCGGGACTCCTTCGGATGCCATATACTCGGTTATTTTTCGAAGGAGAAAGAATCTGCAGCGAACTACAATGTTGCCTGCATCCTTACTCTTCCTCAGTACCAACGTGGTGGATATGGCAAGCTTCTGATCGAATTTTCCTATGAGCTCAGCAAGAAGGAGGGTAAACTGGGTAGCCCAGAGAAACCACTTTCTGATCTTGGATTATTGGGATATCGCTCGTATTGGGCAGACACCATCTTGGAACTGCTCATGTCGCTGGACGATGGTGCCAAGATCAGCATTGATGATATAGCACGACGAACATCCATAACCCATGCGGACGTTAGCACCACGTGCGTTTTCGAGCTCTTTCAGCAATTCCGACAAAAATGACTCCACAAACCTTAGATGCGACATATTGGGTCTTTTCAAAAGCTACAAAGGCTCCTCCATCATCGCCTTGAACAAATCAGCGGTGGCTCGTTATGAAAAGTTACGGAACAAGTCCAAGAGGCAGATCAAACCGGAGCACTTGCGATGGAAACCTCCGGTGTTTGCCAGAGATCAGCTGCAGTTTGGCTTCTGAGCACAAGGATGTAATATATACTTCAGTTATACAATGTGTGAACAGCCTTGAGGTTTGAAGTACTCGAGTACAACATACTCGGGATCTCGGAAAGTGTTGGCGCCTGTAAGGGGAGAAGGGCCCAGGAGCCAAGTCGATAACAAACCTGGGGATCAGAGATCCCCAGTGAACTACTTATATACAAGAGGTGACGTAAGATATGACATAAGTGAGCACACAGCATGATGTCTTGGAGACAGAGAACTTCTGCCCAAGTCAGAAGACGTCCTAGCTGTGGAATCCCCTGACATCACCCCCTCTTCAAGATTCGTCGCCTCGACGAAGACCAAAGCCCAGTAGAATTCAAAATCCTGGATCGCCACGGAAGAGTAGGTTGCCCTGGGAGTCAATCCGCAAATCAGACGCAGACACTGCACCGCCTCGCCGTGCTGTCTGTTGTCGACGTCCCCTTTCAGGTCGAATAGCACCAATGGCCATAGGCGAAGGAGCTACTGAACGTGGAGAGGGGGACGGGATGGCAGTGGGCATGGCCACCGAGGGGGCATAAGGAGTAGAGCTGGGGCGGGGAGTAGGAATAGGGGACGCCATTACCTGTGCAGGAATAGAGATGGCGGCAGGGTTATGGGGTAGCGAGTTAGAGGCGGGGTAGGAAGACTCCTGTGGTGCAAATCGCACCCCAGACTTCCTTGGCTGTGTAGCGGCACCTGGGTGCGGCTGAGCACTGGCCGCTGGAGGGAGTGGAACCGGAGCTAGTGGCTGAGTCGGATGGACGGGGTGTGCGCGCTTCTTCAGCGGGCGAGTGCCTTCGCTAGAAGCGTTCGGCAAAACCGGCACCGGGCCAGGAGGGGGAGGGGCAGGGTCCCCGGAAAGGCGTGACGGACCTTTCATCTTAGAGCGGATACGCTTACGCATGAAACGCTTCCCAAGCGCAATTAGCGCTTCACCGATTTGCTGGTCGGTACCACGGATACTCGGTATTGACAAAAGTAACCGTGAATCGACTCGTATGGTCCGAATATTGCAGTATGTAATAGGTTAAAATGCATCGGAATGTTCTCCTGCATGTTTTGAACGGCATCGGACAAAGGCCTGAACCAATCCATCAAGCACAACTGATTTCTCGGCGGATTCTAATTTGCAGCTGTTTTGCACTGTTTGTTGCAATAAATGTTCCAATTTTCTTGAAGTTCAAGCACATGCCCTCGGACGGTAGGCCATACTTGAGGATCCATTTCAGTCCCTCACTGCTCGAAATCTCTGATTGCATCAATTTCTTGTCAACATTGGACTGGTTCAATTTCAACCGTCCCTCCTGCACGGACCCAAATATTGCGTGGCCGTTCAAAGATGCTAAGAGCAAAGAATTTAGCTACAGTCTTGGTTAATTTCCAATCCATCACAGTGCTGAGCCCTATTATCTACACATTCAATATACTTTTATCCCAGAGTAGGCCTCCATGGCTACCGTAATTCCCCATGTTTGGTCAAGTAAGGGGCCGAAGAGTTTTCAGATTGTAGGCTTGTTTACCACCCTTACTAGCCAAAGCAAGTGTGCAAAAACATCTGAATAGATCACATGTGCAAGCTAGAGGTAGTCGAAAGTGGCCTGGAAGGGCAGTTGCTAAGATTTCCGTTGAACAATGAGCAGAAGTTGAAAGACACAGGTGAATTTCAAGCTATTGCCAAAATTGCGCTGTTTCGATGGTCAAAAGTGTGCCGATCGGTGCCGGACGATATCTGTCACAAATTCACTGGAATTGGATTCAAAGTTGCTCTTGAACCTGTTTTTGAGATCCTGAAGGCTGATTCCAGCCGCGTTTGAGCGCTTTTGAGCTTCTGCCTCATTCAGTATTTTACGCTATTTAAATTTTACACGGACCTGGGATTATCCCCGTAAAGGCCTGATTTTCTGGGAGCCAAAAAGTCAGGACAGATCCGGGCGGAAAAAGTCAGGATTCACACAGGCCTTGACCCGAAATTTTGCGAAAATCGTCAGGATTTTCGCATGAAACCAAAATTTCGGCCGAAATCGGGCAGTTTCGGAGACGTTTTCAAAATTTTTCTCCCACTGCCGCGGTTTTCGTCAGGATTCCGACCAGGCCTTCGCATCCAAAGGAGGTCAAAAGTCAGGATTTCGTACAGGCCAAATCGCCAAAATTTCCGAATTCGGTCAGGATTTGCATCAGGCCTTCACCTGTATGATCCCAGGTCCTACCTTGAGACCCTGGATGTAAATAACGTATTTTACACTGTAAAATTACATGTAAAATTCCCGTGATGTAATTTACATAGGGCAATTTTACCCAGCACTACTGACACCCCTACCCTATAGGGAGGACTCGGGCGCAATCAGGCACGATGGAGGCACGACAACCTTAGTAGCATAGGCGCTCGCGAACACCTATTGATGGCGCCGAGCGCCTATTCCGTCGGTCGCCTACTACGCGGCTACCGACGGCAATCTTCGGCATTTGCACAGCGCCGCGCGCCCTCTTGACGCACAGTACGTAATGAACAATAATGCTCACTCAATGCCGTCTAGCCGGCGACTCGGAGGGTCTGTGCTTTGAGGCAGAGAATATTTGTGCAAGTTCGAGCTCATTATATTGATTAAAACTGTAAAAATATTTTCAAAATTGTGCGACGCTACACAGCGCCAACTCAAGAAACTACTACACTACTTTTACGGCTCGGTAATCATGTTTGTGGGCGGCCAGAAGGAGAAGAAAAAAATTACCGAAAAAGGAAAGAAGGAAGGAGGAAAAAGGGAGAATTTCGAAGGATTTCATAGCTATTTAGCCTCGTAGAACTCGATTTTTCTTCGCTGCGCGGCAACTCTCAGGAAGGCCGGCCCGCCAGTGCCCTGCATAACTTTCCCAGCAATTAAGTGAGGTTTTTCTAAGAAATGCTCAGTTCATGGCTGCAAACATTTCATCTAGCCAATGGACTACTAGACCTCCAGTGTTGAGCTTGACAGAATGCTCACCAGACGAGAAATTTTTCTGCAGCTCTATGCATCAAGTATACTGCTTCAATAATGTCCGATCAAAAAATACGGCCTTGCATCCTAAGTGTCTCTTGATTTTCCCCGATAAATCAGATAATCCTTGCTATTGAATCACACCTGGTACGAAATAATTCTGTCCTCCCGACATGATTTCGACTACCAAATCCAACCCGGAAGGAGCGAGCAAATTCAAAAATGATGGCAGTTGTCTCACTGCAGCAAAGGAAATTAGGTAAAGTAGAATATTCTTTCGCCAGACCACCACATTTTTCAAAAACCTTAAGTCTTCGATTCTCAAAACTGTTGCCAGGAGTTACCGCAGAGGGTTGAGCGTTGAATATCAGTCAAATGTTCAGCACCAAATTCTGCATCAGTGATACAGGATAAATTGCCACACTGCTGCAGAGCATTCCCCCCATCTTCAACGAGCCTCAGATATACTAAATCACGTTTCTTATCCTGCGCTCAGACGCAGAATTCAACCAAGAAGGAACAGAGAAGCAAATCAAGGGCCTCGGCATTTGCCGGACTGCCCGTTTTGGCGTATATTGTGATGTTATCACCTCCATACACCTTTTTTGGATGCATCATCAAAGCATACACCTTTTTGGGACACGATCAAAAGCATACACCCTTTTCGGACGGCATACACCATATCGGGTGTATGCCATCACCACAAACACCATAAACGAGCCACTTTTAGTAGTGTGGAATTTATGTGGAGCTGCGGCGGATGCATAATGCATATTGCCATGGAGCATAAGGTGGCTAAACTACATAGAAAACAGAAAGAAAAGGAAACATGAAGCCGGGCCACAATGGCACGCGGGTGTCGGCAGAGGGGGGAAAATGGATCTCGTGGACGTGTCCGTCCTAGGGGCGGGCGTTGCGCGTACCCGCCATCGTCTTCGTCATCCAATAACCAGGGGTCAGGTTGGTCTCCGCCTTAGCGTCCGGTCGCCCGGTGTTGGTGAATGCGCCGGATTCCTCGATGAATTTGGCCAAGGCTTCGATGCCTTTACGTGTGCCCAGTATTTCGGGCAGGGACAAGTCCCTCGAGGCCTCTCGAAGTAGATGGCGGTGGTCGTCGTAGCGTGGGCAGTCGCGCAATATGTGCTCGCGGGTCTGGAGTCGTTCGCCGCACGGGCAGTCAACGTTCTCGGAGGGCACGAATTTTCGTAGTACTCGCCTATGTATCCATGCCCAATTCTACATTGTGTCACCCTTCCAAAAACCCCGCGGCTGAGCGACTTGAAGCGGGGGGTGGGTTTCAGCGACGGCGCTAAGCAATTGGCGCTGGCGTAGCGTCCCGCTTTTGTGGAGTTCTTCCATTCCTTCTTCCAGGTGCGAGCCGTTTTCTCTTTTGACTTGCGCAGGGCGTTGGATAAGGTGCCTGGGGCCTTGGTCGACAGGTCAGCGCCTCGTTGAGCGAGTTCGTCAGCGCGGTCATTCCCTTTGATGTCCTCGTGGCCTGGTGACCACGCAATTTCGATTGTGTGCGACGGGTCGGCGTCGAGGAAGGTGCATGCAAGTTGGTGGAATTTGTGTGAGAGGCGTTGACCTGCGCGGGGTTTGGGGCAGAAGATGGTCTTGATGGCGGAGGTATTGTCTGCGAATAGGTGAATGTGAGTGATTTGCATGTCCTCCTTTGCGAGTTTGAAAGCTTTTGCAGCCCCAGGCCCCCAAACAAGAGCCCGGTCAGCTCTCCGTCATACACTTCCGCGTGGCTTCCCAAGCCGATGCTGGAGGCGGCGACTTCGTTCCCCTGGTGATAGATCACATATCCCGCTCCCACTCGACGAACACGATGTATCGGACGCATAGAGCCGTCCGAGTACACGATTAAGTGCTCCGGAGATGTAGACAGGGTACGTATCTTTTCTTTGTGTTCCTTTGCCGCGTCCTCCTTTTTCTCTCCTTCAGTGCCAGTAATTTTTAGACGTCCCTCGAAAGCGCCTGCGGTCCTCTCCCATGTGGCGATGAGGAAAGGGAATAAGCGCTCGCTGTTCGGGTTGGTGAGTTTTGATAGCCTTTCGAGTTGCGTAGAGTTTCTCATGTTGACTTGGCTCTTGGAGTTTGGCGGGCGTACGGGTATGGGCGGGGGAACCGATGGTCTCCTGCCCTGTCTCCAATCGTCGCTTAGCCACTCGATGACAGGATTATGAGTACTCAGCCTGTTGAATCGGAGCACCGTGCGGCGGTTTGCTTCATCGAGCGCCAAGCGTATGGGGGGGATCGACGCCTCAATTTCCAGCGCGTTGATTGGGGACGTCCGGAAGGCGGCGCATATGAGTCGAAGTGACCGTCGTTGAATTCGCTCCAAGCGTTTAAGGTGTTCCTTCTTGCCGGTCTACCACACTGCGCTGGCGTAAGTCATCGTTGGGATTACTACGCACGCTTTGTATAGGTGGCGGAGGTGGGCTTGGGACAGCCCTTTAACCGTATTGGAGAGCATGGTCAGGCCGTTGCTTCAAATCGGACGAGAGCAGTAGAGGCTGGTCTGACCAGCGACAGGCATCTCAATCAGAGCCAGGAATTGGAGCTTTGGGGGCATACTGCAGGTGCAGTTCAGAGTCTACGGAAGAACACTATTCCTCTGTAGCTCTGCTGGTCGCCCTGACCGCCAGCTGGGGATGGATAGACCAGATGTCAATGTGGCAGCCATTAATGCAGAGCATCGCTACCACAGTGCTACCACATTCTCCAAAATAGCTGGCCTACTTTTTTTTCCCCTGCCCTGGGAAATGTTTGCCTCCTAGGGATGCAGGATATTGGGGGGCCATCGTGATGCTATCTTGGGATGAGCATAGTGGTTCTCTGCTTCGTAGCAGGCACCACCCGTTGTGGGGGGCTCTGTGATGTGTCTATATATTTACATTACTTACACGGCTGGTACCTTTATATTCCGCCTGTCAATATTACATCATGTACATGATATAATCTTGCTTAACCTGAACTTCCATGTCTCACGGGTATGTAAGAGGGATCCTCAACGGCGAACCACCGACCCGGTTCGATCCCCTGCATCTGTCGCGGTTTTGGGTTAGGAAGTCAGGACTTATGTTAAAAATGTGTGGTATTGTCAGATTTTTTGCCCAGGGCTCCTTCAGCTCCCCGACCGTTCTCGCTTAGACTCTCCTTCTCGCCGACGCGCCCGATGTTGCTCCGAGTCTCCTGGTTCCTCGCGGTTTGAGCCACTCCAAGCCACTCGACTTCCCGGAATCGTGTCGCCTGAGATTCGTCGTAAAGTCGATCTGAATATATCAAAATGAATGTGAGTTAGGGACATTCGAGATAGAAGGAGAACGTACCAGGAAGCGGAACTTGTATCTCGCGCAAATACCAAGCGTGAATTAGACGGACATTCGAGATAGAAGGAGAACGTACCAGGAAGCGGAACTTGTATCTTGCGCAAATACCAAGCGTGAATATGATGCAGCACTATACAATACGAGTATATGAGATGGATAGAGAGTGAAACGAGTGGAACTAGTAGTCGAATGAAATTAAGTGCGTGCACACACGAAGTAGAACGAGATACTGACAAGCCGTTGTATATCCCTCTTGACTCGCTAATTGCTTCATAAAAGCTTTGTAACATACATCAGTCACTGCAAGTGAGAGCACACAATACACACCTTGAGCAGCGTCGTCGAGACTCTCTGCAAACAGACAATGCTCTCCTCTTGACAAGGTAGTAGGTCTTCAACCACTCCAAGTTCGACTTCTTTCTCGGATTCATCAGAAAACCGGGGAATTTCAAAGCAACGAGGAAGATCAAAATCTTCGTCGTTTGAATCCGAGTCAGACTCGTATCCTGAATCACTCGTTTCAAATAATTCAGGCAAGTTGGCGAATTCATCATCTGACTCGCTGGGTTCGTATCCTGAAGATGAAGAAGTCTTGGAATCCGAAAATGAACCCGAACTGGCAAACTTCTGAAGGTACCACGCCAAAAGATCAAAGTCTTGATTCTGCAAGTACTCCTTCGGAAGTAGCTGCGGTTCAGCGTTGCGGAACAGACTTGTAATCAGGTAAGTATCTGTCATGGATCACAGACGTCTCGGTGCACGAACGTCTCGGCTCCAAGTCTACGATCGTGAGTCTTGAACATTGTTCCTATGTCTCTCATTTATCCCTTTACTCTACATTCCATTCTCTCCTCATCATTCCTATCCTGAGACCCTACCTAGTTTCCTATGTCATTTATCCCTGTCTCAGAGACTCCCTACCATGTATAAGAAGTCGTAGATACTTCCGTTGAATATCATCTTACATTCAACCCACTTTTGTGTGCAAACACTTCTATTCAACAATCTATTCTCAAGTAACTAGTAAAGCTTGACGCTACTAGTCTACTTCTCTGCTGGAGAAATACAGTAAAGCGGAACGCTACTGTATTTTGGCATCACCCTTCGCTTGCGGATTTCCACGACGAACTCGAGGATCGACCGTATCTTTAACATTGGTGGACACATTGGGAAATCCGCTAAGCATTTATCCCTTTGACACACTTCGCCACTCACCTTCAACCATTCTTCATCATGACGAACAACAAGAAGAAGAACAAGAATCAGGGCAAGAAGGGAAAGCACGGCTCTGTTCAGGACACCCCGGACAATTCAGCAGACCACGCCGCTGCCGATAATCCTGTCGCCACATCCACGATTGTTCATCCAAACGAGAGTCCCGGACCACCGCAGGATCCTGTTCCGACTCAGTTCCCGTTTGATCCCGGTACACATGGTTCACCCCCGCCGCCTCGTTCACCCTCGCTTCTATCTTCTCCCTCGAGACGTTCCCCTACGGTGCCTAAATCGGGTGAAGATGAGAGCTTCGCAATCCCTGAGTTCACGGGATATGCTGGAGGCTACTCCGCTCGATCCGTTGACGAGCATGCACCAATTGTTCTCAGACACCTGGAGCTTCCTAGCTTCCTTTCCCTCTCTACCATCGTTCGCGAACACCCGGAATATGCTCCCCGTCATGCTCATGCTCTTGAGATTGGAGCCTTATCTTTTGCGAAACAATTCCTCGAGGATCCATCTAAACTCTCGGTTCAACACGCAGAGATTTTCGATGGAGCATTGCAGGCCTTGTTGGAAGCACTCACTGAGGTTGAATGCACGGATTTGCGGGACAACGGAGGACAGGTCTATCGTCTTCGACGCGACACATTTTGGATGCTTTTGAAGCAGCTCGAAGATCTTCGAAAGTGCGCATCGGAAGCGTTTCAAGTTTGGGGCCAAAGCTTACCTTCCATGCCAACCTGGGGGCGTTCAGAAGACCCTTTCGCCTGGTACGCAGCGAACGAATTCGAAATTCTGGGCATTTCATATCGGGCTGAGGTTGAAGCCTTTCTTGTGGCGTTGACTCGGTGCTTTGATTTTGGAGCCAACGAAATTCGGGCCTTCAGCGAATCGGCTGAAAATAGCTTCCACCAGTATCCGAGTCGTCAATTCTCGGTGGATACGAGACGCTCGTTGCCGTCGGTAGAGCACTCGCCTACTTCATTCTCAACCACCCCTCGTCTCCGCCGAGTTTCACCGTTGCCTCCTCCGGTTCCGGCAAGTGGAAATAGCGAGGACAAATACGATTTCGATCAGGACAACGTCGGACATCTTGATGAGCCAGAAATCAAGGAAGAGGACAAGAGGGACAGAAGAACTTGCAAAGGCAATTCTCGTCGCGCTACTGTTGAAGAGGTCTCGGATGAAGATGCTCCTCCGATTCGCAGACGCTCTGTACGCCGCACAAAGATGGAGGAGGTCCCCGAAGAATACGATCTTGGCTATGAGACAGCGGTTGAAGACGCAAAATTCATACCTGTCTCAATTCCAGATTCCGATTTGGTTTTTGGAAGAGTTCGCGCGACCCCGCCTACGCATTTTCACGCTGCGTTTGCGCCTATGCCCTTCGAGCTTAAACACAACACTACTCAGAATTCGCCGGCATTGCGGGATACAACTCGTGATACACCCCCGCGTTTTACGAGCTTGGGAATTCAAGTGCCGGGGTATCCGCGTCGATCACAGAGCGTTTCGGCACCGCGAACCGCTACAATTCTTGGGCAGGAAGGTCCTAGTGACTCGGATGGCTCAGACTCGTCTGATTCGGACGACAAAGGCGACCGTCGGCACGGCCAACAGAGTTTCAACCGTGGGAACACTGGAGGGGGTCCGCCGAACAAACCACCGCCGAGTCGTGCAGGCGCGGGCAATCTAGGTGACCCGCATGATAGTTCCAGCGACTCCAGTGACGAGGATAGAAGAGGTTCTCGCGCACGGCACTTGAAATCATCGAAGAAGGACATCAATAATGAAAGCCGATACTTTGACCTCCGGTTAAAAGACGCAGACATTCCAAAGTGGGATGGGGATCCGGACAAACTGCTGCGATGGATTCAGGAAATCAATCTATTTGCAGAAGGGGGCAAACGTGCCTTCAAACAACTCGGCCTCATCATTCCACGGGCATTAACTGGTCCCGCAAAGAGCTGGTACTTCAGCCTTGGCGACAAATATCAGCAAGAAATTCGGCAAGACTGGGGGACCATGCGTCAAGGGATTGCGAATTTCTTCCTTACCAGCAAATGGCTTGAAAAGACTCGGTCCAAGGCACTGCGCACGAAATTCCGAGAGCATGGGTTTGCAAAGGAAAAACCGACGGATTATTTCATTCGCAAACGCGAATTGCTCAGTTCGGTCTACACGCTCAGCGACTCCGATGTTATTTCTGAAGTCATGAACGGGGCCCCTCGCAATTGGTGCACCGTGCTTGATACACAGAAATACAAGAAAGTTGTCGAGTTTCACGCCGCGCTCGCATTCCACGAAGATACACTGTTGGAATTAGCGCTGGACTGGATAGAAACGGAAGTTGAACACACCGTTGAGTTCTGATCCTCACAACCGTAGACTGGGGGGGCTATGTCATGGATCACAGACGTCTCGGTGCACGAACGTCTCGGCTCCAAGTCTACGATCGTGAGTCTTGAACATTGTTCCTATGTCTCTCATTTATCCCTTTACTCTACATTCCATTCTCTCCTCATCATTCCTATCCTGAGACCCTACCTAGTTTCCTATGTCATTTATCCCTGTCTCAGAGACTCCCTACCATGTATAAGAAGTCGTAGATACTTCCGTTGAATATCATCTTACATTCAACCCACTTTTGTGTGCAAACACTTCTATTCAACAATCTATTCTCAAGTAACTAGTAAAGCTTGACGCTACTAGTCTACTTCTCTGCTGGAGAAATACAGTAAAGCGGAACGCTACTGTATTTTGGCATCACCCTTCGCTTGCGGATTTCCACGACGAACTCGAGGATCGACCGTATCTTTAACAGTATCTTCGTCGTAAGACTCAACTCGAATTTGACTTTCTTCAATTGCAGGAGTGTCACACTAGAGAAAATTGACGCCGCCCTAGAACAATGGGAACAGGGGCACCCCTCGATGGAGGGACGTCGCCTCATTGTGCTAATGGTAGTCGGCGGCATGACCCAATATCTAGCCAAAGTTCAAGGCATGCCCAAAGAAGTCGAAACGAAAATCGAGCGGCGAGTGCGAAGCTTCCTGTGGGGCGAAAAAAAAACGCCTGTTGGTTAACCAGGAGACGATCTATGCCCCCTCTGATGTGGGTGGAAGAAATCTATTAGATATAATTGCCAGGAACGAAGCATTAACGATTACCTGGCTGAAATCTTACCTGAAATTCGGGACTGACCGCCCGCTGTGGGCGTTTGCCGGAAACGTAGTCGACAAGAACTTACGCCACAATGTTTTCCTACAATCCTGGACCAGCGCGAGAACCGAACTCCCGAAAGACCTGAACGACCTAATGAAAGTCGCACTTGAACGCGATGTTAAAATGGAAGGCCTGGCATTCTCCAGAGAGGTGATGCGCAGCCTTCCCATCTGGTACCACATAAGATCCACAGCAAAGAGAGGGATATTCAACCGCGGAACGCAAGTTGAATGCCTCAAACGGAGACATAAAGTACTGTACTAATTCGACCGGTTGTTCACTGGGTGTCACCCGTCACCCAAATTGTTCACTGGACAAGTTGTTCACAACACGTCAATCAAATCAAAATTACCATATAAGGTAGGCCGGCATTGCTCGTCACATGCCGGCCGGAGATTTTTTTGATTTTCTTGCCCTTTTTGGGCCAAAAATCTCGGTGTCACCCGTCACTAAGTTCAAAAAGTTCAGTTCACGACCGGCCGTCACGCATAACGTGAACAACTGGTCGAATTAGTACAGTAGTCTCGGTAGGCGAGGCCGAAGCCTTAGCAAGACGGCTAGACGTCCAAGGCCACCGAAGTCGCAGCGACTGCGTCTGCCAATCCTGCACGCTCACCAGAACTGTGTGCGCAGGTTGTAGCTCTCCCCATGCCTGCTTCACCAAAGCAAGAGCACTGCTGAACACACTACCTGAGTC
Source organism: Favolaschia claudopus (assembly GCA_037176885.1). NCBI lineage: Eukaryota > Fungi > Basidiomycota > Agaricomycetes > Agaricales > Mycenaceae > Favolaschia > Favolaschia claudopus. Next base: position 136,426 of record JAWWNJ010000123.1, read on the forward strand.
GGAACCTGACAAATGGAATCCGTTAGTACCTCAACCAGAGGACTACGAAGGGGAAGCCGAACAAACCCTGCCCCAAACCGGAGAAAATCAGCAACTCTTCCCAGTCAAAATCACAGATGGGAGCGGCCTCACTGGTGCCTTCCGAATTTTCTGCGCAAAGCAATCGAGCAGCAACACTGCCCCAGACACACACATGGATCCAGAACCGGATGAGGAAGAGATTGTCGTCTACACCGATGGTTCTGCAACGCAAAACGGGGCGAATGAAACGGAAGCGGGCGCAGGAATATATTATGGCGCCAACGACAATAGAAACAGGGCGATCCGGGTTCCAACTGACCTTAACCCGTCGAACAACGTAGGAGAAATCCTAGCAATAAAAGAGGCAGTGGAGAACAACCCCAAAGACATACCCCTAAGGATTATAAGCGACTCAAAACAACCATTGATACACTCACCAAGAACCTTCAGAAAGCCGAAAACGACGGTTTTAGAACAGTCAAGAATGAAGCCTTGCTCCGAGTCACTGTTGCCAGGCTTCGAGAGAGGACAGCGCCGACAGTCCTTGAATGAGTCGAGGGGCACTCGGGCGTCGAAGGAAATGAAGAGGCGGATAGGCTGGCGGCCGAGGGCCGACAGAAACCCGAAAACTCAGATTTCATTGATATGCACATACCCAACACCTACCTTCTCCCCGGAGCAAAACTAGACACTATGTCTCAATCCAAGGCCTACAAAATTATCAGGCAACATAAAATGAACACCGCAAAGTACCAAGAGGCGCTGGACAGACCCACAACCCAAAATATGGTGTACGCCCAAGACGCAGCAATGCTCGCAAACGGCGAGCCTCCGTCCGCAAAGCAAATCTGGAAATCCACTAAACACAAGGATCTCAGCAGAAGCATTCGCATCTTCCTCAAGTCGGGGAATACTGGAAGAAGATCCCCGGCCACGAATACAAAGGCATCTGCAATAAATGCGGAGTCGACGAATCAATGGACCATATCCTGACAAAGTGTCAAGAGAACGGCCAACAACAAATCTGGAACCTCGCATCGGACCTATGGCTCAGGAAAACCAAGCAACCTCTCCGCCCGCTAATAGGCAAAATTATGGCGTGCGCCCTCATCAAACGAGGCAGCAAACCCGGTACAACCGACAAAGGCACCTCTCGCCTCTACCGAATCCTTGTCTCGGAGTCTGCTCACCTCATATGGCAACTACGGAGTGAACGCCGCATTCAAGGCAAGGACCCCGCCTCGGAACGGGAAATCAGCATGCGCTGGGCAAAAGCAATCAACCTACGGCTTGAGCTCGACAAAGAAATGGCGGATAAACATAAATGGGGCCGAAAGGCAACGCCTACAGTGGCTGCAGAAAACAATGCAACAAGGCGTTTCGAGTCATTGACGTGGTCTCTGGGCTCAAACAAAGTGCAGGACATGAAATCTGAGTGAAATGAAAATTTTTGAGCGAACGACCCAATTACCATATATGGTAATCGAGCCACAGTGAATTTTTTCATGTGTTTTTTTACAGCGCGCTTTTCAGCGGTGAACCCTACAGGAAAATAAGCATCATAGGATGAAAGTACTCCTAAAGACGATCTCAGTCATATCTGACTTTAGTTAGTTTGCTGCCGATTTGAGCCCGTAATAGTTGCTGTAAGATGGCCATTTTGGCCTAAAAATGCCAGATTTATTCAAAAAATGACCAAAATGACCATCTTCAAGCAGCCATTGCGGGTCCAAAACTGTAGGAATCTAGGTAAAGTAACATATGACTGAGGTCGTATTTGCGAGTACTTTCGACCTATGAAGACCGTTTCTCGGTGGGGTGTATCACTGAAAAGTGCCCTGTTAATAAATCCCTTAAAAAATTCATTACACTCGAATTACTATATATGGTCATGGGGTAAGTTGCCTAAACAAGTCATTTCACCCGTATTCCATGTCCAGAACTTTGTTTGCATCAAAAGACACACTGAATGCCCCAGAACCGCTTGGTGCAGTTTTAATGGCGGCCACTGTAAGTCCCTCGCTCTCCGAACATGGAGAGCGGTGCTGCTAAACGAAGACACACTCCCTGACGACTGGATCGGGGAGTCCCAGGTTTTGGTGGGTATCGGCTAGTGACAATGACGGGTTGGCCTGCGCAATCCTGAGCCCCTGGCTGGAGCCCCACACGACGTGTCCGGTGCGCCGGATACAAGTGCAACAATGCATTTCCTGGGGGTGGGAAGTGTCCGCGGGGTTTCTTCTGTTTTTTCCCCGCTCCTAAATTACGGGCATTTTGACGTGTCGATCGTTCTCTTGTGATCCACCTCGGTGGTGAAGAGATAGCACAAAGTAATTTGATTACATCGTGCTACTGTTGATGCCATATCGTTCCACATAAAAAGACACTACGGGACCGCAGGGAATCCAGCAACAAAATTCGCAAAAAATTTGAACCAGGGTTTGGCCGGAGCCCCGACAAGCTGCGCGAGCTGGCCCTGCCGAAGGCGGGGTGCTTAAGCTTGTAAAAGTTAGTCCCAATCCATATGTAAGTTAGTATAGCAACACGGACTGGACAGCTTCGGTTAGGCTGCCCGGCACAACTGCCGAGCTGATCGGTGTGATCGATTGGCCGTTTGGGATGCCAGGACCCCGAAGCCCACCTCTCAAGCCACCATGTGCGTATCGAGTATTGAATGCATAAATCCAGGCCACGCGTCCGCACGTAAGAAATCCCGCGCAATAGATACCTATAACCTTCAATAATCAGGCAAATTGCTCATGAATTGAAGTTAATTCAACCCCCGACACAAAATACTCGCACTGAATCCAACAGAAACCAATTTCCATCCACAACAGTGAGTTTCACCATCGCATTGGCCCCAAGCTCGGCTTGATAGAACTTGAAGGACTCGGGTCTCAGAGACTGTGTTTCCCCGCTCTGTTACATTGACACTGATTGATTAAGTACATTTCAATGAGGTTTGAGCGCAAATTTGAGCATTTAATGGAATTTCCCCGAGACGTGTCAGCCAGGAACGAATATTCGAAAGTTGACTTGACGCTAAATGATGCAATCATGGGAGATTCCCACGGTTCAACCTGTCCGCGCCGGTGTGGTTAGTGAAGCCAATTCAGTGAAAGTATGAGAGTGAGAAGGGAGAAGTATATAGCTGATATTGAGAGAACAAGATAGAGGTGGGTATATGACGGTAATTCAGATCTTCAATGTGAACAGTATAGCTGTGTCACAATGTTTGACGGGCTGAATGACCTGGGGGGAGAAGAGCCGGAGCACCGAGTGGACTAATGGAATAGAACGAGTGAAGAGAGCACCAAAGAGCAGCAAGCAGATGTTTGGCAGCGCGGCAGCTAGTATTTTCCGTGTTGGGTTGCGCCTGATAGAGCTTCAAGTTCGGCCGAATCAGGCTGGTGCTACTTAGATCTAGTTCAACGGAAAACACAAATTCAAACAATGATAGAGCTTACAAGTACTTGACCACCAGAAAGGACAGAAACTAAGCAAGAATACGGTGCCCGTGCCCGCGAAACAACCACCCCGAAGAGATTGTTACAGGACACTACAGACTCTCAAACTGCCAGTGTCTCAATTCTCGGGTCCACATTGATTTGAATTAAATTTTTCCTTGTTCCACTGCATGAGACGACCTTGTTGTGGGATTTTCGGTTGTCAAAGAGCCCTGTGTCTGATCGGCCACGATCGCTAGCGCTCACCGGTCACCCCCAGTGCAAATCCCGTATGCCGATGATTGCCGAGAGTTGCCCGAAACTGCCCACTGAAAAGATGGCAATTCTGGGGGCGGCAAAATGAGCCTATAGCAATTCGCAATTGTGCCGCGAGTTGCTCAAAGTTGCCCATTTTGTGCTGCAGCCTGCCGTTGGTTGCTCATAATTGCCCTGCTTATTATTTTGCTTTATTTCGATAAAATTCATATTATTCAAGCTACTACTACACAACGAAGTCAGAAAATAATGAAGTCCGCGATACATACGGATCCCGATTCCCCAATGCGACTTCTCCGCCAACTCCACCAAGCGAGCGAAACTTCTCCGGCCCACCCCACCTCATACCAGCAAGTCACAGCTATCTAGCTAGAAACAAGTGAATAAGACGCATAGTGCAGCAAACTCAAGCTTACCTGTGGGACCACGGACTCCGTTTCTGAGCATGAGCCGAACGGTCTGCATCTGTCTGCATGCGAATGCGAAATTAGCTAGAGATGGGCGGCGCCACGGAGGACTTACGCGCTACAAGCGTCTAGAAGACATACTGTATCTGAATCATCTGTTCGGAACGAAGATTAATAACAGAAATTAATAGACATACAATGGTTCCTTTTAATGAGCGATGATTACATGCTGTGAGTGGATGATACAATGAGCCATATGAAGGAGAAAGAACATGCGTACAACGGACTCACTAACAATACGACGCGTTTGAGGTAAGTGAGGCGATGAAGACACGACTGTGCGCACTGTGCGCGAATGTAAATGACCTGGAAACAGCAGATACACGGTACACGCACCTAATCCGGCACGTTTGTCTGAAAGCAAAGGGTATTAAAATGAGCGAGACGCCGTTGAGCTTGGTACACACGCACCTGAAAAGGAGGATTTCGCGACCTGTTAGGTTAGCCCAACATTGCACGCCAGGTCCATGGACCTGGAGAGGTCCGTAGATGATGCCGGTGAACGGTGATTCCGGATCTGGGCGCTGCGGGTCGTGCTGCCCTGATTCATGTAGAGGAATGGAAGGATGGGTTAAGATAGGCGTCACGCCAATCCGGCACCTGGTTATGTAAGCCGAAACATCACGTCAACAAAATGCTTATAAGTCTGGCCACAACACCATACTTATTGACAAATGTAAGACCACCAAACTGTAGCTAATAGGCATATCTATGATTCGATGGAGCAGATTTGGCCAATATTTCCTTGTTGGAAAGATACAAGGTGATCTTTCCAAAAAAGGCAAACCATTATGAAAAGCTTCCAAACTCATTTTCGACGCGTTTGAGCGCATCTTGCGAAAAAATTTTGGGGGGCTCCTTGATCCGCTACCACCACCACCTCACATTTTCCCACGCCGTGCTTGTGTCGACGGCGGGGCAAAACCGAGGTTGGGGATGGTTGCGGGGGTCGGGGAGGGTCTTGCAGCCAGGGTTTGTGCCCAGGGTCTACCCCGCCCACGTTGCCTACGTGCAACACCGCTGAAGGCGGTATTGGTCGTTGTGGACCCATCTTGCTTATTTTTGAAATTAGTGCCTTTTAGTTTGCAGTCCTGTGCGCTCCTCTGAGGAGCAGTGACATGGCTCGGGCGCTGTGAGGATTGTTTGGAATATCCCATGTTGTTTTCCGTCTTTGTGCACGACAACGAAACCACAGCGTCGAAGTCTGATGACTTTTTTGACTTTTTGATTGAAGGCTATAACGTAAGTGGCGGCCACGTCTTGGCTTTCGCCTTCACCCTGGTTTTCTCACTGCGCACGGCGGCTGAATTGAGCCCGACATCGAAACCAACGACGAGCCTCCCCGCTGGAAACGGCTATCTGACTCTCGCTTTGCCTGCCCTCCCGCCGTCGACGAGCTGGTGGGCTAGTCTCAGAGCAAGACAGTTTCCGCGAGACTGATATCCGCAAAACATTCCTCAAACCTCCGCGAGACATACGCCATCCGCGAAACCTATGGAGTTTTGGAACCTAAGGCGTCATAGAGGCTCACCTGTTTATAAATACGGGTTCGCCTTCTCATCGTCATGTCTTCTCCCAAGGGTGAGGTCTCGCCCGACGTTCGCAATTACTTCTCTCCAAACACAAGTTCTGTACTTGACGTTGTGTCCCACCGCCTTCACCAGTTACCTTTGTCCTCGCATTCGCTCAAACGGCAACCTTCGACCGACGGCCCGGAACCTAGAAACAAAATTGCGAAGATGGGTGACGTGAATATGCTCGATAATGTGCGTGTCGGTCTTTGTTTTTCGGGCCTGGCTTTCTCTCATTTCCAGTCAGCTCCATAAGCATCTCGTCTCGATTGCGTCCAGCACCTATTCGGTCCTCGGCTGGGCTGCAGAACATATCAAGTTCAACCAGACTGATGAAGTCGTGAGATACATTGAGAAAAATGACGGTGCGTCTCCTTGTCGTTGATTATTGAATTTAAATTCCTAATATACTTCGGAAGCCGATTCGGTGGCGGTAGTTATTCTCGCATCCGACTTCCACGTTCGCACCGAGGGACCCGCCGCGATTAAAGAGATCTTCGACAACCACCATGTGCCCGACTCCCGCGACATCGATATTATCCCTCCGATCCCCAAGGTGGACCAGGCAAACCCCAACCAGCTTCCTCTAGTGATGCCGTGGGCTCACATCGCAAAGAAGTGCCCCGCAGCTTTCAGGGAATATATTCAGAAGAATCCGATCTTCCATGGCAGGTGCGTGCTGCACATTGCTGACTTCCTCCTTCTATATTGACAACCCTGTCTTCTGCTTCCTTCTTTTCCGCAGATATTTGGGCACGCCTATCTCCTTCTACTGCTTGCCCGCCGCCCCGGAGGCTCCTCCCCTCGTCCTAGTCTACTCCGGTATCTCGAACAACGCGCCTTTCGTAACAATTCGCGATGCTTTCTTGGCAACCCTCAAACGCGACGCGCAGGTCTGCGCGTTGGTGGGCGCATGCCACGGAAATATCCAGGACACAGACGATGCCGAACTTATTCTCGATGTCCTCCTCGATTCTGCGGACTTTTCGTTCATCAAAGCGCACCGTAGGGGCCATCACCGCACACCTGTCACCGTCACCCTCGTCCGCATCATCCTGCCAGCATTCGCAGCGTCCCATCAAGTCAACCAGCAGCTCGTACGCCACCTCATGTCCCCCGCCTTCTCCTTCCACGTCCCTATGCGCGGTGTCGGCACCCCTTGGCTCGGGCCCAATCCCGCTTTCCCGAAACTCATGGCGTGCAAAGAGTGTTACAGTTCCGCCCATTACCTAGAGGACTGTCCGATTGTCAAATCACCCGAGTATCGCGCCGCCCATGGTCTAGCGGACGAACCTGGTGACGACAACAGCCCTGATGCGCCCTCTTCGCTCACCATCAGTCTGGACGCACCGACTCCCGCCAACGGGGCCGGGGGAAATGGCTTCAACAACAATCGTGGTCGTGGCAATGGAGGCTTCTCCCATGGTAATCGCGCCGGTGGTTCTTACGGCCGTTATGGTGGAAATAACCGCGGTAATGGGAATGGTCGCGGTGGTGGGAGATTCGCCTTCGATTAGGTGTGTTCGGTGTGCACACCGTCTCTAACTCACTAATCATGGCGCAGGATTATTCCGGTTTTCCGTCCGAAATTGACTATAGCCTGTTCGTCAACTTTTGTACTTGTACCGTGACTGCATACTTTGAAAATACGCCGTTTCTGTGGCCTTCCTTTTGTACAATACTTGCGCAGTGTGTAATTGCAGTTTGTGAATAACAAATCTGTGCAGCTTTTTCTTGTGCGCTCGAAGATCAGGTTATGTGGACTTGATCCTTCGCTCATGTACACTTGAGCATATCAATCAATTATGTCGTGGAGTGCTTCGGTTATGGACGGCGGTCTTGAAACGTACCTCAACTATGCAACACATCGAAGAAGAAAACCAAATGAGTACCGAGGGCCCTTCTGGTACACGGGAGGGCTTCGGGGACATGGTACATCCCTCTCGTCTGTGCCTGCCGGCAGCGAGTCAACAGAGTGAAATCAGCAGGAGTCGGGGTGAACCGGGGCCTAGCCCCGACTATCCACCACGCGGCCCCTCCTGTGATAGCTTCTGTGCTCTGGCTGTTACAGCAGCGGGCGAAGGGCACAAATCCAGTCCCTCTCTGTTCGCGTCCGTTTCACAGAACGGCAATTCGCCGTGGCTACTACCTGTAGCCACGACGAGTGGCGGGCTTGGAAACGCGTCGCAAGACGTCCTCTCGGACGTGGCTCAATCTCAAACGGTGAATTCTCTCGGAGTGGGAGAGGGACTTCAACACTCAGCTCATCCAACGAGCGGTAATGCACAGGAATTAAACCACGTTGAAAATACGAACCTGGCAGAAGAATTTAACCAACAATCCCCTGCGCTAAATAGCGCCCAGTCCCCAGAAACCTGGGAGGAAATAAATCGTGAGATTCGGAAAAGAAATAAGGCGCCGACCGCACTAAAAACAGGCAAATCGACGCGTTCCACACTTGCCATTGCGTCCTTGAATATAAATGGGCGCGAACGAAGCAGGTCGTTACACAACAAAGATCATAAGTTTAACTTCATCAAGCAATTGATGGATGAAGAAGAAATTGCGGTATTGGCATTGCAAGAAACACACCTTGATGACATCGGTGCTTGCCAATTTGTAAATGTTTTCCAACGTTGGTTCAAGCTCGTGAATTACGCTCATGCCACAAAACCAAGCTCAACAGCGGGAGTAAGTTTCCTTCTCAACAAAAAATTCATCGATACTGAAAATTATACCGAATTCCCGCTGGTTGCGGGTAGAGCGCTTTTGATCTCCGTGCCGTGGCACCATGGGGAGGTGCGGAATTTCCTGAACATATACGCACCCAACACCCGTGAGGAGCGAATGTTACTCTGGGATCAATTATGGGCGATGTGGAGAGATAATCCTCTTCTCCCGTTGCCGACTGACATATTGGGCGATTGGAACTTTGTTGAGGACCAGATTGACCGCGCTGCGGGGGGAGAACCGGCCGTCCCTTCCAGTTTTGCAAAACTGAAGTCGTTATTCATGATGGAAGATGGATGGCGCTCTACGTTTCCGGATACTAGGGACTACACCTGTGTTCAACATCGAAAAGACCCGGTAACCGGGATAGTGCATACCTCGTACGCTAGGTTAGACAGACACTACGTCCGAAGTTCGGACGTCGGTAGTTATCGGAACTGGCAAATCAAACACTGTGCAGTCAAGACTGACCACCGGCTGATTGTGACCGAAATTGTTTGCAGGGAGGAAGAGCAAAATGGGAAAGGAAGGTGGAGCATGCCACTGTACCTTTTGAAAACACCAAAATTTATGAAAAAGGTGTACGCGTTGAATGAGAAATTGAAGGAGGATGTCGAAAGACTGGAATGCATTGATCCAACAGCGGATTTCAACCTGCAAAGTGTGTGGGCTAAGTACAAAGTGGACCTGACCAAGTGGGGAAAGCACTGCTCCCGCTTTATAGACGACGACGAGAAAGATATTCGGACGTGGAAAACACAGCTTCGTTTGGTGATTCATGACGAAGATTTACCGCTTGATGAACGATGGGCCGCTATTCAAAAGCTTGAAGAGAAAATTGACTTGAGGGTCAAAGAGAAAGCGGAAAAAAAGAAAGAGACTCGTGCGGCGCGTTACGATGCCGAGGGAGAGTCTCTAGCCAGCTCCCGGTGGTGCGACTCTGCAAAGGGGTACAAGATGAGAGAATCAATAGACGAATTTAGAATTGGCCAAGATCCAACAGTAGTGCCCCCTCGGTTTGAAACCAACTCGAAGAAAATGGCGGCAATGGCAACTGAGTATCATGACTCTATTCAAACTCGGGATCTGCCGGACGAGTACGGCAGAATTCTCGCCACGGAAACGGTGCTTGAAAAATGCAACGTACATCTTTCCGAGGCCGAGTACATGGATATGGACAAGGAATTTTCCGAAATCGATATCCGGGAAGCGCTGCGATTCTCGAAGAACAGCAAGGCTCCCGGCCTAGATGGCATTCCGTATGAATTTTTTAAACACTGGGACCTGCTTTACTTACAGTCCCGTCGCAACGAAGGTAATTTGCTGAACATATTGAATGTATTGAGATTGCTCTACGCTGACATTCGCAAAAATGGAATTATGGAGGATACAAAATTCAACTGGGGTTGGTTATGCCCATTCTACAAAAAAGGCGACAAATCATTGGTTGCAAACTACAGGCCAATCACGCTACTGAACACCGATTACAAATTAATGACGAAGACATATTCCCTACGACTTATGAAGGTCGCCCCAACCGTTGTCCATCCGGACCAAGCAGGCTTTATGACCGGGCGAAGAATAGAGGACCAGGTTAAACTGACTAAATTCCTCCTCAATTACGCTGAAGCGGCTCAAGAGGATGGGGTTATCGTCGCGTTGGACCAAGAAAAGGCATACGACAGAATTAATCATGATTATTTACTGAGGGTGCTTGAACACATGCGCTTTCCTCCGAGCTTCCAAAAAATTGTTCAAGAGCTTTATTCCAAGGCCAAAACGATGGTCTTAATAAATGGTGAATTCGGCGAACCTTATATAGTAACGCGGGGTGTCAGACAAGGCGACCCGCTTTCATGCTTGCTTTTCAATTTAGCGATCGAACCACTCGCATGCTTGATCCGTGCGTCTGAGTTGAAAGGAATAAAAATCCCCGGGTTAGATTCAGACCACGAGCTGATCATCTCGCTTTTTGCGGATGACACAACCATCTTTCTTTCCTGTGAAAACTCGATGGCCGAGCTATGGGCGGTACTTGACCTTTGGTGTGCCGCTTCAACAGCAAAATTCAACGAAAGCAAGACGGTAATCCTTCCGTACGGACGTGTAGACTATCGGTCTCGAATTGTCGAAACAAGAATGATTAATGCAGCTGATTCTTGCGGTAAATTGAATGACAGTGTCAGAATTATCGCAGACGGCGATTGTTGCCGAATTCTCGGCGCCTGGATCGGAAACGGAATTGAGTACAGAACACCGTGGCCTACCGTAGTCTCCAAAGTGAGAAATGACCTGGAAAGGTGGAGCTTGTCCAACCCAGGATTCGAAGGCAAACGACACATTATTAACATGGTAGTGGGTGGAAGAACACAATACCTGGCCCGAGTGCAAGGTATGCCCGAAGAAGTGGAGCAAGAACTGGTTGAACTACAGAACAGCTTCCTGTGGGATGGCAAAAAAGCGCGCATTGGGAAGCAAACAATGTCTCTAGATGTCCTTGAGGGCGGAAAACAGGTCCTCGATTTGATGGCCCGAAACGAGGCGATTGATCTGGTGAATCTTCAAACGTATTTGGTTCATGGAAAGGAACGAGCAAGATGGTGCTACTTCGTGGATTTCATACTGTCTGACTTTTTGGAGAAGAGTTATCTCCACTATTACCCAGGGCAAATAAAGAACATCTTTCTGCAGGGGATTCATGTTCCCATTTCCAAGAAAACCAAATTGCCTGATCAACTGAAGTGCATGATTAAAACGGCTGAAAAGTACGGTGTGAAATTTACCGCGCTGTCGTTCAATACGGAGATCCGAAAGGAAATGCCGATCTGGAAACATCCTTCAGCGGCTTCTAATGCCTACAACTTGGCTTGCCGCACCAAGCCTGCGAGATGTCTCCGGCTTGACCACGAAGTAAGGTCTGTGCGGGAACTGTGTGCCATTGCCCAGCGATCGACCGTTGTGCCTCGTAGGCCACACACAATAAATCCTTCTGGAACTGGCCGAAAGAACTGCGGTTGCCCTGCATGCCAACATGATCGCGTAGAGATTGGCTGTGAAAACCCGGGTAAGTGTGTGGAAATGGCACAGATTGTGCTGAACACAATCCATCCAAAATGGAACCCAACGATGAATAACCATGACATGTGTGAGGAGCTGCGGCTAACCCCCGAAGAACGGGCCTCCAACGAACTTGCCCCTGAGGCTGATCGTCGTATGTTTTTTGACCCCGATTATGAACTCACAGATTGGACTCGGGGGTTCCGGATTTTCGCTTTTGAGGACTGCTCAAATGAGATCCCTGCAAGAAGACGGAATCTCGGTATGGCTGGACCGGAAACAGTGATATACCTATATCCCCGTGTATCAAATGCGGGGGAATTTGAACCAAAAATTAGCCTGGAAATGAAGTTAGTATGCGCTGACACGGTTGAAGAGATCACACTGTTATTGTCGTTTGATAATCCCGGCATCAAACTTACCTGTTGTAATGCCCTATTGGGCGGAGTATTATATTGCGTCCAGAATATTTCAAAACTCACCCCAATCATATTCTACTCCTCTTCGGACTTCTTGCTTCGGGCGTTAGTGTGTGAGCGCAGCAAATTTGAAAATGATCGGCTGAATCCAAGTTGGCCCTTGCTCAAGGCAACAGTTAGTGGACTGTGTGAAGGGGTTGGGCGAACAAGTTTCGTACTAGATAGCACAAAAGGGGGGAATGGCTTCCCCGCTGTACACTCGGTCGAAACGGTAATAGACACAGAGTGTGACATCATGTTCACGTTACCAGGTGTGGCCTTGTGCGAAGGTTCGCAGCGCTCGTTTTATAAAGTTATAAAATCACTCGGGGATAAAACGATTAGAAAATCAACATTTGTTAACCTGGATCGGATTCGATGCTCCGTTGCAGAGGTGTGTGAATACACTCCATCCGACCAGGTGATTTGGAAGTCCATTAGGTCGGCAAATTTACTTCGCGTGAATCGAGAATTTTATTGGAAATGCATTCACAATCATTTTCGTGTGGGTGATTTTTGGTATCACCATAATACCCTGAGTGTGTTGGGTGATTGCCCGTCTTGCAAGGTTACGGAATCGCTGGAACACATAGCCTTAGAGTGCGACGCACCGGGTCAGAAATTGATATGGGAACTGACAAGAGAACTATGGTCGCGAAAATTCAAAGATTGGCCCTCCATGAACTGGGGCCTGATTCTCGGGTGTAACTGCGTGAAATTCAAGTCTGAGAAGGGTAAAATCTTACCTCATAAGGGGAGACTTTTTGCTATCCTTGTCTCTGTGGCATGGAGATTGATCTGGAATCTCCGGGTCAGCCGTGTTATCAGTAATCCTGAAAGAATAGCCTCCGATGCCGAAATTGCGGTAATGTGGTTAAGAGATATTAATGCCGCACTCTCGCGTGATCGCATCCTTACAAACAAAGCAAAATTTGGGACACTTGCGTTCAGTAGAAAGAGTGTCCTGAGGACTTGGTCAGGTTTACTAGTAGATGAAGATTCCCTGCCGGATGACTGGACTACCTTAAGGGGGGTTTTAGTGGGTATGCAGCCTGGTCGTACTGGAATTGGTTAAAGCAAGCTTTCGGCTGGAGCCCCACACTAAGTTTGATTGTGCGTAACGGCATTTCCTCCCGGACAACTTCTCCCCGGCTCTCACTGGTTTCGAAAAACTAGTAAACAAAGTGGACGACCTTGGAATGCTTCTGCAGACTGAGAATCGTTAGGTTTCAAAGACCAAAGACTCAAGGCGGAGATTTGGCGGATTATGTAAGCTTACGTATACACTACACGTGATATATCCGTGACTATAGACGCGACGCGACGCGTCAAATTAGCATCAAAATACCTTGTTTAACGCTAGGCAGTGTTGGCGGGGTCAGTCAATAGCGGTCAATAAACGGTCAAAGACGTTTGACTGATGCGGTCTATGACCCCGTCAATGACCGGTCAAAAGGGGTCATAGACCGTTCCGATGGTCAAGTGCCGACGGGTCGACATCCGATCCCGAACAAGTCCGAAATTTCCGAATATCCGAATGTCGTCATCTCCCGTGACCGCCCTACCAATTGACCGGTCATTGACCGATCGGTCAATGACCCGTCCATTGACTTGACCCGGTATATACCGGGTCAGTGCCAACACTGACGCTAGGAAGGTGTGATTGCCTCATGATGAGCTAGCAAAGTGTTATGCTCTGTTGGTTCATAAACATCCAATGTATTTTCATGAACTTAACACAAACAGAATTCAGACACGGAATTTAGGGTCAGATGTGTATGATATTGACATTCACATATATTTGAATGGTGAGCACAACAAAGTGGCTCCAGGGCCTCAAGCCTGGTACTTGAAAGGCCTCTTGAGTCAGTAGATCTGCAAAAAAAAAATCCTCTGAGGTTCCGACGGACTCAAAATCGCAAAGAGAACAAGTTGATTTTTTAAACTTCCAAGATTTGGCGGGTGGCTGTGCTTAACGTAACGCATATATAAGGGTGCCGGATCGGCGTGACGCCTATCTTAAGCAGGCCTAGGATTTGAGCTGCCGCGGAGGGGGAAGATGGAAAGAGGTTGAGGGAGCACGACAACGAAGAAGGACAAGACGATGGAGGGAGGCAGCGGGGAGTGGTGAGAGGATGGTGGAGGTCGAAAGCAAGAGGCATTTCAAACTCCGACGTTCTGCGTCGACGATGACGTCGACACGGACTTGTACTTTTTTTCACAGAGGTTGCTGGACACGTTTGTCGACGACTTGAGTCAATCCCGAGGACATTTTGACGAAGTTCGCAGTTTTTGAGGTCAATGACAACGAAGGGCAATTTTGGGCAATCATGAGCCTGGTCGTGGCAATTGTGGGCAACTCTCGGCAATCCTCGGCATACGGGATTTTCACTGAGGGTCACCTCTTGAGTCGGTGCCAAATTGAAACACCACACACGTGTCTCCTCACGTGGTTTTTGCGAGCCAAAAGGAAAAATCGGCAAGGGGGCACCGGCAATCTAACCGGCGACTAAGGGCTAGTTAGTTAGTCCAAGGGGGAATCAGATGCAAAGACGGCCGGGATCGGTCAAAGAGCCCATGACTTTTTCTCACCACGAGTAGCCCTGTGTCGGCAGCTGACGGGGTTCAGGCGCAGAAATAGGCTCATTCATCATGCCTGTGGCTGGCTAAGTATGTCTCGGCTAGACATAGCCAAATGATCCTACGTGATCCCGGCACTTCCGACTGATCCTACCAGGGACAGGACCTACCTGTCAAACTCGGCTGTTGCCGTGTGAGCACGTCTCCAACAGTGCAACTCACTTTCCCCCAGGACAGAGCCACTGGGAGGTCCAGTTGTACAAATTGAATATGTAAATATACACTATTAAATGACTGATGAGACTTCTCAATTTATCTTTTGACTTGGAAGGTTTCGGCTCAAATTGAGCTCGAAACTGGGGCAACAATGGTTCATGGTGCAATGGGCACACAATATTCTGGAAGGGTCAATTGAGGCTCAATTAGAGGCTCTCAGATAGAATCTAATTATGTGAATTACACAGTAAATTTGTACATGTACACAGAAATGCCAACAACTTGTGATAACAATTCCTCCTTGTCAACTTGTCAAGCGAACTTCGAATCCTTTTTCAGATTAGGAGACGAGTCTAAGTAGAGGCAGGGAGTGAGCTCAGGTAAATATAATTGAACCAGATAATTTATTACTGACCTGCACTCAGTTTTTGAATGTCGGTTTTGAAACTGGCCGCGCAGCGCCGGCAAAAATTCATTGAGGTACCTGTTTGTCTAATTTGACCACGTAACAGAGACCGGTCAGCGCACACCAAATTTAAAATTATACCTGCGGCCGCGTCTTTACACTCTGAACTGTTTAAGTAGTGTTCGGGTTGAACTCAGTTGCCAAGAAGATCCGGAGATGAGAACGGCGAGCAAAATGCAGTTCAAGCCTTGTATTGAGGCTTGGTTCAGATGTGTATTGGATAGTATACAGCTGAAGAAACTGTGGACCAGAGACGTTGAAAGTTTTGCTAATTTGCAGTTTCCTCGGCTCAGATACATGTAGCTTTTGGAGTTTAAAATTTGAATAGCTGCTAATATGTGTAGAAAGTTGGTATATGCAGAACAGAGTCCTGAACTAGGCCGCAGAGGGAGGAGAACAACGAGGAATTGAACCAGACGGCGAGAAGCCGACGAGAAGCGCCCATTTAGCACCCGACGGAAATTGCCGTGTTACGAGAGATTACGAATCTGGAATTCGATTCGCTGTCCTATGTTTCTTTTCGGAATTAGCTCCGAGGGGACATAGCCAGAAATCAAGATGACCTACCATAAAGAGATAGGAAATCAAGATGCGAAATTGCTCTTTGCACGATTACCACGGCGTCTGACAGCGAGAAATTCGAGGCACGGAATCTCTGAGGTTTGTTAGAGGTCTCTCTTTTTTTCCCTTTCTTTCTCTCTTTTTTCTCAACTTGAAAACTTGATTTAATCTCCGCAGCCACAGACATAGGACATGAGCCCAATATAATCGGTAGCGGTGCGAAAAAATAACAATGATGTCATAATGATGTCATCAATTTCACAGATATATAAACCCCACTGTGTCTGTCTCTACACATGGCTGTATTCACCCCTGTCAACATCGCACATGAGGTTATTGCTGAATTCTTTTCCTGACTAGCAGAACCTCCCCCCCGATTCGTGTCAGCGTAATTTGCTGTTCGGTATCGCCCGTATCGAGTGGTCAAGACTCAAGACGAGAAGTCGAAGAAACTGCGTTTGTGTAGAGAACGTCGTGGTCTCGGTTACAACGCATAAAGACTACGTAATGCTTACGAGAGTACAGTATGCTGGAAAGTAAAGAGTGGTAAATAATTACCGCTAACACTCCCCCTCAGCGAGTGGACTCGAGTAAGGGATGAATAAGGGCCCATGTCCCATGTCGGTTGAGAGAAAGGAGAAAATTTGAAAAAAAAGGGAGAGAAAAAAGAGAGAAAAGGGAGAAAAAGAGAGAAGATTTTAAATTGTATTACAAGGGTCCCCGCGTTTGAATTTTGAATGAAACAGCTTTGTATTGCGCAAACCAAGCCTCCCGGCCTTTCGATCGCTGTCCTGTCCCATGTTGTTGCGGTGATTTCCGTGTCCCAAGTCTAAACGGGGTGTAGTCCTCATTTGGACATGGGCCAGCCAATCGTTTTTCAAGATAACAGACGAGATAATCGAAAGGTGATTATCTGCCGGCAACCTCCGGCGACTTCCTGTAATCCTCTCCCACGTCGCTACTATCCTGCCAAATAGGTCTGGATTTGCACAATGACTCTGGATTTTCGATTTATCTCTTCTCCCTTTTCAATTTGGACCTCCGGACTTTTCGGAGTCTGTCTATATGCCTTTGGGCTACAGATCCTACAAGTTTCGAAGTGATACGGCCACAGGAAGGTAGTAAGAAAAACGGGCTTTCATCAAGGGATTTTGATGGATTGACAGCACAGATCAAAAACCTCGAGAAAACGGCGAATGTTTCCTGACATTGGACTCACATGAAATGGTGAGATTTGTAGCTCTACTTGTAGGGAATTGGTACCAGAATAATTGCCGAAAGGTCCGGGGACTCAAAGTGCAAAGGGAGAAGAGAAAAATCGAAAATCCAGACCCATTGTGAAAATCCAGACCTACAGTGCCGGACACGCAAAGTCGACAATGTTGATTGCCGGCGAACGGGAATTTTGGGGATAAATCTGACTCCAGATTCGGATTCGCCGACCCCTGAAAAGCTCAAAAAAACCACCTCCGAAGTTTTTCCCACGACATTTTGGCTGTGGCCAAATTTTTGAGGTCAAAAATCGAAACTGTGTGTACCCCTTTTGAGCTCCGAGCGCAAAATTACTGATCCTTGGCAGGTGTAAGTGGAAGGGTGACGGCCTGAACTACAATCTGGGCGGTAATCCGTGCGGATTTTCAGCATCAACCCACGGCAGCGGCACGGCATGGTGGTCGGCAAGCATGTTGACACATGGTCTGTGATAGAATTGATGAACATGATGTAAGTTGTCCAAATACGGCGATGTTTCTCAAGGAATTTGTGCCAAAACGGCTCGTGAAATTGTTTTGATTTTGCCAGGGACAGAACCAGCTCAATTAACGGAGTCGATTGCGCCATGTTTCGTAATTTTCCCATGAAATCTCGGTGTCCGGCCAAAATTTTGGGGTCAGATTTTTTGATTTTGAGTTTTGGGGAAATCGGCTCGTGCAAAACCGTTGTTTGGGTCTATAACATCATATTTACACAGAAAACTAGCCGCCGGAGCATGTGTCAAACCTTCCATAAATGGAAGATCAAAGTTGCCGACTTTGCGTGTCCGGCACTGTATTTGGCACGATAGTATGACGCGTCAATTTCCACTCTCCCGCGCCGCGGTGCACTCTGGTGCACTCCAAACTACAAAGCTTACAAGCTCAAACCTCGATAATCTGTTGCTATGTTTCACTCCCCGGGATTCTAGCACACAATTTTACACCGGAAATCCGAAATCGACAACTTTCAGAATTTTGCAGCAAAAATGAATTTCATTCTCGTCTCTCTCGACGGCAGATCCCTTCCATCGAATAACCTCCCCGTCCTGCATTCAATCTGGCAGCACATATGCCCACAAACCCTTACCTCTGTCTCTGCTGTTTCTGGATTGCTCGGGAGCGCCATCACTACTTCAATCAACTTGAACAGGACACCATTAACTTGAAAAATACAGCCTCAAGTTTCTCATTCACTCTCTGCTGTTTCCCTTCCAATGCAAACACGCCCAACCTTGCTCAGATCTCCCCCAACTATTTCCTTCCCCGGATCTTCTGGTTTCGTCTCGAGAACGTCACGCTCTACCACCGTGATCAACATGAAAGCATTGAAACAAAAATCTAAATTTCTCTTTCAATTTCCGCTCGTTTCCCTTGAACTCAAGCGTACCCGGCGTAGTTTTAGACCTCTCTAGATTTTTCTGCTGTCCGTTTGTGCGGTGCTGCCCCGGGAACGCCGCGCTCGATGACTACCATCAATATCAGCATCAAACCAAAAATGTATGTTTCTCTTTCGATTTCTCCTCAACTAAAGCCTACCCGGCGTCGTTTTAGACCTTTTCAGCTCTTCCTGCTGCTCATTTATGCGGCGCTGTCCCGGGAACGCCGCGCTCAATGGTTGCCATCAATATTAGCATCAAAACAGAAATGTAAGTTTCTCTTCCAATTTCTACTCGTTTGCTCTGATCTCAAGCATTGCCAACATCAATTCGAAGCTGTATAGTTTTTTATGGTGCTTTCTTTCTTCGCTGTTGCCCCGGGACGTCGTGCTCAATGTCAATACTCGTATTAGCTTGGAAACGAAATTGTGAGTCACTCTTCTGATTTCCTCTCATTTTCCTTGGACCCAAGCATTCACAGCAAGGTTTGAGGCTATATTCAATGATATTATTTAGCGACAGAATGTTGTTATCGAGGGCCGCTTGACTCGGTGCCAACAGTTTAATTACACAATATGAATAGACTTGGACGTCCTGATCCAACACGGAAACCGCCGTAATTATCGTCCCACCCATTCCGGCAATTGGCCATTGCAGATAGGTATGTATAGGACTTAAGTAGAAAGGCGCCAAAGGTTTTCGAGGAATAGCCTGTTTGCGATGCAGCCATTGAATGGCTAATGGCTACGCAAGTGTCCAGATTCTGGCGTACTGGCAGTAGCTACGCACGGTTATGGTAGTGACCGGGGGCCTGTCTGAGCATCCAAATTTCATTCCAAGTAGCTCTTCTTGACTTCGACATGCAAGTGTAGCCCATCAAACTTTCCTAATGCGGAAATCGGTAGCCACTCAATGGCTCCAATGGCTCTTCGCAAACCCTCTATGGTGCGCATCGCTTAAACACCACCAAACAAGAACGAAATTTATAGCACCGCCACACAAATACGGTTGCCCCACGTGATTTCACCTTTTTGAGAAGATGCAGTCCGTTTGACCTGTATTTGAGAGAAAACAAAAAATCTGGCACAACAGTTTTGTGAAGACTTACACCTCCTACATGCGTGCACTTGAGACTTGGAAAAATCTACAGAACTGAGAGACTAGTTCCCGATTGATGCAAAACGAAGGATTTGATGGGATTTGTGAAGTCTCCGATCATTCATTCATTCATTATTCCATTATAGTGCTGCGGGCCCTTCAGGGCCCATGTCGCACTCTACGATGTACAGTGATAGCTACTGGCTGGCTTGGAGAGAGGTCCTGGAAGGATCGGGGATGGGGTTCTGTGGTGGGCGTGGATGTGTTTGTAACGTAGCGAGAATATAAGAAGATATTTATGAGAGTATCTAAGGGGAAAGAGAAGAAAAGGAACGGTTGTAAGTAAATGGTGGAGGGGAGGGTTATATGGCGTATGAGGGGAAGCGGTGGGTGTCCCGCACGAACGCGAGGACCGGAGCTGGGTCGTGTTTGGATGAGAGGAGGCGGCGAAGGGAGACACGTGCGGTGCCAAGCACTGTAGAGAGAAGTCGCAGCCGGGATGACCGCGCCGCGGTTATTTGATTTTTCGCGCAGTTATTCTGACCGCCTAAATTTTGACCGTGGCCTGCCACGGTCATGCCGACTGTGCGCCGCACAGTCATTCTCAACACAGTCAAACTGGCTGTTCCTGTTATATGTTACTACAAGCCTTTATTTTGCTCCTAGAATACACAATATCATGCTATGAAGTCTATACTGCCTATCACTGCCCATAAATTCCATGTTTTTACAAGATCGTAAACTACGGTCAGATCAGCCGCGTCGGCGGTCAAACCGGCTGTGGCGGCGCGGTCAGCCTGGCTGCGGCCTCACAGTCGGACCGTCCTGTACCACGGTCAAATTGACCAAGGAGGTGTTTATTCGTCGAAGTCAAGCAAAGACAGAGTTTAACATGATGTACATAGCGGCACTCTGCGCTCATCGCAGGTTTGTTGTATCGAAATTTTAAATCATCGTTCCCATCACCTCGTTCCCGCCTAAACATCGACCAAGGTAGTCCTACATCTCAAAAGCCCTCATCGTAGCTCGCGCAACTCGGGCGCTGGACCAAAACACCGACGCCACCATGCCCCGCGCATCCCAGCCGAGAACCACCAGCCGAAGACGACAAGTAAAAGAGCTCCTACACCTGATGTTCAGTGCCATCTTGACGAAGATGTACGCTGACATACCTCTAGACCACGCCTGCCATTCCACCAGAGACTTCCGACGTTACACCGGCTCGAAACGTTCCACGATTACGGCGGCTTTGTCTACACCTTTGAACAGAGGGTCTTGGACCCACAAACGGGACGTACGCTGGGGACGAGGGTCAAATATGGCATGACGAATGACATTCGACGGCGACAAGGGGAATACCGGCACTGTGAGGAGATCAGTTGGCTATACTGCTGGCCAACAGGATGCGTCCGCTTCACGGGTTAGTCCAGTCATTTCTTTCTTTCCATTTCCGCCTACATCGGAAGCAGAAGCGGCCATTCATGGACAACTGCAGTCGCGCGGAGCGTCCCTGAGGGTTTTCAAGTGTCGCTGCGGGCATCGGCACCGCGAATTCTTCAAGAAATCCAAGATCGGGGGTCGGGATGCTATATGTCGCGCAGTCGAAGAGGTTTTGAGGGCTACGGGTCAGATCGTGCAAAGGTCAGTCATCTACGCACATCGAGATCGTTTGACCACTTACCGTTGTATAGAATGATATTATAGCAGGTTTGTATCTATTATAGCACTGATGAAACTCTTGCACGCGAAATCCTTGATGAGACTCACCCGGCTATGTACCTAGAATCCCCACCAACACAACCGCCGTACCCAGAGCACCCGCGAATTCCGCCTCCGCTCGCACCTCTCGAAGTCCCAAATGCTTCGTCTTCGTCAACACCTAGCGCCGACTTCATCGGCTCGGCGTCGGACGCTCCCGCCTACCCACCGCGTCCAACCTCACCCGCCCGCCAACGAATTGATTTCCCTCGGCGTATACGCGACCGGGGCTGAGCCTGTTGCGCCGGTACGAGTCGGTGTTCGGCTTGCTCGCTCGCGCAAACCTCGAGCCACCGCTGAATTTTACCCGGGACTTCCCTGGGACATCTTCGCTCTACGCCGGCGTCGTCTCGCGATGCCCGTGCCCTCCCACGTTCTCCTGTGTCTCCTTCCCCGACCAATGCTTCTTCGTTTCGTTGTCGTTTTCGTCTGTTTATTTTCCTGCTGCGTACTCCACCACCCCGTACTAAGACGAATAAGACTGAGTGGGCAAAGAAATCGTCGGTTGGATGACGTGCGTACCATCTCGGGGTCCGAATACTCGACGTATTCGAACGCCCTGGAGACCTCGAGCGCAGAACACCGTCTGCATCGACCCAACGCGTGTCGGCGCCGCCACCGCCGGCGCCATAGCTGCACACTTCTTCGTTTGGCAAAGGGCGTTGACGTGATTTTCAAGCTATGTTTTCACACTATGTCCAATTGAAAACTCATTTGATTTCCGTATCCTATAGCGCGGATACATCGTAATCGATTTAAATCTGCAAAAATATTAGCACCTGATAGGCTGAATAGTCGGACGAGGGGCATACACACAAGAAATTTGACCGTCTACACCGTCACAAACGACGGATGCAAGAGACCCCCGCTCCGATCTACAATGCCCCACTCACCCCTTGTCGGCACTCGCCCCACCACCGCAACTACTGTACGTATGTCTTGCACGATCGGCTGCGTCTTTTGAGTATAACAAACGACTTCGTTGCAAGCATCCCTGCCAGCAGTCGAGCAGGGCCGTATCACAGCCAGCAGCCTGGTTTTTCCCGCCAAGTCACCGAAAGCCCTGCGATCGGGCAATTCGCACACCAAGATCTCCTGAATCTCTCCGTAGAACACCTGAGGTATCCATCTATTGTCATCTTCCCGCACGTTGGGCTCGTACTGGAGACCACTTGATGTCAACTCCCATCGTATAAATGAAAGATATTACTCACACGCCCGTATAACATCTCTCTCTCGCTAGCTTCCTCTAAATCAATGTGACTCGCACACGCGGCACGAAAACTGTCCCCCTCCCAAGATGCGCATCTTGCCCCAGCGAGGCATCACTTCAGGTAACCCACTTTTCGATGGTAGTACGTTTTGACGAAGTTACTGCCGCAAAGTAATTTGCGATACGTGTGCGGGTAATTGCGTCAGGGACATAGCCGCCTGTATAAGGTACTCCGCATTACATAGTCGTCGTCTGTACAAATGTTTGTCAGATGCGGGAATCCAGATATAACTGACGACTCACAATCCTCGTACTGCTTCTCAGACCTTGAGAGCAATGCCATATCCCGCTTGGAGTGTCGTGAAAGCTCCTCTTGCAAGTCAAACCGAGCTCTGAGTTGCTCCAAATATGCCAGATGCAAAATACGATTATTCAGGTTCGCCCATGGGTACCGCCGCGAGCGCAGCGTCGACTGCATATAGCCACAAAAAACGTTCCATCCAAAAGGTCCACGTAGCCCAGACCGGACCACAAAAATCTAATGTCATCCGCTATATGCAGAAATCCATGGACAGTAAGCGGACATGCACTCAATCTTGACTCTTCGTACTGGTAATAATATCTGCCAAACAATATCAGCGCGGGAAGCTGTGAAAAGAGGAAGACACCTACTCCTCGTACTTTCGCACCCAATCAATAATCTCAGCTTGCAAATTGTCAATCTCAGCGTGCGTGAGTTTGAATGCGATACACGTCTTGAGGATTTCCGCAAACTGACATGCGTGTGTGTAGTACTTCTCGTTCTTGAACCGCCCCCGCAGCAAGATTGGAGCAAGATACATGAACCAGAAAGAACCATGCCTCCGCGGTATAGTATGATGGGTTGCTGGGGAAGGAACGCACGAACTGGGAAGGTATATATTTGATCGCGTCCCGGGTTTCCTGCCAGATCTCTTCCCAAACGGCGTCCGAAATTTCGTAGTCCTCGGACCCAGTATCCAACCCTTTGTATTTACCACTCCATAATTTGACCAGATTGGGGATCATGTTCTCCGCCCGGCAGATGCATGAAATCCCAGGGCGCAGACTTTGAAAAGTCTATGGATCCTACTCGCCGTAAAACGGGGAGACCTTTGACACCATGCCTCTTCGAGATGGCTTCCTTCTTTTTGCGGGTTGCGCTGGCCTCGATCTCAGCAGCTACTCTCACTATGCTCCTGTGTGTCCGCAGAGGAAGCTGGTCTGGTATCCATGACCGACGTACGATGTTGCCGGCTGCATCTGTCTCCGGAGGATCCGTCGTGGGGGGCAGTGAGGGGCACGTAGTAGATTGTCCTGAGCAGCGGTAACGTTTCGGGTTCCCTTGATCTGACAAGATCGACAAGGCGGATGATATCCCCCAGCTCGAAGAGATTGTATGCCCGCAGGGCGAACTCTTCTCCTGCGTAGGAATCATAAGTGCGGACTCCATATGCCAGCGCCGCTAACTCGTCGTCGTACGGGATAAGGAAGCTGCGAGCATCCTTGGGTCCCATGAGGTCCCAGGGATGATACCGCTGCAGATTGTTTGGTCGAGGTGGGTTTGTATGGATGGAGGGAGATTGAAGTTCTTAATCAGAATGGGAGTTTGCGGAGGGGCCGCCACGGTTTCTCTTGAAAAGAAGGTAGGAGTCCACGCATATGCCGAGCGCAATGTCATTCTTATGACAGAAATACTTGTAGGGCATCATCTCCCCGTCTACTGTGACATTTTTCTCGCATAAATTGAGATAATGTTGGGCGTCGAAAACATCCCGTATAGCATCTGGATCGTGCTCATATTCATGCCGATAGAGGAGAAGTTTTACTGTCTCGGGGTTTTGGAAATAGCCTTGAAGGCGGGGAATGAGGGGGGAGGGTAGCAATATAAGCGGCGCGGCTTGTGTAGACCGGGGGTATATCGTGGTTCCTGACAATATTTGCACACATCCAAGTCTGCATCGTCACCCGTGTACGCCATACAAGAATTCACGCAGCAGTGATGCCAGATCGGTTCCACCTGAGATAGTACCGCCATGCGATGAATCATGACATATTCAGAACTAATGTCGAGCTTGTGGTCGAAAGCGTAACGCATTTGTTCAAAAACTTCGCGAGCCATATTGGACATCATTTTGAGATTAAAAGCGCGTATATTGTCTCTATCGCGGTCCGACATCGCATGATTACCTGCGCAGATTAGTACACAAAGAAAAACGGAATGTCAGAGAATACACACGAAGATCCCACCTGTCGCGAGCTTCATCTGGGGGACAACATTTCTTCCAGAGCTTTGATTCTTCATCTCACGAGTGTACGGGCGGTCGGCATCCAACTCCTCGTCGAAATATTGCCATCCCACGTATTCTGCGAGTTCATCTTCTGGTAGATCCAACTTATTGAATCCGTCGGAGCCGTCAGAGTTCCCCATCGCTTTCTTCATCCTCGTACTCCTCGTCAGGTACAGGACTCGGCGCGGGGGCTACTGTCCAATTGCATCGGAACGGGCGAGTCCCCACTGCTCATGGAGTGATCCTCTCCATCGGCCTCGCGCTCACTCCCTTCCTCCATCGCAGAGTCTTCCGAATCAGACTCGAATTCCTCTTCTTGGTCACCCACATCCGAATCTGACGACCGAGCTTCTTCAGGGTCTGCTCGATCGTAATGCCTCCTGCGAGTGCGGCCTTGGAGGGGTTTATTGCAAAACTTCCCGCAGCGGCATATCTTGACGATGTCCTCGTGCGGTCGGCCACGAGTATGTCCAGGCATTTTCGAGATCCTAGGAAAAAAATTCAACACTGAGGAGCATTGTATCAAAGCGTTCTCTCACTTACACTCCCTACAAGATTTTCACAATTATTTACACTGAACTACACATTGATTACATGGATGCTGAAGTCAAAAATGTAATAGCTTCCGAGCTCTGGTGGCATCATTGATCATTGCGCCCAACACGGCACGAACTGGCGCTTTTCCTGCAATGATCAGACTGCATTGTTGATTGATGGTGGCTCATTACTTTTCTCACCCGTACCACCGCGTCGTAAATAGCCAGGTAGAATAGAATAAACCTATATTCACGCAAATGCGCGTTCTAAGGATAAGGATACATAGAGCTCAAGTGGACGTGAAGTAAAAAATCAAAACTATCTTTCTGTTTCTAGAACACCCAACCAAGACGATCCATGACTGACCCCAGCGCCGACGACGACCAATGGTGGGAAGACAACTATGCACAAGACACACAAGACACTATGGAGAGCGCGTCAAAATACGAAGCAACGGCGCTGGGATACCTGGAGGTTATATGGGGACGAAGAGGAGGACGACGACCATGGTACGTGTAAGGTCAATAGACTTGCTTATGCGCGGCGCGTTGACCATGTTTTTCCTCAGACAACACCGCTATGGATGAGGATGTACCACCTACCATTTTGGATCCTCCATCTTCACCAGGTAAATCAGTGTATGCTCAGAGAATGTGTCTGACTGTTTTTCGGTGGCAGGAGCTCTCGCGAGCCAACAATCTATTCCAGCTACAACAAGCACTGATTTACTTGAAGTATGTGCTTTTTGTTGACCTGCAACAGCGGTTAATTTGAGTAGCCACCCCCTACGCAGAATTTGGAGCGGGAGGATACCGACGAGGTCTCCATCCCCCGTGATGTCATGAAGTTTTTCGACCTGGAGGCGCTGGATGGAGAGGATGAGGTAGACGAACCGGCAACGGTGGAAGACCAGGGTAAATGTGGGATCCGTAATCTTTTTATTCACGCTAAGACTGTATAACAGATTTTATCGACGACAAACAGGCGACCGAGGAAGGGGCATCGATTCAATCTGCGTTTCGGCCGCTGAATCTCGCGATCGACGACAGCGAGAACCCCGATGAGATTGTACGCAATTTACGCTCCCGATACGGTGTCGTGAGGGCTAGGCTTCCCGAAGACTCTGATTTCTCTGCGCCCCCCAACCTCCCAAATGCCTTCCAAAACCTGCATCTCGTCCCCACAATCCATGATCCCGAACTCTATCGCGTGAAGGTGCACCCAGGGTGTGAATACGCCTTCATTCATTGGCTATACTCCCTCGTTCCTGACAACTCCACCAACCCACTGCTCCTCTCGGCTTTCTACCGCCCAGATACTCGCGGATGGGTTTACGTGGAGACTCTGAATCGCAAAACCCTTCAATGGGCTTTGCAGAATCAGCGAGTGAAGCTTTGTGATTTGGTTCCCGTGGCTGACCGTGTCGCGCTACTCCAAGTACCCAGCAGCCACCTTCATCCCGGTTGGGCCAAGCTTCAAAACGCCGGGATATACGACGGCGATATTGGGTTCGTGCGGAACGTGCACTCAGATCCAGCTCTGGTATACGTAGTGCCGCGATACCACACCTTTGGGGACGAGACAGTAGACTCACGGGGCAATAAAATACGACCTCCTCGAAGACCATTTACCATGAACCGGCGGTGGGCTGGTGCCGCCTCGCGACCTAACACGCGAGTGAATCGCGCGCCGCGCGTTGCTGTGTCGGATGGATCGATATTTGATGACGGTTTGACCTCTGTCTTGTTTCGTGCAAGTCAGCTCGAGCAACGCGGAATCCGACCTAGTGAGAGTGATCTCGAGTTTTTCCGTGCGGCGCGAGTGCGGGATCTGGATGAAGCAGACCTGGAATCCCCTTCTCTTGCCCTTCACGAGGGGGAGCGGTTTGTGATCCCTGCTGGGCGGTCTTGGTCTTTTGTTGACCGCAAGGGCAAGAAAGGCACAAGCACCTCAGGCATCGCGGGCGACATCCTGGCTATCAAAGATGTCAACGGGGAGCGCATGGCGGCATGCACAGATCATTGGGATGAGGACGACGACTTCAAGATCATCCCCGTTCGCTTCATGTCACGCAGTCAGATGAATCACCCACTCACCCTGCGGCTTTTCGACCGAGTACTGATAGTAGGGGGTCTTGTTGGTCGTGGGCGCACAGGGCGTGTTGTCAGCATTGATTCGGATGGAATCGTCGAACTTTACCTCACCTCCTCTCTCGCCGACGAATCTTCGTCCAGTGCAGACCAAGTTCCGTTTGAAATGTGCGATCTAGCAATTTGCTTCATACCTGGAGACTGGGTGGATGTTGTACGAGGTAAACACAACGGGCTGAAAGGTCTCATCGTTGGTTTTCGCTCCAGAGGTATCGCCGAGGTGTTTTTGGTAAGATCATATAGAGCTTTATCTCGTGGGTCAACTAACCATG
Source organism: Favolaschia claudopus (assembly GCA_037176885.1). Lineage (NCBI taxonomy): Eukaryota > Fungi > Basidiomycota > Agaricomycetes > Agaricales > Mycenaceae > Favolaschia > Favolaschia claudopus. Next base: position 164,241 of record JAWWNJ010000123.1, read on the forward strand.
TTGTCAGCCCCCGATATCCACCGAAGACATTGGCAACGTCATTCAGGTCCCGTTCTACGCTCTAAAGCCTTCACGTCCCGAAGAACCACAGTTTGTGCAGTGGAGTGCCTCACTCCCCGCTCCGATTGACTATAACTCGGATTCGCTTTCGCAGGAGATCCACTCCGCCAAGGAGTCCAGCTTTGCAACGGTCCTGGTACAGGGATCGGCTCTCCGGCATTGTTTTGCCCAGGAGCTTCTGCGACAGGATGCGAAACTCCGGCACAAGGTCGCGCTCGCCATGAAAACGGGACGCGAATTCTTCGGTCAGCAAGTACGAGTGGTTGGCGGGGCAAGTGGGGACAAGAAAGCTTTTGTAGGTGATGCTTTCAAAGGGCAGACGGGTCAAGTGGTTGGCGGAACGCTAGCACAACGGTCTCCGTATCAAAACTCGTCGCAGCAGGAATCGTTGGAAGAGACTGTTGACCGCGTTCTACGAGGTGACAAGCACATCTGGAGGGGAGCTATGATGCACGTTCAACTTGAAGGGCCGACTCCGCGGCGGGTGCAGGTCGCGATTGACCATTTGCAGGACACCAAGTTAGTTTCGTTCAAGTCTCGAGAGCCTGTTCTGACCGATAGATCATCCAGTACCCGTCTCCCCCTATTAGCATCCGCCCATGTTCCATGGACGGGTCCACCCCGAGCTGTTACACCCCCGCCTCCCCCCGAAGAAGCTGTTTGGCTCGATACACTAACTCCTCGAGATCCCAAAGAACAGATGGAATTGGACGCTCGAAAAGGTATGCTTCTCCATTTTTGCCAGCATCACTGGTCTCACCAACTGCAGCGGAGCAATTTGGTACTTGGCTGTGTCAGCCAGCGCTTGCTGGGAAGCGTCTCGACGTCCAGGTCGACGTCTCCGTTGTCCCAGCACATTGGGCTCAGAAATGGCCCAAGAAATTGGCTTCTTCGCACGGGGAGACTGGATATGTCGTGATGAAGCAGTCATTCGACCCCAAAAGAAAAAAAGCGCTGGCAAAGATCGGGGTCATGGCTTCCAATCTCCATTGCCCTGTCGAGAATCTGAAGCCCATGCGCACTCTCTTCGTCCCACATATCCACGCGGGGAGGGAGAGCATCTCAGAGCGCGCTGTGCGTGTAGTTGTCATCGGTCCAGATGTTGCAGGCAATAATCAGCATCTGGGACAATACGCTCGTGTCATGCCGCTGAAGTCCCAATTGAAAGACGCAGTTCAAGTCCGTTTCGCCCTACCGGAAGGCGGAATAGGAATGTTCCCACTTTTCTCATTATGTCGCGTGTTGAATAGGCAGCCAGCTGGGGAAAAAGACATGGTTTCCCGATTTTCTCTATCGGATCCGACACTAAATGTAGACGATATATGAGCGATCCGAATAAGTACATGATCTTGCCAAATAAGTAGAAATTGTATTTTGGTCTGACGCAATGGAATAAAAAGGTGACGCGGGACATGTGACCGCGTCCCTTCCTTTTCCTTTACCCCCAATGCCCAAGAACGACAAGAAGTCTGCCCCCAAGGCCAAGCCCGCATCAGGTCAAAAGAAGACGACCGTGAAACCTCCAGAAACACTCAACGAGAAAGAAGCGCGTCTCGCGGAAAAGGAAGCAAAACTAGCTGAACGCGAGGCAGAGTTGAGTATGTCGCGTCGCTCTCAGTAACAGAAAGGCGCTGATCATTCCTTCAGATGACAAAGCTCGTTCATTGAAGCGCAAGCGCGAAGCCAAGCTGATCCCTGCGCCCCCGGGTCAGTCCGGCCGCAAGAAGGGCGGATACAACCTCCAGGAAGTATTAGAACTCGACGACAAGGATTACCTGCGGCGTTATGTGAGCCACTGGATCTTTTGCTACGTCTGCACCTACTGACACGACTCATCAGCGTATGGTCAAACGATTCACCTACGAACACATGTCGAACTTTGAGGCATATGGACTCCAATCGAAGCAAAAGGCTCAGCAAATGCTGATCAAAGTAGTTATTCGTCTCTTGACCTCTCGTCATATTCGTGAAGCTTACCTCAAACAGGTTCAAGAGGGCATTCCCTATTTCAGACAATTTGAAAATGCATGGGCTGCGAAGGAGATCGCCCGGACCTTTCTGGGCGGCGAGCAAAAAAGGCGGAGGAAAGACGATGCAGAAGAGGAGGCCGCATGGGCGAAGGAACAGGCGGAGTTGGAAGAAGAGCCCAGCTCAAAGCGTCCTAAACTTCCGACTTCCTCAAAGTCTAAATCTATGGCCACTCAGAAAAAAATTGTACGCTATTTCTTCCTGTCTACTATCTTCTCTGACCTTTTGTATCTTTAGTCCAAGCGCAAAATCGTGGAGAGGTCTTCAGACTCGGAGGACGATGCTGCGGTCTTGTCTCCGGGTCCTGATGACGACGACACGGACTGGGAGGATATAGAAGAAGAGGACGACAGCTCTGATGTGAAGCAAGTGAGGATGGTAGATGTAAGTTCCCAGTATTTAATATGCTTCCCACACCCACTCATTCTTTTCCAGGCGAACGAGCAGGGACAGTTCCCCGACACCGACGATCAAACGGTCGATGTAAATACCCAGGATTTATTATGTTTCGCATACCCACTCATTTTTTCCAGGAAAACGACCAGGAATACTTCCCCGACAACGACGATGATCCCCGGGAGTTCCACGATCATGTCATGATTGTGGATGAAAAGGTTTGTTGTTTTTCATTCGTTTAGGCCATCGCTGATCAAGATTAGGAAAATCGCGCTCCCAGCCCCGCGTCTCCCGCTGCAGCCGGCGTACAAACCCTCGCAACCCCTGCCAAGAAGATTGACAAGGGTAAAGGGAGAGCCCACAACGCGCAGGTCTCACGGGCAGCCCGAAACAAACACGCCACCGAAACTCCGGAAGCGGCCCTGACCTGGGACACACTTCCCAAGACCTGCCCCAGTGTGATGTGCACCGACACGCTCCCTCGTGAACCCGTCGCAAAAATTCTATCCCTGTTCGAGAAGCGCCGTGCGCAACAAAAGCTCGGCGACAAAGGCGTGCGCATCATCGAGCTAGAAATATGTTCCGCCATAACTACGGAGCGTCGCAAGGGAGCGGTATTCGCGTTGGGCCAGCGCCGGCAGTGGCTTCCAAATTTCGATCCGCGGGTTTTGGCGCGTCGTCTGGTGGAGAACGAGTTGTGCAACTCTTATGTGCAGATGATCCTCGAACCACACTACTTGGCATCGCAGCCAATCTGGCAGGAGTTTCTCCTGGCGATAAACTATAAGCTTCTTGCCTTCGAGGGTTCACAGAACAAGAGGGAGTTCCCTGCCCTATTGGAGCATAGGGCGTGCGGGTAGTAAGTGTTGTGTCCTCGACCATGTTGTCGCGACTGAAGTGATTTGCAGTTACGGGCCTCAGGGCGTGTACTTGATCACATCATGCCTTCGACGATTCATTTCCACGATCGCCGACCGCATGAATTTAGAGGTGATGCTATACAGAACTGTGGATAGCATCGTGGCCAACGACGAGGTCAACTTTGACTATAACGACTTCGCGTCGGCCAACCACATCAGCCTGCAAGATTTCGTTGACTGGATTCTGGTCCCGTATGCAGCCACACGCCTTATTATGCAAGATCTTCGGTACGACGACTACGACAACGCCTCCCTCGAGAGGTTCAGCAGCAAAGAGTACGGAGAGTTATTCAACCCGGAAGATGATTTTGACGAGGCTGCTGATGATGTTTTGCGCACCAACGCGCGTGAGATGACCAAGCTTCCCGGGGCGGAACAATTCCACATCCTCCACCCGCGACTCAAGCCCGCTGAGCCTGCCGCCACTTCGTCTTCCTCGGTAGGCGAAGGGAGCGCGCGTCCCGCTCCCGTGGCTCTGCCGTCCAGCTCTCGCCGCACCCCTCCCATCACGCATCAAACATATGCCCCTGCTTCCGTAGGCCAAACGATCGCGCCTCCCGCTCCCAATGCCTCGCAATCGAGCTCACGCGACACCCTTCTTGACACGCGCCAACCCCACGTCGGTGGAAGCGGCTCACGTTTTGCTGCTTCTCCATGGCTCGGTTCTAAACCTCCGCCTTCCTCCGCCTTCGGAGATGGTTTCGTTCCCTCAAGCTCTGCTCTCAACAACGGTCGATATATGTTTCCCACAACTGCATCTCCCTTCGGTGGCCCCAGCACCTCTTCTCACAGATATCCTCATTCGTCGGTTACTCCGGGCAAGACTTATGTTGACGTACTCATGGGCCCCAAGCCAGTGACAGCACCCGTGAAGATGGAGCCATCGGGGCTTACCACACCGCTGCTCAACATATCCGCTCCTCCCAGACATCGTCGCGCATTGGCAGCTACGAGACCTCCGTCTGTGCAAAACGCGGTGATGACGGAAAAATCCACGCCGCAAGTGATCGAGGTCGACGAAGACGCCTCTGTGGCCAAATCGACGACAAAACCAGTTGCGGTTGTGGCAGGGGGTACAGCGACACTCAAGGTCGGTGTTGCCGTTTTTCTTCGAAACATAACTGACGCCTTGTGTGGTTATAGATTAAGTTGCCTCCCCCAAAAGGCGTGGTGCAGAAGCCAATAACGCTTGCGGACTACGAAGAGGTGAGCCGTATGTGAACATCAATAGACTTCGCTGAGTTTCTGCCCGCTCAGCCCGTTCAGCCAAAGCAGAAGGCAACGAAAACAAAGCAGGTAACGAAACAAAAGTCGAAGGCCCCTGGCGCTGCAAAGGACAGCGGAGATGCGAAAACACGGCGCACGAGCAAGCGCCTCAATCCTCCCGAGGAAAAGTAATATGTTTTAAAGTTTGGACTTTGTCATGGACTAGGACTTTTTCGCAGATTTTTCTTGGACTCTCCCGTAGACTTACTTACCGTAGCATGAACTAACTAGCACTACCATCACGTATAACCCGAACTGCTGTAGAATGACCATTTTGAAGAACTACGTAGCGCCGAAAAAAAAGATTTTCCTCCGTATTTATTGTTGTTTACTCGACACGGTCAATAGCGTGTTTGTTATTGTTGACGTGTTTGTTGACGCGTCTCTTCCTTTCCTCCCACCACCCTGCCCGACCCCGCGCTTTCTGCAGCCTTCTACGCGTCGCATACGGCACACACTGACTCTAGACGTCGCCCAACACCTCCCAACCGCCTTGTAGTGTCTCCTTGGCGGGCTGCTTGCCCGCTCGCAAGGCTGACGCGTCTAGTGTTGCCGCGGTTAGGTTCGGAACCGATTCCGAACCTGAACCGAACCCGAACCGAACCTGAATTCAGGTTCGGGGAGGTTGTCTGCACCGAACCGAACCCCAGGTGCGGTTCGGGGTTCGGAGGAATTGAAGATTTCCCGAACCTGTGCGAACCGATGCTGAACCCCTGGCCAAATCTTGGAGTCTGTGGATCAGTTCCGCATAATTTCAAGCATATTTGATTCTCGGGACATGAGAAAACCTGCATCCCACTGGGTCAGAAGTAGATACAACTCAAATGGTTCCAAATTTCGATCTCAAACCAATTGACAGCTTCAGATTTCAGGACTTAGACACCCATTATGGCTTGTTCAATGTATTTAGTGAGTGGTGTTGTCAATGGGAGGCATAGAAAAATACTTAAAAGACTTACATGGGCAGATTTTTCAGTTTCAAACCGTGGGAAACAGGTTCAGGTTCGAAAAGGTTCGAACCCGTTCTGAACCTCAACGAACCGAACCTCTGGTTAGGTTCGGGGTTCGGAGAATTGGCCGAACCGAACCCCAGGTGCGGTTCGGGGTTCGGATTTTTTGGTGAAAAACCGAACCTAACCGAACCCCGGCAACACTAGACGCGTCGGACGCGTCAGGTTTCGTCTGTCTTCAACGGGCGCCACCACACGCGAAAATCGGTCACCCACGCCGTTTTTGGACCCCATGACGCGTCCTGTCTTCATTTTGACGCGTCTGAGGGAGGCGAGAGGGTCACACGTCGCGTTGTTGACGCGCTCTACCTCCCCCTCGACCGCTTGATGATCCGCGTCTGACGAGCTCTCTCCATTGCTGAGGGTCCCAGAGCTCGCTCTCTGGCTTTCCAAGACGCGGCATCCAGTCGGTAGCCGGTCCTCATTACTCGGTCTTACGCAAAAACAACAAGCATGCACCGAGGTCGTCAACTCGTGTACGGTCGCGTTCAATTGCGCTGACGGGTCCTTGTCTCCTAGGGATGTCCGCAACAGTTATCGTGGGGTTCAGGTCGGTGCATGTCGCGGTGCATTTAATGGTGCGTGTACTCGTATGCTGTGTTTAGTCCAGCGATGCTAACTATTTCACGCGCAGGATATCAAACGTGGCCTGTGTTCTTGTTCTCCTCGTCACGCTGGACCCCTGACTCGTATTTGAAGGCGACGACAACTTCCAGTTCAAGCACGAGGACCCCTCAGCCATAGGTCAATACTATCAACGACTTTCAAACAGGACAACTGCGGTCGTCAGCCCCCGGCCGCTGCGTCTTACACTGACAATGAGGCTGCAGGATCTCGCTTCCCAATCAAATTTCCGCATCGCCGTCGCGTGCACGGTGTTTCTTTTTGCTGATCCATATGGATATGGGTATCATACCAGCTCAAACAGCATATCGACTTGGGCGTCAACTGGTCGTGAGTGCATCTTGACACCATTGCAAATACACGGGTGCGTTGATCAGCAACCTCTACTTCCGGGTTTTCTCGTTGACTGACAAGCACAACAGCGTCGGAAGTACAGAGGCCCTACGGCAAGTCATCCCGCTCCATGAGTGACGCCGCGGCTGACCACCTCCCGGGACTTGAAAGGATGCGGCGGGGCCTTCACGTCGTCGATTTGATATCCAGGTAAGTGCTTAATCTGGTGCTTTTTTCTAAGTGTTACCCTAACTAGTTCATTGCATGTTACACGCGCAAAAAATACCGAGGGAAGTTGCGTCTGGGTAAGTGCGCCGCCATTTTTACGGGTCTACGCTCCTGACGCGATAAAATTGTGCAGCGCAGGGTTGATGCTGGAGCGGGTACGTGGGCCGCTCATTTGCAAACAGAGTCTCAAATCCGGTCCACATAGGTATAGTGATCAGGATTGCTGCCTTCGGCTGCGAAGGATGAGCGCGGTGAGTCGCTTTGCTGTACATTTATCAGGACTGATTTATTCTTGTGACTTTTGTATAGGTCGGCTTTGTGGTTCAGTTGAAGCTTAAGGTAGGATTCTACAGGTATCGCGAACACTTCGGGCGACTGATTCGTGTATAGATCTTCCACTTGCCGCTCACAGTTGACTTCGCTGCTGCTTTCTAGTGGTTTTGATGCGGATTGAAGACTGGTCAACACAGTGATGCTCCATCATCGGCAGGTACGGGCGTCTGCTTTGTGTTTGGGTACAATGCTGACACTTGGACTTGAGGAGTCGTGAGTTAGAGCTGGCATCGTGCGACTTGAGCTAAGTTCCCGTTGAAATGTGCCGACGATGGCTGATGTATTCTGGAAGGCACGGTTGTTCGTAATGCGTGCTGTCCAAGGGCAGTCAAAGGTATGGTTTGCTTTATACTCGGACTTGAACCTGCTGCAAACTTGATATCATGGTAGGTCGGTGGATCGCCATCCGGCGCTAGGAGAGTACGAGTCGCAACCATCGACGGTGTGCGATTCAATTAAGATATGTATTCATTCACTCACATCTTATGCAGCGCGAGGCTGCCGCAGCGCAGCATTATTGATGCAAGTTCTCGCTCGAGTGGGTTCTGCTATGCCGCTTTCTAACGGGAATTTCTCTCGATAGATCGTTCGACATGAATTTGGACCTTCGAAGGTATGTAATATCCAAGGTATAGTTTATACAATAGCTGACATATGGTGGACAGCACCAGCTCAGTATGCGCGCCGGTAATAAAAGGTACATTTCCGTCTGTACGAGAATCTCGCTTATTCCGCCCCACTCAGATGTTGCGAAACAACGGGCAATGGGACGCCTTCCCTGCCGTAAAGGTAGATCGTTACCTATAGGAGAATCTCGCTGACTTCACTCCCACTTGACGCTTAGATTTCGTGAAAAATATGTGGTTTGGTTACAGCTAAGTGCCGTTACATCGAGCGATGAATATGATTTTGAGATATGTCATAGATCCACCGAAAACGTGTCTAGGTGAGTGTTGTGCGATGGTCAATACTCTGAGGATTCTGATATGAAGTTGGATAGGAGACGGCGCGTCGTTAACTCATGGGCGTGGTCTTGGAGGATATTTGCTCGGCCAGTGAGTGGGTAGCTCATCGAAGTTCCTTCACTGATTTCCTTGGCTAGGATTGTGAGGATTATCAATTGTGGGGGTATAATGGGCTATAGTACAGCTGGGTGGTAGTAGTAGTATGCTAGATTGAATAGTAATACAAGATTTTATTGGGAATTGGATCGAGCGCAAGCAAAGAGTACAATGACTGTGTAGACACAGTCCACTTGACTGTGTGAATGCGCGCCAGATTGACTGTGATGGTACTGCTAGGCTGGCTGTGGTAGCGCAGCTGCCCTGACTGTGGGCCGCGGTCGGGCTGGCTGTGGTAGCGCAGCCAGGTTGACCGCAAAATTGGCCATAACGCAGCTGAGATGACCGTGCGGGCACAGTCAGCCCGACCACGGTTGCGCGGTCAGGCTGACCCCATGCCACGGTCAAACGAGTCAGCGCTCGCGCGGCTGTTCCGGCTGTGACTTCTCCCCACAGTGCAAGGCGGATGAAGAGACGGAGGCAGCTGAGTAGCAGGTGGGGGACGGACTCGAGGGCGTTGCAATGCGGGCAGAGAGGAGATGGCGCTAGGTGAAACCTGAACAAGTAGGCGTTCAGCCCGATGTGTCCTGTAATTATGACGACGACACACCTCCCATTTGGCTTGTAACCGATGGATGTAGTTCCGGATTAGCTGGCGTCGTATGCCAGGGCGATGACTGGAAAAACGCCCATGTTGCGGAGGGCTTTCGGGAATTGGAGAAACCGGCATCAAACGTGGCCGGCGGTTGACCGGCGGTCTTGATTATGTCACGTCGGGCCTTAAAAATCCCTTATCACATCACTCGGCCCCTGACTGAGGCTCGCCATCTCACTACGCTGGCGTCGGTAGGAGCGAATTTGGCGAAGAGAGACGGGTAAAAAATGTCAATGACTTGGTTAAATTTATTGCACCCGGCTTGAAATTTTTGAAGGGGAGGAAATCATGTCATTAATGCCGCCCATCACAAGGATCAAAACCTGCCTGAAAGCCACCATCGACCGGCTATGGGCCTATGACCTTAGACATATGTGCATGTGGGGTATTAATGAGAGTCTAGGACTTCACGATGCAAATAACTCACAGCAACTCAACCAGAAGTCGCCCGCCCCAATGGGCGGTGTGGCACAGCCACCCGCCACACCGCCGTCGGCCATAACTCGGTGGGAGCGCTACGCGATTGGTCAAAAATTTGCACGCACGCAAGGTAGAATCACAGCGCTGTTTCCTCAATTTCTTGGCGCCGGAAGTGATACTATTTATGCTACGTTTCTTATTAGGAATCATTACTCGGGAAGTTAGTTAAGAAACTTATGATTTATGGGAGCTATAAACATGACTAGAATATATAACTACCTGTTTCAAATCAAAGTCCGAGAAATGCATTATATCATGATAGCTTTCCACTGCAGATAAATGAAGTATGATTTGTAGAGTCTGAGTCGCCAATAAATGAGACAGTAAACTCTAGGTATAAAGCGTCAGGAAACGCACCAAGATACTCAGGGTTTTCAATTAGGTTTCTCGAGACAAGAAACTAGATATTTCCCAAATCATTTAACGGCGAAAGAAACTTAACTGGAAACTTCAGGTTTTCGGTGGTATTAAATGTATCCGCAGATGAGCCGCAGATGAGTCGCAGACCATCCGCCAACGGAGTGTCACAATTATTACAATTGTTATCGATGTATGGAACAACAGGAACAGAGTGAAATCTAACGATCGACGTGGGGGTGAGCTGCGAGATATTCTCCGCAGAGTTTGTCGTTCTTGGTTCCGACCTTGCGCGAGAGGGTATTGTATCTTATTTTGTTCTTCCATTCCGCGTAAGTGAAAAGTTTGACAGACATTCTCTCCATTTCCCTCAGTCTCTTCACAAACCACCTCTCGCAGTTGGAGTTCCACCACCCCGTGTTGAGACCGGAAGACCAGAACGCAGTTGGCGTCGGCCACCATGATATATACTTCAGTTGTTGACCACCTTCTGTTGCCGCGCTCCTTTGTCCTGGGTGAAATAAGGCTTCAGATTGTATATAAAACTTAGATCACGCACCTGTTTCGACAGTATACACCCCGCAAATGATATCGATTTCATTCTCTGTCAGTTGTTCGTGCCACAAAACAATTTCCCCACCCCGGCTTCCCTCCACACGTGTACCAGATCGGAGATTTTCTTCGGACGGGTCGTAGCAAGCCAAGTCTTCGAAGTCGGACAAAACCAAACGTGCAAGCCTACCAACGATGCCGCCATAGAACAAGGCGACTCGACCACGCGGAGAACGAAGAAATGAATTACGGCGCTCGACATAGACACCAAAATCCACCAGAGTCGGGATGTAACCAGCATGACGACGGCCCAAAGTGGGCTGGGTCGGCGGTACGAGGGGGGCGTAATCAACGGGTCTCAGCCAGCCAGGATTAAAGGCGGCACCTAGTTTCACGAGATTGCGGATGATAGTCTCAACGTCGGAATTGTTCCCCCATCCCGACCTGAGACATTGTAGAACGGCAGCCGCGCTCTCCAGAAAGATTGATGGACTTGAGGAATGAGAACCGGAAGGAAAAAGCTCGTAAAGCACGCGCTCGTGCTGTTTCAGGATCTTGACATGGACATTCCACTCGCGGTCCAAGTCGGAGTCGGATGATACTATATCCATGAGATTGGCCGGGATGGCTTTCAAGTCGCTCGCATCGAGGATGTGCTGAAGGAGGGCAGGAAGGCTGGAGGCTGAAGGCACACTCCAAGTCTCGTCCCCAATAGCCCATCCACCCGCCTTATCTTGCATCCTCCGTGAAGCGGGGGCAGTCGAGTTCTCGATGAAACCAAAACGAGAGGCGACGATGCTGCGTATCTCTTGCGGTTGCCATCCTGGCAACCTGGTGGGATCTTCGCAGAGATCCTCACGACTCAAGCCATACGCGTGCTCGAGGACTTGAGCCGCCCTCTCGCCCGTCTCTCCCTCCAGAACATCACGCCCGGGAACATCAGGGAGTGCGGGCAGGACGTCAGTGGATTCCGCTGGTCGATGGAAGAAAAAATCGTCGTCGTCGTCGTCATCGACGACAATGTCTGGCTCTGCCACTTCATTCGGGGCCAGTGCGGTGCAGAGGTCCCACTGATTTGAAAAGGAGTCGTAGACACGCTGATGGTCGGTAAATTCATCCCAACGGTCAGCCGCGTTGGTGCGATTACAGGCGCGTCGAATGAAAAAACCTCCGCCTTCTTCCTCCCATATGAATACGCGTGCTCCTTTTTTCCCTGGAGCCGCTCCCGCAGATGCATGATGTTCTCGAGCCAGACGCCCTTTTTTCGCGTCGGCAGACTCATGCTTGGCCCGCTTTTCATTATGAAGCCGACGGCGCTGCATGAAGGCATGTATATCCTCTGACCGCTATCACGTTCGACGTCGGGAAAGGGAGTGGAAGATGGGGGTGGAGCAGAGGGCATCTCGAGCTCCTGCCCCTTGGCCTGCAGATGGGCTGGAGCAATGGACGAAGTTGTTGATGGAGGTCGGCCATTTCTATGGCTTTGCCATTTTGACCCTGTGGTTGACCATCGGCTGAAAACCACTTCGCCGTCTAGACTATGCAGGTAATCGAGTTCACTTTGGGAGGGGACGAAACCCAGATTGACGAGAGCATCCGGGATGGGCTCTTTGAGAGGGAGATCATTGCCGTAAAAGAAATAGAGCGGAACACGATGTTTGCCCAAAAGATGAGGCAAGAGCCAACGAGCATGTCGGGGAAGGTGGTGGTCAAGGTGTGTTTTGGCTAGCGTGAGGTCCATCAAGCCTCCCATGCGATCGATTGTCATATTTCCGACCGCAGATTGCTCCAAGTCGACGATCCATTGCCAGTTCAGTTTGGTATGGTCCTTCAGACGACCCCTCCAATCCTTGATATCCCGCGCGTCGAGAAGAATGAACATGAGCGTAATTTCCGCCATGAGAGGAAGAAACGCGTCGCGGGAGCGCAGGGCAATCTTGACAGCATTAGAACGCGAGGTGGCATTCCTCTCCGTATAGCAGTAGTTTATGGGGGATAGGAAGGTGTATACAGCTTCGGCAGGGCGAGACCCATACAAATCCATCATCGTCCGCAAGGTCAGACGAGGAAGACTCTCCAAGTAGAGCCAGCTGTCCACAAGCTTCTGTTCGAGACCCCAGCGAACATCGAACTGCTTGAAACTGGAGCCGGGAACTGTCACTTCGACTATGGGAACTGTCTTCTCATTGACATTGAGACGGGAAAAAAGAGGGCCATAGAATGGACTGAAGCGCGGCAAGAGGACGAGATAAGGGAACTTTGGATCAAGCCAGAGGGGTCTCCTGAAGTCTTCGTTATTGAATCTATACCCGTCGGGGGCAGCCGCCTCAGATGGGAGAGGAATGTCGAGCAAGAAGCGAGGGTCACCGTAGTGCACCCCGAAGATCCCCACTTTGGTTTGAATGAACCCATCAAAATACGGCGTTTTCTAAGGTAAGATTGAGCCGAGAGGAAGTGAAAAGGGGAGGGAAACGTACAGGAAAAGTCGGCAATCCGCTGGTTATAGACGATTCCATGGCTGAGTGCGAGAACGAGGGTCGGCAGAATGCCCGTTGAGCGTCAGGAAGGCTAAGTGTATGAGAATATGCGGCCTATGAGACGGACGCGGTGCTTAGCACTGTACGTTCCGCTCAATTGTGGTTTGCAGAAATACTCGAGGCAAGAGTTTCATTCGAGATCGTTGGAACGCGGTGCTACGCACTGTACGTTCCTCCCGAAGAAGAGGAAAGGAGTGGATTTGACACGGTTGCTGATATCTCGAACGCGGTGCTACGCACTGTACGTTCGAGAGACAGGGAAGATAGATAGAGATGGTGAACGAGAAGAGGAACCGGGAATTGATGAGTGTCACACTTGTCACGCGATGTCACGCAGGTGCGCAGAGCTCGCGTTGGCGCGCTTTTCGCGAATAGTAGGACGAGTGTCCACTAGAACTCAGTAATGAATGTAATTGCGCAAAATTCGAGGCTTCGTGTATTTATCAGACTAAGATATTTACAAAATTCGCTGGCTATTCGTGTATGTAGCTAACGTGACAATTTCAAATCCAAAAAAATTACAAGTTCATGCGGTCGGTCGCGGCAACAAAGAGCTCGAAGGCCTCCTTGGAGATTTGAAGCGTTTCAACAAAGGCAGGCGTCTGACCTTTGAGCCATTCATTGTTGTAAAGGCTGCGCGGTAGGCCGCGCGGAGCTGGAGCAACTCCAGGGCCATGCCCGGCGTTTCTGACCCTGGGGGCGGGTTTCGGGCCTGGTTGGTTCGCCTTGCGCAGAAGGGTTTGCGCGTCAACGAAACCTAGGATGTTGGCGATAGAAGGTTCGCGCCAGAGGCACAACTTGATTTTGTAGAGCCGAACCTTGCCGCCGTCCACCGTAACGTCCGCCTCTTCCTCAGACGACATGCCTGCAACTCCAAGGCGTTGGATCACGTCTGCAATCCGCTCCCACCTCTTGATATCAAGAGCAGTCCCCTCCGCTATCTTAACCTCGATTGTGAGAGCGGCTGTCTCACGGCGGTCATCCAATTTCTGCTCGTTGGTTCAGACATTGTTCAGATATGATGGAGGACCACTTACGCGATCTTTGGAGGCAAGGCTTCGCATTTCAAGCTGGTGTTGGTTAAGCTTCTGTAGTGCGCGAGCATGAGCCTCCGCCTTTGTCTCAATCCTCCCAGCGGCGGGCTGATACTTCGGCTGGAACTTGTTCCATCCCCCGCGCCAATCCTTGAGTTTATCCTTCATTGCGTTCGTCAGAAATTCGCGGTCAGCCCCGACTGAGGCAAAAACCTCCGCATCCTCCTCATCTTCCAAGACCTTGTCGACAATCTTCTCGATCATGAGCCTATTGAAACGGGAGGTGAGGTAACCTGAGCTATAGTCCCATTGAAAAAGATCGGCGGGAGGATCGACGCCTGCTTCGGTAGCGGAAACCAGAGCTTCGGGGGCAGGGGTGTGGAGGTAGAGTTCGTATACAAATGTCACGTTGTAGTTCATGCAAGTGAAGTGGCGCAGACGCCTCTGTCAGTGCAGTATGGTTAGATATACGACAAAGGAAAATATATAGGTCTGGCAACTCACATGAGCAAAATTGATCAGCGCATTGATCGACTTGTCTTTCTTCAGCTCTGCACTCCCCGATCCTTTCTTCGCTGCGCCGCCCTTCTGAGGCTTTCCGCGCACCACATCGACCACTGTCTTGCCGCCAACGCAAAGTTGCTGAAATCTCGAAAGCATGTCGTCGAGCGTGTCGACGTCGCTGTTTAACAGTTCGGCCAATGCTGGAGAAGCACTGATTATGGGGCGCGAGGTGCTGGGCGCGGGCTCGGGCGCTTCGGCCATCGGGATAGGGTCGAGTGGGATTTCGATTGTGCGGACACCGCTGTTCGCGAGGGGGCTCATGTTGAGCCGTTTTGAGCGGCGAGGGGTCGCATGTTTCTGGGGCGTCTTTTGAGCTTGGATTCGATTGTTTGCACGAAGCTGGGCGATTTCGTCCGTCTTCAGAGCCTGAATGAACGATGTGAGGATCAACTCGACATGTACAGCGCCCACTGACCAAGGTATCCTGAAGACGGTTGATCTCTGCGTTTCGCTCCATCAACAGCTGCTGAGCGTCGTTGATTTGTTGGAATATACCGCTATACTGCTGGAACTTTCGTGGCTTCAATAACGGTTGACGTGAACGTAATATGCCGGTATGAACGAAAATCGAAAACGAAAACGCGGCTAGCTGATATTGATCAGGCGGCCTTCCAGGCCATCAAGTCCATCAATTGCCAGCATTCAGAAACGAAAATGACCGGTTTCAACACGGCAAAGAAGCCGAAAGGACTGGATTGATGTCACAGTCACAGTATATCAATGTATGTGGTCTATCGTGTCATCGGCCGCGTGCCGAACGAGTCCGAGTCGCTGTACCAGGTCACGCACACGGCGTGTTTTAGGCTTTTAGCACTCTAAATTAATTGAAGAGTGAAGATCACTCAGTGAGCTCTGCACTTCAATAAAATAGAAAGTTTTTACGATACGTAAGTATGAGATTCGTGGCAAACATGATATAGACGAACACTAAAGGTAAATAGGCAACAAGAATGCAAGGGGTGAGCGATCTCTGGATCGTGGAAATTGATCTGAACACGTGCTTTTCAGTGATGGCACTCTCATCCAGCTGCTTTTTCCAACATCTTTCAGTGGCGTATGTTGCGGGAAAAGGCTGGTCAGTGTGTGAACCCTTGAGTGCACCCACATAAATATCTCGAAACAAGGTAGGTGGGTTTCTTGTTGCTTTCCTTCAAGAGGTGGGCGGCCGAACAAATCCGGATATCATGCCCTCCCTCGGCCGATGGTCGGTGGTCGGCCCGAGCTCCTTGAGATTTCTTCAAGAGGCGACACTTAGATTTGATGTAGCTCTTTCAATTCTTGACAGATTTCTTAGCACAAAGTGAGAGGCCCCCACAAGTTATGTGTCAGATCCCTTTTTGCGTAGTTTTTATGTCTGTGCGAGGAGTCAGGACCATATTGTATGCAGTTCGCAGATTGATCTTGGACTTCGCCCTTCGGTGGTTTCGGCAGAAAGGATGACAAGGTTACATTGCGTCAGCATCCAAACACTGTCCAAACATGTCTCGCCAGCATTTGCGGTGTGCGGAGGTCGGACGGCTATTCTATATATAGTCGTTTTCGTTTTCGTTTCTTGTATATACTCCGTAATATGCATACTTACCAGCGTGTCCAATTTCCCCTGGTCGGATATAAATTGCGCTTCCATCTGGCCCTCGTGGTGCTGCATATCGGCGATGGCCCGGGACTTTTCGATGAGCTCCGCCTGCATGGCGAGCAGCCGATTGGTCTGTTCTATGTTTGCTGCCTGTGCGGCCGCGAGAGCAGCGCGAGCAGCGTCGGCCTCTGCCGCAAGACTCAGGTTGGCGTGCTGCGCTTCTCGGACTGCCTGACGCGCCTAAAGAAGGATGTGTGAGGATGGCGGCTGACGCAGGATTCGAGCGGAGCTTACGGAATCGAGCTCTCCGCGCTGAGGGTTGGATATTGCGCGGTATTTGTCCGGAGTGTGTTCATTAGCAGTACGCTGGAGGATGGTCAGGCGATACTCCTGAGATGGTGTAGGGCGCACCTTTCTCTGCGGCCGAGCAGTTTCGTTCGAGGAAGAGGGGTCGAGGTCCATTCCGATGGTTTTGCTCGCTTCGCACGTACAACGTTTGAAGCAGCAGAGGGCATGGGCCAAATGCAGTCGATTGGCTCGCTATTTAACGAATTTGAGCATTATTGTTTTCAGTTAGCCATTGTTCTTGCGCGTTGTTGTATTTTGCCGGGAGGAGGTGCTGCATATGGAGGTATCTCCGACCTTGTGCGAGAAGGAGATATGTTCGCTAGGCGCACAGCGGAGCCTGCTGGAAGAGAGCATGGGGCCGAGCGACCTGCTGGCGTACAACGCCAAGCAGCAAGGGCACATCTGCCGACGTATGTACAACGTCGAGCAGTGTAAGAGCCAGACCGAAGCGAGCGTGACAACATGATTGCGTTACACGGTCACGTGATCATTCAGTGTCGCGCTTGTGCTCACTGTCGACGCCGAAAAATAGATGATTTTGTTGGTGAGGTGCGCGAATGAAACAAAATATCATATTTGAGGTTCTTTATCGTACCGAAACTACTGTGGACTTGAAGCGCAAGAGGACAATTTGGTGTCACCATCCGCGTGACATTGTCACGCCCGTCAACCCGCCCATTTGCCCTGAAAGAAAAAAGTATACAGAGAGAATTGTTTTAAATGGTAGGAGGACAATGTGCGTGTGGTTCTACGACAGTATGTACTCCCCGCTTGCCCCGCCCAAACCAATCTCTCTCTCCATTATACAAGATTCACTGAATTTCACTGTCAGCGAGAGCGATTCTTTGAGAGGAAATAGGACATACCTGAGCTTTTGAACGTGTGCGAGGGCTGGAACGCTGAGGAAGGCTTTCCAGAGCTCGAGTCGCAACAGCGGTTGCTACAGCGCTCTGAGCCTTGGCGTGTGCGGCCTTGGTTTTCTTCAGGTGAAACTGCAAGATGTAGGTCGTGGGCCAGCCTCCTTCGTATCTTCACAGGTCTGGGTATTGATCCGCCGCCTACACCGTGTTGAGAGGCAATAAAGACGAAGATAGGGACACTTACCATTTTGTGAACGGTTTCAAGATTGCTCTGATCTTGCTCTGACCAAGACTTAGTGGTGTCAAGCAGCGCATTCGCGAGAAATTCGATGCGTTCCTGACCGCGTTTTCAGTCCCTTAGAAATGATAGGTCGCAAAAGACATACCTTGATTTGCTTGGCTTCTCTCGCTTCCCAACCAGTCCAGTCCTCGATCGCGCCATGCATGTTGCTGGGCTTGGGTTTAAAGTCTGGCATGATCGGCGGCGGCGGGGGATAGGTGTGGGCGGGAAGGGTAGAGTCTACCGGCGGCAGCGTGGGATCGGCGGACGCAGGAAGAGCGAAAGACACCGTCGGCCTTGGACCGGAGCCGACAAAATCTTCAAGATCTTCATGCATCAACAGACCTTGACGCGGAGGCTTCGGCAAGTCGGTGTGGGCGAGGAGAAGGACAACAGGGGTAGGGGGATCGCCTGGTTCCGCAAAGGAAGGGGTTGGGCGCATTGTGATGAGAGAAGTAGGAGCAGGCATATGCGTAGTGTAGCGAGCTTCACCTTCCACCTCCAGTCCATTTATGGCACTTGCCGACGGCGCTATCCCCGAACATCAGCGCACGCGAGCAGTAGCGGCTAGTGTAGCGCATTGTACTTCGGGGATAACTTGATGCGAAACAATTGACCAGCGATCTTGGAGCGCAAAAAGGCAGTGCTTATCCTTGTAGTTTAGCCGAAACAATACGAAAACACCAAGAGCACGGATGAGAGGTTATCGGGCAGCGAGCTCGGTATTGTTCTCGCTCGGATATCGAGATGTAGGGTACAAGGACGAGCCGTCCTTTATTGTTTTCCCAAAGAATCAGCAGGACTTTGAGAACAGTCTATAAGACAATGGCCGGGTGGAAGATTTGAGCGCGAAACACATTATGTCTGCGGTCCATTCGACTTTGAAAGAGAAAACCTATTCCCTGAAGGCCAAGCTGGAAGGGCACTGCGGCGCGATCCTCCGACTCCAAGCAACGGACGACGGCCGACTTCTGGCGAGTGGAGGTAAGGCTCAAAACTTTGTGTCGTTTCAGACTTGAAAATCTTCTTTCATAGGTACGGATGGCACCAAAGTCTGGGACGTCGGCTCCTTGCGCGAGCTAGAGGCCCCAGGATGGTCCGAATTGCGCGGGGCGACCACAGCGCTTGTTTGTGTTCTACGGCACGGAGCATGGGTTCCTGGTGTGCTGGAAGGAAGCCAAACGCGACGTTCGTCCAGTTTTATTACTTGTTTTTACGACGTGCTCAAGCATCTCAGGGACACACGGTGTTCGAGCAGATCTCCTGTAACGAGCTGTACAAACCCGACGACAAGCCCGCCGAAGTTACTGGGCTCGCGTTCGACGCTCCCACCAATCGTCTGGCTGTTTGCCATCGCGGGGGGGTCGTCCAACTGTACACCGTCAACAAAGCAATGGCCATCAATAGTGTGTATTCGTTCGAGGTAAAGAAATTTGTGCCGCGGGCGGTGGCATTTGGCCAGATGGATGGCGACGAACGATTGGTTTTGCTGTTTGGACTGACGGGTGGCCATATGTAAGTGCTCGTTAACAATGTTCGAACTGTTGACATACCATTGCAAAGCCACAAATTCAAGGGCAACAAAGGAACTCTTGTGGGCGACGCCTGGAGTGTCGGGATGAATATGTGAGTTTATGTTCGAGCCGATGCAAGTCACCACTCACGTCTCATTAGCGGCGATGTCGCGATTGACCACAAGAAGGGGGTTCTCTGCATGGATGATCCCTCGTACGGACCCAATCTTGTTCGCCTAGACGACTGCGTGCCCCTCAAAGCCTTCAGAAATCAAGTCACCAAAAGCCGGCGAGTGCGCAACGTGGCGTTTGGGCCCGACTGCATGACTATCATCACCGGCAGCGACAACGGAGTGGTCAATATCTTCGACAGACGTAGCGGCAAGGTTGTCGAGAAGTTGAGATTGCACTCGCATGAGTGGGTTCAGACGGTTACTGTGAGTTTTCTTCTTCTTCTTTTTGAAATCGAACATTGAGCTGACGGGTAAAAGGCTGCTGAATGTGGTGGTGTTTCCATGATCTTCGCTGCAAAGTCCCGCGACATGGGAACCTCAAACGAGATTTTTGTTTGGGCGAAAAAGAACAAGAAGACGAGGTTCGGCACAGGAAGCTTCATTTGCGCTGTGCTCCTTTTCATTCAGCTGGTGTTCGTGGTGGGGGTTGTCGTTGTTGCGTACGAGGTGACTCGCGGCCCCAGATTCGCGTTCTTCCGCTAGTAGCATAGTGCTTTGCGACGGAGACAGTTTGTATAGTGTAGTCGACAATGTGAATAAGCAGTAACCCTACCATCATTGTTTAAACAATCCACGTTGAATCGATTAATCATGTTTAACTACTGTTTGATTTTAGCATAGCCGCGTACAGAGCAAGGTAAGGTGAGGGGAGTGTTTAAACATTTTGAGGGGTGTTCAAACCTGAAGCAAAAGACAAATGCTGAGACCGGGACTCGAACATAGCAATGGCCAAAGCAAATGATGTCAACGAACACAGTCCATACCACTCCACCAGACAACCTTAACTTCGAATGAAACTGTGCTGGGTAGGCACGGCTGCAATCAAGAAGACCTTATTTTGACATCTAAGTCATTCAACTCAGTGAGATTGGGATGAGAAGTGGGAGTTTGTGAAGCAGATGCAGCATCATCTTCATACATTTGCATAGTATGAGAGTTGCAAGTAACCTACTTAGTCCAAGGTTGTTGCCATAATCACTGGTTCAAGTTAGCGGGTATGTTTGTCAGATTCAGTAAACACTAAGAGGATTAAACAGGTGTTTAAGCCCACTGGTTAATCCGTGTTTAAACCATGATTAAACCATTGTCTTTATGTTTTTGTTTCTCTCCTTCAGATTTTATGCAATTGGGCTTGATCAGCTCCCTAATGCATAGCAGGAAGCTGAACTTCACTGACCAAATTTCGGATGATAAGTGTATCCTCAATATGACTTCAAGAGCAGGAGCGCTCTTTAGGGCCGGGTTGATGATTAGTTGTGGAATGAACAAGTGGCGGGTTGTCACTACGAAAACAAAGAGGGTGCCACTGTATAGCATCTCAAATTCACACACCTTCAAGATCTCTTGGTGTAGTGGTTGCCCTGTGTCTCTTAATTCTGCTTAATGCTCCAGTCGGCAGTTCGAGTCTTGCTCCTGGCAATCCTTTTTGAAATTGCGGCGGTTTAAACTACCCTCACTGTTTAAACAACTTTGAATCAATCAGTGGTTAAACTGGTTTTAACGTTCCAACGCTCATTGTTTCAACAATGATGGTAGGGATTTATGAATAAGAGTTATTCTGCGGGCGTACAACGCCGAACAGGGACACAAGCCGTGATTGTCTGCATGCGTACAACGCTGAGCAGTGGGTGAGAGCCTCTCAGAAGAGTTTCGCTGCCGACGTACAACGTCGAGCAAACGATAATCTCAGACTCGTGGTCATCGGCGCGACGTGATGTCACATGTCACACGGGTCGCGGCCTGTCGCGGCTGTTGGTGTCACTCTGTGACACTATGTCACATTTCTTCTGCGCTGCGTCAAGTGCTGCCCGACGTTGTACGTCGGCAGCATAGCCCTCTCCCGCTCACTGCCAGGTGTTGTACACTTGCAGAGACTTACGGCCTGTCTCGCTTTCGGGTGTTGTCAGCTCGACTGAGTCCGCCCATCCCAGAGTCAAGCCCCGACACCTCGGTACATCTTTTGTTATCGGCTGCGGCCTAATTGTTCACGAGCTTTTTGTTCTCTAGGCTTTTTGTTCTGCTGTCCTTAAAAACGCGCCAACTATGCTCGACTCCTCGCTTCGAAATGAGCTCCCGCTCCCGCCAGTCTGCATCGCGTAGCTCTCGGACCTCAACCGCCTTTGTTTGTGAGTACAGTACTGCCTACCCGGCCCGTCCACAGGAGAGATTGGGCTGATGTATTTCTCAGATCCCCCTCAGGTTTACCGCTGCTTAGTGCGCTGCACTAATTGCGGGGTGTCGCTATATGCGCCCCCTCCAAACTCGAACTCCAACCCACGGTGCGCTAATTGCGGGCAGTCGCTTTATGCGCCCCCTCCGAGCCCGACGTACTTCCATGACGCTCCTGCTCCTGCTCCGGCGCCTCCGCCTGTGTCGCCCCCGTCCCCTGCTCCTCCCGGTGGCCCGCAACCTCCGATAGCTCAGGCGAATGCTCCGGCGCCCAATGGTCAGTTCGTCTCAACCCTCATCTTGTTCATCACTCACTCTTCGTCTCAGATCGTCTTTTCCCCCCTATTCCATTCCAGTTCATTGTTACCCTACTTCTCCTCCAAATACTGTTTTCCGGAGATTGGCGGCACCTCGTTTTGCCATATGTGATCTGCTTTATTGTGTATTATGATCAACTGTAGACCTTGTGCTCTGCCATCAATACTATGCTCATCATGCCAACTACCTTCCCCATTTATCAGAACAATAGAACTTGTGCTTTAAAACGAGTTTCGCCTGTATCCTGCCGACCAAAATCGTCCACTCTACCCTTGCGCTACCCTCAGATTTGAAACTGCTCGACGTCGTACGTCCGCAGAATCAGACTTGAGACTGCTCGACGCAGAATCGGTCGCAATGCCACAGGCGCCGCGTACATGGCGATGTGTGGACTGCCCCAAGGAAGGCTTCACCCACCATATCGCATTCATCAAACGAACGGAGCACCAGCTAGAAATCAACGACTTTTTGGAAAGCCAGATTGAGGTGCCTCTCGACGACCTTTCGAACATGTTCACTGGACTTGTCGTCACCGACGACGGACCCGACGTCTATGGACAGCAGCATTCCAAGTTCTTCAGCTCTCGCGACGACTTCCAGGCCTCCTGCGCCGATGTGCCAGACACTTTCCGTCCCATTTCAAACACGGAAGCGATGGCGGATATACAGTCTGTTGTTGACGCGCCGCCGCCGCTACGTGTGGCGCCTCCCACGAGAAAAGAGCGGCGGGAAGCTACCCTCACCGAGCTTTTGGAGAGCATTCGTACAGCTCACGAGTCTTTGGATCTAGTTTATACGTTGTATGGGGAGAACGATGATCACGAGTCTACTCGTCTTGCACTTGATGCCGCCGCTGAGATCGTCATTGACGCTGGCAAGCTCCTGGCGAGTCTTAAAGCTTCAAAAAGAGACGAAGAGCTGGGTAACATGTGGGACGAAGCCTACGCCGAAGCTCAAGCACTCGATTCACTTGTCGACTGCGTTGCAGCCATTCTACCGCCAGCCCCTGCTGATACCAACCCAGTCGAGTATGACACAGGTATGACGCCTCTTTGCAGACCTCCGCCGATATAAGACTAATCTTTTCTCAGAGCACCACTTTGAAAATCCTCTGCTCCGTCTCGATACCGTGGCTCAAATATTTATCTTGTTTGCTATCATCGCCAACGTCATCATTGGGGTGGCTGCCAACCCCTGCAACTTCCTCATTGACACGGTCAACATGATAATCCGACTCACGATGTCCCTATCTTCCTCCCCTGGCGCAGATTATAATGCTAAGCAGCGCGACGTCCTGTCTCAGCTCCCAATGACTTTGGAGAGCGCGCTGAAGGCTTTTAAACTGGATCCAAAAACAAGAGTCCTTGCTGTATGTCCGTCTTGCCACGACACACACGAGCCACGGACAAATCGACTCACCGGAGAGCCCGTATATCCCGCTCGTTGTGAAAACCCCGTTTTCCGTGACAAGCATGGTGCTGCTGTTCCTTGCGGCGAACCTTTGCTCGCCGAACGTTACTCCAAGATGCGCCCCATCAAGCCTTTTGTTTTCCCTGACTTCGTCGATCATTTATCTTCCATCCTCTCTGATCCTGAAGTCGTCAAGATGTGCAATGATGCGTGCGACAGAGCTTGGGCCGCCGTACAGGAAAAACTGTCTCAGGATCCGGATGGACCCGTGTCAGAAGATGAGGTCAACAACGTCTTTGAGGCAGAGTTTCTTCGCACCATCAACGGACCCGTTCCCGACCAGCTTTTCATCAAGAGGGGAGATCGAATGAGACTTGCTTTCCAAGTCCTTTTAGATTTCTTTAACCCTCACGGCATGAGGAAACGGGGCAATCACGACTCGATCGGAATTCTAGCCGTCGTCAATCTCAATCTCCCAGAGGACATTCGCTACAAACCCGAGTTCATGTGGCTTAGTATCATTCTTGGTCCGCACGAGCCCAATCACGACCAGATAGGCTCCTATGTCCGTCCCCTCATGGACGTCTTCGTTGCAGGATGGCAGCCTGGGCTTCGTTTGTCTCGCACAGGACTGTCTGAGTCCCCGTCCTCGGTCGACATTGCTATCGCAATCAATGTTAACGACCTTCCAGCCACTCGGAAAATTCTGGGTCTTGCCGGCGTCGGATCCCACCATATTTGTACAGTCTGTAACTGCACGGGAGTGGAGCATACGCATCGCACCGACCTTGACAACCCTGCTTGGACGCGGAGGGATCCCCAGCAGCTGCGTCGGTGGGCATACGCTTGGAAGGACGCATCTTCGCAGGCAGAGCGCGATAAGATCTTCAAAGAACATGGCGTGCGATGGTCTGAGTTTTGGCGTCTACCGTATTGGGATCCAACGCGGATGGGGGTGGTCGATCTGATGCATTGTGTTTTGGAGGGGTTGGTACATTATCACTGCCGTCGAGTCCTTAGAATAGACGCCGAGGTCGCCAAAAAGAAGGAGGTTGCCGGGATCGCCTTTGACCACGACTGGTGGGAGTATGATCCCAATGAGTGTCCTTCCCAGTATCTGCTGAAGAATCCTGAGAAGGAAATTGGGCAGATCCGCTCCATCCAGGCCAAGCTCGTTCAAGCACTTGTCGACGAGGTGGATGAGAATATGGATGAGGATATGGACTCCGACGTTGACATGCCCGATGCCCCCCAGGACGTTGCTATGCCCGATGTCCCCACGAACGACGTCCCCGCCATCAGCGAGGAAACCATGTACGATGCTCTTCACAACAACAATCGTCCGGCTCTTCGTTTTGTAGCATACTCTCTCGGGCTCGATCTCGAAGGCGCGAAGACCAAGGCTCACTATTGCGAGAAATTGATGGCCTGGGTGAGTGGTTTTGTTCACATCTTATTACGCCAATATTTATCAATGCCACAGCGTCGAACTAAACCTCGTAAAGGCGACGGCAACTTTGTTCCAAAGGCAATCACTCTCCAGCAGATCAAATTCATACAACGCGTGATAAAGAAAACGCATCGGCCGTCCTGGATCAATTCCGTGCCACCCAACTATGGGGAGAGCAACGCCGGTAGTGTCAAAGCAGACGAGTGGCGCACTCTCGCCTTTCTGTATCTCCCCATCGCGCTCATCCTGATGTGAGGGGATCGACCAGAGGATGCCGAGACGCCACGCCTCCTTGCAATGCTCGATCACAGCATGGCCCTATTCCAAGCTGTCATCGTCGTCTGCCGCTACACTATGACCTTCGACCGCGCAACCAGGTACCGTCGCTTCCTGAAGGCGTGGGTGGACGGGCTTCCTGTGCACTATCCCCATACACAGAATCATGCCAAACGACCCAATATCCATGTCGCGTTCCACATTTATGATTTCCTCCTGCTTTTCGGCCCTGTTGTCTCGTGGTGGTGCTTCCCTTTCGAGCGAATGATTGGCTATCTGCAGAAACTTAACACTGGCAGTCATATAGGAGGGGAACTCGAAGGCACATTGACGAGGTCTTTTTTCCGTGCTGCAGCTGTGCGGCGACATCTCCGCCGCCCGAACTGCTCGGAGGTACTTAAACAGTTCAAAGCCATATTCGATCGAGCTTTCACGCCCCGAAGCGAGTCCGCAGACTCTCCTCCTCTCGCCGTAGACGGTGAACGTGCCCACTACACGTACAATGGCCACACATTCTCTCGTGCATCCACTCATATCGGCAACAATCTCATCCTCTATTACCCCTCTTCCTCGGCACCCGACCTAGTCCCCGGCAGCATTCAAAAAATCATCTCCCATGGAGAGTCGACAACGTTCGTTGTTCGCCGCCAGGCGCCTTTGCCTGCCGGCAAGTCGGATCCTTTTTTGCGTTATTTCCCTCACTTCCCCGCCCAGACCTACTCTTCCAAAATGCTGCCCATCACCGATACGATCGAACCATACATGGTAGCGTCCCAGTGTGCACGCTTCGAGTTCTCAGACGATCGAGCTGTATACGTTAATCTATCTAGACACTAATAAATTTCTTCCTCTCGCCCTTTTCGGAATGAGGTCACGAAATGAGGTCACCGCCACTCGGTCCGTCTTCCGATTGACACAATATGTCAATCAACTATGCTATGCACGGCTTACTCGTTTAATAACCGGCTAATTATTTACACGTTTGTAGACTCCAGTCTACCTAGGTCTACCAAATCTCTCAGAATCTCTGTAATGTTTGTAGCTCCCGGAATTCCGCCAAAGTCATCAACTTCGAATTTTTCCCGATGGTATACGGAGCACGACTCGCAACAGTACGGCTCTTTCCACAGGTCAGCGATTTTAAAGAATTTGTGTACAACACGCTCTGAAGCCGACTTTTTTTCTAGGAAATTGAAACCAATGCGCAAGACTCACCGAGTTTACGAGCGTGCAGCGTCGGGATGACCGTGATCAGCTCGAGGTCGGACAGGTAACATTGGCGCCCCCATTCGATGAGCCGACTGTCGGGATCGTTTGAAAATCCCGCCTTGGACTCGATGCTGCCGTCCGAATTTTCTGTCTCCATCCAATATACGTATCCTGGCCCGTCTGCAGCAGACGGAGGGCGTGCGAGTGCAGCGTACAGCTCGTTTTTGGTATGAATGCGCGAGTATTTTGTGGACTCCGAAGGCAAGATTGCGTCGATATGTATTAGAGCTAGAATGGTAAGACCCTTACATTGCACGAAGTC
This sequence comes from Favolaschia claudopus, assembly GCA_037176885.1. Taxonomy (NCBI): domain Eukaryota; kingdom Fungi; phylum Basidiomycota; class Agaricomycetes; order Agaricales; family Mycenaceae; genus Favolaschia; species Favolaschia claudopus. Next base: position 190,644 of record JAWWNJ010000123.1, read on the forward strand.
TGATTTACTCACCGGCAACTAGTTGACGGTGCGAGAGGGGCGTATAGACAGTCGACATGTGCAGTCGAACTTGAAAGCAAAGCGGGTTTCGTCGTAATCAGGCGCACGAGTAAACGGTGTGAGTGGTGGAAAAGTTTGTGTGGGAAACGAGTGAGCGGGTGTGCAACTATAGCGCCGATGAATGCCTCTTCTTCTACATCCACCACCTACAATTCGCCGCCGCCGCCGTCGACTACAACAAACTGTTATCAATCATGAAATAAACATCACAACGCGCACCAACTGCTCACGGGAATACGGTGTCGGCACTGGGGCTCTGTCGTCGACGAGACAGACGGCGATCAGCGCGGACAAGCTGGTAACGAACTCGTTCGATGGGGATTGAGGCGATTTGGGATGCGTCCAAGTATGGGGCGAGGGATGCGTTCGGGTGGAGGGACGTGGACAAGCTGCGTGCGGATTTGTTTTTCTTTCTCAATACGAAGACAGCCGATACGCTCTTCAGATTCACGGGGAGGAGAAAGAGGTAACGAAGGTCGGCGGCGGGAAAGACATGAGGCTCCATTCGGTTGCGTCACTTCGGAGCACTTGACGTCACTTAACATTATTTCTCACCACAAGTTTGGCGTGGAATTTTTCCCAAGTGCTCCAAAGTGACGCTAAATGACGCTAAGACACGACAGCCGAATGGAGCCTGAAAGAGTCGAAAGAACAGGAGTACCTTGATTTGACGGACTCGGTATCACTTGTCTGCAGCTGAAGGAAAAGGTGGGGGAGTTTGGGAGGGGTTGAAGCTGGCGCCGGGAACGAAGGATGTGTTTGATATTGTTTGGGCTGCGAACGGCGTGCGATTCCTCATCTCTTTATCTCTTTCTTTGCTTACCTCTGTGCAGCCTCGTCGACTCCTCGCGCACGCATGCGACTCTATCTCCACCCCCATGACAAGCCCATACGACACCCTCGGCCCCGACAACTTCCGACTTCACCTACGCCCTCTTCAAGTCTGAATCGCGCGTCATTCCGCGAACGCCGTCAACGAATCGCTACAGAATCAAGGAATCGAACGAACGAGTACTCCAGAGAAATGCAGGGGGACACTGGTGAATGCAAGAAAGTGGAGGAAACTGAAAAGGTACGTCGATGCCCGCATCATCTCATCCTCCTCAAGATATCTCTCATCGGTACCATCCAGGCACCGGTCACCGCCGCTCACGACGCCGCCCGCGCATCAAGTAAGTATATCGAGTTATCCTATCGCTTTGGATGACATCTCGATTTCACTTGTTCCAGCCTGCCTCTCCGAATCCCATCCACGGCCCTAGCGCGCTGCCGCCGCTATATTCCTATTCACCGAGACCACACATTCCTCGCCCTCGTGTTCGCCCCCACTCGATACCGCCGCCTACCTCCTCGAGGGCCGACACGCGCTACGCCGTTCGCCGCTAGCCTTAGCTAGCGACTCCTTCTTCCGCACGTGTGCGGCTCCGCATCGCTCCTCTGGACGTATGAGCGCACCAAGTCGTTGAATGCCGTTTGAAATGAAAGCTACGATCGCCCTCCACTTCTTTCCTCCACATCCGCACTGCCCTCTGCATCCTCGGCGTCTTCCCCCTCCCATCCGCTTCTTCCTCTTCCCGCAACAGCTTCTCCACCACCTTCTCTTCATCATCCCACCCCCATCTACGTTGCGTTCGTGCACCATCAGTCGGCACGTCAGATTCGTTCAGTTTCCCAAAACAACGGCGGCTCCGTACTACTTTCAAGCTCACCAACAACGACAAACGTTTTGTCTGTCGCGCGCGCGCTCTCAATTCTCTGAGCGCTTCTTCCTGTCGCGTCGCAACCTGCGCGGAGACCTCGATCATCGATTTCAGAAACGTTGTGATTTCTAGGTTTCGAGGTGCGTTCACTAAACTATATCCATTTTCATACCTCTGACGCAGCTTGCACCCGTAGGTCTCCGCTCGACTGCACGAGTTACGGGGTTGCACACCCCACTACCTGTCACTGGCTCCTTCGCGTCCGCAACGCATTCGCCCGGCCCCAACACGCCTCACTCTCAGCTGCCGATCACACGACATCCGCCTCGTCACCAGCACTCACATTCACACCTTCCACTCTTTTGACGATCGTCTGCGGATCGTCTGCAGATGGTCCGCAGACGATCCGCAGATAGATTTATTGTCGCATGAAACGTCAAATTTCCAGTTGGATTTCTCCAGCCCGTAAACGAGTCCGAAAACTCTACATTTCTTGCACCTAAAAATGTAATCGGAAACCCCAGGTATCTTGGTACGTTTCCTGGGCCACTATACATGAAGTTTACTGTCTTATTTATCATCAACAGAGAGTCTACAAATCATATTCCATTTATCCGGTGTAGAAAACCGTCATGATATAATACATTTCTCGGACTTAGATTTGAAACAAGTAGTTATATATTCTAGTTATGTTTATAGCTTCAATAAATCATATGTTTCTTAACTGTTTTCCTGAGCAATGATTCCCAATAAGAAACGTAGCATAAATAGTATCACTTCCGGCGCCAAGAAATTGAGGAAACGGCGCTGTGAATACTGGGACGCAGGTGCCGGCGTCCAAAGAGAGCCAGCAGCAGCGACGCTGCGAGAATGAGGGATGGAGTATTCAAACTCCGATCAGTCCCTTGCCGAACATGCCACCGGTCAATTTGCCGGTGTCTCCAATTCCCGAATTTCCTGATGTTGCGGCATTTTTTTGGAATTACAACTCGCACCGGAAAGTGTGACGTGACAAGTGACTGTCGTCACGCTTTCCGGTTCGGACGTATTCGGACATCGTCGGTTTTACCCCCCATAGCATGTAAAGTCAATCAAGAAACCTCGGAGAGATGGCTCCGCGCAGCGGGCCACGCGGCGAGCGCTGGCACCACGCAGTGGGCCTTCGCGGCGAGCGATAGCACCACGCAGTGGGCCCTAGCGGCGAGCGGTAAGCCCCGCGCAGCGGTCGGGGTCTGGGGTGGAAAACCCCAGCCGTCCGGGCCGGCGCCCGCAACCCAATCTCGTCTTTCTTTGATTTATCTTGTATGTTTAATAGTTCATATTTGTACAACAGTAACTTGACCACAAAAAAAACACAAGTAAATACAAAAAAAGGCCCCGCGCCAACGGAAAAGGCCAGCGCAGCGAAGAGGCCAGCGCCAGCGAAGAGGCAGCGCTAGCGAAAATGGAGGGTCTGGGGGGGAGCACCGTTCCCCCCAGAAAAGCTCTGGTCAGTCGTGGGAGTGTGTGACTGTCACGTCACACTTTCCGGTGCCGGTTGCAAGTCCCATTTTTTTCGGCAAAGCTGAACTCGGCTCAACAGAACTACCCGGTGCATGAGATTGAGATGCTTGCCGGGGTAGAGGCGATGCTGCGGCATCGAGACATCCTACAGGGATGTAAGTTTACCTGGGTTAACGGATCATAAAGGTTGAATTCATTTATTGAATCAGGACAACGACAACCCCGTTGGACAACCGTTGAATCGAGAAAATATCGTGCTTTAATTTCGAGGTTAAGTATGTACCTGGGACCGAAAATGTCCTAGCCGATGCTCTCTCTCGCACTTACTCCAACAAAGCCCTGTAAGGGGAGAAGGGCCCAGGAGCCAAGTCGATAACAAACCTGGGGATCAGAGATCCCCAGCGGACTGCTTATATACAAGAGGTGACGTAAGATATAACATAAGTGAGCACAGCATGATGTCTTGGAGACAGAGAACTTCTGCCCAAGTCATAGCTGTGGAGTCCCCTGACATCACCCCCTCTTCAAGATTCGTCGCCTCGATGAAGACCAAAGCCCAGTAGAATGAACGATCTTTCAAAATCCTGGATCGCCACGGAAGAGTAGGTTGCCCTGGGAGTCAATCCGCGTATCAGACGCAGACACTGCACCGCCTCGCCGTGCCGTCTGTGGTCGACATCCCCTTTCAGGTCGAATAGCATCAATGGCCATAGGCGAAGGAGCTACTGAACGTGGAGAGGGGGACGGGACGGCAGTGGACATGGCCACCGAGGGGGCATAAGGAGTAGAGCTGGGGCGGGGAGTAGGAATTGGGGACGCCATTACCTGCGTAGGAATAGAGATGGTGGCAGGGTTATGGGGTAGGGAGTGAGAGGCGGGGTAGGAAGACTCCTGTGGTGCAAATCGCACCCCAGACTTCCTTGGCTGTGTAGCGGCACCTGGGTGCGGCTGAGCACTGGCCGCTGGAGGGGGCGGAACCGGAGCTGGTGGCTGAGACGGGTGGACGGGGTGTGCGCGGTTCTTCAGCGGGCGACAGCCCTCGCCAGAAGCGTTCGGCAAAACCGGCACCGGGCCAGGAGGGGGAGGGGCAGGGTCCCCTGAAAGGCGTGACGGACCTTTCTTCTTAGAGCGGATACGCTTACGCATGAAACGCTTCCCAAGCGCAATTAGCGCTTCACCGATTTGCTGGTCGGTACCGCGGATAGATACACGGCGCTCCAAGGGGGAAGCCTTATCAGTATAGGCTCGAGGTTGGGCGCCGGAGATGTCGTGCGACTGATGGAGACCCTTACCACCACGGCCAACGATATGCCCGATGACCGAGTCAGGCACCACAAGCGTACACGAGTAGCGGGACGGTGAGTCCTCTGCAGTAGGGAGGGTTTCGGCGAGTGGTATGGCGGTGTGGCCAACAGCGATGATGGCAGGGGTAAGCTCTAGCGGCCCTCGCAGCCTCAACGAACTGAGGACGGGGTTCTTTGCCCGGTGGCGCGACCCAACGGCCGCGTGCCTGCCCTTCCTGTCCGCCACCAAGAGCCCAGCAACGTTCCTTCGTGTGGCCGCTGACAGAGCAGTTGCTACAGATGATACTATTGGTAGCCGCTGCGAGCGCATTGGCCACGCCGCCTTGATCATTTGCCGCCTCCTCCCCGTAGGTGATTTCCCAGTACGTCGTCAATTCGTTAACAAGCTCGAAGGTATGCTTGAAGTTCTGGAGGCCGAGAATGGATCCACGGAACTCGGCCTGCGGCAGCGATTGGAGGATGATGGAGTTCATCTCGGCGTCGTCAATCCTTCCTCCAACGCGCACGACTTCAGCGCGGAGCTTCGTGAGCTGGTCGATGTGAGCACGAAGGTGACGTCCATCCTTGCACTTCACAGCACGCAGCTTCGTGAACGCCAGACCTTTCAGAATTTCGGAGGAACGGTTAAACTTCGTGTTGAGGGCAATCCACATTGTGCGCGACGTGTCTGTAGGTGAGAGTTCTTGTGACTGTCGCTTCATTCACGCTTGGTTTATTGATAGAGAGGCAGCCATAGTTAGGTGTGGGTGAGGAGAAGACGCCGGGGAATCTAGCCGGCTGCACTCCTGGTCGTGGGGCGACGGGATGCACGCGAAGGCACCCAAGAGAGAAGACGCCAGGCGAGGGCATCACAAGAGACCACGACTAACCCAAAAGAAGGCGGCTGCTGAGATAATTCAGGTAGTAGGCGTCTCGGAAGATAATTAGATCAAGATTGAACTCGGTTGAAATTCCTGCCGATGAAAATCATTCCCGAGGAATTTACGGTGTCGGTCTTGCTTATATCACTGTATCATGAGCCCATGAGGATACCAGCGGCATTGGCTATAGCAAATGACCTCAGTGTAACGAGTTTAAGTTATTCCACAGGAATATTGGAGTAAAACCACGGAATATCTTCTAAGCTGAAAAAGTTTGCGGGCGGTTGTCAATACCCTTGTTAAAAGTAATTCGATGCGCAATGAAAGTCTTAGACTCGTAGGATGTGAGCATACAGTCGCTGAAATGAAGTGGCCGGGCTCGAAGAGGGATTCCCAGGCAAAGGCTGCGGTTCCACATAGCAGATACAACAGCGCGGATATTTAGCGGTTAAGAATACGGTTTTGGTTGTAACACGTCTCTCTTCCCAATAAGGCTTGCCTGAGTTCCATTATCAGGAGTTTGGACTCATGAGCGAGTTGAACCAGATCAACGTAGACAGCCGCTCTTCCGGAACACTGTGAATTGAGAGGGAAGAGTCTCAGCGTCGACTACATTTCATGAAAAACTGTAAGAATAATATATGCGCCGTGAAGGAAGGTCGCCAGCATATATCCACCGCGAATTACGCCAGTCAGGGATGAGAATGGTAGGAAAGACTGGTATCCTTAGGTTGGTGATGGTCCCGAATACCAAATCTCGAAACTGAACTGGTTATGGCGACTTGAAGCCTCAGGACAAGGTGATATAAAGTTGAACCAAATCCAGCTCTTCGCAAGAGTTCAAATTTGAAGGTAATTTCTGACCAGTCAGATGTCCGAGTCAAGAGTGGTCAAGTCCCAGTAGAGTTTATCGAGTCAAGAGTGGTAAAGTTCAAGTAGATCTCAATCAGGTCAAATTTGAATTCGGATAGATGGAAGCACGGAATCGGAAGATCAAGACAGAGAACAAGATCCAACGGAGTCAAGACAGGGAACAAAATGGAACGGAACCAATACATGGAAACAATTGGGTAAGATCAACAAGGAGCGATACTTTGAACTGAGCGCGTATTTAATAGGACCGATGAGAGTGAGCCCATCGCCCGAATTGGTTGAGGCAGTAAATGAATACACAATGCATTATCAGGTGTACCTGGGCCCGTGGTCGGAGTGAAATATTTCGAGCAACGTGGTATTCAGCGAGCACTCGCTCTCAAATGATGCGGCAGTGGTCGTGAAGATAGGAACTTGACAGAAGCTGAACAGTCAACCATGGGTAGGCCTTCTATACTGACGAACGATTAAATCGTAGGTGATACCGCAGAAGTCAATCGACAGTATCGGAACGAAGAACGAGATATTCGAAACCAGGTAAGGACAAATGCGAATATCGCGAGATTCGATAAGGAAACCTTGAAAGAGCCAGGAAAATAAAGGTGAAACCGTCGACGATGGATTAACCAATTCGGCAACACAAGTAAGGCAGACTCAAGGCTTAGCAGGAGACTTAACGGGAAATTCATGGGATAAGAGCTCCGCCGTTCAAGAGTGCTGGGAGCATGAGGCAAAGCCAAAGCGCATCGACATCCGGGCGGAATATCGCTCTAGGCCAACCCGCGTATTCGTAATTATAATGTTGTCGACATGAAAATCCAGACCAATCTAAATCACAGAATCTGGGAGGCTGCAGACACCAGCTGAAATATTTCGAGACAGATGTTCAAGTCCCAGATTGCAGTGTAGATGCAGACAAACTTGAAGCCTGAATCATTGGAGAATGTAACAACCAGCTCGTCGCCAAACGAAGAGTCGCAACGCACGCTCGCCAAGAGTGGCAATCAGGAAGGCGTAAAATTGGGGTTGTAACCCAACGAACGACGAGTGAAAAATCGGATAGATACAGTAAAACATTAGGAATAAGGACATGGCAGGATACGGAATGTAGCTCGAGAAATGAGTTGTGGTGGAACATCCGAAGATCAGCCTTGGACGTGAGAATGACCTACCGTTTTGAATTTTGGATATTCGCAGGAAGATACAATCGGAGGAAGAGATTTTTTGCATGCGATAATATAGACGCTCCAAGCAAAATAACGGCGAGAATGTGGAGTAGGCGTGTTCGAAGTATTACTTCTTAAGTACGAGATGAAACCAATTCGCGTAAGAACAAAATGTAGGACGGTGGTAGATACCTTTGGACATGTGTCCATGAATCAGAAACCTTGAGGTTGCAATATTTGCGGCGAACGTAAACCGATGAAATGGATGAAAAGAATATGTTTATGCTTGTGGGTGTAAGTGGCTTGAGAATTAAGGTGGATGTAAGCGGGCAGGTAATGTCATAAGTCGCGAGGAACTGAAACACTTCTAAGTGCGGGAGCAACCAGAGTAGCAGGCAAAGCACATGTAGTTGTGTAGCCGCAGCGCCAGCGTAAACGGCAGGGAACATGAATCAACCACGTCGTATAACGGGCACAGTAGATGCGGGGCTAGAAGCCAAATACAGCGTCCGAGAAGGACAGCCTCTGAGATGGAGACGCTCACACAGTCGTGGACTGAAAGGTAAAATAGCATGCAGAGCGTACTAAGTAGCCGATCTGGGGGGGAGGTATTCATGTAACTGGTCATTGTCGAGGTTCTCGCCATCGCCAGGTGCCCAAAAAATATCGTGTCAAGTTCGAAGACCGAACAAGTGATTGTGGACTCGCAGGTGCACAAAAGCACTGTGTCGCGTGACAACGATCACATTGACGAGCCGCAAGGTTGGAGTCGGAGATTGTAGGTGCATTAGAGCGAGACCATACCCTGCTGTATGAGCTTGTGCATGCAAGTGCAGGTATATCCGAGTCTCATGTGATTCATGGTAGATGCATGGGGACGCTGGCAATGTAATCGCATGTAGGCGCGGGCGGATGTATCGCCGTAGGAGACGGATACAAGCGTCGCGCATGTAGGCGCAGGCAGACGTATCGCCGTAGGGGACGCATATAAGCGTAGGTGCCTGTAGGCACTGGCGGATTTATCGCCGTAGGGACGCATATAAGCGTAGGTGCATGTAGGCACTGGCGGATTTATCGCCGTAGGAAAACGCACGTACGTGTAGGTGCATGTACTTAGGCACTGGCGGATTTATCGCCGTAGGAAACACACGTAGGCGTAGGTGCATGTAGGCACTGGCGGATGTATCGCCGTAGGAGACGCACGTAGGCGTAAGCGCATGTAGGCACTGGCGTAATATCGCCGTAGGAGACGCATGGAAGCGTAGCGCATGTAAGCGCAGGCGGATGCTTCGCCGTAGAAGACACATGTAAGCGGAAGTGCATGGAGGCACTGGCGAATTGCATCGCCGTAGAGGACGCAGTGATTAACCCCGTAGAAGAGGCGCGTCGGCGGGAAAGTTGGGTGAACACGCAGTAGGCAATGAATGGAAGTGCATAATATAACAGCAGGGGGAAGCACATGTAGACGGGGAAACATGTGTATGATCGCAGAAGATTGTAGCATTATGAAATAAGGATCGAAACAAAGCACGGAGTGGATCGAAGTGGAATATATCAAGCGCAATTGGAGTAAAGTGGAGGGATATGTATCAAGAAGAAAGACAGAATGAGAGGACTCACCTGGTTCACAGCTCCCTGTCGTCGTTCTTGATTCCTAATCACAATCCGAGACCCAGGCAGAGATGCTAGCTCCAAGTCCGAATAGGGGTATCATTGCAGGCGTAGAGTTCGCATAGCTACCGGACAAAAGTAGCAAATAAATTAAGCATAGGGCATACCCTCAGTAGGAAGAGGTGTAATAGTTGTATACGGCAAAAGGGGTCGGATGTGCCGACTTCACAGAACCTGGCGCTGTAGCCATAGAGTCGTGTCCGGGGAAGAGTGAGCTCCAGAATGCAGCTAAGGAAAAAGAAATCTTGAGGGATCCAAAGCCCGAAGGTGTGTCGAATGAGCTCGAGGGCGTCGTGCCGTGTGCTCGACATGAGCGTCGAGAAGAGGAGAGTCACGTCACACGTCACGTGCACTCCGCTTGTCACAAGACATTGCACTCCTCTCGCAAGCTCAGGAGTCCCCACCATGCGCCTTGGGGTCCTTAACGTTCTGGTACAACATCGAGCCCATATGACCGTCACGAAGGTCCCATTCTTCCTGCGATGGAGTGCGGGTGTTCGCCAGCGATGAGGTTTGACCAGCAGTCGAGATGCTCGGGTTGTAAATGCTCGTAGCTGGGATCACGGACCCGGGCGGAGCCGCACTATGGGTAGGGCGTGGAATGGTACCATTAATGTATCCCTCGTACCCTTTTCCACGAGCGAGACTGATCATGGTGTCTTTGAAGGTCGGCCAGTTGTCGTCGCCGAGCTGCTTCTCAGCAGGGAGGATAATGATGGAGGATTGCGACATGGGGAGTATAATAATTCAGGAGGGGAAACCGGTGAGTCTTCAAGGTGTGTTGCGCTAAAGCAAAGCTGATTCTGGGACAGCACGCCGTATCTCGCTCTGACTGCGAATCTGTAGAGAATACGATGTGAGATAAGGTCCTCAGCCTGCACACCAATAAGGCAGAGACTCAATGATATTAACCTGTAGAGAATACGATGTGAGATAAGGTCTACAGGTACTGTAAGTGTCCGAAGATAAATATATAAGTAAGAACGAGACGTACCCTCAGCCTGCACACCAATAAGGCAGAGACTGAGGGACGTTGTGATGGGGTCGCTAGTATATAACGGTTGCTCTTGCGATCGAAACTGAAACGGTAAATAAGAAATAATGGAAACAAAGCACGGAAGCGGAACTGGACGCCAACGTCCTTGAAAGGCAATAAGCCTGCGTCAACATGATCCATTCATGCTCTGAGTGCACGTTGTCACTGCGCCAGAATAGAATCCAAGTGTTGCTAATTGCGGGGGCCGAGGTAAAAGCTTTGTCTGAATCTGCTTCTTCAAACCGAACATATTTCTTTTTGAGCGGGACGGGTGAAAAGCGACGATGAGGAAACGGGGTAATCACGACTCGATTGGAATCCTGGCCGTCGTGAACCTAAACCTTCCAGAGGATATTCGCTACAAACCCGACTTCATGTGGCTCAGCATCATCCTTGGTCCTAAAGAACCCAACCATGACCAGATCGGCCCTGTGATGCGAGTCGTTTCGGCGGCTTCTTGGGAGTGAGGAAGAGGGTGACCTGCGCTATTGAGGCGCAGAGGTCGTGAGTTGAAGGACGAGCGCGTCGGGAGCGCTCGACATCGTGGTATCCCTTCGACGAGGGACCGTGTTACCCGCGGTCGGAGCCCCTGCAACACCGGGGCCATGGAGCAGTTTGACGCGCGCTCAGGCAAGCAGGGGGCCCAACCGGTTCTGCGGTTCGCAGAGGAAATCTCAGTCTTCACTCATCGTAGTTGATAGCAAAGTAAGATTAGATTATGTAATCAAATGAATATCTAATCTCAGTAAGTATTCAAGTAAGTAAATTGTAAGTAAGTAATGGCCACGGCCGCGTATCAAACAAAGAGAAATATACGCCGTATCACAGTGCCCCCCTGCGCGTTAGTGTCCATTTACTTCTATTGGGGTCCCATCCTCGCGTCTTCGTCATCCTCGTCTGCCCATCCAGCGCCGCCGTCCTCCTCCATCGGCTCCACGTCCTCGTCATTCTGCCTGTCTTGTCTTTCTTCCTCCTCCGAAATTTGCATTGGCTCTCCGTTTTCCTCCGCTTGAGCCGCTCGTTGCCTTTCCCGCGATTCCAATTCCCGGTACATCACCGCAATGAGTTTCAAAGCTCTCTGCTTGGTGCCCGATCGGTTACCCCGCTTAGCCTTCTTTTTGGCCGGCGTCAACGCGTTCTCCCCTTCCGACAGCTCTCCTTCCTCTGGGAAGAGGTCTCGTCGTTTAGAAGGACTGGGGAGTTTTGGGCCGCTCACGCGGCCTAACAGGGATCGCGGAGGCGGCTGAAGGCGATCGGCTAGTGACGCGGGCGGCGATGTGAGGCGTGAACTCAAGGATGGCCCGCCCAGTCGCTGCAGCAAGGGTGTGCTAGTTGGGGGCTGCAAGCGGTTAAACAGGCTGAGCCCCATGGCTCGAGGCTGCGTAGGGGGCAATAGCGATGATGAGGCAGCTGCAGGGACGAGGGTTCGAGGCGGCGAGCGCAAACGCTGAGAGAGCGGCTGGCGGCGCGCAGGCGGAGCTCGGTCTACCTTTCCGGATGCTTTCGCCGCAGGAGGCGGAGATGGTCTGCGGTAGTCGCTAGAGCTCGTGGACGAGTACGAAGGCGATTGGTGTCTGCGATGGGAGCGACGGTAAGATCGCGAACGACTGCGACGGTGATGGCGATGATGACGCCGTGAACGGGAGTGGCTACGGCTGCGTCGTCGTGATCGTCTGCGTCTGGAATGCGAGCGAGAGCGGCGGTGTCGATGGCGATGCGAACGAGAATAGCTACGAGAGCGGGAGCGAGAGTAGGATCGCGAACGATGACGGCGACTCCGGGAGAGACGAGAGGCGGACCGCCTCGATCGTCGCTGACGAGTGTGAGATCGTCGGCGAGGGTGACGACATCGCGAATATGAGGTAGAATAGGAACGCGAGCGACTGTAACGTTGGGAGCGATGCGCTCGCGGGGAAGGGTCTCGACGTTGGCGTGAAATGGAACGAGAACGAGACCGAGACCGAGACCGAGACCGAGAGCGAGAGCGAGAACAAGAACGAGAATGATAACGGGAACGAGAACGGGAACGCTGGTCCAGAGGAGCCTGAGGTTCGAGCGCAGGTGGTGGAGGCTTTTCTGGGGTACGAGAGAGGCTTCTTCCCCTCATTTCTACCTCGGGCACCTCCTTCGCTGGACTTGATGCTACCCCAGGGTCCTGAGTAAGGGGGTTTGCGGCGAGGCTACTCTAGTCGGAGGGATCGTGGATGAGGAAGGAACTGTGGAGGAGCTAGCCGCCAGAGTAGCGGACGGAGAAGGAGTAGCGGCGTTCCCCAACGCGCTACTCTCAAGCTTAGGGTCCGTCCAGATGTCGCGAGCCGGCGACAACGTCATAGCGAATAGTTTCTCGTCAACATATTCGACCCGAAGACCGTATTGCAGGGTGTACAGAGTTCCAAACGCTCGGCTAGCCTCGGAGGTGGTCGCGAAGCAGACCCATACGCTGTTTTCTTCACAAATAATGAAGGTCGGCGAGGAGCTGCTGTGGTAGAACGCGTCGTTCGCCCTGGACCGGAAGGCTTCAGCTGTGAGCCCCTCGTCGAACCCTTGAAGGACCAGCGCGTTGGTTGCCTTCTGAGTGGTAGCTTCGTACGGAATTTCTACCCTGCCCGCCTCTTCCTTCTCCATTCTTCTCATCTCAGCCTCGCTGGCCTTCCCCTTCCCTTTATTCCCTGGCACTGGCTGACAGCCGTCCTTGTAAGGGAGCTCCTCCGGTTCGGGCGGGATAGCAGGCCGTCCTACGTCCAAGGGTCTCGGATGTCTCGAGGGGTACATCCAGTACGACGGCAAGGCCATCACTTCCTTGTTCCCGTCTACAGTGATGAAAGGGAAATGGGGGACTGGCGCTCCCCAGACATCCGAGTTAACCACGCCGGGAGGCACTTGGAAGTCGTCGAAGTAGATTCGTCGACCCTTTTCGCGATCGAACCATTCCTCTTCCTTCAGTATCTTGTACTTCCGCCCTCGGTAGATGAAGGCTTCCCGGCCGCTGTCCGTGTAGTCCAGTTCGTATCTCGTCCAACTCCTATCCCTTCGAGGCGCGACTCGAGGAGGTACGATCCACTCGACTCGAGACGCGTGTACGGAGCGCTTCTCTGGTTCCTGGTGAGCGTATCGATCCTCCTTCGCGCGTTCCGCTCCGGCTCTGTCTTCACTCGGGAACGTGAGCAAGGGAGCGGAAAAGGAGAAAGATCCCTCAGATGGACCTGAGCTTCCCGCAGAAGGCGCCTTCTCACGTTTGGATCGCCATCCGTCCAACTTGAAAGGTGCCGATGGACGGCTGGCAATACAAAGGCCCAGTTGCTCCAGGTAGAGGGAGGAGGAGCGTTGTTCATCCTCGGGAATAGCGGCGGCGGGGCGGCCGACTCCCTCAACGCTACGCTCCAAGGCGTCCAGTCTCTCGGCGTCCTGGCGTGCTAATTGCTGGTAGGGGCCTTCACGTAGCGAAGGCACCAGATCAGTGCCGATTACGAAGTCGGAGTGGAAGTGGACTTGAGGGCGAGCGTCTGCGCGGGTCCGATCCTCTGACGCGTACGAGTGGGCGATAAAGCAAGGGATCCCTGCGTATAGGAATCGTAGTACCGTCCCTTCATGAAGCCTATTCACCCAGACGCCAATGTATCGTTCGTCCGCTCGAGGGAACTCTAGTCCTCGCAGTTGCTCCAACGAGAGGGGATTGAGAGCTTCTCGCGTGTCTATCATGGTGAGCCATCCTTCTTTCTCGCGTAGTCCCCTCTGTACCCCCATCCCTTTATCCACAGCCTCCCACCAGTACTCCACCCTCGCGAGCTCCGCTATCTTGGCGGCGTCAGCGTATTGAGGTCGCAGAGCCCAAGTGAGGGAATCCCGCCGGAAGCGACTTTGAGCAGCGTTCATGTAGGCATCTAGGTCTCGCCCTAACGCGCTTACGGCTTCTAGGTATTCGGGGCGGAATCTTCCTATACGAGGATCTGAAGGGTTGACCTCCCACCGCCGCATTAGTGGTTCGTAGGCGGGGTAGGCGAAGTCATTCGAGGATACGAGGTGAGGACGACGCAGGAAGGGCCAATGGGGAATATCGGCGGCCGAGTATTGAGGAGAGTACAAGCAGTCGAATCTTCCGAAGTGCCCATCGTACCGACGCGCTCCGGGGTCGATGGGGAGCGAAGGGATATACCCGGGGGCTCGACACTTCGGCAGGAAGGGCGCTTGATTAGAGTTCGGTGACCATAATTCCCATACTTGGCCGTTCCTCTTGACGATCCGTGAAGTTATCGTCCGCACTCTTTGTAGCTCGAAGCTCATTCCCGAGTAGACCTGCGGGAGTTCGTAGTAGCCAGCCATCCAGTTCTGTCTCATGCTGGAGTACCGCGGGAACGGCGCGCTATTGGCGGGAGTCGGAGCCATGGATAAGGCTTGTAGAGGGAGCGTTGAAGGCTGGACGCCGAAGTCGCGTTCACGAACGCGCCCCCTTCGTCTTTTATGAGCCCGTCGGTCGAGTGGCTAAGTGGCCGGAGGTGGCAGGTAATGAAGTAGTAGCGAAATCGAAAGCAAGGGCAAGATCGCGTTTTTGAACGCGCTCAAGCCAGTGCGGGATAGTGGAGGAAAGAGTAGAGAATCGACACAGAAAACACGAAGCCCTAGTTCGCACGTATGTAATAGTCCGATTCTTCGGCCGAGCCGACCGATTATTAAACAAATGGTAATTTCAAGGGGTGATCTGTCAAGCGCCATCAAAGATGAGGCCTTGCAGTAGGGCCAATGATAATGCCCCCAAAGGCCTGATGAAAATCCTGACGGAAATCGGAAATTTTGACGATTTGGGCTGTTCAAAATCCTGACTTTTCGAGCCGTTTTGGTGGGAAGGGCTGGTCTGAATCCTGACGAAAACGGCGGCAGCCGAAGAAAATTTTCGGAAAATGACGCCGAAATGGCAGAATTTGGGCCGAAAAGTAGGCCTGATCGGAAAATCCTGACCGGTCCGACAAAATTTTGGGTTCAGGCCTGTGTGAATCCTGACTTTTCGAGCCAAAAAATCCTGACTTTTTGCCTCCCAAAAAAACAGGCCTTTATGGGGATTATCATTGGCCCTCTTGCAGTATGCTCGTGTTTATGATGGCCGTTGATATCACCGTCCATCCTCCCTGTATATTCTACGTGGGGTTCATTGAGCTGAAATATGTCGAGTCGAGTGTTATTAGAGAGTTTGCGGTGAGCCGCCAGAAGCCACCTGGCGGCCCTAATGGCATGCGGATTGGAGCGGCTATGCTGTCTGGCGGCTCGTTTGGTGGCTGGTAAGACTGGTTTAAATTTGGTTTTGCAAGTCTATTCTTAGTACTTAGTCATCTATATCTTGAGCCATACACACACGAACAAAATCCGACCCGAAAATCTGACGCCATCGCACATTTGAGCCGAAGACTTCGGTTGACGCTGGAAATTGCTTCAATTCAAAACAATTATGCACCTTTGGACAACGAACTCTCATTGGCTGAAGGTATAGTCAAATATACAAGGTACCCAACCTCGAAATCGTGCTAAGGACCGCGCGCGACGAGCCGCTGAACGAGCCGCCACATGAGGTAGCCGCTCCAATCCGCATGCCGTTGGAGCCACCAGGTGGCTTCTGGCGGCTCACCGCAAACTCTCTAATGTTCTTCCGACACCTAAAACCCGACGGTTCCACTCATCACTCGAGACAGTGGCAGGGCGACGTGTCTGCAACTGTTCCGTTGGCCGTATCATCAAGGCCAACAGTTCATTGCAAGGGTCATGCGGCCCGCCAGGAAGCCATAGATTGATTATGTCCTGGTCATCTCGATGATTTTCTGGCCTATCCATGAAGTATTGATTGTACGAATCAATGACAGGATGATCGGAAGGGAAGGTGACCAAGATATGGACCAAAGTAGGAAGAGCTGCGTCGAAGATTTTGATGAGAGCGTGGTCATCGGGAAAACTGTCCAAGTTGAAAGCAGGGATACGGATTTTCCCGAGCTGTGAAGTGATACCTCAGCGGACTGCACTCATCGTGAAGTTGAATCTTACCTGTTCAGGACCCAGGTGCAAGCTTGACTTTCAAAATTGCGTCCACAAAACCGCGATCCCGGTGTATTATCCGAGAAGGAGGTCCGAATTCTCCTTCACCGAGTGGCCACCCAATGCAATGGAGGTATCGAAATTCAAATTCTCGACTGGGTCTCTGTGCGGAAGGTCGGTGCTTCGTAAATTGAGCTGGGTACCATAACACGCTTTCATCTCTCCAATTTCCTTCAGCTCGTGGGTCTGGAAGAAGAACAACCTCCTTGGACCGAAATCTAAACAACAGGTCAAAAGAAATAGAGTGTAGACGAAATTATTTGCATACGGTTGAGCCGCCTCTCTTGGTTGACATATCAGGCAAGTGAAGATGCCGTGTTGCTCGCCGTCCTCGCCACTCTGCTCCGAAATACAGGAGGCATGCGACCAGAACTCACACCTCGAACACTGTCGTTTTTTGCGTGTGTCGTCGCCGTTTGAAATCTCGCCACAGAAAGTACAGTTGACGGGGTTGAGCTCAGAAGCGTTACTCTCCGACCGTGTCGGCTGGCCATCTGGTGCGGTGCTTGCCTTGACAGCCTCCAAAATCGCAGGTATCGGTGAAGATCGGTAACTTGTCCTGTGGTGCGGACTCGGATGCGGGCCGATTCATCGCATACTCAACAGTTTGAGCTTGTCGAGACCTACTCGACCAGTCTCGCCGCTCGAGTGGGGTCAGTTGCTTGAGGTACGGCCCATCCAACGCCGCACGAGCCTGCACTAAATCGACCTTCAACCCCCACGGCGCATGCTTTTGCCGTTCATCTCGGAATAAGTCTTGCGCATGAATACCGCCTTCAAGGTGATACACCAGCGACTGAAGTCGGTAGCCCCGTGGGACGTCATGAAGCTTGTCCGACGGTCCTGAGAGCCAACCAGAGGGCTTTGCACCTGGAATTCGTTTAGCGTGGCCATCATGCTTCAGCCCATCGTAATCGAAAATCTTGCCATCTGACGTCAAATACCGAACAATGAAGTGCGAGCCGGGTCCGAAATTGGGAGTGTAGTCGGTGTATACGTGGGCAACAATGTTGTATCTCACACGGCGCGCTGGACCACTGAATTTCGACCCGAGCGGGAGAAGAGTAGCCGGTATTTTCCAGGTGTCCCCCGCATCCAAGGAATCACCAACTTGGATGCGCAAAATGAGTGGAATGCCAAGAATATACTCTTTGGCTTGCGCTGGCCCATTACACAATGGCTCCGCCTCCCACTGCCGCCAACACGAAGCCTTCAAAGGATCAACGATGAAGCGGAACCATTTGCTGATGTCTCCCTTGAAGATGGCGCACAAGTCGGAAGAGAGTTGAAACGCACTCTGCCACAGCGGATGAGCCACCTCCCAGTGCTCCCCTGGGCTAGCCTCCCATCCCAAGCATTTTTTGACCGGCACTGAGAACCCTCGGAAAACTGAGATACAACGTTTGGTAGATTCATCCGGGTTGCGCGCAATCTCTCGCGCCAAGATTTGATCCAACCAGCCCTAATATTTCATATGTGAGTTGAGATCCCGTCCTCGAAGAATAAGATACTTACAAACACTGAATCATCAGCACCAGGCGCTGGCGTAAATCCGCCTTTAACTAAATTTCGTCGATATTTCTCGCCCAAAGTAGTGAGAACTTGACAACCGCCACGGTCAAATCCGGGAACTGCCGCCTGCTCCACATGTTTCACTATTATTTCTAGCATTCCGTTCAAAAGATGGCCAGAGTTCAAACCGGAAAACGATGTCTGTATGTCTGGGAGACCACGGCTGGATGCAGCAAAGAGTGCAGTGAGGGAGGAGTCGAGCCAGCATGAATTGTTGAACCAGCGGAATGAACGTTGAAATTCGGCTGCGACAGAAGTTTCATTCCCCCACAGGTAAGGCTTAGCTGAAGGAAGACGTTGGATCCAACCCAAGATGCTAGCATACCACGCTTGAAAATCCTTCTACATCAAAACATCTCGATTCAAAATCCGTAAGTTAGAACAGAGAGTCAGAACATTCCAACAGTTCTACTCTTACATTAATCGACTAATTCAGCCCCAAACAAGGTCAGTATAGATAGTAATTACCCCTAACTATCATTCAAAATTACTGCCGGCGTCAGTCTCTCCAAAAGCGCCTTTCGGCGGCGGGTTCATCACGACGGACCGGCAAGAACACACGCGCGGTGTCCGTCAAGGCGACCCGCTTTCGTGTCTCTTATTTAATCTTGCGATTGAACCTTTGGCATGCCTAATCAGAAACTCTAACCTGAAAGGTATCCACATTCCTGGGACAGACGAAGATCTCATCATCTCTCTCTTTGCCGATGATACAACAATTTTCTTGTCGTCTTCCAACTCCTTGGATGAACTTTGGAAGATACTCGACCTGTGGTGTGCCGCCTCAACCGCAAAATTCAACGAACACAAGACTATTATTCTTCCTTTCGGACATCCCGGATATCGAGCTGATATCCTTCGCGATAGAAGAATAAACAAGAACTCTCCAATCGGAAGTATTGCAGAACAAATTCGGATTGTACCTGATGGAGGGACGTGCCGCATTCTCGGTTCATGGATAGGAAACCAGACAACCTGCTTGACCCCTTGGCCGTCAGTGATAGATAAAATCACATGTGACCTGCGTCGATGGGGTATGTTGAAGCCCGGATTGGAAGGAAAACGGCATATCATTAACATGGTGATTGGTGGCAGGACTCAATACTTGAGCAGAGTTCAAGGAATGCCAAAACCGATTGAAGAGCACGTCCTTGAATTGGGTGCCCCAGGATAGGCGCGGCGGACAAGGCATCTTTAGCTTGTAAGAAAGCTATTTCATGCTCCGCGCGCCACTCCCATTTCACTCCCTTGGCCAGAAGGGAGAATAGAGGCTTCACTATGAATGCGTAGTAGGGCACGTACGACGCGAAATAATTAACCATCCCCAAGAACTTCTGAAGATCGTGCACGGAGGAAGGGCGCTGCAATTCCTGAATAGCAGCCACCTTCTCCTTATGTGTCGACAGTCCCAATCGCGAAACCTTCTGTCCCAGCAGAAGGATGGAAGAGTAGCCCACGAAGCATTTCTTGGGCTCTAGCGTGATTCCAGCTGCCGCTATCGCGCCTAAGACTTTATCCAGATGCACCAGGTGGTCCTTCCAACTCTTAGAGTATATCACTATATCGTCGATATACACCAAGGTAAACAGCCAGAGGTACGGAGCTAGCACGCCCTGCATGATTCTCTGGAATATAGACGGACCGTTCCTTAACCCAAAGGGCATGCGTCTGAATTGCCACAGGCTTCTATGAGATCGGAACGCCGTTTTCTCCTTCGCGTCGTCGTCCATCTCGACCTGATTGAAGCCGGCTAGGGCATCAAAGGAGGAGAGTACCTGCGATCCGGATAGCGCTTGGATTATCTCAGACTGGCGAGGAATAGGGAACTCGTCTGCTATGGTCTGAGCATTAAGTTTCCGGTAATCTACCGCCAGACGAGG
Source organism: Favolaschia claudopus (assembly GCA_037176885.1). Lineage (NCBI taxonomy): Eukaryota > Fungi > Basidiomycota > Agaricomycetes > Agaricales > Mycenaceae > Favolaschia > Favolaschia claudopus. Next base: position 210,344 of record JAWWNJ010000123.1, read on the forward strand.
CTTTCCGTTTCGAGATACAACGACGCATGGTGCCCCCCAGGGGCTGGTGGAGGGCTCAATCACGCCCCTCTCAAACCACAAGTCCATCTGCTTGTCTATAACCTCTCTCTTCGCCGGCGAAGCGGAGTACATGGGGATAGACACGGGTTGGGTACCAGGTTTAATAACGGGTACCGGTGCCTTCTCCTTTACGTGCCCCAATCGTCCTCCTACGCCGAACGCAGCTGCATTCCTGCGCAAGACAGCATCTAGCTCTGGACGAACCTCCTCTGGGATGTCTGGTCCCAGATTCACCATCTCTGCTACGTCCGTCGTCCGTCCTTCCTTCCTCGTCCTCAAATTCTCCTGGGAGTGCCGTCGTCTTTGGGCCCCAGTTCTGATCCTCCTCCAGCTGGTCCGCTGACGGCGACGTATCCGGAGCTACATCGCTGGAGTCCTGCGCTTTCTGCGTTTCTTGGATTACGCGTGCTAGCGCTTCGGCTGACGCAACCATCTTCTGTAGCTCCTCCTCCGATTTGGGAGTATCCGCAAATTCCGCTGGGTCATGCAGTTTTCCTACGATATCACCAGCTCGGATGTACCATGGACGGGTTGTAGGGTTGGCGATGGGGAGGTACGGAGCCTCAGAGCGGATCAACGTGGTAGGTGCTGCCATAACTCCTTCATCCTCGTTGGAGATGATTACTTTCTCCACCAGCCACTCCTCTTTCCCTTCGAACGGACCGGATATGGGCACGTTGTGCACCGAACCCGCTGCGACTGGGACATCCTGCGCGGCGAGTACCGGGGGAGCTTCGACTTTACCCTCTCTCCATTTCCTGGCTCGAGATCTTTGGTAAGTCTTCCTCCAGATTCCAGGAAGAAGTCGTCGCCCGGAAGCTTTAGCGACGCTGGCCTGCCTAACCTCGAAGCCCAAGTCGACTGAAAGAGCTGAGGACGCGGGGATGACATGCCTCGTCCGTCCTACCGTTACGTCGCAGGAGCCGGTAGCCCATCTCTGAACGCTCAGCTCATACGACGTTTGGAAGTCTTCTCCGAGTAGCAGAGGGACCTTCATGTTGCGTACGACGTAGGCCTCCAAGTCAAAGCTGATAATCTCATCCTCTTTCGAGGTCATGTAGAGCGTGGTCTTAATGTAGCCTAGAACTTTGGCTTGCCCCGTCAGATGGTATAGCTGCATGCGTATTCCTTCCTTCGGCTTAGGGTAGTCCTGGGATAGACGCCCAGAATTCTTCAGACATCAAGGAGATATCAGCTCCCGAGTCCAGTCTTCCTTTAACCTCCCCGTTTTCCAGCGAGCCTATCTTGACCTTGACAGTCATTGAAGTTGACATGAAGGGCCCGCGCACCGTAGGAACCTAGACCATCAGGTAATTGACGGACTCTACGGGCAGCGTGGATCTTAACTCCCTCCTCATTGGTAGACACAGGAAGTTCTGGTATTTTGGAAGCTTTGCGTAGCTCTCGGCGTGGGGAGCACGGTTTTCGCCTCTTCCGTCTCCTTCCCCTTCGCTTTCGTCGACGATTTAGCGCTCTCAAAGGATTCACGGCGGCGGCGGTTACGGTTATAAGGGCCTCCCTTCACCGTGTGCGCCTCTGCTCCCACGACTAAAGCTTCTTTCGCAATCACACCAGAATAGTCAGAAGAGGTTTGGATTTTGGTCATCATAGCTACATGCTCATGTACCTCCCTGGCTTCTTCCTCAGGGTCTATGTCGACTACGATCATGGCCGTTCGTCTAAGCGAATCCCATTTACCGTAATGCACACAGTCTAGCCACGTGTTTGGTACTAGTACATGTGTAGCACTCTCCGTTGGGCGGACGCGCGCTGACTCTAGAGTCGTCGCGAGCAAAGAAGTACCCGTTGACTGTCTTTCCCGGAGGGGAGGACGTGGAAGCCTCCTTGGGATCGGCGACGTTCGTGCTACGGCGCTGACCCGAAGCTTTAAAGCGACGGTCCGTCGCCATAGCTGTCTTCTCCTCCTCCTTCTCCTCGTCAACTATCCACACCCAAAGATCGTCCTCGTCCGGTATCTCCACTACGTGCGCCCGGCGGTATCGTGTAGGAGCGGCATTGCTCGACGACTGTGCGTTGTTGTGGAAGAGGGAGTTAATCTTCCTCGTCGTGAGCCAGAGGGAGATCAACGCATTCTTCTCTTCTTCAGCAGTGGTCATGAGCGTCTCGATGTTAGGGCAACGCCGTTCGTTGATATCTTTAGCCCACTCAGGAGGCTGCGTGCGGAGGATGCGAGCAACCGCGCCCGGCCCATCTTCAATATCTGAGAAGATGAAGCCGTGGTATTGCGCGCGGCGCTGGAAGAAGTCCAGCGGCTCCTCGTCCTCGTGGCCCTTCTGCCTGTATTTCATCTCCTCAAACTGCCTAGTGCGGTTGTTGAGCCACAACGTGGTGATGTACTGTCCACGAAGGGCCTCCAAGAGATGAGATGGTCCCAATATTTGCAAGCAATCACCTTCCGCTGCGCTGTGAGCGAGTTCCACCAATTCAGCGCTCGCCCTTCGAATTTGGTGGGAGCCATTTGAGCAATGTCGCGATTCATTCGCTCGCTTAAAAGTGCTAACCCTGCCATCTTTATCACGTAGCCGATGAGGGTGTCTTCTTGCCCGTCCCACGAAGGTACAACCGCAATATTGAGCTTGGGGTTCAGCTGCCATTGATCAGGGGGGCGTTCTGGGTAGAAGCCAGGTATTGGACCAGGGAATCCTCCTCCGCCGCCGCCGCCTCCGCCACCTCCGCCCCAATATCCTCCGCCATTTCCGTACGGGGGAAATCCACCTCCCCCACCGTTGGGTCCATCTCCTCCTCCTCCAGATCCTCCAGGCGCTCTCATAGGGACCCTTCCCATCCAACCAGGCGGAATGCCATTAGGAGCCCCGCCGGGTGGCGGCACTCTTTCGCCGGGTACCGCGGTTTGTGGAGCAGCCGGCGCGGAAGTCGCTGCAGGAGCGGGGGTCTGCGTTGGCTGCTGGAACCTATAGCTGGTCCAGGAGGTAGTGTTCGGTCGTTCGTTCGATTTAACCGACGAAGGAGCCGCGCCCGATGGGTCGGGATCTACTCGCGATGACAATGGCCCCCCAGACACGAACAACCGCCGTTAAGGACTAGGGTCTGCGGTGTTCCGAATGCTACCATGACCTGGCAGCGAAGTGACAGCAGAGATCCTGGGCGGAGGCGAGGATGGTTGCTCAAACCGCACTCCAAAAACTCCAGGCGTGCCCGGTACAGGAACAGCAGCGGGCGGCCCCGCGCTACTTCCTTGCTTCTCCTTCTCCTTCATGGTAGGAATGGCGCCTCTGATGCCACGCGGGTGGTAGTAGTTCTTGCCAGGAACTTCTTGTAGCTCAAGGAGCATGGCGGTGCGGGCCTCTAGGTCGATTCGTCCCGCGTCTGTGTAGTAGTCGGACCGTAGCATCATGCGACGCAGTTCTTTCGAAGGATGCTGCGTCCCGAATTCCTGCCGGACCTCCGTAATGGTAGAGTCAATAGAGAATCTCTCGCTCGACGCGTCGCCTGTGATCGTCTCCTGTATGCTGCGGAAATATTGCATGATGAGCGTGTTCGCTCCAAACAGACGGCGTTGAAGAGTGGATAAAGCGAAGCGGACCTCGGCTGCTTGCTCGCTGCGTTCCGCTAGCTTAAGGAAGCCGAATCCAGGGTCAAGCAGGAAGCTCTTCTGAGGATCCTTGTCGAGAAAGACCGTCAGCGCCTCGAGAATTTGCTGGACTGCAAGGGCGGCATGGGCTGTCTGCCCTAGCTCTTCCAGCTCTAGACTATAGATTCTCTTGAGGGTACCCGCCTCCTCTATAGTGCGCAATCCAACTGCTGCAGCGTCAATATTCAGCACGGAGGCGATGGTATCGGGAAGCACTCCTTCAAAGAATCGGTGCTTCTTGGCGTAGCGGATAACCGCGTCGCGCAACGCCAAGGTACGGGCGGGGTCGATACCCGGCAATTCGCCTCCTTCCGCTCCAAAAAGGGCAAAATTATTTCGCCGCGTCGAGTTGGCGCGGCCGTCACGCGGCGGGTCTGCGGCGGGTCAAGCGGTAGGCCTAATCATAGTGAGCATGTATCCCACATTCTTGTACTGTATCATTTCGACCGGTTGTTCACATAACGGGTAACGGCTACCTGTGAACTGAACAATTTTGCGCCTCGTAACGCGTAACGGGCAATTTTCTGTCCCAAAGAGGCAAGAAAATGTCAAAATTTCCCGTCCGGCTAACGCCGGACTACCATATCGGGTAATTTTACTTTGATTACCGGCCGGTGAACAATTGGTCCAGTGAACAAAAGGTGTAACGCGTAACGGCCAGTGAACAACCGGTCGAAACGATACAGTATGTTTAGGCTACAATATATGGGGACACTATGTACTTACTTAGAAGCTTGTATAGATGGCCTGAGTAGAGAGTCAACATTGAGTTCCCAGTCCATCTTGTAGAAGTTTTATCGGAGGGTTGATGAGGCGGTGGTACAGTAGGAAGCGGCGATCGAGCGGCGGCCGCGGCGAAATTTGTGACAACTTCGCCGCGCCACTCCTCTTTGACGCGGCGATATCGCCGCGTCGCGCGGTGTGACACAGCTTCGCTGTTTACATTGAAAACACCCTAAATTCACATACCAACCTCCCAGTTTTATTCGTCCATTTAATTCGATATACCCCTGGCTCTCTATCCTCCAACTTTCACCTCTTTTGCTCCACCGTCACCACCGACACAATCCAGTTGAACCGTGGGAATCTCGGATGATCGCATCATTTCGCCTTACCTCGACTTTTGAATATCTGTTCCTGGCTCTCTGTCACAGACAGGCCTGGATTCCCACAACTCTCCATGCCGTAAGCGCCAATCAACAGGTGGCGGCATCGTCGTCCATCAAAAGAAGACATCAGACCAGACCAGAAGAGAGAAGCGAGAAGCCAGGACTCCCTGCTCGCCAGCACCACAGACTCAACTAAGAGCCGGGCATACCTTCTGGTAAGATGAAGGCTTGGAGAGCACACCAGGAGAGACCCGTAAGAAGGATAAAATAAAAACACCAGGGTACATGGGTAGAGCCAGAGCCCTTTATATACCTAAGCTCTACTTCCTAAAGTAGAAATAAAACAATAAGAAGAGAGAAGAGAATCTTCATGGTCATAACTGAGTACCTCCACAGTCATAGAATGGAGAGAACAATAAGGGAATGAAGAGGGGAGTACCCTCACAGTCATAGATAATAGAATGGAGAGAACAATAACAATTGAGAATGGAGCACAGCCCCATAGAATGGAATGGAGCACAGCAATGGAATTCAGAGAGGGATGGTGCCTGAATTGAGAATGAAGCAGACAATCAGTCTACAGAGTCAGGCACAGGGTGGGCATCCTGATGACGTAATTGATCAAGGATCAACAGGATCAGAGGTTTTGATGGAATCAACTGGCCAGACTGTGACACTCTCGCCTCCGGCGTAAAATCAATTTCAGGGTCAGAACACGTTCATATGGTCCAGATCACCTCGAGGCAACCATTGCAACGATTCCACAAGCGCCCCATGTGGAACAAATACCCACATTTCTCCCCGACTCGATCTTACTGGTTCAACTCAATTTCAAGCTGAAAGAACTTAATCTGTGCCTTACTACGAGCATGTGGGCGAGTTCTAAATCATGGAAACGACCCCTGATTCCTGATATTTGGCTGTGCGAGCCATATGGACATCTCCTTCCTATTTATTTTGTACCGCATGTATGGACCCAGAATACGGGTACCTCTCCTCGTATTTATTCACAAATGTACTTCAATAGCATCGTACCAATTATCCCCCACTTTCTGAGTATCCCCTGGTGCCAACCCACTGACTGAATCAACCGAGTTAGCAAGAATTACCTCTTGGAACTCGAACTTACTGCCACACTCGCCCTCCTGTTAAATTCTTCTGGATTCAATTAACAACGGTAATCACAAGCCTTACTTTGTTTTAACGTCTCTACCTATAGATCCACCCCTTTGCTTTGAATCCTCCACGACTTGCCGAAATACAGCGGGGTCTTCATCTTCTATCGACTTGCCTCCAGAATCGACAAATTGCCTAATTGGGATTGGAATTGGACTGAACGGAGCTCAAACCCACTCACCCGTTTATCGTAACCTTACGACTGGTTTAAACGATACTTCGGGGTATTTAATATACGACGTCACAGCGGTAGTATGCGGCGCTGTCAAACGGTGGATGCGGCGGGTCTCAGCAACGACGCGGCACACCTCATACCTACCGCGGCGCTTCATACCTCGCACACGGTACACCTACGGCGCTGGTCCGCCAGTTCAAAGATTGATTTAGTAATAAGTTCAAGAATAAGTTATGGGGAAGCTTGCTTCCCCATTCATCGGTATAGGGCTCCGGAATGCAGATGCTTACAAATCTCCGTCCAAATGCTTTGTAAGCATGTCCGCCTCGGACTTCGGGAACGGCCGGCAGTCGCGGTCATGCAACTGTCAAATGTCACGTGACTTCGGAACGCGCGCCGAAACAAAATTGCCGCTTCAACCTTGCTTCAACCAAGAGGTGGATGATCTTTGGATCGGTCGCATTGATCAACCTACGTAAAAGGTCACGTTTTCATGCCGTTTGCTCGACCGCGTCAGCGACAATGGTCATCCTCGAATATCTTCTAGACAAGTGCATCCCATTAGAATCCACACGCAGGCTGAAAAGTGGTCTAAGCCTCAGGTGCACCTCAAGGTACCCCACTGCCTGCTCTCTGTACCAGATGTGCGCGCAAGGCCGCAGGGTTCAAAATTGATGAGATTTCCGCATTTGGGGGGGGGGAGGGTCCCTTACGTATGTTGATGCGTGTATCCGATCCAAAGATCATCCACCTCTTGGCTTCAACCTCATGGATAGATATGTCCTACCTATATAGTATGTGTAGTTGCTCAATGGATGTGCTCCCTCTTTTCTTCCTCTCCTCTATGACATGTATTTTGGTATTTCTCACACTTCTAGCAAATCTAGCCATTTGCTACTTGCAGCTGATTTTTTTTCTTGGTTACCGCTTAGCATAAGCACTCAACTTCAGCTTAATCCTCCACATTTTCTTCTGTTACTGCATGTATGAGCCAGATCAATCAGTCAATGCTTTCTATCAAGCAAAATTAAATTAAATAGGTCTACGCCTCCAAATACTCCACAGCGCATACGAAATGCAGCTCAGGAGCAAGAGCGTGTCAATCGCATTCTGGATAGCCCTGTACACCGGAGATTGCCTTTACAGCAACCAAATTTGGTTCAGGTTAACTGGAATGGTGAGCAACTTCAACTTACACCTCGCACAGCGGGCCGAATTGCTGAGATGCAGAACACTGGGAATAGCTGGGAATGCTGGTATTTTAGCAGGACAGAATGAGGACCAGGATATGCAAAGTTCACCTCCGTCACCAACATGTAGACCTCAAGGTCCAGAGCCACCTCCGGTGCAGCAGAATCCTGTACAGCCAGCGCAAAATATACTAATATAGTACAAATACGGGGAAATGCTCAACCCAATGCTCAAGCTCAAAGAAGACCAGTTGCTAGAGAGGCACATCCTGACAATCCTGACCTGCTATATTGCACAAGTGGCAGCCAGATTCAATTTCCAGGATATTCTTACTGAATTTCAATTTCTTGAGCCTTTTCAGCAGTTGCATGATAGGCCGCAGTGTACTATGTAGTATGTAATTCAGTAAATTGCATGTACGGACTGAAACAAGTTTCCCCTCCTATGTGGACCATTGTCCACATACATCATATTAAGTATATAGCGCCTTCGACGGCTCCACTTATGGTTTGCCTTGTTGTAACTCGCACACCAACTTTCACTTTTCTTGGGCTCAGTGGGCAATAATCTTGTGTGATCGACACTCCAAGCTTCAAGATCAAGTGAAACCCTGCCCCTCTCGTGAGTCTCGTCTTTGTTCTTCCCCCATGAGACTCTCGCTCATCGTCAACGCACACTTGTTGTTCTGTTGGCTATGACCAACCATCGTCGCCTCGTAGTGCTTGCAGAATGGGTCTACTCTGCCCTGGGATCACCGTTCACAATTCCCGCCATTCTTGTCTTCTACGGCCTCATTCTCATTTATCTGCTTGTTTCTGTTTACCACCTAGGGAATACGGAGGATGCTTCCACTCGGCGTCGTCGGACACGACTAGTGCCATATTACAATAGCGAAGGTATGCTTTCATGATCAACCTTTCTCACCTTTTCGTCGTAATTATTTGTCAGGTCAGCTTCAAGGCTTGGTACGAGAGGAGAAGAGTCAAAACATGCCAACAACCTCCCGCCCTCAGCGCAAACAAAATTCTTCACTACCAATGCCTACGCCAGCCGCCGCTCCCGCTGAGAGCGATCTCGCTCCCGCTCCCGTACACCAATCTACTCCGCCACCCCTGCCTCAGGGCACCGCGTCTGCGCCCCCTCGTTTGGACGAGGAAGCTCCATTATCGACATTTCCACTGCCGTCGTGGGACGGCTTCCCGGACGGTCGCCTCAGGTGCCATTTCACACCTCAACAACTTGAAGATACCTCTCAGCTTGCTATCTACTGGGTTGGGGATCGGCTTCCCGGGAAGCAAGGCTCACCAACCGCTGCTGTACCAGAAAAGGGAACAGTTTCTCGTTTGCAATGCGCCGGGGTGATTGAATGCGAATCGAAAGTATGCCTTACCCAAATTGCCCCCGGCGCAAATATTTCTCGGCAGGTCCAATCGGAATGCAGCAGCTTTACCTTTGTAACTGGTTCAACTCTCGGAGGAAGTGTATTTGTGCACCATTTCTAATTGATGGAGGAAGCCTTACACACCATTGTTAGAGCCAATTTCTCAAAGACCTGTTGTCGATACCGGACTGGATATAGGCCCAGTCCAAAATGACCATAAACTATTCCTACCCCCAATTGTCCGAAATGACATCAAACTACCCCTCTCAGCAGCATTAATGCTGAGATCCTTCAACTCTTTGTGACGTGGTTGTGCGCGTCCTTGAAGAAGTAATAACTCTGGTAGACATGGTTGTGCGTGTCTTTAAACAAGGAATAACTTGCTAGCTGGTGGACGCGGTTGCGCACGTCCTTAAAGACGTAATAGCTTGAGCTGGTGCACTTATGCTTTGAGTGCATCTTTACCTTCCTTTCGGGCTGGGATGACCTTAAACTACCTTTTGAATGGACCTCAATTTTTTTTTTTTCCGCTGCTCAATGATGCGGAAAAAAACTCTTGGGATTGTCGGGACGCCAATCCTTGAGATGGGGGTGAAGGAGTATTACTGGAGGCACTTGCCTACTCCCCTGATCCTGTGGAACAGTTGCAGGATTGGGTGATACATATAGGATGAGTCGTAGACTCAGCACACAATACGCCTCTAAAGCGACTGCTGTTCCGGTGAAGGAAACCGTGCAATTTTTTTTTCTCCCACGGGACAAAGACGAACCCTTGGTCAACGAGGACGTTGACCTTGAGAAGGGGGTAATGTCACAGTCTGGCCAGTTGATTCCATCAAAACCTCTGATCCTGTTGATCCTTGATCAATTACGTCATCAGGATGCCCACCCTGTGCCTGACTCTGTAGACTGATTGTCTGCTTCATTCTCAATTAAGGCACCATCCCTCTCTGAATTCCATTGCTGTGCTCCATTCCATTCTATGGGGCTGTGCTCCATTCTCAATTGTTATTGTTGTCTCCATTCTATTATCTATGACTGTGAGGGTACTCCCCTCTTCATTCCCTTATTGTTCTCTCCATTCTATGACTGTGGAGGTACTCAGTTATGACCATGAAGGTTCTCTTCTCTCTTCTTATTGTTTTATTTCTACTTTAGGAAGTAGAGCTTAGGTATATAAAGGGCTCTGGCTCTACCCATGTACCCTGGTGTTTTTATTTTATCCTTCTTACGGGTCTCTCCTGGTGTGCTCTCCAAGCCTTCATCTTACCAGAAGGTATGCCCAGCTCTTAGTTGAGTCTGTGGTGCTGGCGAGCAAGGAGTCCTGGCTTCTCGCTTCTCTCTCTTCTTTTGATGGACGACGATGCCGCCACCTATTGATTGGTGCTTACGGCATGGAGAGTTGTGGGAATCCAGGCCTGTCTGTGACATACAGCCGCAGAATGCAGAAACAAATTCGGATAATGAGAGGATGATGGATCCAGATGCAGATTAGCCACAAAAGCACTAATTTAACGAATTGAACCGCTCGTTTATATCTCTTATTTTGAAGGAATCGCACCAATTGAACTACTTGGTTTCAACTCTTTGTGTTTCCGCTCCGATATCAAGCTTACCTCAACTCAGGATTTGTCAGTCCTCAAGTCCTTTAAAGTAACCGAGGGACGAGATTCTTATCCATGAGATATCCAGGAAAGGTAATGTGTATCTCTCATACGCAACCTTTTCCACTTGCTCTTGTCCAAGCTCAATTCGGTATCTGAGAATTTCTAAATATTAATTTTGCTGCTGTACTCGACAGGATAGCAACACCTAGGCTTGAGATCTTGATTCTGAGGGCTTAGACTCACCTAACTTGCCAAATTGATCTAAGAAGAAGTCTCGTTTCTCCCGCATTCTTTTGTCGCAACAATCGTCATGTTGATCACGTGCTTTTTTTTTTTTTTTTTTTTTTTTTTGTTGTTGTTGTTGTTGTTGTTGTTGTTGTTGGGAGCGTTGGGTCTTTGAACCTAAACGATTATCAGTCTGCAGAAGCATTCCGAGTCGTCCGCCTTGGTTACTGGTTGGTTACTGGTTAAGAAAATCATCGAGATGACCAGGACATAATCAATCTATGGCTTCCTGGCGGGCCGCATGACCCTTGCAATGAACTGTTGGCCTTGATGATACGGCCAACGGAACAGTTGCAGACACGTCGCCCTGCCACTGTCTCGAGTGATGAGTGGAACCGTCGGGTTTTAGGTGTCGGAAGAACATTGCTGCAGCTGTTAGCAATTCAGTACGAGCTTGGAGAGCCTCTAGATCTGAACGGTGACCTGTTCCTTGATTTGGTCGAGGAAAATGTCAACCAACTGCCCTCTGAATTTGTCCGTGGGCAACGCGCCATGATTCTGGCTATGCATCTCCAAGTATTGCGTCACAGAAAATTCTGGGACTCCGAACAGTTTTACGGCCATGTTGAGGAATTCAACGAACTCCACACAACATTTGATCCCACATATCGACCGACTAACTATCTGCGTCTCAACTCTCGAAAACGGAGGCGTCCTGTAATTTCTATCGAGGGGCATCCGCAAATTCGCCGAAGGGAGGAAGAAGATGAAGACTACGTTGAAGTATTACCTCCAACAAAGCGACAGGCCACCACCCGCACACTGCGACCTCGAGGGAAAGACTAGTACTCACAGACCCAGAAGAAAGTCATTCCTGGAAAGGTCGTGAAGTCGGGTCGTAACTGGGATATTGTGGAGATGGACGAGGAGGAATGAGTCTGGAATTTGTTGGTCTCAAATTTGTATTAGTATTACGAAACAGAAATTCATTCATCGATTGTTCAATAAGATATAAGTTACACCAGAACTCTGCCGCAACTTGAACCGAGCATAGACAGATGACGGCGGTACTACTAGTAACTTGTAGCACGTAGTAAGTACTTGGTACATATTTTATCAATCAAATTTAAGCTGTTATTTGCCCAAAGTCTGCTCGAGTGGGCGGCGGTGCGTTGGCGGCGGTGTGCGGTACTTGTGCGCAGGGACGCGGCGTGTTCAAAAAGTGACGCGGCAGTCTCAAGCTCGGCTGCGGCAGTCACAATGTGTGACGCGGCGCGTTTGCGGTAGATGCGGCGATTTCACCTAGCCCCTTTGCGATGAAGTATGACCCCGCGGTGGAGGAAGTGAAAGAATTCTTGGGACGGGTGAATGGGGTGGCTGAACGACTTGGACGACTGTACGGCATCGAAGTTACGGACGACCAGATCATTGCTCGCATGATTTCTGCCCTGCCTCGCCAATACTCTGGCCTCATTCGTACGCTAAACAATACGCCCGTTGCTGATCGGACGCTCGACCGGGTTGAGACGGATATCCTCATTGAAGATGGCACGGTTCGTGGGATTGAGGGAGGTGGAGTTGGACAGACCACAGTGGCGGCTGGATATGGGAACTCGGGTGCGTTGGCTGCGCAGGCGAACGCTGACGTGACTTGCGAGAACTGTGGAGGTGCGGGTCATACCAAGGCTCGATGCTGGCACAAGGGCGGCGATATTGAAGGGCAATACCCCGACTGGTGGATTGGGAAGCGTGAAGCTTCGAAGGCGCTGGTCCCGAGGTCTCACATGGCGTACGACGTGACGTCCATTGTTCTCTGAATATTTCGTGCGCTCTACTCTTTTTCTGAACTTTTAAATCTCTTTCCCTTCCTTTATTTATTGGCCGACTCTACCATGTCTTCGTTCGCGGGGGAGTGTTGTAGGATAGCGACCGAAGCCCCTGATAGCTATACCCAGCCCGACCACTTTATCATATGTTGATCCGTATATCTCTGACTCACCTTATATTCTGTACCTTTCCGTAGCAACGATAGCTGTCTTTTGATCCCCAACGCTCACTTGCTCGTCTTGCGCCCTCTGCATTCCCTGCCTTTCAGTGTCGTCCGCTGAAAGATTCGCGCCAGGATGGTCGCGGAAACAACACTGTGCAGTCAAAGTATCATGAAATTCCTCATGTTTTTCACGACGATTCATTAGAAAGTTCACGAGGAATTGTCACGAAATTCATGATGCACTCTTGAAATTCACGACACTGTTGAGCGCAAAAAATAGCCGAGTCGGCTCGAACAAGGAAAAGAGCGGGGAGAGGCGCGCGAAGGACGGCGAGGCACTCGAGGTGGATGGAATCCGGGAAGAAGCACGTATATATCACGTCAAGACCTTCTTGATCTCTACATCCATCTCCGCTTCCGATCAAAACTGACCTCTGCGTCGGTGGGTCGAAGTCGAGACGAGTAGCATTGAAAGAATGGCAATTCGGAGCCCTACGGGTTCCACTAAAAGCCGCACTAGTGTGAGCAACCCCCCCAGAACGCGTCCAAACCAAAACTCTGGCAACGAAAATCTCTCGGAACGCCCCCCGACATCAGGCCCCCTTCGTAGAAGCGAATCAAGGATGAGCTTGAACCGCGACTCAGCAAAACCATACATCATCCCCCCGACCTCGTCTATCCGCTCCACCACATCCGCCCGCGGCCCCAATACAACGAAGGAAACCCCAGCAACACCGTCTAAAACCCGCAAACTTATCGAAGGCGGTCTCTCCGTCCTTGGATTCACCACTTCACCGCCTAAACCCACCCGCGCCACATCTCAGCCCGATACCCCCCGCCCAGAGGGGGAGTACACCCGCGAACAGACGACACCGACCCCAGGACAAACTCGAACAGACGGTCACGTGCCCGCGTACGATCCCGACGCCGCGTCGTTCTACGGCCGCGACGTTCACATGAACGACGACGACACCTCCGATGGCCGCGACGACAACTCCTTGGTCATCCCACACATACCAACACAAAAAGAAACTTTCCAGGACATTGTCCCACACCAACTCGTATTGAATATCAAGACCGCCCTCTCCGACGTCACGACCTGCTTCAGCAGATTCGCGGCCGCGAACAACGGCACCCCCCCTACCCTCGACCCCGAAGACATTCTCAGGATTAACGAGGTGTACCACATCGCGCATGGGGGCTCAGAAGTAGAACAGCTCATGAAAAAACACAACGAAGAACTCGAACGTACGTCTCAGAAATATGAAGAACTAAAGTCTTTGCTTGTAGGAATGTCCAACACGATGCACAGCATGGAAATGCAGCTATTCGACAAAATGAACAAACTAGAACGAACCGTGGCTGAATCCGCCGCAGCGCGCACAAACCCCGGCCCCCAACTATCTTACGCGTCAGGACCCACCATCACCCCGACCTATAGGTCCCATCAGCCGGCACCAGCTCCAGCACCAAAATTAACGACTCCCAAACCGACCATCGACAGCCCACTCTCACCCCACCACCACTCCCGCCTTATCGTCCAAGTCCTCCCCGATGGGATACCACCTGATCAACGCCCCGACCAGCTCGCCCTCGTACGCGACATCAACAAACGCCTAACGGACAACAAAGTAGCGCTCACGGTTGTTTCCACCAAATGGAACGCGCATGGTAACTGCATATTACTGACGCGTACAGACCAGACTGGAGCGGAACTAGCAAGGCACGCCCACCTCTTCAAGGACCTCATTGCCAAGGATAAAGAGGTAATCGTTCGCGAAGACCTGAAATGGATTAAGTTTATAGTACACGGTGTACGGACCGGTAGCCTCGACCTCATGGGCGCCCTCTACGACGCGAAAACACTCGACGACGAACTCCGTGCCAACAACCCAATTTACGCCTCCCTAAAAATCGCCCAACAACCAAGATGGCTGCGCAGTAACGAGGAACTGGCCAACATGGCCCACTCCTCGATCGTTTTTGCGGTAGAAGAAGGGGAGCAGGCTTACCACCTGCTCCACAAAGTTAAGTTCCTAGCTGCGTTCGGCAGGAACGTCTCCGTCACCAAATACGCTGACAAATCCCCAGTAGTGCAATGTAAGCGCTGCTGGGGTTACAACCACATCGCTAGCAAATGCGACGAACAAGCCAAGTGCCGCCTGTGCGGCCAAGACCATTCGGAAGCGGAACACCGGACAAAATGCGCCGACTGCAAGTCCGGGGGCGGCAGCGACATGGAGGTTGACTCTCCAGCCGTCTGCACCCACGGCCTGAAATGCAGGTTCTGCGCCAGAAAGGACCACCTAGACGCAAGCCACCCAGCCGACTCACGCCGCTGCCCGGAACGCCTGGCGCGATATGGAACAGCACGCGCGAACGACCGCGCCGCGCAAATAACCCAGGACGACGGGTGGTCTACGACCGCAAACCGACGCTCGAGACCGACTCGTCGCGCGGCACCGATTATTGCTGACAAGAACCGTTTCCAAGAGCTAACCATGGAGGAGAGAGTTAACAGGATGTTGGCCGACGCCGTCGCTGACGGCAAGGCATTATCAAGGGAAACAGCGATCGCCACACTCAAGGAGACGGACCACAACTGGCACAATGTCGATGTCTGAACAACCCGCTGCACCCACCATCCAGCGACCTCTCAACCGACATGCAACATACACCGAACCAATCCGTTGTGGGCAGATCAACGTAAACCGGAGACCACCCACCACACACGCGCTCCTAAACGGCAACATCCTCGACTTCGACATTCTCTTCCTCCAAGAACCAAGCTGGGCTAGAATCGGCACCGACGACTCTGGCGACGCCATCATTGGCCCCATCGGACATGCGGCATGGACGCCCGTACTACCAGTAGCCGCCATCCCCCCGGAAAGTCTTGCCCCGCGGGTAATGGTTTATTTCCGCCCCCGCCCGGACTTCACTGTCACTCTACGGTCCGACATTGCGCAGGACTTGGACATCCTAGTCATCGACGTTGCTCAACCTGGTGCTCCGACGGCAACCTTTGTCAATATCTACAATGACAGACGACAACACATCCGACCCGCGATCGAACGTATAAAAACACTTCCATTACCCACTGACAGACCGGTAATCCTCCTAGGCGACAAAAACCTCCACCACGAACTGTGGTCCGTCGCGGGTGTCCGCGGCAACTCTCGCGCTAACAACTTCGTCGAATGGACCACGGACAAAGGCTACACCCTGCTGAACCAGAAGGGTGAAGTGACGCATGTACCCCACAACGGCGACGCGCCGTCGGTAATTGACCTTACCTTTGTTAATGCCGCAGCCTTGAACAGCGATACGATTCAAGACTGGGCCATCGACAGGGATATGGCTTTCGGATCCGACCACTACGGCATCAAGTGGACTATGGATCATGGCCGCACCGAGGTCGATAATCCGTCCGGCACCAAATTCAACCTCAAAGACGTTGAACAAAAGGACTGGACAGCGGCATTCCAGTCAGCGCTCGAGGAACGCCGCAACAACATCGACCCAATCATGGACGACAACACCACCCCGACCAACGAGCAACTGGAGACGGCCGCGTCAGCCCTCACCGCTGCGATGCAGTCCGCCACGGAGCAGGTTGGTAAACGGCGTAAACCAAATGCTAACGCCAAACCGTGGTGGAACAGGGAACTCTCGCAGGCTGCGGAAGCGATCAACAAAGCTAGGGAAGAACAAAGAGCTTTTGAAGCGGCGGCAGGACACCACGACCGATCCCTTCGCACCAAGGCGAAAAAGGCGGTTAACTTCTTCAAACGGCTGGTCAAGGCGACAAAGTCGAAGTGGGCGGTGGAGGAACTAGAGGCGGCACATACAGCGGACATATGGGGTTACCAGAAATGGTCCAAAGGTGCGCGGAACTACCCCATGCCAGCCATTAAACGCGCAGATGGCACTTCGGCGGTGTCGCTAGAAGAAAAAGGAGACGCTCTCCACGACGTTCACTTCAAACCACCTCCCCCACTCCCCAACGAAGCCGTACCCGACCTGCATCACCGTGCCGACAACGACCTCGAATTCACGGACGTCACCTTCGACGAAGTCCGCGAAACTATATGGGAAGCAAGCCTCAAGACTGCTCCGGGCGAGAGCGGCGTCTCGTTTGGAGTAATACGCTGGGCTTGGGCACATGCCAGCCAGGAGATTTACAACCTCATCAAGAAGTGTATTCGAAACGGCTTCCACCCACGACAATGGAGAAAATCAATCGCGGTGGCCCTCCGAAAACCCCGGAAACCAGACTACTCGAATCCCAGGGCATACCGACTGATCCAGCTCTCGAATGCCTAGGCAAGATCGCGGAGAAGATCATCGCACGACGTCTAGCCTACCTCGCTGGAAAACACCGACTCATCCCTGGCAGCCAATTCGGTGGTGTATCCAACACGTCCACCACTGACGCAATCCTGAGCTTCACGAACGACGTTGAGGCTGCCTGGAATAGCGGTAAAGTGGTATCCACTCTAACTTTCGACATAAAGGGATACTTTGACTGCATTAACCACCAGCACTTGCTCAATGAGCTCCGCCGCAAACGAATCCCCCTTGAATATGTTAGATGGGTCGCCACTTTCCTTGAAGACCGACAAGCGGCCCTGTGCATCGACGGACGGCGCTGCCGGATGAAACCAGTAAAAAATGGCACCCCCCAAGGCTCCCCGGTGTCACCAATCTTAGCAGCGTTTTACACTGCGGAACTGCTGGAGAAGTTCGAAAAATTGGGCACGGCGGTAAACCGCTTACCTCTTCCGGATAGTCCTTCTGACACAACGCTTTCCATGTATGTCGACGATGGACGGACCTACGTCGCGTCGGATTCTCTCGAGACCAACAACGAGTTTCTGGCCAAAGCCTGGATAATCAGCGATCAGTGCCTAGAGAAGAAAGGGCTCACGACGGACGACGACAAACGGGAACTTCAACACTTGTTGGCTCGACGGCAAACGAAACGAATCAAAGATATCCGCCTCCCGTCCATACGACTACGGAACCGCGATGGGTCTTTCACAACGGTCACGCCTTCCCCAACGGTGAAATGGCTGGGGGTTTACCTGGACTCCGCCCTAAACTTCAACCACCACGTCCGCTCGCTAACGGCCAGGGGCGAGAACAAAGTTAATGGCCTTACCATGTTATCCAACACGGTGAAAGGCCTCTCCCAAGTCCACCTCCGACACCTCTACAAAGCGTGCGTAATCCCCACCATGACGTACGCCAGCGCAGTGTGGTGGACGGGGAAGAAAGAACACCTAAAACGCCTTGAACGAGTCCAACGCCGGGCCCTACGGCTCATTTGCGCAGCCTTCCGGACGTCCCCAATCAACGCTCTAGAAATCGAGGCGTCGATCCCCCCCATCCGCCTGGCTCTCGACGAGGCAAACCGCCGCACGGCAGTTCGATTTAACAGGCTGAGTACACATAATCCTGTCATCGAGCGGCTAAACGACGATTGGAGACAGGGCAGAAGTCCTTCAGTTCCCCCGCCCATCCCTGTTCGCCCGCCGAACTCCAGAAGCCAAGCCAACCTGAGAAAATCTTCGCAACTCGAACGGTTATCAAAGCTCACCAACCCGAACAACGAACGCATATTCCCCTTCCTCAACGCCCCTTGGGAACGGACCGCGAATGCGTTTAAAGGACGCCTCCGGATCTCAGGAACAGAAGGGGAGAAAAAGGAGGAAGCAGCTAAGGCACACAAGGAGAAGATACGTACCCTTTCCTCTTCCCGTGAACATTTAATCGTGTATTCGGACGGCTCCCTGCGCCCGATTCACCGTGTTCGCCGAGTAGGGGCAGGATATGTTGTTTACCACGAGGGAATTGAAGTGGCGGCTGCCAGCATCGGTCTGGGGAGCCATGCTGAAGTGCATGATGGGGAGCTGACCGGCCTCCTCTTCGGCGCTGCTAAAGCATTCAAAATCGCGAAAGACGATCCGGGAATTACTCACGTACATCTGTTCGCAGACAACACCTCCGCCATCAAGACCATCTTCTCGCCAAAACCCCACGCCGGCCAACTCCTCGCCCACCAGTTCTACCGACTGGCATGCGCGTTCCTCGACGCCGACCCATCACACTCCATCGAGATCGCGTGGTCGCCGGGCCACGAGGACATCAAAGGGAACGACCGCGCCGATGACCTCGCGAAACGAGGCACCGAACTACGAACCGACGCCCCAGGCACCCTATCCAACGCCCTGCGGAAATCGAAAGAGAAAACGGCTCGCACCTGGAAAAAGGAATGGAAGAACACCCCGAAAACGGGACGCTATGCCAGCGCTAATCGCATAGCCCCGGCGCTGAAACCCACCCCCCACTTCAAGACACTCGGTCGCGAGATTTTTGGAAGGGTGACACAATGTAGAATCGGACATGGGTACATAGGCGAGTACTACGAAAAATTCGTACCATCCGAGAACGTTGACTGCCCCTGCGGCGAACGGCTCCAGACCCGCGAGCACATACTGCGCGACTGCCCACGCTACGACGACCACCGCCACCTACTTCGAGAAGCCTCGAGGGACTTGTCCCTGCCCGAAATACTGGGCACACGTAAGGGCATTGAAGCCTTGGCCAAATTCCTTGAGGAATCCGGCGCATTCACCAAAACCGGACGACTGTACGCTAAGGCGGAGCTCCCCGCGTTCGAAGACGAACCCGACCCCTGGTTGTCAGACCGAAGACGACGGCGGGTAGGCGCAACGCCCGCAAGATGATGCCCCCAGGACAGAAGTGTCCCCGCTATTCATTTCCCTCACCCGCCGACACCCGCGCGCCCTTGTGGCCCGGCTTCATGTTTCCTTTTCTTTCCTTCTTCTATGTAGTTTAGGCACCTTATGATCCTTGGCAATATGCATTATGCAACCGCCGCAACGCCACATAAATTCCACACTACTTACTCTACACTCCGAGACTATACTCTACCACCCCCGGACGAATCCCTCCTACTTACCTCTTCCCTTATTTATCGCCCTTCGGGCACCGCGTCTTAGTAGATAGTGTACTTGTTGCGGTATAAAAATGCTGATACAAAAAAAGTATATATCACGTGAGCTACATACGGCCATCAAGTACAGATGATGCGCGCTACATTCCAACAGACACTGCATCGTGAAATTCATTACGGTTATGGGAACATTCATGACGTTATTTTCGTGACGTTTTGTTGTGGATTCATAACGATAACATCATGATTTTTGGCGGTGAAAAGGAGCAAAAATGTGAGGCGTGACCTCAGCTTGTGACTACGAACTGAAGCCAGGTGCATACATCCGAGTCAGCCAAGATGGATTTCCTAGCAGTAGCTTGTTACACCTTATACTGTACTATTTCGACCAAGTGTTCACTGGGTGTCACCTGTCACCTACAATGTTCACTGGACAAAGTGTTCAGAGCACAGCAAATTACCTTATATGGTAGGCCGGCGCATGCCGGCCCGAATTTTTTTGACGTTTTTCGTCCATTTTGGGCGAAAAAACT
This sequence comes from Favolaschia claudopus, assembly GCA_037176885.1. Classification (NCBI taxonomy): domain Eukaryota; kingdom Fungi; phylum Basidiomycota; class Agaricomycetes; order Agaricales; family Mycenaceae; genus Favolaschia; species Favolaschia claudopus. The sequence goes on from JAWWNJ010000123.1 coordinate 230,386, forward strand.
CGAGTGTCACCGTCACCACAACCAAAAGTGTTCAGTTCACAGGTGCCTGTCACCCGTCACCTGAACACTTGGTCGAAATACTACAGTATGCGGCTACATCGAGTGAGTCCGACTACTGAACCCGTTACAGATAGTCCTGAGCTACAGTACCTTCTTCGACCCCTCTTTACATACGGGAGGGGTAGATGATGTGTGAGTAGAATATTGAGTACATAATGGCACTCAACAACCTGGCTGGTGGACTTGGCAAAAATTTGACAGTCTTGCATGATGAAATTCATGACGTTTTGTCATGAATTCATATGCTCAACAACTATTGTAAAAATGGGTTTCTGAGCATCATGAAAGGCATCTTGAATTTCATGATGTGGTTCATGACAAAACATCAGGAATCTTGAAATTCCTCATTATTGTTTTGAATTTCATGACAAATACTTCGCACAGTGCAAGTCAAGAGAGTGTACGTGAACGTGACACTTGGCGTGATGACAATCTATCGCCGGCCGCTTGCAATGTTCCGGGCCGAACCTTCATTTTCGTTTCTCGCTCTGTGATGACGGGCAGCTGCGGCCATCTCTCGGGCTATTCTATCGTCACTACGGTGCGGGACACGCAAAGTCAAAGTCGACAACTTTGGTCTTCCATTTATGGAAGGTGTGACACATGCCCAGGCGCAAAAAACGAAATGCCCCACTCCATCAAAAACCGGACAAAAACCGTAAAACAGCTGTATCTTGTCCGGACCCAAAGCCAAAAATGCCGAAATTTTCCCAAAATCACAAGGGGCGTCGGAAACAAAACCTGCTGACTACCCAAAACCTTGCTGTCAAGACCCCGAGAACCTCACCCACCACCACCACCCCGGCAATCACTTGTCAATACCTAAACAGGTAAGGATTGACGTCACAAGATCCAAAGGAAGGCCGAAGCTCAAGGAAAACAGTGAAAGAGAAAAGGTGACACGTTCACAAGACCGAGACTGAGAAGTGCGGGATATCCAAGAGGAACATTGGCATTGTAAATAACGTGCAGAAAAATCTGCTCAATTGGAATTACTGGCATCATTGGATGAGGGTGAACCGAGGAAATGCAGAACCTAGTGGTTGAGATAAGATTGTACCTGTAACAGGCAGAAACAATACCAAGGACATTTCTCCGGCCTACAATGTGCATTCTGGATGATATTAGAGGTTTCGCTATGAAAGTGCCGAAAGAGGTCACAACTGTTGACGCTTGTTGATACTCACGTCAATTGATCTGCACCTCCATTGCCCCTCACAAAAAATCGAATTGGTGGATACTAACACTCTACATAAGACTCTCTATGGGTTCCGAGCTTCAAACGGAGTGATACCAGTGAAAATGAAGGAAATATTCAAAACCTTGTCCAAATGGCGTGAAAAACCGCTTTTCCAGGACCCCGGAAACTTGATTGGGTATCACCACCCCCTAAGTCGTTTTCCATCATTCGATTTCAGGTTTTGAACACCCTTGCAAAATCGAAGAGTTTTGATCAAAAACATTCTATGAAGAGTTTTGATCAAAAAAGCCTCAGGAGAAAGGATATAACCGGGTGTGACAGTAGTGTGACATTTTCAAGGAAGTGTTGCAATCCGAGTTCCTGCTAGTATTTAGTTCGAGTGGAGTAGCATTACAAATCGATTTATTCATGGCAAAACGGAAACGAAAAGAAAGAAAAGGTGAACAAAACAAAACAAAAAAATCGACCTGCACATCATGATGCTCTCCATTGTCCAGCCGACTGGGAGCCAAGCACAAGCCTATCCACGCTCCCATCATTGTCTGGCTCAAAGTCATGGTGCCCTGCTGAGAGTGATCCGGGTGAGGTCATATAGTAACCTGGATTTGGTCGCGTAATGCGTTTCCCCCGACTGTAGCTCGTCAGAACCAAGAACAGAAAAAAAAAACCAAGATGGTATTTGCATACAAGACGAATGTAAGGGTCGGCCTCTCGCATCCAATCGTTTTCATGGGGCCGCGGGCGGTAGGGTAAGACATCGAGAGAGAACTTTCAGGTGAGTCGGGCTTCGGCGATGTTCTCAGGAGCCGTGTACTAGCGGTAAGCAAAGGTGGAGGCTGCCGCGGAAGTCTAGGGGAGGTATCATCGAGTTTGGCTTTCCATTATCAAAGGGTCCAGATGCCGACAGCGCCAGTAACTGGGTGGTCGGGCGGCCGGAACCCAGAAGGGATTGTCAGGCGAGTTGTCCAAGAGAGGCTTTGACAATCTCGTCAGCGGTGTAGGGGAAAGTAAAGGCGGAGGTGGTCTAGGATTGACTTCGAATTTCGGACGTCGACGTCGATTGGATGTGCGGTGCGTGCACTTTGCCTGGTCATATGACTTCACACGATATCGGGTTGTCGGCCTGAGATGACGGTCAACTTGAACACCTCTCACTGGAGTACCGGGTGGAGTTTGCAGGAAAGAAGGGACAGCTGGTCAGAAGAATGGTCACTTCCCCGACTCGCAAAGTTAGACGAACTCGCCAGCCATATGCCGATTGACTCTCTCCACAGGAATGATGGCGAGGTGGTACGTGCAAGGTACGTGCAGTTTGCGTGCAGTGGCGAAGTGAAGGTCTGAGCAAGGTCTGGGTCGTGGGTGAACGTATGTAGGTCACGTTGGATCTGTCACGTTCAGTGTTGTGGTTGACCCGGGTCTTGACCCCCAGTGAAAACCCGGGCGCGGCAGGTATCGCTGGGTATCGGTGGACTTGGGCAGTATCGTGCAGGCTCACAACAAAAGCTAGGACGTCACGTAAACTGTGTATTTTCCTCTCACTTCAATCGGACTTAGTGAAAAATTCTCTACGTCGTCTCTAGACACTCCTAGTTGGTGGCGCAACTTGCGAATGTGAACTCGTCGACCGTCACGGTGACATGCGTCATCGACGTTGTCATTGTGATGTAGCGCTGTCGCGCTCCTTGCCTCCTCCCACCATGTTCCCTCGCTGCCCGCCCATCTTGCCGCCCTCTGTGTGTCCTCTCATTGCCGCCCACACGGTCTCAGTTGCTTGAAGAAACGTCTTCTCGTCATCATCGTCCTGTCTCTGTTTCAGCCTTCTGCTTACAATCAAAAGCCGCCGCATCTGTCGCTTTGGAGGACCTTCACGCAACGAAACGCATACCGTGATGCTCACCACGCCCTAGTTTGTCTACCATCCCATTTGTAGCCATGAATATCGTCTTAGCCGCATTCTACAGCAGAAAGTGTTCGCTGCTCGGCAAGTTGCAACCCAAGTTCTTCCATTGTATAATGAATCGCCACGCTCACAGCAAATAGTCCGTTGGTGAGTTACTCTATTGATTCCTGTCCGTACCTATCCATGTTCTTATATGTTTTGCCTCGTTCTACGCTTATCGTGTCATGCTATGGGGATATTCACCGCGACGCAATTCTAGGCGAGTCCGCCATCGACTCAGTCCGATATCTAACTTGCTTCCAGCCACGACATTCCGTGAGTGGTTTCAGTCTCCCTCTGCTCCTCACTAACCAATTTCTGCAAAGCGACTCAAGTCCACTTTACCGACTCTACGCCTACGAAACTTACGCCGACCTCGAGCATTTATCTTACAGAAAAATCTCGCCACCAAACGTACGCCACCCCCTCTCACTATTTCACTCGCTAACCAACGGCTTTGATAATCTCAGCATTGACTTCGGCTTCGATGCCGCACGCCCCAGCCGCGCATGTTAGTCAGTGCTTTCAAGCTACATGTCTATGTATGGCTGTAATGATATGGCTGTAATAGTGGGCCATAATTCCAAACTCGCACTTTTTGACACAGGGGAGGATATTTTTGAAGTTATGGTGCACACCCTGAGCTTGATGAAGTAAAAAATTACACAGCTGACTGTATTTTGACTGAAAACTCACATCAATGAAATTTCTTGAAAGTTGTTGCGCAAGTTGTTTCGGTACATCAAAAAAATACACAACCCCATGGAATGCAAAAACTGCACAGGTTCTTTACCTCAAACAAAAAATGCACAGGTAGAGTTCAGCAAATGGTGCACAAGTAGCGCCAAACTCACCCCAATTTATTTACACAACCCAGTCGGTTCAACTTTTGCACAGGTTCGGCGGATCAAATCGATTTGACAGCGTGGTTCGGTCACATGACGTTCGTTTCTCTTGCTTCTTCCCACGTCGCTCCGCACTCGTCTTGCCACTTAGCTCGCCGTTTCTCCGCCCTACTATGCCCGAAACCCGACGTCTCGGGCAACTCGGGCGCTTGGTTGAGGTAGACACCTCTATACTTTGGAACCATTACTTGCAGCTTCAGGTACTGCCCTAACCAGAGTGAGTCCCCTACAGGCTACCGTTGTTCTGGACAGCCCAAAAGTCCTTTTGGAAGCACCGAAATCAAAAGTTTCGGCAACACCGCCAAAACTGTTGCCGAAACTTATTGTTTCGGTGCGACCAAAATCCTTGCCAAAACGAATCGTTTTGGCAGCCGTTTAGGTGAGTCTGAATCTTTTTGTTTCGGACCTTCAGAAACTGTTGCCAAAACTTGATGTTTTGGGAACGGTTTTTGCTGGTCCTTTACTTAACGTTTTTGTATCAGTTTAGGGCCTACTTAATTTGTTGCTAAAATTTTAAATTTTTCTTTCAATTTAGGATGATCCTAAACTTCGGTTTTTGCCGAGTGATTATAGAATGTTCAAGAAGTCAATGGAATATTGAGGAAAGTAGTGGATTATTCTACTATACCTCTCGGTGACTCGTTCAGATGTTGCAAGTCGTATATTGAATCTGATCGGTGCCGATCCAAGAGGGAGGTATGACGATTTGCTGCTAAGAGAAAGAACTTAGCAGCATTGACGTCATGAACACGGTCCCATGATTGTCAATGCCGAGAATGCGCCGAGCGCGCGGGAAGACTCGAGAGCCGGATAATACCGATATCCATCACACCGTTATTCCCGTACCATGCTCTGAATTTCACACGGCGACACATTTACCGCCTCTACCCTTGACCGATGGAATTGAAAATATTGCGGCTGATTGCCGAAATCGACTGAACTCGAAAATGGCTTGGAAATGGCCGCCGTTGAGACTGGCAGATCCAGCTTCGAACCAGATGAATCGAAGGAGTCCAGCACATGAATGAATTTTGATGGCTTACTGTTGAACTGACACATCATTGCACCCTTGGCTTCTATTGGACGGAATTTGAACTGAGTTGAAGCGCACTTAATTCGAAGTCTAAGAATCCGAGTCTCAGGATTCAGCAAAGATATTTGAGTATTGGTACAGGACGAATGTTTCGGTGGCGAGGTGAAGAGAATTGAAAGAAATGAAAGCTGATGATAAGATTCAAAAGTGAAGAAGATCCCCGACGATTCCTGATGCGATTATGTTGCGCTCCCAAACCCTTGCGTTGTCTTCTGAAATCAGAGGCTGGAATACACTAACGGGCAAGGTATCATTTATTTCGTAAAAGGAATTACTTACAACCTGAACCTGTGCATTTCTTTTGTTGGTGCCGCGAAGGTGCGTAAAAGTGGTGCGCTCTGTCCTGTGCATTTTTTCGGCACATTTCCTTACCTGCGCAGTAAAAAAAATGCGCAGAGCAAAAGCAAGGGGTGTGAATATTTTGGAAAATGTTGACTTGTGCACATATTCTGATGCCTCAAGGTGTGTAAATCAACAAAACCAACTTGTGTGCTAATTTGTGAAGGGGTGCGTGTTTTTTCTACGACACTTCGAATTATGGCCCAGTATTACTGCCAAATAATGATGTAACATTATTATTTGTTACACTACTACAGGGATTTAGATATAGAGTTACACCGCAATGGAGATTTTTCACAGATTGTGCACAGGTCGCGGAAAAAAATACACAACCTGAATTTTGGAGGGGAAAAATACACCGCTACACACGGTTCGTAAAAAAAAAACGCAGCTCTTTGGTATATACCACAATGTAGGCTCGAAACCCGCCTGTCTATGAAGCAAGCTGTCGATAGACAGGCTGGTCGATCGGAGTTTGAATTGTCATTAAGTACAAGCGCGGAGCTTCCAAAAAAGGCTATTTGTCAGCAACCGGGTACTCATCGTTTTGAATGATGATGTCACGGCGCTTGAGGTTGAAAGCGCCGTCGAAAGAGTCGTAAGTGATCTCGCCGCAGCGCAGAAAACCTGCGAAGGCCAGGGCGTAGGCAACTCGGAGAGTCTCGGCTAGCTCACGAGAAACCCCCCGCGGAAGGGAGATAGGGTTGGAGAGGGAGGCGATAATCTGGGCAAGGACGGGCTGCGTAATAGGAGGTCGCTCCTTACGTTCTGCGTCCCCGTACACCCGGCGTATACCACGAATCACCCGCTCGAGTACCCGTGATTCAAAAGGGCGGGATTCGTATCCGAGGTCAGTGTGGAAGGACTTGAGGGCACCAATGTAGTGCTTGATCGTTTTTGCGCTGCAGCCCGGGGGGAGGGATGCTGCCCATTCAAGAAGGCAGGCTTCTGAGGCGGAGTATGGAGAGGCACCGTCGGCCCCGTATTTGCGCATGCAGAAAGACTCAAAGGAGTTGCAAGCTGTCTGGTTGACGCCGCGGGTGGAGGCAGCGATGCCGTGCCAGAGGAAGTAGGCGACGAGCGGTGGTTGATCAACCCGTTCAGACCATCCGGCGGGAGGTGGGGGAAGGGAGTGCGCTGCGAGGCAAAGAATTGAGGTAACAATGGGCGAAGACGTGGCATGTCAAAAGCAGAAAGTGCGTCAGCAAGGTAGTTCTGTTCAGAGGAAACCCACACGCAGGAGATGGAAAAGCCGAAGGATAGCGCAAGAAGGAAGATCTCTCTCAAGAGCGCCTGTGCAGGCACCTCCCGAATAGAACCCCATTCAGACCAGCCACGCCACCGGTGTTGTCAACCCGAAGTAAGACCCGAGACCCAGCCCAGGCTGGAGATGCCCAAATACGAAGAGCGTGGAGTGCCTCCTGGGGCCCAAGATGACCGCCAATTCCTTTCGAGGAAGACGCACTGGCGTCAGTGAAGATAACCACGCCCGGGCGGTGATGATGTAGGGACTGGATACCGTTCCAAGTCGGAAGAAGACGAGCCCACCATTCCAAATCACGGCGTGCACCTCTCGGGATGCGACGCCGGCCAAAGGATGGGAAGTGGGACAGCGCATCGTACACACGACGAATGAAAGCGCGCCCCGCAGGCAGGACCTTTGTTGCAAATTGCAGGTCCAAGAGGGTAGCCGACGCTCCGGATAGAAGGGAGTTGAGAGTAGCCATGGTGCGCTGCAGCTTCTCGGCAGGGAGAGCCACTGTGAAGGCAACAGTGTCGATCTCAATCCCTAGGATAACACTGCGGGTAGATGGAGGAATGTCCTTCCCTGCCTTCCCAACTGGATGGGCAGAGAAACCAGTTGCGTCGCAGATTGCGCGGAAAATTGCACGGTCGCGCTCTGCGCGGTCATACTCGCCCGCTGCGCGAGCACCAAAGAAGTCGTCAAGGAAGTGGTCGAGAGGTGCGCCCATACGTTCCGAGATCCAGTGAAGGGCCTCCGCAAACAAGTTGAAAGTGAAGGGTGATGAGCGGGATCCAAATGGTAGGCGAACATCAATGTAACCAATACCGTCAAAGTAGAAGCCATACAACAGAGAGTCGTCCGGGCATACCACGATGTGGCGAAACGCACGCCGCAGGTCAATCTTCCAGAGGAGAGCTCCAGGACCAAGGCGGCAGAGACGGTCAAAGAAGGTGTCAAGCGAGGTGTAGGAGAGTGTTACTGCGTCGGAGGAGATGCTATCGTTGATAGATGAGCCACGAGGATAAGAGAGGTGGTGGACAGTGCGCCACCCGCCATCTGCTTTAGGGACAGTGCCCACAGGTGAGTAAACGACCCGGCGCTGCTCATGAATGGGGAGGGAGTCGACACGGCGAAGCTCACCCAGAGAAAAGTTTGCCAGAATATCTGCCGCAGTTACAGCGTGCTCGGACGGTGTGGCAGGCAGATTTCGTGAGAAGGCCCGGCCCACGCGGGGGCCAGTGTATCCAATTGACGCACCATAGGTACAGATATTATGTAGGTGTTGTACGAAGGAGGGATCCGGATAATCCTGAAGTAAGAAAGATAGCATAGCGGGATTAAGGGAGCTAGTAGCACGAGGACCGGAGCTGGGGGCAACTGGGAAAGTTATGTGTGTATTAGGACGGGGAGGGGGAGGAGGCATTAGATGGGCAGAGAGATGAGCGGTATGCAAGAGGGATGATAGAGAGGGTGGGGTGCGAGGAGCCAGTGGACGAAGAGGGGGCCGACATTGTGGTGATGATTGCCGCTGTCGCGAGATTTCGACGCAGTCGTTGAAGGTTCAGGTTCAACACTGGAAACCGAGATAACGCGCCCTCCAGTACGACGTTTCCCGTTCCAATCTGAGTCCAGTTTTTTGTCATCAGGCTTGGATTGAGTCTTACTCGATCCCACAATATGCAGTCCATAATGCCCTAGATAGCAGGTCCCCTACAAATGATTAATGGCTAGACAATAGCCTGTTTGCGAAGCAGCCATTGAATGGCTAATGGCTAAACAAGTGTCCAGATTCCGGCGTATTGACAAAAGACACCCCCAGTCCGAGTACCCGAGCTTCATTCCAGACAGCTCCTCTTGACTTCTACATGAAAGCTTGGCCAATCAAAGTTTCCTAATGCGGAAATCGGTAGCCATTCAATGGCTCCAATGGCTCTTCGCAAACCCTCGAATAGGGTCCCCGAAATCCGCCGGATTCACAGCTGAGGCCTAGTGTCTAGGGTGACAATATTTTTTCTCTGGGGAGTTATAATATTATGGTGCTTAATGTCTGGCTACCTGCTTACCATGTATTGGACCAGTAAGGGAGGGTGGTTTCCAAAAGAATAATGCCTCCCCTTTTTTGGGTGCTAGGAGTCAGTATCCAAAAAGGAATGTTGTGATTGAAGCTCGCAAAAGGCTGCCTGCTAGACAGGAATGCAGCACAAAGGTAAGGGAGTCCAATAGAAGTGTTTCGCCATGTCTGGTTGGTGTAGTGCTGGCATGTGTCTATCTTGTTTTATAGTTGTGAGGTCATTGTTGGTTCAAACCCTAATGTTTAAAATTCAGCTCTTGTGCTCTGCTGCGTACTCTACTCTTCCCATAGACCATCATTTCACTCCGAACTTTTCTTTTGCTGTCACCTCAATTTCTCGGTGTCTGGAACACCCTATCAAAATATGAGTTCTCCCTAGCTGACTGGCACATAATATTGTTATAGTTTTAGAAAGCAGAACCCTAGTGGCAAAGAGGATAATACTATATGATAGGCAAGATGATGTCATGTGGCGGGTACGCGTACTATGAGCTGTAATTCACTAAGCAGAGCAAGTAATATTGTTCCATCTAACAAGCAGAGGCAGTGAATTAGGCACTGAAATAATATATCCGATGGTCAGCTGGGTCTTGTTGCACAGCCAATCTAATATTATTACTAGCGTCACAACTGTGTCAGCTGAACAGTAGCCTTCAGATTGAATAATATTCTCTGTATTAGAGCTTATTAGCAGCCGGTGCTTTTCAAAATATACGATGAAAAACTAAGCGAGATCAGTGAAAAACGGAGGCCCCAAACATGCAAAACCTCGAAGACGTCATCGGGAGATGCGGTCAGGCGCACGACCGTTCCCCGCTCCAGAGTGGCGATCATGACGAAGTAGGACGCTTCCGCGAAAGGCAGAGCTTGTTGCTCGTCGTTCCAAGAGGCTCGCAGGACGGTGAGTAGAGCAGTGAGCGTGTACGCTGATACTTAGAAGTCGCTCAGAAAGGCAACTCAAGCGACGCGGCACGAATCGGCAGGTTGTTTCCTTTCTTGGAACGGTGAAAAAGTGCTGCTCCACTTGTGGTTTTTGGATGACGTTCTTGTGCGTAAAATTTCGTTTTTTACCGGTCTCTATTGGGAGCTGGAACTACATAGCTACTACGTAAGGGAGATATTATTGGGGGAGCTTGCTCCCCCTTTAACAGTCACCGAAAAGCAATAAGCTGTGCTGTTGAGCTTTTGATGGGTGTCGTAACTTCTGATGTGATCGATGAAGCCGTGATAAATTGTTGTTCCAGTGTAATGCCGCGCTGATCCTGCTGATCTTTCGGCTGATCCTGTCTGATGGAAGCATGTGCTGCACTGATTGAACCTGCTCCCATGCATAGACACTGCTGAGTTCATGGGTTGCACTACCAATTTGCTACCAATGTACAACAGTCTACTTTGCCAGAATCATAAGTAAGCATACCAAGAATTTTACATCAATTTCTTCCGCCCTGTTCCCAAATATGTATGTACTTCTCTGATTGCAGGATCAGTAGAAGACAGTCTGAAGACTCTGAATTCCAATTTGTAGCAAAATCAGTTCGGCCGAAAAAAATCCGCGTCTGTAATCTGCGCAAGCTCGCCCTACTGTAGGCCAGGAACTGGCATACAAATCATATTTAATATGGGTGCCAGTTGTGGGGTAGCTGTGTCGTGGGGCACAGGTACAAAAATATTCCTTACCTCCACCAGCTCATCCCTAGTCACACAGGCAACAAATATTCTTGTTCGCAATGAGCTCTTGCCAAGGTTTAGCTGCAATAATAATATTGGGCTCTACAGGGTCCATCAGCTGACTCCACAGCTATGACGTCTTCTAACTTGGGGATAATTCTACAGTGGCGGCGGGATCTGATGCCACCCCCCAAAAAATGATGGGGCCCCAATTGACTCCACTTGCATCAAAAGTTCCAGAAATGGGCTGTTCTATTTTTAGGGGTGGCATCAGATCCCGCCGCCACTGTACTCGGTGTCACGAAAAGTGATGGCGTCGCTCCTTTTTCTGAATTTCTGGACGCTGAATGGAGGGATTTCCATAGAGCAAAGTGCTGAATGGGCTGGAGTGACTATCTGCATGTTTCTAGCATAATGATCTGATCAAACAATTATGATATGCCATCAAATGACCGAAAAAGGCAGAACCACCAAAATCTAGCTTGGCGCAAGATTGTTTTCGTCACAATCTGGATGAGCCAGAATGTAGCCCTCAATTGGTGGATAAATGTCGCATTTCAAATTGGGCAAAAATATGCCTCGGTTGTGTCGCTATAACCCGTGCAATATTCTGTTTTTCGTCAATTTTGGCCATTTTTGCTATTTTCCCGACTTTGAAGTCCATATATCTCGGTATTGCATGCACATTTTTGTATAGCTCAAGTGCCAGTACAATCTGGCCGGTTTGAATTTTGATGGAAAACATATTAGCGTCACAACGATGTCCATAAAAGTTTGTCACGAAGTCACGTCCCCCACCATAGCATCCAATGCAGCTAAAACATGCCCTGTTCCCATTGCCAACTGGAAAACCATCCGCTCTCTTGTAGCGACCCTCTTCACTGCCAATACCGATACTACTCCGCGCATCTCCTCCATCTCCACCAAACTTGACGCCCTGTCCTCCAAAATTGACTCTCTATCCACTTTGAACACACCACCTACCCCCTCATCTGGCGCGTCCCCGGTGAAAGCCTATGCATCCGCCGTTAAAACCTCTACACGTCGCTGGCCCATCTTCCGTCACCAAAGCGTGACACCTCACGCGATATTACGCTCATTCCGGAAGATAGCCGATACAAGGCCTTTGTGAACGAGACGCACGCCGCCATCCAGCAGCAGCTCAATGCGATAATCACTGCACTGACGCTCATCCCGGAAGACCGCCGATACAAGGCCTTTGTGAACGAGACGCATGCCGCCATCCAGCAGCAGCTCAAAACGGTGATATCCGACTCTCCCTTCAATCAACCTGGGCAGCTGCTCTTCTGTCTGATGACAGCACCTGGCTCCCTACATTCTCGAGCCTCCTCCAGATTCACACCCCTACCTACGCTGTCATCATGAACCGGGTTCCGACCGACTTCACTGTCGGTTCCGGCCTCCATGGCGATGGCAAAACCGGGGGGAATGATATTCCAACTTTACTGGAAGCAAACCAAGCCAACATCCCAGCCGATTATCTAGCCAAGGTGCACTGCATTGGTGGTCGCTCAGACGATGAAGTTCGAAAGGCCAAGAAGCATTCTTCCCTCGTTCCACTTTAAAAACCCTACCTCTGCCAATTGCGCTATCACGGAGCGTCTGGCTTTCCACGGTCACCTCCATCGCACAGAGAAGTATTCGGTCAACCCCCCACAGTGCTTCAACTGCTACTCGTTTGGCCATTTAGCGTCTCAGTGGAAACGTTCTGCAGTTTGCGGTATATGCGCATTGGTTTCGCCTCCGCCAGCTTCAATGCCTGCTCGTCGTGATCCCATAGCGCCCATCTTCGATCCAAAGACCCCCCGCGACCTACCAAAATATTTCTCTGACCTCGACTTCCTCTTCACGCGCTCGCACATCGTCTCCGCTTCCGAAATGAAGTATCACACTACTCGTCTCCTCTCGATCGAAGACCAGTATCTTTGGGAGTCGGTTCCCGAGTTCGGCGACTCCGCCGCGTCGTTCGCACAGTTTACCGCAGCGATATTCCGCCTTTATCCCGAAGCAGACCCCGACCGCCGTTATTCCCTCGCCGATCTCGAGACTCTTACCATCGAGTTCTCTCGTGTGCAGTCACCATCCCGCACCCGATTCCTCGAGTTCTATCGCACCTTCTTCCTGATATCGTCGTTCCTTTTCACGAAGTGTCGTCTATCCGCCGCCGAACAGTCACGCAGTTTTGTTCGTGCCATTCCCACAGACATATGGCGCGGTGCGCTCGACCGCCTTCATATTAAATGTCCAGACCTACATCCCGACGATACGTACCCTCTAGAAGCTCTCCACGACGCAGTCGACTTTGTTCTCCTCGACTCCTCTGCCCAGTCTCCAGCACCACCTTCGTCCCTCGACGTTTCCATTTCCGCTGCCCTTCCTATCGATCCATCCCTCGCCGCTCTTCTTGACACGATTAGCGAGCTATCACAGATTGTTTCGTCGTCGCAGCAGTCACCTAACACCTCGTCTCTCGATTCCCATCCCTCACCCCGTCCTGCATCGTGTTCATATTGCAGCGATACCTCCCACTTCATCGCCCAATGCCCCGTCGTCACCGCTGATACCTCCCGAGGTTTTTGCCGCCGTAACGCTGAAGGGAGAGTTGTTCTTCCCAACGGCATGTTTGTCCCGCATCGAATAATTGGCGCATATCTGCGCATGCGCATTAGCACTTGGCACAGCACAAATTCACCGTCCTCCGCACCCTTTCAGTCGTCCAGCTCTATTTACACACGACGTTCTCGTTCCCCAACGCCGTACAATTCATCTCAGTCGACTTGTAACCCGTCAGTCGCAGTATTTCATCAGCAACTAGAATCACCGCTCGCCTCAATCCCTCGTATCCGAATCAACTCACCTGTGCATTCTAAACCGCCTTTCTGCGCTCCTGTATTTGAGCTATCGTTGTATAACGCTCCCACATCGATTTCACACATTACTCGACCATTGCATCCAGACATTGATCCCGTCGGTGTAGCTTTGTCGCCACAATTGGATAGCCCGTCCCCAGTGGCGCTTTGCCCTACCAATTGACCGGTCATTGACCGATCGGTCAATGACCCGTCCATTGACTTGACCCGGTATATACCGGGTCAGTGCCAACACTGACGCTAGGAAGGTGTGATTGCCTCATGATGAGCTAGCAAAGTGTTATGCTCTGTTGGTTCATAATGTATTTCCATGAACTTAACACAAACAGAATTCAGACACGGAATTTAGGGTCAGATGTGTATGATATTGACATTCAAATGGTGAGCACAACAAAGTGGCTCCAGGGCCTCAAGCCTGGTACTTGAAAGGCCTCTTGAGTCAGTAGATCTGCAAAAAAAAAATTCTCTGAGGTTCCGACGGACTCAAAATCGCAAAGAGAACAAGTTGATTTTTTTAAACTTCCAAGATTTGGCGGGTGGCTGTGCTTAACGTAATGCTTATATAAGGGTGCCGGATCGGCGTGACGCCTATCTTAGCCGCACCCGTTTTCTTGAGCTCTTGGCCTCAGCTCACCTTCCTCGCTGTCCCGGCAACCCCTCCTCCCTCGGGCTGCCTTGTCTTCCTGGGTTCCGGCCCGAGAGCGCTCGCTGCGAGGGTCACATCACCCCTCACCGCAATCATAAATATATCATCCATTTTCCTCCCTCCCTCAGCACGAGCTCGCAGCATTCCCAGACACGGTCTGAAAGAGCGCGGGGCGCTTTTTGCGGTTTGGTGATATTTGGCTGCTCATCTGCCGCTTCCACTTTCGCCAATCTTGGCGAAACCACCGGAAAAAGTCATGATGGATTTGAAGCAGCGGATGATTGACCTCGAAGTTTCCCTCACGCAAATGCAGACAATTGCCGCGGCTCGCAGTCTTTTTGTCGAGGAACGAATGATTCTGGACAAGCTTGCTACGGAACACCCGAAGGCGGTGAGATTTAAAAGCACACAAGCACGTCAATTATTTCGATACGTACTGGACGACGGAGAACTTATGGCCAAGTTGGTCCGACTACGGTCGCTCAGTTCTGGCCTCCATGCTCGGCATCGGGGTGGATGGTGTTATCCCCACCACAAATCATCTGGAATCCTTCAATGGCGTATTCAAGCGCGTTAATCTGGGGCGGTGGCAAAAAGGTGGTCGATTCATGCCATAGCAATCCACATCTTGCCTTCAATCTTCAAGGAGCGTTCGCTCATCACCGAGCAAGCAAGCCGAATTGCGGCTCTTGTGCGACTACTTCCGGGTGGCGCCGCACTGCTGGATAAACCGAATCAAATCCAGACAGTTACGGCGGTACCAAAGGTGGCGTGCCTGATTTCCGATCCTGTTCGGGATGAAAGGGCACGAGAGATGGTTGTGAATCGTCAGATCGGCCAACCAACTTCATTACCGGGGAATCTCGGGCTTGTACTGGAAGCTTACTCCTCTCGAGCCCTCGCAGTCGACACGAACGCCACAACATATACAATCCGCCTCGGCTTCAATGGTGTTGTTACGTGCACCTGCGAAGACTTCAAAAAACAGGGCGGAGCTTGTAAACATATCCGCGGCGCTCTGATGATCGTGGCTAATTTACGCTGGCGTGGAATACACATACCTTACATCCCAATTCCCCCATCCTTTGCCGACGCGCAGGCTTTACAATCTTCAATGCTCAAAATCACAATCCCCCCCAACCAGCGCAATTTGCCGACCGCCCAAGCCGCTCGGCAATATCCTGCAGTCCGACAGTTCATGCGTGCAAGAAGAGGAGGGAGATGAAGAGGAGGAGGAGGACGACGACGACGACAACGCGAGCGTTGCGACCAACGCGTCGTCAGATTCGGATGATTCGGACTCTGAATTCGATGACGAAGATGAAGACTCTGAGGTCAGCCAATAGTGTATTTGATTTAGCTCGTGCCACTCACCAACGATAATCATGTCGAAGTCATATGAACATTTGAGGCATGCAGCTAGACGCCGAAGCATCAGCGCTTCCTCAAACTTCGATGGATTCGCGTCTCGACGAGTCTTCATTCCACATTTGAAAGGGATAGGAAGGGCGAGGCCATGACGCCCATACGAATGCTCACTATATTTGCCTTCAACCTGATATTCTTCCAAACTCGACAACCCGTCTCTAGCCCCCCAATCCTGTATCTCCGGGTGCACCAGACACCAGCAGCCGCTAAGCAGCGCTCAGTGTCTTCAGCTTATACGCTCGCAGGTGAAATAGGGGGGAGAGGCCGACCCCCCCGGTATCGAAATCTTCCAAGGAAAGACGGCCGGAAGAGTTGGGTGTAGGAAGTTGAGACACTTCGCAAGTAATTTTTCCGGTATTTATGAGGATCCCTGCACAAGAGCTGTGAATGCTGCGTGATATTAATATCTGAATGCGAGATGCACGCCAAAGGAGGACTGATTAAAACACCGTGACCTGAGATGGCGACGCAATGAATACTTACTGCGCCAACCACGGAGTCCTGCGGCGAAGTCTGCGCAGTACTGAGTAGACTGAGCCATGTGAGTGAGTTTTTGACGCGGTCGAAGGAAGAGGTGAGAGGAACAAATGGAGATGCTGCACCGCCGGCTCGCCATCTCGTTAAAGAACGGTTAATACATACCACAATTATAATTCAATTGCTGTACTTTCTGAAGACTGGGTGACTTTGTTCCTCGCGCTCGCTGAGATTTGTAATACGCCCGTTGCGACAATATTAATCCGACAAGCAGAACAATGGGACTTGAGGAGACAATGGAAAGGGTGGTCGAGGCAACAGACAGCAACGGACCTTGATTCGAACGTCGTGCCGTTGATTGCCAAGGCTTCCCGAAAAGGAAGGTCGGTGTGTCGGCCCGGGATCCGCATGATTTCAGCCCTGAAGTCATCATGGCGATGTTTCTCCATCCGCGTTGAGCTCGGCGAGGTAGCGGTGATGCGCGTCGCGGGGCAGAGGTTTGAGATCGGCCGGATTTTCGTTTCCGCGGATAGTCGACTTTGACTCTGAGTTCGCCGTTGCGGACGAGATCTTTTCAAGTACTTTCCTACTAGTTTGACACCATTCAATTTTTCTGTTTGTAGGGAAAATCCGAAATTATTTTTCTATCGGGCAATCTGCAAGACATGATACCCATTGACATATGAGTGTCCTAGACGGTAAGGAGTAATCATATTATCATCTCTACATTTCATTTCAGCCAATTTGGCCTGGTACATGGCCAGAAATTATCGAAAAAACCACGGCCATTCTTTTGCCATTCTTTTCTGCCACCACTGTATGGTGCGCATCGCTTAAACACCACCAGATAGGTCCCATCATTGATGCGATCAATGATGTCTCAAATCGCCGGAGAGAATTTTTTTCAAAATATATATTGTCTTTCAGCGTTGGGTGGAGGTCAGGGCCCCTTTGTCAAGCTTTTTCAGCCTTCGAGTACAGTCGAAGCTGTCATAACCCATAGCCCTCGGTAGGGCCAAAAAGCTATGGGATATGATAGATTTATGGGTTATCCCAGCCAAAAACCGGTCAAAAACCCCCAAAAATGTATGGGTTAAGGGAGATTATGGGTTATGGGAGCTATGGGTTATGACAGCTTCGACTGTATGTAGCAGACACACTACATATAGGCTACTAGAAGGACATTCAAAAATATTGTTCTTGCTTGACATGACCTAAATAGGGAGTGTTCCGTAAGTACACGTGATTGATTGATTGATTGCATCACTGATGTCTCAAATCCGCCTCAAGAAAGATATATTTATTGTGAGTTTTGAGCGGATGGAATATCCCTCTAGGGGGTTTACTCTACTACCTAATCGAAGTGTTTTGGCCAGAGGATCAGTCGTGGGAAGCTTCTGATCAGGTGCTATAAATTTGGTGCGCACCATAGAGTATGCTTAGAATGCGTCTTTTTTCGAGTGGAGTTTGATTCTTTAGTCAGATATTTTCAGAAATCAAAATCCCGGCCAGAAATCGATTTGTCATATTTGCCTGTCCACGACTGTACGTGCACGGGTGTATACGTTTATTATGTTCGTGAAGGCGTGAAGGAGTCATGAAGTTTGCATCAAGCAATATCGATCTTGGCGAAAAACGAGGAGGACAAAGCTGATGCGACTGAAGACAGACTGCGGTTATTCGGACGAACACCGAAGTCAGGGGATTGACTTGCGGAGGTGGCGTGGTGGGTTCCTAGAGAGATCTCGCCTTCAAGCGACCCCAAGTCACCCACCAATTATCGGCTTCGTCCTCTGCGTCATAACCAAAGACTGTCTTGATTTCGGCCCACTCGGCGGACTCGTCGTCTCCGCTGAAGAGGTATCCGCCCGCTTTATGCTTCGCCTGCATCGCCTGATCGCGCGCCTCTTGGTCTAGACCATTCGGCATGCCCATGTAGTGTATTACGCCAGTTTCGGAAGTAAGAACAGTCTGAGCGCGTGGCTGCCTCAGCTCTTGGAAACCGTAGAGGAAATCCGTGATTTGGCTATCGGTGGCCAAATGTGAGAAGAGCTTGGCTAGAACTGCACCGTCTTCGAGCCCCATAGCGTATTGCTGTGTAGAGCCAGTCTAGAGCATTATAATAAGTAGAAAATTAGGATAAAAAGGTGAGTCGCGATTACAGGTATAGGCGTCCGCTTTCGGCCAGCCGATCTTCTAAAAGGGGATGTTCGAATATTGGGAAGCGTCGTGGTTGTGATATCATGGGACCAAGGTTTCGCAGTCTAGATGGTGATCAGTTGGACCAGAGAGTATGATATGGTACTTTGAAATTACTTTGGGGCAAAGCAGCACGCATTCCCTCTGGAGGTGTACTTTCATATTCGTCGTAGGGGCGATACAAGGTGAATGTGAAACAAGGCAAGCCACCCTGGAAAAGCGATTGATATGGGTCGGATTTTTCAACGAGAACTTACCGTAGGGTGGCTGATAGCAGATCGGTTGTTGCCAAAAAATGAAAACATGGAGATCTGAACAGAGTTAAGCAGCAGGATATGAAGCTTGGGTGGGGTACGACGAACTACTTCGTGCTCATAAAAATGCTTGGATTGTGGATCTTTTTCCACCAAAGCTTTGGGTACAGTAGCGCTGTATATGGCGGTCAGACAATGTCTACGGAAACCGAGATCACCTACCTGTACATGCACATGGTCGGTTTGGTTGCTTCCTGAATTCCCTGTTCATTCAATAACATTGGTCGTACGAGGCCAAATGCACCATCGGCTCCGATGACCACATCTGCCGTTAACGTTTCTCCAGAACCCAAAGTAACTGCGCGACGCTCAGGGTGAACGGATACTGCCGTGGTTGCTAAACGGACAGTGGCGCCTTGATCAACGGCAACGGCGTACATCATTTTGCGGAGATCGGCGAGCTGAGGTCTTGGCTTGAATGGAGACTGTAGAGCAGAAAGCGGCTCGACTTACATGCCCGAAGAGAAACTCCCCCTGCGTTTCTCGAAGCACTTCATCATCCCAATAGTGATCACCTAGACGATCCCCTGTATCCACTGATTGCGTTCAAATGAGCGGTGTATGAAGACAACATCAGCGCTGGAACGCACACCGATATATTTGAATTTGCTTCGACTTTGCTGCAAAAGCAGAGACCTCAGACTTCAAGTTCCAGCGGTACAAAATTTTGGATAAATTTGGAGGAAGGCGCACGCCGCGGCCAACCTAGAGAAGCGGCCCTGAGTATAACTCGCACCGACAGCATTCTGCCAGGACAGACATACACCAGATTGACCTATTTCCTTCTCCCGCTCCACCACGACGACTCGATGGCCGGCTCTTCGTAGTGCTATGGCGCATGAAAGGCCTGAAACACCAGCGCCAATGATGAGAAAGTCGATGATCAGCTTTGTCTGTTTCGATGGACAAGGAAAAGGTAATGTTATGGTGAGACAAGTGTTTCAAAAGGAAGAATAGGCGTCCGAGGCGTCTCACCTAGATACCCATGTTGTGAGATGAAAGGAAGTGAAAATGAGAACCATGGTGGCAGCTTCTCTCTTTTTAAATTTTCTGCAACGTTATTGTTGTAAACAGGTTTGCTGTCGACGGTGAACCGCATCCGGGGAGAACCAATCTGGCAAACCATGACATACCCACCCTCAGCCGGAAGACCCAGGACCTCCCAGTGTCCGGTTGTCACACGTCTACTACAGCGCCATCCGTCGATACGGTTGGATCGCGGGAACGGAGGGCCAATAAGGCCTGTTTTTTTTGGAAAAAGTCAGGAATTTTTTTGGCTCGAAAAGTCAGGATTTACACAGGCCTGAACCCAAAATGTTTTAGCGAATGACAGCATCAACGGCATAATGGCCATAACCCAGTGATCAGACAAAAGGGGGGAGCAAGCTCCCCCAATAAAGAAATACTCTCAGCCAAGGGCTCCACTGTGCAAAGTATTCATCATGAAATTCATGCAGATTGTTATGAAATTCAGGTTTCATGATGTTTTGTCATGAACGACGTTATGAAATTCAAAACGGCTTTCATGATGCTCAGAAATCTGCTTTTGTGACAATATGGATTCATGACAAAACATCATGAATCTATATAAGAACCAAAGACTTCGTGTCTGGGTGGGACAAGACAAGACAAAAGAAAGGGACATTCGTATTGGCTGACCGCTAACAAAATGCCGTGAACCGCCCCACTGGTGCGTCATTTTGTCGAGATGTTGAGTTCGTGCCCGCATGCTCCACCCGTCTCTCTGCACGATGTCGATTCACTCGATGCTCAACCATGCCCGCCACAACGAGCCGTCTTCGCTCACTGCTGCCCAAGACGCCCTCTATGACTCAGCCGGAGCCCTTTTTGCTTAGCAGAACAATGGAGCGCGAGGGGAATCTCGGCGAGCTGAGTGCAGTCAGTGGTGCACCTGTGGAGATCAGAGCGAATCCTGTTTCAAGGAAGAGTCGGAATCAGGTCAGCAATTTAACAAAATGTCGTGCCGGACCCGTTCAAAAGTAATTTTTCCTTAGTCCGAGTCTGAACGGCGTTCGGCGGGCCAAAAGAGACGAAGGAAGAGAGAAGCAAAGGAAAAAGAGAACGATGGTCGTTTGGTACGCGAGACTTGCGATCTGAGGACTTCACACTGATCTGAGGGGCACAGTCAGGCATTGTAAGGCCTGTAAACTTGCCACGATCATTGGCTCAACGAGCACGTCGGCAACGAGAGCTCGCTGGTGAAATTGAGGATCTATTGTACATCGAGGGATATAAAGGTTGTCATAGGTCTCGAGCGCAAACGCTACGGCGGAAAGTTGAACATTACAAGGGGAACAAAGGTTAAAGTTATCTCCTGAATGCGGTACGCGTCCACCCAATTGGAGCTGTATTGTCTAGCTTACTGTTTTGTTCGTCACAGATCCGACTCAGTCCCTAGATCAAGCCCTCGACCACGAATACGATGTCAATCAGCCTCGCTGCAATGACCGGTATCGGGAAAGTTACCGAAGTAGGATGCTTCGGTATGAAGATGAGGTTCGGCGAGGCGTTTATGCTGAGGAACAACGACGGGAGATGATGCTTGGATGGCAACAAATTTCCCCAGGCATTTCAACATTGTAAACGGCTGAAGATGAGATTTTTGCATTGTATTCACTATATGTATGTAGGAAACCAAGCCATTTGAGATGGAGTGAGCTCGCACACGGGGCCGCGAGGAGTCGACCGAAGGTCGGCAACGATCGGCACTGGCACCTGGTTTTTGTAGGGCAGAAGAGCGGAATCCCATGGCGAAGCATGGGCTCACTGCTAGTTTTGGTCATGAAACAACTACTCATTTTTTTTTTTTTTTTTTTTGCTAAGTCCACCATGAGTGCATAGTGTGCTCATCCCAGTGTTACACCAATACATGGTGCTATGTAGAGTAGTAGGTCTGTCAACTACATCCTACTGAAAATCGAGCATGTATCGACTGAAATCCGATGTCCCTCAAATCTCCATTAGTCTAAGAGTAATAGTCTGTGCTGCGCTGCGCTGCAGTGCCGCGGTCCGGAGTTCGACTGCGGCTGCCAGTAGCCCAATTTATTTGCCCCGCGCTGGCCTCCTTTTCATGATGTTTTGCCCTGAATTTGTTACAGTCGTTCCGGAAAGTAATGAGAATGACAGTTTTTTTCGCAGGCGTTCCGTATTAGGTATTTCCTAAAGTAGTAACGCTTTACACGCTTCCTCTCACCTTTACTAAGGTAGCCGCCATCCACCCTCGACAAGCATCACATGACGAAGTGTGACAACTTCCTTTTTCGGACTTCCCTGCAAAATACAGTCTGTAAAGTCACTAGTAGATAGAATTAGCTCAAATCCTCCGACCAGAATGCGGAAATAGGGTGTGCGATCCGTCTGGCGCCAAAAACGGGGCAAATATAGATTGATTTCGGCTCGGAATTTAGAAATCTTTGCCCAAATCATCACTTTCTTCACGAGCGCGTCGCACAAACGGTGTATGGGAAGGGATTCGAAGACCAAGAAGATACGGGCTGCAAATCTTTTCAAGAATATAACCAATGGCACGAAGCGCGTTTGGGATGAGCTCAGCCCCAAGAAAGTGAAGAAGTGGCTCTCGCCAAGGAAGAGACGAAAAGAGAATAGACAGGTGAGTAGACAGCCCAGCTCTCTATTTAAATAGTATCTGAACTCTCTATATACAGGACACAGCAAGTACTGTCAGTGAAGTCGCCTCGAACGGAGCCTCAGACGCGTCAATTAACACTTTTCACGCGTTTGACGCGTCAGACAACTCGGACCCATTTAGCGCGTCATTCCATGTTCCTGGGCTATCCAACTGTGCTTCTGCTGCCCCAGAATCGCGTCAATTCGTGTGGAAGTTGCCGAAGGTGACTGTGGAGGAGGTGGAAGATGATGATGACAGGTGTTCGATGAATACATTCCGTCCGGCTGCCTCCCATCCCGTGCCAAGTCGATTACCTCGGTCCTTCTGTGAAAGCAACCTCGAGGATGATCGTCGCGACTTTCTCAACATTCCTGCGACAGAGGATGAGCTTCTGGCGACTTCACCAATCTATGACGATGATTACCCTAGACCTTCCGCCTCCCGCTCTTTCTTGGATCGTGCGCATGAGCATGCGATGCGCCCGGGAGTGCTCCACTATCAAGCCCCGAATCTTCATGAAGCTCGCGTAGCTCTCGAGCGCGTGCAAAGATTTCTGCGAGGAGAATTGCGCAGTCCCTCCCCGCCCCGTTTGCCTCGCACTCTGTCCGGACCAAGGCCCTCATACGGTTGGAATCCACCTGCATGACCGCCGTAGTAGTAGATAGTACCGTGTACTATAGCCGCTTGCAGCGGCTCGCGCACGATAATTGATTTCATCATCATCACACCTTCCATAAATTGAAGATCAAAGTTGTCGACTTTGCGCGTCCGGCACTGTACCCTACCTACTTACAGTGGCGGCGTGATCTGATGCCACCCCCCCCAAAAAATCGACTCCACTTGCATCAAAAGTTCCAGAGATGCGCTGTTCTATTTTTAGGGGTGGCATCAGATCCCGCCGCCATTGTAGGCGGCCGGACGGCCCTAGGTCGCCGGTGTAAACACCGGCACATCCTTGGTTACGGTGGCACTGGCAAGGCAAATTGAAAGGCGTCTTCAATCTTGGCCCAAGCGTTGCCCAGAGCTTCGACAAAATGACTGGCTACCCAGTTTGGGGAACAGACCCTTTTCCCCTCCGTGGTCTGGCCCTGTCGCACGATTCACCGCCAAACCCCGATGATAATGAGGTATCTTGGATCAACGCTCTGATGGGCCAGGGCCTCGTCGGTTTCGGTTGGCATCTGTGCTCTGTTGTGTCCACTACCTTTCCTCTCGAGACGACTCCGCGTGCGTATTATTTCTTGTTTCTGGAGAAGATAGTGGTACAACGACCATCTCGGAGTTGTGCAAAAACTCATATGTATCTCATATGGAATCATGCTGATTCATGGGCAGATGAGCCACAACAACATCAGCATCACGGCGCGTCCCCATTTTTGCTCCCCGGGACCAGGCAACCTGGAAGCAGCTTTGAACTTATTGGCGCCGAACAGCTCAAATCGCTTGACTTGGGCGGCAGGCTTTGTTTAGCGGGTCCCGTCAACTTGACGCCCGACGCCTACTTCCTCAAGCAGCGCCGCCTCCCCGTCGAGTCGCCGTCGTCAGGTCCGGGGCGACGGTCACGGAGGGACCAAAATCCAAAACGGGTCTCCCCTTCTTTCTGTGCAGCCTACGCGGACGTACAGCCTCACGGCCCGTGTTCCTCCGCACTTCCGCCTCTCAACAATCATGCGGACACCCTGCCCCCAATTGTCTCCAAGCAAAACGTCACGACCGTGCGCACGCGGGAAGCATCCCATAGAAGACGGAAGCAAGAGGCGACGCTCGTGTGTTTTGTGCCGGGGTGCGGGTCGACGTTTACGAGGAGCTACAATTTAAAGGGGCATA
Organism: Favolaschia claudopus; assembly: GCA_037176885.1. Taxonomy (NCBI): domain Eukaryota; kingdom Fungi; phylum Basidiomycota; class Agaricomycetes; order Agaricales; family Mycenaceae; genus Favolaschia; species Favolaschia claudopus. The sequence continues at coordinate 254,339 of JAWWNJ010000123.1, forward strand.
TACGGAGCCATCATGAGGAGCGCCCATTCTTGTGCAGCCTTCCTGGGTGCGGAAAGGGCTTCGCGAGGCGGAATGATTGTCAGAGGCATGAGCAATTACATTCAAACTATAACTATAGGCTGTTTGCGTGTGAGGGGTGTGGGAAGCAGTTTCCGAGAAGTGATGCTGTGAATAGACATTGTGAGTTATCCCATTTTCTTTTAGCGGTAAATGAATCGCTGATTTTTATGTTTTTTTTTTTTTTTCTTTCTTGTTTTGTTTTCAAAGTACGCTCCAAAGGTGGTGCCAAATGTCAGCGCACGTAGCAGCAAAGGCATAGAGTTGAACATCTCATAAGTACCTCCAGTGACTTGCGGGAGAACCCCGGAGACAAGATACCAAAGTGTCTGATAATTACTGTATGCAATCCGCAATCAATATAGATCAGTATACAATCAATACTCGTGCTCGAAATAAGTGATGGTCACGCAGTTCCGACCGGTTCTTGCCGCCCAGAAAACATTTTTGGGGGATTTCAAGTGCTAAATGTGTGTAACTGGCCGGTAGACAATTTATAGGCACATCACATCCATCAAAATGCATTGATTTCATTAATAAAACACGATTTTTGCGCTTATGTAAACCCATATATATTTGGGAAATTTCAACGACTCGGGGGAATATTTTTTTAACAAAGCGAGTGCACCCAAATGAAGATTCAATGGTACCAAATTGATGCTCAACTTAGTTAGGACAGCTCGTTCCGGTGCTAGAGGGCCGTGAAGTTGGCCAAAATCAGCAGAAAATGCCAAAAATGGCTCAAACTGGCCAAAATCTGCATATTGCAACCGTTCTAGCGGACTAACAGATGCAGGTATTGATTTAAAACAAGTTTGCGATACTCTTGGGAGATGCTGAGCTACAATTTGGTGTATTTGGAATTCCTCAAACAAATTGATCTGCGCAGTTGAAAAATGCGGTATTTCTTACAAGGAACGCATCAACACTTTCTGATGGAATTGATGGGTGCGTGAGATGTCTGGTGACCATTCGCACACATTCAGAACTTGAGATCTCCCAAAAATGTTTTCTGGGAGGCAAGAACCGGTCGGAAATGGGTGACCATCACTTATTTCGAGCACGAGTGTACATGTACAATATAAGTTTGTTCGGACACTGACGAATCTCCTGTGTTATGAGGTGTACGTTGTCAGAACGAGGTTTCTGGAATGAGAAAGGCATGATTGAGAAACATTCTGGGCAGCGCGCTCAAATAAAAATGATCTCGAAGCCACAGGCAGGGAGCAGCAAGTTGATTTAGCTGTATGCTGGACTTTGAAGTTGTTGAGGCGGACGGTGAGCTGGGTGCTAGAGAGGTGATCCTCTATGATTTCGAATTCGTTGTTGCAACCCGTTTACTTGTATTCTAGCAGTGGCAGCCTCGCTGATCCCGCTCTACCCGAAGCGCAGGATGAAGACGCTGCAATGGATGCTCCACCTCTGCCGCCACCACACTTACCTCTCGAGGACATTCCACCGCTACAACTTCCTCCCGACCAGCCACTTCCTCGAATATATCATAATTTGTCCGCTGTTGGGGACGTAAAGGCAGCTCAACTATTCATCAAAGCGCTCGAAGGAGCCGCACTAGACGGCAGCGGCCTCGATGAAGACTCCCTAGCACGCTTGAAAAATCCCATACAGGAACCCGTCGACATTTGGGATGACAAAGACTTCCCCCTTTCGTTGAAGATCTACCTAGCCGACACAAACGCATCGGAAGCTACATACTCATAGTCGGCATTCCCAAAAGTGACCGAAATTAGAAATGTTTTGCCCCCGACCAGCTAGTACAGTTGGCAGTTGATCCAACTGGTGGGATAAACAGGGGATGGTCATATGCTATTGTATGTCACAAGCAGAACCTATTGGGCTTTCCCTGTGCTGATGTTCAAGGTTTATTTATTTACGTCTAAAATCAACAATTTATCACTTTGTTTTAGCACTCTCATTGAAAGATGAGGTTAGCCCAGAGAACCCTGAGCTCTCATATACAGACTTATGAGATAGTAGACCTATTTTCAAGGTACTACATAACCTACCTGATAAACTGAACACCGTGTTCCAAAAAGGGCGAATACTGCGAAATAGATGGTATTTTGAAGATTAATTCGTTCACGCCCTGTGTTATATCTGACCCCAGGTTTATATCACGAAAGGTCTAGCAAACATGGTACAGATGAGCCCTCTGGCATTCAAAGTTTTTTTTTCAAACATCATAATCTGCGGGCAAAAACCCCAAATTCGGTTACTTTTGTTAAGCGCGAGTATCACGCAACACGAGCCACAATCATTGGGCACACACCCGAGACCGGCATTCTCTCCCATGACGTTTCCTGCGCACTAGTTAAAATTGAGACCCCTTCTTATGCGATCTTCACTACACATGTTATTAAATACATTCTACAGCTGTTTTCTGGTAATTGTCCGGTTTTTGATCTAGTGGGGCGTTTCGTTTACACCTGCTTGCATAAACACGCATTGGTTACTTCGTGTGACGGTCGACTCCTGCTACAGTATGATAGCGCAGGAAGTGCGTTGATGCGGTGAGTTATGTTCTTCATACAATTCTGTTTATGGTATTGAAAGAAAACAGGTGCGAACATTAGCGAGTTTGCGATGCAGCCATTGGATGGCTAATGGCTACACAAAAGTCAAAATCCAGGCGCATTGACGAAGGCTAACCCTAGTTTCAGCATCCAAACTTCATTCCAGGCACCTCTTGTGCAATTCGACATCAATCTTTGGACCATCAAAGTTCCCTAATCGGGAAATCGTTAGCCATTCAATGGCTCCAATGGCTCATCGCAAACCCTCTATTACATTATCGACCATTTAATCGACTATGAGGCGGGACGGAGCCTCTACGATACCCAATATCTTGAGGCATTGTTCGGATTTCGAAGAGGAAGGATTGTCCGTCTCCGACACTGGTCCACTCACCGTCTGTTCAACAGTGGCGAACTTTTCCTCGATTACGTAAAGTCAACTGCCGTGTGTATTTTTCTTCGCTCCAGACACTGTGTGACTAACGTCGTCACTACAGCAAATGAGCATCGTGACGAGAACGGACAATGCATATACACACATACAATGCATTTAGGTGTTTCAGACGCTATTCATTTGCTGTTTCTTACCTATCAATCAAAGTTCCATCACTGTAGCAGCAGCTGCAGCTCTGTCTCGATCTTCATTCATCTTTGCGATACGAACAGTACTACATGCATCACAACGGGCTTATTTAGCCATACATACTCGGTGTCGCAAAAAGTAACCGATAATTTGATCACTGCTTCACGACCACGTGATATTTTCGCAAGATTTTGCACCCCTGGATGTTGTCTATAACATATATAAAAAGGTAGTAGCATTTGCTTGTCTGAAGCTTTCAGTATTCAACACCAAAACTGGATGTTATCAAAATTTGCCACCGGCTGGCACAAAGCCCACAGAATCTCGAAAAAGGCGAACAGCCCCTGGTCAGTGGAGCCATCTTTTGAGCTGAGTCTTGTGGATGGGATCCCCTACTCGAGGTAGGGTTCTGTGGGGCTGAAGTGTCACTTCACCACTCACTCGAACACATCAAAGTTACGGCATTTACGGCTTCATGACTCCACAGATTTTGTTGCTCCACATCTACCGGCTGTCGGCAATGCAGATGCCGATTTTGATTCCTGTGATGGGATAGACCTTGTCCGGATGCCCTACAATGCCAGTTGATTTCAGGCGTTTCCAAATTCCGACTCTCAACCACTTGCAGCAGGACTTGCTTAACTGATTTGTTTTACATGCCGCAAAAAGCAGCTGGGTTGACAGAGCCGCGCTAGCCGACGCAAAGCCGTCTATGCCGAGGTGCTGATCGAAAGCCGGGATGGAGTCCGATGGACCCCACCCGCACCGGCCAATGAGAGCTGGTCGGCGCGCGAGCGTCGACCGAGCGAGCTTTGGCGGTTCTGTACACCAAAAACTTAAACCTCACCTGCCAATGAGACGAGCGAGCTTTGGCCGGCCTGCCTTGCCACTTCGGCCTTGCAAAAGTACATCGAAACATCTCAGTCTGCTAACACCTCTACACCTATCAGAGTAGGGGACCGGTGCTCGCACCGTTATTGCCATGTACTTATGGGGAAGCTCTTCCCCATTCATCGGTATAAGGCTCCAAAATGCAGATGCTTACAAAATGACTGGGTGCTTTGTAAGCACAGCTGTAAGCACTGTGCGGGCCTTTCCTCGGACTTCGGATATCCAGCTGTCAGTGTCATGTGACCTCGAACTGTGGCGAAACTCGGTTCCGAAAATGCTTCCGCTGAAACCTTGCTTCAACCTCATGCCCGATGGATGGATAGATACTGCCTACCTATATACTTTGTGTTGCTCAATGAATGCTTGCTCCTCTCTTTCCCCTTTGCCTATGCTTTGAGACAACTTTGAGATGTCCTTGTATCCGTGGTTGGACTATAGTCTGTATTTTGCCACGGGGGGTGATGCACGGAGGTGGGTATAATGCCGTAATGTTCGAATTAGGAAAATGTTCCTACACGCCATTCACCACATACCACCAACCACATACCACCACTGTGCCCCGTTCTGTTGCTTAACTCTAAAAACGAGTCACTGAGAATAGCATACAGTAGCTGAGGAGGTATGCAAAGTTAGAATAAGTTTTCCGAATCATAGGAACGAGAATTGGCGAGACGGCGGATGGCCGGCGGCCAACCCGCACAAATCTGATCTCCCTCCTTTTTTTTCCATTCAAGTTGGGAGTATTATCAAATTCGGGTTGTAAGAACACTCCAAAAAATGGAATAAACAAAAGCGCGTTGTAAGAGACGCAACGACGCGATTGATCCGAAATGATGCAAATCATTACGGCATTAGCCTCCAATCACGGATGTCAGCAACTTGACAGACTACATACACCGCAGGTACGAGGACCATTGTATGCAGCGTCTGTTTACAAGAGACTAGTTGGACTATAAATTTTGCAGTTTCAATCCCAGTCTCTGCAAAGAGTATATACAAGAACAGTGGGAGTGGGACTCGGCTATTTAAGCGAGTCCTTCTGCTGATGTCCTTCGCATCAGCTGCTATCAGCTGGCGATCATTATTTGATCGATCCATCCAAATTCGGCATTTTGAGCCGCAATTGGTTTTCTAAGTGTTTCTGAGTTATTTCAGGGCTAAAATAATTACTGGGGGAACATTGTTCCCCCCAGACCCCCTTCCTTTGGCCTGACGGCATTTCTGAGAAGTCTAACTCGGTATTTTTGTTTTATTTTGCTGTTTATACTCAGAATTTCATGTAGCGCGGGGGAGACCCCCGCGGACCCCCCTTGACGCTCGCCGCTAGGCCCACTGCGTGGGGCTTTCGCTCGCCGCTGGGCCCACTGCGTGGAGCCAGGGATTATTTTAAAGCGTCGGGGCCATATTTTCAAGTCAATTTCGTGCTATTGATTCAAATCAAATGTACTGATGTGCCGGAATGCCGAGTCCCACTATTGAAGCTCAAACCTCCTCATCCGAGCTTCCGAGTTCCACTGTAGGGCTTTTTCCGAGCTTTTCCCGAGTCCCACTCACACCCTTTTCGTCATTCTTCCTCTGCAAAGGATCCAAACTTTGTTCCTCTAGCTCCAACTTCTCTCCAGCGAATGCAGAGCAGATGGAAACCAGCGAGAGTTGTTGTCATGGACGAAAAGTCAATGATAGGCAGAACTCAGTTTGGGAAGTTTGACCGACGTCTTCGCCAGATATATCCAGCAATGTCACACGAGACACTTGGAGCAATGGCCACAATTGGAGACTTTCTACAGCTCCCTCCAGTTCGTGATAGTGCCCTCTTCTCTACCATGGAACCCAGGACCACGGGGACAACTTGCAACAGGAGGTCGCAAGGCCTATGAGAGTTTCGACCAATCTCTGACTTTGACTGAAATCTTTCGCCAGCAAGGAGATACACCAGAGCAAATTGCATTCAGAGATGCACTCATGCGGCTGCAAACTTATGAAACAACTGCAGCAGATCATACAATGTACTCCACTCGCTTTCGGCACAATCTGTCTTCTGCAGAGCAAGATGAATTTCGCGAAGTATTGCATTTACTTCCAACCAAGGAAGCAGTTAATATGGTGAACAAAGCTCAACTTGCTGCCCTCAATAAGCCTGTTGTATGCTGTAGAGCCAAACACCACCGTATCAGACCGTAGCAATGGAGCAGAATGGAGCAAAATCTAGAAAGGCATCTGCTGAAGATGCCGAGGGATTGGAGGCTGAAATTTATCTCGCTGAGGGAGCTCACATCCTGATTACTCGAAACATGTGGACATCCAAAGGACTGGTTAATGCAACTCAAGGCATTGTCAAAAAATCTGGTATCTGCCAGGCAGCGATCCAAAAAAGATTTACCAGCTGTAGTATTTGTACAGTGTCCTGAATACACAGGTATGTACTCTATATGAATCACGGCTGTTAGGTATTCTAATCCAGTAATTTAGGACCACCAACTCAGGGTTGGGAAGGTGTACAACCAGATTGGATTCCGATTGTTCCTGGGACAGCAGAATGGGAATCTAACGGAGTACCATTATCACGATCACAACTTCCCCTAACATAGGCATGGGCTATCACGATGCACAAAAGGCAAGGTCTGACTCTCACCCAAGCAGTTTTTGCTCCTGGGTTGTCATTTGCAAATTGCAATTTCAAGAGTGAAAACATTGAATGGAATAGCATTTCGTTCCCTTTCCGGTTGCAAAGATTGCAGAAGCCAAATGAAACCACAGTGCGTCAGATGCTCAGAGTTGATTTGGAGCGGAGAGAGGCTTTGGGTGTCAAACTCAATACTTATGGAATCAATATACGGGATATTCTCAATGAATTTCAATTTCTTGAGCCTTTTCAACAGTTGCATGAGTACTTAGAATAGACCGGCGAGTGTACTTACTCTGTATTATGTACAGTAGTATGTAATTCAGTAAATTGCGTGTACGGACTGAAGCAAGCTTCCCCTCCTATGTGGACCATTGTCCACATACCCAACATGTTTATGTTACGGAAACCGACAACACGATAGCACTTTAACGGCTGGATTGCTACAGTGCCGGACACGCAAAGTCGACAACTTTGATCTTCCATTTATGGAAGGTGTTACACATGCCCAGGCGACTAGTTCTTTGCGTAAACATGAAGTTATGGACCCAAAGAATGGTTTTGCACGAGCCGATTTCCCCCAAACTCAAAATCAAAAACATTCACCCCAAAAATTTGACCGAACACCCAAATTTGATGGGAAAATTACGAAACATAGCGCAATCGACTCCGTTAATCGAGCTGGTTCTGTTTCTGATGAAATAAAAATAATTTCACGAGCCGTTTTGACACAAATTCCCTGGGAAACATCACCGTATTTGGACATTTTACATCATGTTGATCAATTCCGTCACCGAACACGTGCCGCCCACCGTGCCGTTCCGCTGCCGTGAGTTGATTTTGAAAGTTTGCACGGATTTCCGCCTAGATTGCAGTCCCGGCCGTCATACTCTTTCCGGCACTACTCAGAGATCAAATTTTTTGCGCTAGAGGTACACAGAGTTTCGATTTTTGACCCCAAAAATTTGGCCACAGCCAAAATGTCGTGGGAAAAACTTCGGAGGTGGTTTTTTGAGCTTTTCCGGGGTCGGCGAATCCGATTCTGAAGTCAGAATTATCCCCAAAATTCCCGTTCGGCGGCAATCAACATTGTCGACTTTGGGTGTCTGGCACTGTATGCCAGATGAGACATGCTTCACCCGGATCGGTGGAGGAGCCTGATGTAACCAGTATACATCGGCTTTCCATACCCGGCACTAGAGTACTCTAAATGTGAGGTCACGGATAGCTAGCGAAGTTTGAAACCAGTGCGGCCCGCAGTCATCATTCATTATCGATCAACTAGACGTTGCCTTGCCTCGCCCATGGCAAATTGGCGCTCGGTTTTGTGTGCGAGGTGAGCTGGTACAGCCACTCGGCCGAGTCTCCGAAGGTCCGATGACAGAAATCACCTTCCCGCCGACCGTACTCTTGCTGGTTTTAGCTCAATTGGCACTCAATATATATGTACTTATTTTTAGCAGATAGAACGAATTTGAGAGCGAGAAAGAAGAAGAGAATTGATAATTTGGTAGGTGAACTACTACAGCTTTTATACTCTACAAAATATACTAGAAGATTCTAAATAATGAGTCAAACTGAGTCAAGTACAAGTGGAAACTATCTAGAGAATAAACTGGAAAGTTCGCGCTAGGGCGCGCTTAGTAAAGATCCGTACCGAAGGCGGTGATGCGCCTCGGCATGGTTCGGCTTGTTTAGCCGATTATTCCAACACTCCCCCTCAAGCCGAACTCAATCCCAGCGCCTGAACCATCGGCTTGAATTTGAACGACGCGAGAGATTTGGTGAGCACATCTGCTGTCATTTCGGATGTAGGGCAGTAGATGACTTCAAGAATTCCGTTTTCAATCTTCTCGCAGATGAAGTGATACCGAATGTCGATGTGTTTGGTCCTAGCGTGGAATTGTCCGAGTTCTGCGTGTGCGAGAGCGATAGCCGACTGATTGTCGTTGTAGATAATCATGGGGAAAGTGATGGGGCCGAATAATTCGGTGAGGAATGCGCGAAACCAGATGGCTTCCTTTGCAGTGTAAGTCAGAGCAATATACTCTGCCTCCGTGGTAGATAATGACACGATCTCCTGCTGTTTAGAAGACCAGGAGACGGCGGCGCCGTTCAAAATGAGGGCATAACCTGATACCGCCTTCCGGTTATCAAGTGTCATCCCGTCGGCATCTCCGAAAATGTCCAGTCCCAGCGATGAGTCGTCTCCCTTGTAGGTGAGTGCAAGCAGTCGAGTTCCCTTCAAATATTGAAGGACATGTTTGGCCGCATGCCAGTGTGGTAGTCCGGGATTGTCGACAAAACGGGAAAGGGTACATGAAGCAAAAGCGATGTCGGGACGGGTGGTGGAGCAAAGCCAGATGAGACCACCAATCAACTCGCGGTAAGGATATTTCTTCATCTCGGCAATTGCCTGTGGTGTCGTAGGGCATTGTTCGCGGGTAAGTTGAACCGTGGGATCCAGAGGTACTGAAACTGCTTTACAGTTCTCCATGTTGAATTTGCGTAGCAGGGAGTCGATGTAGGTCGTCTGAGACAACGCCAAGGTGCGTTTCTCCCTGTCGCGGGTAAACTCCATCCCAAGGAGCCAACTAATCGGTCCCAGCATCGTGATTTTAAAGATGCGACCAATCTCCTCCTGGATTTCATCAATCAGCGCGGGGGAATTTCCGGTGATGGTGCTGTCGTCGATATGGATGGCCATGAAGATGACCTGGTTGCCTCGAATGAGGCGGAAGACAGCGTAGTCGGAGCGTAGGGGATAGATGCCGAGTTTAGCGAGTGCAGCAGTTAAGGTCTCGTACCATTTTCTGCTGGCTTGCTTGAGTCCGTAGATTGTTCGGCATAGTCGTATGACTTCATTTAGATTGCCGTTGGTGAAATGCGGTGGTTGCTCCATGAAGATCTCTTCGTCGGGACCGAATTCTCCGTTGAGAAAAGCAGCGGAGTAATCAAACAGTTTGATGTCCCAATCAAAGCGCGCGGCAATGGACAAAATTGTCCGAAGTGAGGAGAGTTTGGCGGTAGGGGAAAATGTTTCGTAGTAGTCGACCCCTTGAACCTGCGTGAAGCCTTTGGCAACGAGACGAGCTTTACACTTGTCGATCTCGCCATTGGCTTTCCGTTTGATGCGCAATGCCCATTTGGATCCGACCACGTTCCGATCACTCGGTCTCGGGACCAAACGATTGCCGAATGTACCCGTTCTTTTCATCGCCTCCATCTCTACTTCCATCGCCTCCTTGAATAGTGGCCAGTCTGGCCGTCCCATGGCTTCTTCGACTGTGGGTGAGTCTGAAAGTTCTCCTCCAGCAAGATATGCGAATACTGTGCTGATAGAGCTCTCAGGATCCGAATGATCCTTCGATGTATCGGCTATGTGAGCCGCTCGGCGTGTTCTCGATCCTTCGATAACATTATTTGGGTCGATTTTGCTGCTGATATCCTGTGGCGCTAATTTCGGTGATGGGCTCGGTGAACGAGAAGCTGGTGGAGTGGTGAGTGGTGAGGTTGGTGCGCGGGAAGGGGTAGGAATTGTGTCTTGGGTTGCCGAAGGTGCGTGCTGGATGGTTTTTGAAGTTTCTTCGTCCTTGCCAACCGCTTTCTCCCCCTCATTCAGCACTCTGTAAATTCCTCCACTCCTCTTTTCCTCCAAAAACTTTACACTTCTCTCCGTCCGAACCATCCGCCGATCTGGATAATAAATCCGATGCCCGTCAATCGAGTCTTGGTCATAGCCGACCCATCGACCGTCGCGAGCGCGGCCATCAAGTTTGCCGCCATCTTCAACATGAACCGAAACTTTGCAACCCCACTCGTGGATATTGCGTAAGTCTAGTTTGCTCTTGTGAAATATTTCGTGTGGTGTGCGGTAGTGTTGCCGCGGCTTGAGCCGGTCACGCCTGTCACAAAGCAACTTTTGACCTTCTGAATGCGAACAAGGACTCAGGTTGCCCAAATAAATAGCGGAGGTCATTTTTGTGATGGATACTTGTTATACTTGCTCCCTACTTTTAGTTGAAACGGACTATGCAGCTCCCTGAAGAGCCATCTTCAATGGCTCGAGCTGTGACAGTGAGCCGCGGAGCCACGGAGCCTCTTTTGCATCGTACCAGCCAAAGCACAAATATTGGGGTATAATTTGTGCGGAGAAAAATAAACCTAGGTATCCATTGAAGACTCCCCGAACCAAAAATCCGCCCTAAGACTATCATGTAGAACGGAAGAAGCTGAGCCGCGCTCAAGCCGGACTGTCACGCGAGCCGAGCCGCGGCAACACTAGTGTGCGGCCTCCTAATGCCTTTGTAGAGGTCCTGTTCTTCAACCAAACAGCATGTTTCAATGCTTCGCCCCACAAATTCGCCGGTAGTCCCGCGGCATGTAACATCGCGCGGACTTTCTCGAGAAGTGTCCGATTTAATCGTTCCGCAATGCCGTTGTGCTCGGGGGTGTCGTGTACGGTGTACCGGCGTGCAATTCCTCTGCGGGCGAGATAATTATTGAAGGCATGATTTTTGTATTCGCCTCCGTTGTCGGAATGAAGAATTTTAATTCTGATGCCGTGTTTGTTTTCCCAGCGCACATCTACGTTCTTGAAAGCTTCCAGCGTCTCATCCTTGGTGTGCATCAACACAAGGACAGTGTAACGCGAAGCTTCATCGGTAAACGAGACGTAATAGCGCTTGTGCTGCGGGGTTTCAACGGTCGCCGGTCCCCACACATCGGAATGAACTTCATCACCAACTTCCCCACTAGCCTCTCTCTCCACGGACTTGGGAATCGGTTTGCGCGTCATCCTGCCGTGCAGGCATAATTTGCAGTCGCCTGTCAATGTATGGTGCGTCTCGTCCAATTCTATTCCATCAACCAAATTATTTTTGACCAATTTTGTTGCCGCATCCACCGGCAAGTGACCCATTAATTTGTGTAGTTCTTCGGGTGTCACAACCAGCGGGCCGTCGTTAGCCACGTTCGCACGCGGCGTCGTAATCGGTACTTGAACGCGGTAGAGTCCACGCTCAAGCGGAATGCTGCCGATCCGTTTGTTGTTCCGGTCAAAAATCCGACACTCCGTTTGACGGAATTGGACCGCGTAGCCGGCCTGAGCGATGCGACCGATGGAAATTAGGGTTATTCCGAGTCGAGGTGCGTGTAAGACATCCTTCATGAGGACCCTGGTTGATTTATTTGGACCATTGGGGACTTGTATTAGCATATCCCCCATGCCGACAGCTTCAAATTTCTTGTTGTCAGCTCCAGCAATTCCTCGCGGCTGTATAGCCCGGTAATTCGTCAATCGATGCCGTGAGGGTGTCATGTGCTGTGTAGCACCCGAATCGTAGATTTCGAGCTCGTATTCCTGCGTTGTGGTGACTGCTGCCGCGACCAAATTTTCCGAGGTAAGTGAAGTTGATTCCTTCGATTCTTCATCTTCCCCGGCATCCTCCGGCTCGTCGTCGCTATCCGACACGTCCAAGAGTGGCGGCATATCCGCCCATTCATCGCCAGTGTCCCACTCGAACTCTTCCTCATCAAGTTCATCAAACTCGATGTGATCCTCCGGCCTATCCGACGCTGCCATCCACGCAGCATCAAACTCTGGTTCCGCCTTCGCGGTATTTGCCTGGCCTTTACCCTTCCTATGTGGGCTCTGACCTTCCTTCCCTCCTCCTTTAGCCCAGCAATCTCGTGCCATATGCCCTTTCTTGTGGCAATTATAGCACTCGAGTTTCTTCTTCGACTTGCCGTCATTTCCGTAAAATGCGGCTTCTTTCTCCCCCTTGCCCGTAAGCCTGGCTTTCTTCCTATCAGCTTCATCACTGATGCCCTGTACCACCGTGTCCGGGTCGAGGTCTTTGCCGAGAAGTGACGCAGCTCCCGTTAATGCGGAAAGGTACGTCTCAAATGCCGAGGGGAGGGATCCGAGGACAATCGCAACAAAGTTGTCGTCTCCGGGGTCGGCACCCATGGCTATTAGGTCCTCCCGGATCTTCTGTAATTTGTCGAGGTGAGTTTTAACATCTCCCCCATCCACGCAGCGCTCATCCTGAAGCTTTCTGTGCAGATCAACCGTGACCATCTTTGACTTCTTTTCATATTCCGCCGTCACCTTCTCCCACATCTCCTTCACATTTGCCGCACCCTTGACTTTCAAGAACAAGGAATCAGGTATGACCGAAGCCAGTCCCTGTTTGAGTACTGCTTGTTCTGATTTCCAGATCCGCCGCTTCGCAAAATATTCATTCATCAAGCGAGTTTCGTCTGCCGTGGGTTTTTCGGGATCAGCCACGGCAGGCTCAGCCGGTGCCTTTGCGGTTCCTTGGGCACTGTCATCGAGATGATTGTCAAGACCGGCAGCTTCAACGGCGAAGATGAATCTGTCACGGAAGAAGACCCAATTCGTTCCGTCGGCCTTGCAAGCGGGGAGTTTGGCGAAGTATTCGCCGAGTTTCGCAGTCGAGGAGAATGTGTTGGTGGACATAGTGTTGTTGAGTTACTTGGAGTGTGTAGAGGTAAGCAGTATTCGTTCTAGGTTATTTATGCGCGGGCGGGGCCCATAACCTTTTAGCAGATAGAACGAATTTGAGAGCGAGAAAGAAGAAGAGAATTGATAATTTGGTAGGTGAACTACTACAGCTTTTATACTCTACAAAATATACTAGAAGATTCTAAATAATGAGTCAAACTGAGTCAAGTACAAGTGGAAACTATCTAGAGAATAAACTGGAAAGTTCGCGCTAGGGCGCGCTTAGTAAAGATCCGTACCGAAGGCGGTGATGCGCCTCGGCATGGTTTGGCTTGTTTAGCCGATTATTCCAACACTTATTCCAAAATATTTACGCTCGGTGTCACGCATCAGGGTGGTGCCGAGATGCCGCTGCGTGACCTGATTGCTCGGTGATCGTTCCCAATCGGGTAACTTGCTTTCGTAGGCGGCGGCGGGTTGGTCGCGCTATATTGTCGTTCCAAAACCTTTGCTGCCTCGGTAAGACGTGTAAATGTATTTGCATTCTAGTCTGAGAGCTTTATGGAATTGATACGAGCCGAAATGAGGAGAATATACTGTGATTTTTGTGTACGAGTATTTCCAGCTGTTAGCCTCAGTTTTCGGCGGAATCTAGCGCGGCATCTCTGCCAAGGAGCTCATTCAAGCTGTTGTATGTATCCTTAAGTTGTTTGAACGCAGAGAAGGTGTCCCGGGACCTCAGGCCAGACGAGGATGTCGGGGGAGCGTTGGTGGATGTTCCTAAAACATTTTGTGGATGTTGATGGGATGTTGGCCACCGCACATCACAGGGACATCGCCGAGGCAAGCTCCTCGGAGAGCCGGGCCCGGATGTTCAGTCGACATCATCTCAAAATGGCGGTGTATATCAGTATCGAGCCCAAAATCCGCGGATATCAACCTCCACATCCGATCGATTTTTTTTCGGCTTTCATGCGCGGAAATAAAATCTTGTGAGCTTGGAGTTTACAGCCGTTTTGGAAACAATATACGGGTTTTGATTGGGTGGTGCTCGTTCGTTTGTGCTTACGTTTGTTGACGATTCTGTCATCGGCAAAGCCGGGAGCACCACTTTGGGGCGTTGCCGTACCACATCCCTTGTTTTGGGCCCTGGCTCGCAAGTCATAGCCCTGTCGAGCTCTGGGCAAGTAGCAGCTGAGTCTTTCTGTTAACCCCCTGTTTTGTCCTGGTGTTCTTTGGGTGGCGGAAGCGAAAATCAGATTCGGCTGAAGTGGAGCTGGTGACGGGAAGCAAAACAAAGGTAAGCACAAACGAATGAGCACCACTGTACCGGTAGCAACATAACGCATAACGGAGAGCCATTTTTGCTTACAAATCGTCCCATATATGGTAATTTTGCACCGCTTTTGCACAGCAAATTACCATAAAAGGCTAGCAACGGCACGTAACGCACCTCAGAGCGTTGCCTCCATACAGATCGGTACAGCACTTGATCAAAACCCGTATATTGTTTCCAAAACGGCAGTATGAATGAATTACGACCGCGTTGTATGAACACTGAATCAAAACTGTGTGATGAGCAAACGGGTTCCAGTTCCCGATTCACCTTGAAAAGTCACGACAACCTAAAGCTCAGTATTACCACAATGATTACATCTGCGACCCTGGTGGCCGCTTTGGTCGGCGTTGATATCGTCACCGCATACAGCCTATGTAAATCTCTGTCGCGACCAAAACCCTCCCGGGGAAAGGCCGGACTTGGATGGGGCAATAATGGGGCACAGAATATGGATCAATTTTTGAGCGCCAAAGTTCCATGGTCGGTCAAGTTATGTACCTCAAACTCCCTTCCTTAATTCACCGTCCTTGTTTCAGGTATTATAATTGGAATTTCCAGGTATCCGATGATGCCTCAGGGCTGCCTGTTGAGTTTGTTCCCATGTTGTGGGGCCAAGCACAAGCAGACGAATTTTCCGACACCATCGTGAGTACTCTACAGTCGACTAATGCTACTGCAATACTCGGCATGAACGAGTGAGGCGTCAATAAACAAGTATAGATTTACTCAGTCTAAAATTCTGTACACAGGCCTCAAGAGACCGGACAGTCCAACTTGACTCCAGAGCAGGCTGTAGAGCTCTGGAAGCAGCATTTGGAGCCGCTGAGAGCAGCTCACAATGTTCGCCTCGGCAGTCCAGCGCCATCAGGAGCCCCGGGTAGCTGGCAGTGGCTGACCGCGTTCCTTCAGCACTGTGGCGAGGAGTGTACTGTTGACTTTCTGGTGCTCCGTACGTTCCTTTCAGATGTATGATTATCAGTCAGTCCCTGAACAGTGCCAGACTGGTATGGAACCAATGCCACAGCCTTCAAGGAATTTCTAGTTGACTATCATAGTCGCTTTAACATGAACATCTGGGTAACGGAATGGGCGTGTCAAAACATGGCAGGGCCGGGTGACCAGTGCAGCATGTCCGATGTTTTCAGGTTCATGCAGGAGACGCAGGCGTTCATGGACAATACGGATTGGATTGAGAGGTATGCCTGGTATGGGTCCAAAACACCTGATGCCATGCATGGTGTAAACCTGGTTGGATCTAGTTTTCTTTGGTGCCTGTCCTTTGCTCACGCGAGCTTAGAAAAATGCTATGATGAACAGCAGTGGCATAATCAATGGGCTTGGAACGCAGTACATAGGGCTCAGTGCAGCACCGGCTCTGCCACCTGTATTCACCAATGATTGAAGGTAGTCGGGAGTCTGGGACTGGCAACCCCGGCAAAATGACGCCTCCGATTACAATGTTATTAGCGGGTTTGTGCGAAGCGACCCGGGTCGCTTTGGGACCGCTCAGATCTCGACAACGAGCAGTCTCAGGTGTGAAGTCCCAGCGACCTGGGAGTGCCCCAGGGCAACACTCTTCTAGGTCGCTTAGAGCTCACACCTGGTATCTTTTGTTGCGGAGATCTGAGCGGTCGAAAAGCGACCTGGGTCGCACACACAAACTCTCTATTCCTTTGGACTGAAAACCTTTGCGTAGACACTCTACATACAGTTCATCTGAAGCACTATTTACGGCTTATGAATTATGTCTGTGGAGAGCCGGCGGAATTCAAGTTTTCAAGTTGCGAAAAGAGAA
Organism: Favolaschia claudopus; assembly: GCA_037176885.1. Taxonomy (NCBI): domain Eukaryota; kingdom Fungi; phylum Basidiomycota; class Agaricomycetes; order Agaricales; family Mycenaceae; genus Favolaschia; species Favolaschia claudopus. The sequence continues at coordinate 270,627 of JAWWNJ010000123.1, forward strand.
GAGAAAGGGGGAGAAAAGGGAGAGACTCACTATGTACCTGGGACTGTGTTTCCAAGATAGCGCCCTCCAGCAATTGCAATCTTGAATCTTGATTTATGCCCTGATTGGGCAGATCAGAGGTATTCAAAATAATAAGTCTCTTTATCTGCTTATATTTACGTTTTGATCAGTAAATATGTCATGTCACGGTAAATTGCCGCGTCGGCATCAAAGTGCCATCAGCTGTCAATCTGTTGCCTGTTTAGGAAACAAGCTGCACCCTCGCGCGCTCCTGCATGTTGGGTGCCCTAATTGGAAGACCATTTCGATTGACAAGGCCATTGAGTCTATAGTTACCTGTTGGAAAGAAAACAATGTTTTTAAAGCCCTTTTTTGTGAGAAACAAGGCAATATACATACAGGGTGCATTGCTGAGCTCAAGGAACAATACAGCTATATTTCTGGACCCAACAACTCATCATTTAGCTCATACTAAGAGAGGTATTAGGGGGGAACGACTCTCTATTGAGTTGATGGCTCTTGGGATAGAAAATTGGACTCAGTTGGAATCAGTGGCTTGTTTGCCACTTGTGCATGCTCTTTAAGAGGTAGGACTCCTGTATATAGGGTCAAACTTTACTCTATATTCATTAATTATGCAATATTGACATCAGGAACATTCCCTCAACTCCCTACTGAAGCTGAGGAAGCAGCACATTCCAAATCACGAGGTTTTCACAAAAAAAGTAATTATTTGGGTCGGAAACGGGCTTCCGTACTCAGGAAATGGGCTAGAGTGCTCATATACATTCACCAGGACTGACCCTCGACGTCAGTGCGGGTCTGCACACGCGCAAGTCCGATATTGCTCTTCAGTATTGTTTTGATGGGATGATGTAAGTTGGCTGATTTGCGTGTCGTACACGTCAATAAGACGCGTTTTTTAGAGCGTAGAATATGATGTCATGCTTATACTATTATATGACACGCTCAAAACGCGTCTGAACGATGGCAAACGCGCGGACTGACGCAGTAAGTTGAGAAAGTAAATCCTGATCACAACGCTAAGCGGCGTGATGGATTTACCGTCATATACTGCGTTAGGAAAGCCCTAGACCGTTAGTCGAGGGCCGATTTACAAAATTTACGATCTTTATTGTAAATTTACCCAGCGTAAGTGCTTACGCTCTCCACATTCACTTACGCAGCAAAATAAATTCGATGTGCTTTATTCTGGCACACCCTGCTCTCACCACTCTTTGAGGAGGATTCACTAGGCCCACTGGATGATTCTGTATCCTCAGAATGTTGAAAGAGACTGCATATTTGGCGTAAATTCGCGTCGAAGCCAAGTTGAACATCCCAAAAAGGAAATCAGCGGGTTCTCTTCACTGTTTCTCCACTAAAATGTACCCGGGTCCGGGGCCACCATTCCAAATCACGACGTGCACCTCTCTGGATGCGACGCCGACCAAAGGAGGGGAAATGGGAAAGTGCATCGTACACACGACGAATGAAAGCGCGCCCCGCTGGCAGGACTTTCGTCGCAAACTGAAGAAGGCCCGCAACCGATTGCAGTTCCAAGAGGGTAGCAGACTCTCCAGACAGAAGGGAGTTCAGAGTAGCAACAGTTCGATGCAGCTTCTCGACAGGGAGAGCCACTGTGAAGGCAACAGTGTCAATCTCGATGCCTAGGATAACACCCCGGGTAGACGGAGGAATGTCCTTCCCTGCCTTCCCCACCGGATGTGCAGAACAGCCAGTTGCGTCACAGATTGCACGGAAAATAGCACGGTCATGCTCTGCAAGATCAGCCTGTTTGCGATGCAGCCATTGAATGGCTAATGGCTAAATAAGTGTCCAGATTCCGGCGTATTGACAAAAGATACCTATTTCATTCCAGGCAGCTCTTCTTGACTTCTACATGAAAGCTTAACCCATCAAAGTTTCCTAATGCGGAAATCGGTAGCCATTCAATGGCTCCAATGGCTCTTCGCAAACCCTCTATCGTACTCGCCTGCTGCGCGAGCACCAAAGAAATCGTCAAGGAAATGGTCGAGAGGTGTGCCCATTCGCTCCGAGATCCAGTGCAGGGCTTCAGCAAACAAGTTCAAAGTGAAGGGGGATGAGCGAGATCCAAACGGTAGGCGCAGGTCAATGTAACCAACACCATCAAAGTAGAAGCCATACAACAGAGAGTCGTCTGGGCAGACTACGATGTGGCGGAACGCGCGCCGCAGGTCGATCTTCCAGAGGAGAGCACCAGGACCAAGGTGGCGGAGACGGTCGAAGAAGCTGTCAAGGGAGGTGTAGGAGAGTGTTACTGCGTCAGAGGAGATGCTATCATTGATAGACGAGCCGCGAGGATAAGAGAGGTGGTGGACAGTGCGCCACCCGCCATCTGCTTTGGGGACAGTGCCCACAGGTGAGTAAACGACCCGGCGCTGCTCATGAATAGGGAGGGAGTCGACACGGCGAAGCTCACCCAAAGCGAAATTTGCCAGAATATCTGCAGCAGTCACAGCGTGCTCGGACAGTGTAGCAGGCAGATTTCGTGAGAAGGCACGGCCCACTCGGGGGGCCGGTGTATCCAATAGATGCGCCATAGATACAGATTTTATGTAGGTGTTGTACGAAGGAGGGATCTGGGTAATCCTGAACTAAGAAAGATAACATAGCGGGATTAAGTGAGCTAACAACACGAGGACCAGAGCTGGGGGCAACGGGGAAGGAGATGTGTGTATTGGGATGGGGAGGGGGAGGGGGTATTAGATGGGCTGAACGATGGGCAGTATGTAAAAGGGATGATAGAGAGGGTAGGGTGCGAGGAGCCAGTGGACGAAGAGGAACCGAAGGGTTGGTCGGAGTGGGGCAGAGGCCGGACTCGGTCGGCTTGCCCCAAACATCCTACTTCCGCTTCTGTGGGCACGCATGTGAAGGGTGGGCACCCTGACACGCAATGCAGATGTGGCGACGAGAGCACTTGTTACCCATGCGACAACCTGCAGGATCCTGAAACTTGTAGCAAGTCTCATCGACCTTCTGACGGGATACGGGGGCGCCGGGCTCGGAAAGGCGCTCAGCAAGGTCGCGTTTGCGCTTAGAGGAAGATGGTAGGGGCAATGGGTAACGAACCAGCCTGGTGGAGACGAGGCCCTGATCAGGCGTCACCCAGCGGGTGGGGAGGAAGTTCTCCGCCATGCGCACGCGAATGAACTCGTAGTGGTAGCGTAAGACTGCAGACCACTCGTACTGCGTGGTGAAGTCCATGAGCTGACTAGTGTAGATGGAAAAGGCGGCAGCGACGCCACCGTTGGTGGTGTCGATGAGGGAGCGGATGCCGGTGTAGGTCGACCAGGCATCAAGGAGCGGGGGCAAGGAGGGAAAGGCCTTGACCCATGCACGGGAAGAACCGGCATCGAGGGCCTCCTCTGGTTGTTCCGGGGCGGCGACACCAGAGGTCGGGTGGAAGAGGATGGGCACGGGGGGAGCGGGGGCAGCGGCGGCGATGGAGGAGAGCTTGGGGAGGTCGTCGGCTTCGAAGGTGCCGTTCACAATGGCGTCGATGTGTGCCAGCTTGACACGGCGGTACCACATCGTGGGGGACCGAAAGGAGGCGGAAGCGAAATTGTCAGTCGAGGCTCGACGGCATTGGCTCTCTCTTCTTCTGTCAAAACCGTATGTAGTGTCATTCATTCATCCCTGCTACTATCTCTCCTGAATTTTGGCCATAATGTCTGAGTCCACCAGAAGCATTCTCAAAAGCCTGTATGAGTACGGATCATCTCCAGCTTCTCCTGAATTTTGGCCACAATGTCTGAGTTCACCAGAAGCATGAACCTCTTCAAAGGCATGTATGAGTACGGATCATAGGCAACAGCTCAAATACGAACATCGGAGCCCGTGTCGAACACGAGTTTGCCTGCGAGCCTACCTAGCATCACCCGGTCCCCAACGTTAACCGTCGGCGGCGCGATCACTCCATCCTTGTTCGGGGTACCAGGACCCGCTGCTATAACCACGGCCTCCAGCCACGTCCCATGGTCCTAGTGGAAATGATTATTAGACCGCGACCCTGACTAACAACGCACCGTCAGCACCTGGACAAGAACGTCGTCCAGCAAAGGAGCAATGGATTCTATAAGCTTCATGGATACTCTTTGGGGCTACGAGTTGTTGCTCGATGTCAGCGCGTCGCTCGATGAAAAATGTCTCCGAAACCCACTGCCATGTTCGACGACGGTTTGAATCTTGGTTGCTTTATCTAGGTATTGGGAATGTGACGAAGAAGTACATGGTCGCCTTTTTATACCCGTTCCGTAGCCCTTGGCCCTCTGACACCCCTAGCCCTCATATTTGATCCCCTATTCAGCAGTTCCCACCATCACAGCAAAGATGTCAGAAGTCCGCGCTCGGCAACGGCTGGGCTGGCCTCCGGACACTCCTCCATAGGTCCGTCCGCCGAAATAGGCAGATTTACCCTATTTTTTGACATCAAAAGCAACTCTCAGAAATCGCTTAGTCCAGAGCTTCTGCTCAGCTGGGTAAGGTCAAGATATCGATATCCCGTGAAAATTGCTGGTTTGCGAGATAGACCTCCAAAATCGACCTCAGATTTACCCTATCGGCCGGACCGACCTTTGGGGCAGCGTCCGGGGGCCTGGCTGGGCTCATAACCTAATAAAAGTAACTCATGTTCGTGGAGAGCCATGTCCAAATATGTAAGGACATGGGCATGCCGTGCAAGGAATTTCCGTGCCTCTGCAGTATTATTTTGGCCTGTATGCTGCAATTTGCATGCTGCAGTGCCCATTATTTCGTTCGCATGCTCCGCAGGGAGCCGCTCTGTTGCGGTTTATCATTTTGGTAAGCTTCTCTGTAAATTGTCCAAATCGTGTACTGTTTTCCTTCCACAGGTCCAGATCTCAGATGCTTTTCGTCTGGGATCTCCAAAAATATACTGTTATGCTATTCATTCCGTTCGCATCCCTTCGTGCCGCTGCGACGAGTTATTTCGCTGGTATGCTGGTTTGTACACCGCTGCCATGCCCATTCCGTTCGCATGCCTTCGTGCCGCTGCGACAAACTATTTCGCTGATATCCTCGTCTTTACACCGCTACTATGCTCGTTTTGCTCGCATGCCTCTTTGTGCTGCAACAAACTATCTCCCTGGTACGCCGCTGTGCTTTAGTACGTATCATCTCCTTCGTATGCGCCCCTGCCGCCCGTATGCTGAATCTCGACGTCTGCGCAATTTTCTGCGTGCTGATATGTCGCTGTGTTATGCCCAGTCCATGGGCGGTATAACGTCTGTCTGACATTGCTCTCGTTGCTACGGTATGCTAGTGCTTCGGCCATATGCATTTCTGTCGGAGTGAAGTTGATTCGGTGAGTCTCTTTCCATTCTTCGTAGTAGAGTTTATTTTTCTGTCACCTTTTCCTCGCCTCAAGGTCGTCTTATTTGACCTATCAGACAATTTTACCTGTCCAATTCGGCGGTGGATTGTTCTAATCAGCCGATTTGGCTTCTCTAATGGCCGGTTTGGCCTATCTGCTCGTAAATTCAACTGCGCTTGATTCATTATTCGCTGATTTGGCGTTGTAACCCTTCAATCCGGACACTATTTCTCTGTTTCCCATTGGTTTGCAATGCTTCCACTATCAAGTCAGCGCGTAACTCAGCTAATTTGCTAGCACCTATTCATTGGTGAACTATCTTACTCATCCGATTTGGACATATCCCTCGTGGACTTTGCTTCGTGTCTTGTTTCAGCCTTCTCGGCGAATTTCTTTTTGCTGTTCATTCAACAAACACTACCCCGGCGGTACATTAGAGAGTTTGCGGTGAGCCGCCAGAAGCCACCTGGCGGCTCTAATGGCATGCGGATTGGAGCGGCTATGCTGTCTGGCGGCTCGTTTGGCGGCTGGTAAGACTGGTTCAAATTTGGTTTTGTGAGTGTATTCTTAGTACTTAGTCATCTACATATTGAACCATACACACACGAAGAAAATTGGATCTGAAAATCTGACGCTATCGCACATTCGAGCCGAAGACTTCGGTTGACGCTGGAAATTGCTTCAATTCAAAACAATTATGCACGTTTGGACAACGAACTCTCATTGGCTGAAGGTATAGTCAAGTATGCAAGGTACCCAACCTCAAAATTGTGCTAAGGACCGCGCGCGATGAGCCGCTGAACGAGCCGCCACATGACGTAGCCGCTCCAATCCGCATGCCGTCGGAGCCACCAGGTGGCTTCTGGCGGCTCACCGCAAACTCTCTATTGTCCCCTGGATCTGGTTCTTTCGAATTCCTGGAGGTAGCTCTTCTCCGCAATCATTTCGACTCTTCATAGCGCAAGTTGCGCCGATTTGGCTTCCCAAATTGCAAGTTTTACCTCGGTTTTCATTCTTTATTCGCTAATTTGGCATTGTGACCGTTCGCTTTGACGGTGTGCTATTTCTCCGTGTCCGATTTGTTTGCAATTCTTGCGCAACCAACTCGCGTAGTTCGGTTAATTTGCTAGCGCTTCTGCGTTCTATTGCAACCACTCTGGGACATATTATAACCATTCATCGGTGGACTACTTATTTTATTTCATCCAATTCAGCGCATGTCTTTCTTGGATTCGTGCCTTGTTTCGGCGTTCTCGACCATCTTCATTTTGCCCCAACCTGATTTGCCGTTCTTTCAACAAATACGACCCCAGACACACATTGTATCCTGCACCTGGTTCAATCACTAGAGGGAGCTATTCTCGCCGCAGTCATGAATTTTCATGGCTCAATTTTTCGCATCTCCTTGTGTTGTAAAATTTTGCTCTCCCATCTTACCTTGAACAGGGCACTTTAGATAGTCCATCCCTGTTTCTCAGTTCAAGTCAAAGGGTATATGTCAGTGTGCAATCGCGATAACGGCGCTTACTTTCTTATTTCAACGCATTGGGGCAGAATTTAAACAAATTTCGGTCCTTCGCCATTTACCTCTGTATTTTGTCAACTCTTGTTAATTTTGTGAGCCCGAAGTATAGCCGAGGCGGCTTACTCACGGCTTACGGATCATTCTCCCGGAGCGTACTATTTTTCACTGGGTACTCGGCCACCTAAGACATGAGCCGCATAGCGCGTGCTCAAATGACCCCACACACACCTAGTACTGTACCATGGTATGGTAGAGAGTGTTGCCTTTAATTTGAGCCAGGTACTGCGAGGATACCGGCAGAATTGAGCTCACAGTGAATTTTTCTTTCCGGCATGTCCGTAAGAGGTAATTGATGAGGTAGTCGGCCACCCGCTATTTTCTTGAGTTCCTGAGCGATTTTGATGATTCAAATTGTTGTAACGTTCACAGCAATGCAACAGAATGTAGTAGATACAGTCTACAGCAACAGGGAAGTGTTCTTGTCTAACTGAAGCAATCGAATCAAAGGCAGATCAACCCCAAAAATCAACCCTTCCGAAAGATTCATCCTGATACAGCGATATACGGACACCGCGCCACAGATTACAATTCAAGCCTCTCACTCGGATACTCAGGAAGCTCTATAAGCATTCCCAGCCCCGCTGACCGTCCACCATTGCTTGAAAACAATCCGGGGGGCCGAGCCGAAGAAATTCGCTGCTTTTAGCTCATGCGCGCCAGTGCATATCAAATACAAAAGCAGAAAATAGCACGCACCCTCCAGTAGCAGGTATACTGTTTTAGAGCGCTCTCCCAAATCGACAGGCTTCTGGAGTTCAAGTATCCAGCAAAATGAGCGTGGCCGCCAACGGAGAGCCAGAAGTAGATGAGTGTCCATGGCACCAGTTTGCCAATCATGACTGCCGAGTCCTGAGCTCAAAACTATGTTGGAGGGAAGGAGTGGATAAGGCGGCCCAGAAAGAGCCCAGAAACTTGCGAAACGGCGGAGAATTGGAGGAGAACGAGGTTACACAAATCTCAGTGGCTGGCTGATGGCAACGATTTCGGGTTCACACGTCTCCGGACGGTGATCAAGATGCCATAACTCTTGATCCACCTATCACTTTCTGTCCAAACTCGTACTGAACAGGCGTTCTACTCCCTATTCCATCCTCGAACACTAAACTTTACACGAAAACATCCATAGCTTCCGTAAATCGCAAGTGGCCGACTACCCAGTAGAAAATAGTAGATAGTTCTAGATAATATTCGTAGTATAAATACAGGACCACTGAAGCCTAAAGCTCCAGTGGATTGTAACCCAAGACCTAACAGTCGAGTGCCCAAGCTACTGTGAACCAGCCGAATCACAACACAATCCACTACTTGGCGTACTACTTGGTTTCACCGCGTCCTCTTCCCATCACCCGCATCATTGATCATGTCGACATCCGTTAACGTCAACAATCTTCTTTCCTCCGTGCCGAAGCTCACAGGCAGCGGCAATCACGGCAACTGGAAATTTGCCATTGCCATGGTGTTGCGCCGCGCTGGCCTATTGAGCATCATTCAGGAATGGATCGACAAGCGGGCAGACCCGGACACAGTTAGCTCAGAAGACACGGGAACGAGTACCCGTAGACAGCGAGCTAAGGCGGCAGAAGACAAGGCCAAGGAGTCCGAAGAGATTCTCACCATTATCGGACTAATCAGGGTCTCCGGTAAGCAATCCAATGAATGCTTTTGAATTGTTCGGAATTTTGATCTCCATGCCTCACGTAGTATTCCATCCGCTCGTACAGCATGCGCAGCCAGTCAAATATTGCGCCTCCCATTCCCAAGCGTATCAACTTCAACCAGAGGGTTGGGTGGTCCGTAGAAGGAAAGGCATTTGTTGCATCGACAGTTGCAGCGTATAAGGTGAGTCCCTTAGATCTTGCCCAGTCCTTCACACAGCGCAAAATGAAGGGATTATTGTTGGTTCTGTACCCTTCACGGAAGCCATTTTGATAGTCCGGGATATGACCTTCCGAGTCAGGATTACGAGAAGACAGCTTTCTAGTGCGATGATTCGGTAGCTGTCGGGATTTGTCTTGACTTTGCCTCTTTTCAGCAAACCAATGATAACGGTTCTCAGCCAGATAGATGGTGCGTTCTTTCTTCGAACGCACTCATTACACAGGAAGGCTAGTGCGTCATTCGGAATTTCAAGTATTTCAGCATAGATCAAACCATCTTCGCCAGATGCACTGTGGAGACCGTGCTTCCGTATTTGATCTTTGACCCATTCAACACTTTCTTCCGACCACTCCTTAGAAAAGAATCCTTCCTCAGAGTTGTCGGTTGTTGATTCTGGGATAAGAGCGGCTAGCATTCGATTCAGTCTGTGCTGAGTTGCGTCGAAAGGCGCGGGAAGAACCTCTGGGGGGTTCAGCCGAGCCTCGAAGACGCCGCACAGACTTTCGGCTGTTACACAGACTTGGACAGGAGCGGGATCAGAGAGACGCTTGATTTCTTTCCAGAAAGTGGCGGCATTCGGCGCGTCAAGAAGTTTATGGCGGTTCTGATCACGTATCTGGATTAGTCGTTGGCGTCCTCGATGTGGAGCCGGATAATCTTGTCTCGTTGGTGGACAGACAGATTCGGGGCCAGAGTCATTGGGTAGATCTGTCGTGATTTTCTCTGCTGTTATATGACCTTGGGTTGATAATATTGCGAGCACAGGGAGGAGATTGTCTGGGGTGACGGATCGCGGTAGCTGCGCACCAAGTTCAGCCAGCTTCATTGCGGACAGGAGAAAATCCGTTTTTTTCTCTTCTTTCTTGATGTGAATAAAGTGAATTGGCGCTGTGCGAGAGCGGATCCATTCAATAATGACTTTGAGAATGTCGCCATTAGGACATCGCCATCCGCAGGCGTCGTGTTTGAAGGCATAGTACTTGATCGAACGTATTGCGTACGTTGATCTCGTAAGAACAGTCAGTGATTTTGTTTTCGGTGCTACTTGGATTGCGATCAAGAGAGCGACGAGATCAGCACGCATGTTGTCTTGTTTTCCCCAAACACGAACATTTCGATTGAGCCTGGAATTATTTCCGAAGAATGCGGATGCTCCAGCCGTTGCAAGCAACTTCCCTGCAAGGTGACAGACACCGAATATAGCAACAGTAACGGGTTCAGTTTGGACGAAAACTGGACCATATAGCGCGAGAAGTTTTTTTTGCATCGTCTTTGCCAGCTTCAAGAGTAGAAACCAGAAGTTGATCCAGTTCCGTTTCCGTCGGCAGCTCAATTTGATCCCGTTTCCGTTTCCGCGAGCGAGGAGGGACTGGTTTGAGAAGATTCTCTTTGATTTTTACTTCCAGGACGATTGCGGCATGATCTAACCCTGGTATTCTCGGCTCGACTTTGAACGCGAGGATGTCAGGTAGTAGCGAGCGCGAGCATATGGCGTAGTCGATGACTGTCCGTCTTGAGCCTTGGAAAGATGTAAACTCGGCAGCTTGAGGGCCAAAGCATACCGCTCCATTGGCAAGTACAAGATCATAATCGACGCATAGCCGGAAGAGGAATCGTCCACGAGGCGAGACAGATTTGTTATCTTTGGAAATCCGTACCGGGTCGTAGACGGATGGCATTTCAGAGGCAGTACGCGCGTTTAAGTCGCCCATGATAATGATACGAAAGCCTCCTGCGTAGGCCATAGCGACTGAAGCAGCAAGAGCAGAGCACAGTTCACGCTCTAATTCGCCTTCCCAGACCGAAGATTCCGGGAGCAGATAGCTATTGAACAGTAGAATGTCGCCGACTTGGGTTACCATGAGATCCGGGCCAGATAGATCGTTACGAATTTTTGACGAGGGGACCCGCGCTGCATTGAAAACATTTGCAACTCCTCCCCATGACTTGGCAAAGTTAGCCTTTGGCCGTCGTGTCTTGGATTCGACAGCATAGCCAACCGGGACAGAGATAGTATCATGTTGCTGAGGGCGTAAGTGAGTTTCTTGGTACAAGTTGAAGTCGTATTCAACGAGGTCGTGTTGTGTTTCGGGGCAGCCCATCAGAAGAATAAATGAACCATCTATATTCCAACTTTGAATCTTGATAGATGAAACGTTGGGAGTGGTAGGAGAAGGTAATGGGGGTAGCAAAAGATTAGGGTTGCTGTCATTAAAGATGTTTGTAGAAGCAGATAACAAGTTGGCAGTGGGGGCAGAGGGGGCAGAGGTAATATGTGCACTGGAAGCGGGATGTGATGTATTTGAATTAGAAAATGTATGCGGTGCGACGAAATTAAAAGTATGGACTGACCCTACACATTTGGGGACGCGTAAACTGAATCGTAAGGAGCGACACGGGCGGAGTTGAAAGCAGAGATAAACCAGGTGGCGATTTCCGGCGTCTCGAAGCACGCGATGATGGTGTATTGGTCGGGGCCACGGCGAGCGCGATAGTTGCGCAGAATGCTGCGCGCAGCGGAGACGACGGTCTTGATGACGGTAGACGACTCGCCGGTGATGTTACGACCCCAGGTGCAGCGGCCAAGCCGCGCTTCACAGGCCGGGTTGTGGGGAGGGGGAGCTGGAGGCAGGGATTGAGCCGGAGCGGGGGCGATGGCAGGTATTGCAGCGACGGGGGTCGGCAGAGCGACGTAGGCGGGTGCGGGAGCAGGCGCGGGTGCACCTGGTGCGACTGGAGTGGGGGCTGCAGTAACAGGAAGGGGTGCGGGTGCGACCGGGACAGGCGCAGGCGCGGGAGCCGGCGCAAAAGCAAAAGCAAGTGGGGCGGAGAAAAGGGGGGTAGGGGCAGGGGGTACAGCAGCGACGGCGGCAGCAGCGGGGGCAGGAGGTGCGACAGCGGGGGCAGCGGGGCATAGATAGCGGCAGCGGGGGCATAGACGGCGGCAGCCGCGAGGTCGTCGACACGAGCGCGGACGGTGCGGGTGTCTGGGCTAGGGGAGCGAGGGCGTTTGGCCTGGGCGGCGGCGTTGTGCCCAGCGAGAACCATGGCGCGGAGAGCGTCCATCTCCTGCTGGATGGACGAGGGAGGCGGAGGGCGCTGAATCAAGCCTTTAACGGCGTGGAGGACCTCCCCCAGCTGCGCAGTCATTTGGGTGACAGAGAGCTCGAGGCCCTCCAGGCGGTCCTGAGCGAGGGAGATACCGGAGGTGGTGTGGGCCTCTAACCCCTTGACGCTGGATGCCAGCGCATTGTGGCGAGCCATTGTCGCTGAAATGATATTGTTAGCATGGAGTAAATGCGGAGGGGTATATGGCGCACCATCAATGAGATGCAGCAGCTCCTTTTTACCCTCCGTAACATCCACCGCCAGATTCGCATAGGCATTGCCCAGTGTGTGGATGTCGCGCGTATTCCCGCGACCCTCGGTTTTGCCCTCGAATTTTTTGTCGGCGGTCGGAATCTTCGCCAAATGAAGAGAGTCGATTTTTTCGGTGACGGCCTGCCCTCTGGCGTTCCTCGCGAGTGGGGCGGGAGAAGCAGCAGGTGCTGGAGCGGCAGGAGTAGCGACGGCGGGTGCACCGAGAACGGTAGGTGGGGCCGGGGTCACAGGTGTGGAGCTGCTGCCGCCAAAGAAGCCGGCGAGATCAGCGTCGGCGAGAGCATTGTCGCGAGAAGGCTCCGGGGTGAGGGGCTCGGTGGGCGCGTAGGAGACAGCAGTGTCGCTGCGCGTGAGAACATCGGGCGTTGGGCGGCTATCAGCGGTACCGTTGATGGCAGACATTGTGGGTGATCTGAGAGTGAAAAAAATGGGGCGAAAAAGCGAGAGATAAGTAGAGAGCGAAGTGGGAGTTGACCGTAATGTAATGCTCTTCAAGGTCTCAGTCCTTTTATACCTGGAGGAAAAAATTGAATACTCAAAATTGTCTCCAGAATGGCGCGATGCGGTGTTTCGGCCGAGGGGGTTCTTGCGCGCTGTTCCGCCTTACCGAAGGGCGAGAGTGGTCGGGCCAGCTTCTGTATGCCGTACTGAGATCGGAAAGTTACGCGGCGCAGCAGCGCTGACGTGGCTTCGGAGGTGTATGTGGCAAGCAAGGGGAAGACAATTTCCCTAAGACAATTTCCCCTCAAAGGAAGCGCAGAAAGGCCAACTCGGACGGGCTGAAGGGCTTGAATAGATGTATGCAGGACTCTATGCAGGGGACTGTGCCTGACGGGCAAGGGCAGAAAGATGGGAAGTGCTATTATACTCGCGTGGTCCAAATGCCTGAACAACAACGAGTTTACAGAAAACAAATAAGTAGTTAAATGTAGAGGTGGCTATCTCCACATATCACTACAAACTGTCAACCGAGCACACACAAATTCCAGGGGTTTGATCACACAAGACGCTGGCGATCGGTGAAAACTGGCCGGCCGTTGGAATGGCGGGACCTCCGGTTAAAACCCTGTGGGACCTGGGTCGAGTTCTCTCTTCCCAGGTAAAAATCCCCGGTGTCCACCAGTACACCGACGCTGTCGCATGTCGTCCCTTTGCAGTGTGCACCATCCCATTTCGCAAAGAAACGAGCACACGGACTTCTGGGCTGGCATTGGCCAGAGCTTGGTAATAGAAAGGAAAAGGCTTGACGTGTAAAGGCGCTTAGATTTGAGCTTGAACGACTTGAACTTGAGCGCGGACACGGAGGCGAGCGAGTGGCGACAATGAAATCACCGCTCGACAAATCCACACGGCGTGATACGGCGGCACGGCCCAGAACGGTGCCCGGATTGGGTCGGGTAACGACCCGGGAACTCCGGTTGCTAAGCGCAGCGCGTCGACGAAAGCTTTGCTGGCACTGTGCGCCCCCGCTGCCCACTTTGTGCTTGAGGACGCCACCGAAGACTCTTGATACAGCTTGAAGACTTCGCCAGAGGTCGCACCAGCCACAGTGGGAGTGATGGACGTATTGATTCGGCAACGGGCTTGAGGGGCGCTGCTTGATGGGCAGGGGGTACGGCGACGACAAGCGTGGTGAGTCGGAATCATCCAATACTGGATGGAAGTAAACGGCGCTGCATGAGGGCTTGAGGAGTGCAGAGGCCAGAGCGGCGCCGCAGCTTGAGGTGCCTCGGCCGTTGGTGAAGTCGTCTTGAAAGGATGGCGTCTTCCGCCGTATCTTGATCTTCACGCCCTTGAAGCGCTGTGGGAGCACTGGGCTCAAGCGCTGGGGGGAGGACTTGAGGAGTGCGGGGGCCATACGGCGGCGCAGTTTGAGGTGCCTCGGCCCACAACAGCGGCGGTACTTATCTTGAGCAGAGGAGGGTGTCTTCGCGGCCTTGCAGCGCAGCGGGAGCTCGAGGCTCAACCAACGAGGGATGGGTTCTATTGTGGAACTTCTCCAGTTTGTCTTGAGGGCCCCCTTGCGACCGCAGAAGTCGAAATATAAGAATCTTGAAAATCGACATGGTGGTCGGGAGGCACGTTCGGTATAATACGTATTATACATGTATTTTTCTCTGTATTTAATGTATTTTTGAAAGTCCCCTATTCACCCCCGACCTACCATATGTCCCGATACAGCTGCATAAAATGGCTGTTGAGCCGATGAGTTGCACATCCATGATCCGACATCAAAGTTTTGTTTTACATAGAGGGATATTCCATCCGCTCAAAACTCACAATAAATATATTTTTCTTGAGGCGGATTTGAGACATCAGTGATGCAATCAATCAATCAGTCACGTGTACTTACGAAACACTCCCTATTTAGGTCATGTCAAGCAAGAACAATATTTTTGAATGTCCTTCTAGTAGCCTATAGTGTGTCTGCTACATACTTGAAGGCTGATAAAGCTTGCCCTGACCTCCACCCAACGCTGAAAGACAATACAGTCGAAGCTGTCATAACCCATAGCCCTCGGTGGAGCCAAAAAGGTATGGGATATGATAGATTTATGGGTTATCCCAGCCAAAAACCGGTCAAAAACCCCCAGAAATGTATGGGTTAAGGGAGATTATGGGTTATGAGAGCTATGGGTTATGACAGCTTCGACTGTATATACTTTGAAAAAAATTCTCTCCGGCGATTTGAGACATCATTGATCGCATCAATGATGGGACCTATTTGGTGGTGTTTAAGCGATGCGCACCATACCACTGGAATTTTGCGGCCTCAAGGGCCAAAATGCACCCAAATTCACCTTGGAGTCATACATTTAATACATTGCCTCTGAGGGCCCGCTCGTATTGAAGGTATCATACAGTATTATACGGTGTATAATACCGGTTGTATAATACATCGGCTTTCCATACCCGGCACTACTGGCTATGTCTCGGCTAGACATAGGCATTGATCCTGTTTGATCCCGTTAATTCCGCGTGTTCCGAACGCAACAATGATCGTATCATGACACACGTTCTCATCTTTCTCATCGACGTCGACGATATGCCTCCCTCTGGATCCTCGGGGAAGAACTTCACCTAAAAAGAGCAAATCCAGCCAACCCAAAGGGACTGATGAAGAAGGAAATGGCTGGGGCGGCAAACGATTCGGCGCGGGACGTCCACCCCGCAGCAGTGCAGTTCCGGCTGTAGCAGCGAAGAGAAGTGTCATTGGAACAGAGCCCCTTCGTGTGCCGGCGCGTTCTCGCCATTCCCGCGATCTCGAGTCAAGCCCTCAAACATACAATTCTTTTTTTGGACCTTACAACCACCATCAACCTGCTCCTCTCGGATCGGATTCGCATTCCCCTGCAGCCGCCGGTCCGTCTTCATGGTCAAAAGTCGGTGCTTCGGGCGGATCTGCCTCTCAGTCAACGGCGAGAACAGCGCACGGTACGTTCCAACTAGATTTTTCCACGGTTCAACATTAGTTCCGCAAACAGCCGTTTCTTCCCAGATCTCAGTGCCTGACTTCGCTGAGCTCAATGAGCAGCTCGATTATATAACCGAGCACGATGAGCACGGAGATACTCGAGTATTGCTGTTGGCGACCAGCTCATTGATGAAAGTCTTGTAGATGAGGTTTTGGATGCCGTTGAAGCCAATATGACGCAGAAGGAGGCCGAATTAGAGGCATCAGAGGTCTCTCAAGACTCGGCGCTTCAATTGCAGTTCCGTGCTGTGCGTAAGCGGCTGCGGGCGGAGATCCAGAAATACGGGACTGTTTTGTGCTACAGGCGCGGCGATTTCTTTGACCGGCCTCCGCATCCGGTATTTTCCTTGCAACGCAGTCTCGATCCGAACCAATTGTACTGGCGCGATATATTTGTCTGGCTGCCGCACCTGCTCCCTGGAAGCCCTGATAGTTTCAAATGCACCTGTGGTAAGCCCTTGAAGCGAAATGGTACACTATAAATCTTTGTATCATTTTGTTTGTTTACACACAATTTTTCAAGGCTTCAACGATGATCCTATTGCGCGTCGCATTCGGGCTATGCCTGCCGACTTCTTCTTGCTTACAAGTCGCTTTCTCTGCAGCCCGCGACGTGCTGAGTCGGGATGCAATAAAAGCTTTCAAGGCACAGATCCTCATATTATCGAACAGCTGCCTCGATTTGTACAAAAAGCATTCCCTGGTATTTGTCTCGCAATAATATTTCATTGCTTTGCAGCTTACAATTTACGGATTAGCCTATATTTCGGCTCGCGGAGCCATATCGAAACTCATGATGTGGCAGATGTTGAACACATTCTCGTCTCGGCTGGGACCAGCGAAGTTCTCTGAACTTGTCTCTGAGATCCAATACCGCACTCATGCCGAGACTGAGTTGATGTATCTGTCTGCGGCAAATTTTTACCGTCAATATGGGGTGAAGCAATATTCCGCATTCAAAGATCCGCAACAATATGCTGGATCCGCACCTTCTGTATCGTACCTGAAGGCTTTATTCACGGATTACACTGCAGCCCATCGCATTTATGCAGAGCGTGACATTGCTTCACTTCCGTTAACTATTGCGCGCGGTGATCATACTTTTGATGTGAGTCTTTGGTTTTACTTCCTTCAGTCTATCTCCATTCTCATGCCAATTTCTATCAAGTTCCTCAAACACATGGGGGGTCTGAAGGGTGAACGAATTTTTTCCGCAGCCTATACCATCATCAATGAATACGAGGAAGTTCGCGGCCATTCCCTAGTCCTCACGAAATCATTATCATTCGTTCAAGAGATGTTGGAAACTATACAGCAGGGGTTAAAGAATGCAAAGCATACCCCGACTCAAATTTTCTACACTGATTCACCTCGTAAGCCCACTTTCTTGATGCCTTTCGATATATTGATTGATATTCAGCGGAGCGCTCGTTCCATGAGTCTGTGAATGCTTCGCTGACCAATAACGTGCAGCCAGTCACCAAGTGGACTGAACTTCCGCGCTGGGAGCGTGCAGTTCAAACAACTTCCACATTTTTTGCGGCCTATCCGGTACACATCGAGGATAAAGCTTTGAATGGGATTTCTACGTCCCACCTTTACCTCGTTGTTATCGGTATCCGTACCTCGAAGAGTGCAAATGGTTGGTCATCTGTGGACATCATTCAGCTTCGAACCCGGAATGGTATCTATTGCTTCAATGAATTTATTCCGCGCTAAAGAGATTTCTAGGTTTCAGCTATAACTTCGAGGAGCGAAGTTCTGCCGTCACTCCGCGCAATTCTCACCAACCCGTCTATCATCAAAATTGGTTGCGCAGTTCAGCAGGCCCTCCAGACAATTTCCGACTCCTTTGATTTACCCCAAATTCGAGAGACACTCAAGTGTCGAAACCCCCCTATCCTTGAATTGGCCAAGTATGCCAAATTGAAAGGAGTTCTCGATGACCCGTGTCCTTCGCTTCACGCACTTGCAGGGACTGTTCTTAAGCGCTTCTTTCCTTCATCCTCTCCATCCTTTTCCGCCACTCCAACTCCCCAGCAACTCGAGATTTTATTCTCTGAGGTTGACAGCGGATGGCAGATCTTTCTCTCGCTTCGCAATCGCGACTCGCTAGGGCTTCCACTGCTTCCTCTACAAGCCAGACGCGATGGCCAACTTGTAACTCTCATGCAGAGTTGCAAGGCTGTCGCCGAGGGTGTAATTGTAGGCGAACACGACGGTTTTCTTGACGCAGTCATGGACGACAACAAGAATACGAAACGAATCAATGTGTCGATAAGCCGTTCGCTCATCGTAATCACCAAGGTAATAATCATTCTCTCAATTCAATTATTTCAATGAACCTTATTTGACTACAGGCTGGTGCGATTCACACTCTGCACGGACAGACTATTGAATGGATTTTTAACCATGGAGCTCGTGCAGTTGTTACAACATCACAGCTTCATACGCGGGGTGCGATTGCACCAGTTGTAGTCAGTGCTGCTGCGCGTGCCTTCGCGGTTCCTGCTCCTGTAACCTCCTACGACGAGGATGCGGAGTTTATATTGACTCACGGCACGAATCCAAATTTCATTGAATTTGAACATTGGTCCGTGGACGCAGCGTACGCACCGGATGCAGACGACTCGGACGACGAAGATTCCGATTCGGAGACGGAGGACGATCCTTATGGTCAGTTGGTCTCGGGACTTTTCGTAAGTTCTTTAATTTTCGTGTTTTTGGCTTGCCTAAAGAATCTCCAGGATGCGAGCACAACACGAGACACTGACGCGATGGATGTTGACGGGATTGATTGGAATATTGGTCAGAATAATCCTGTACGTCCCGGGCCACCCATCGGTAGAAGTCGAATTGAACTGACAGAGTGTTTCTTTGAAGGATGATGTTCCAACCAACGTCATTGTCGAAAATCCGGTTGGCCAAAGATGCCTGTGGAATGTCGGGAATGGGTGCTCGGTACGACGGTAATTCGGAGGCCAAAAGTAAAGTCGGCGTAGGGGAAGCGGTCTCGGTTGGTGTCGCATCAGTACCAGTCTTAAGCTTGTTCCTCTTGATCATGGCGATGACGCGGTCCGGGTGGGTCTGTGTGTGGCGGCTTCGTTACAGAGGTTTGTGCCCCTTCTCAACTACTACTGAATGGTGATGAATTGACAAGATACCCAAATGATGCCAGTAGAGCGACCAGAGAGAGAAGGGGCTTTCCTGTGCCTTGAGAGGGACGGGTTTCCTAGAGCTTTGAAATCTTGGTGAATCGTGCCTGCAGAGCTGCCAAAAAGCCATTGTAGTGAGCGCAGAGATGAGTTTTCGGACTTTGAGCTCCGATTCGGACGATCTAGAAAGCTGTGATCGGGAGGAACCGGGCATCAATGGGTTACATCCGATGTGCTGCTTAGCTAATTATGAGGTTGGAGAGACCTTGTCAAGCAAGGTAATGATCCGATCCGCAACATGGGGAGGGGGGGTCCCCTCAGCCTGTCTCGGTAACCCAGACGTTCTGAGAGCACAGCGGACCTGCGGTCCGCAACTGATCCGTACCACGCGAGTTCGGGTAAATTTGATGTGCGGAAGTGCTCTCAGAACGTCTGGGGCATTTGGTACCGTAACACCGCACATGCTGTCACGTCACACTATACCTCCCCGTCCATTAACTGCGCCCTTAATGACCCTACACCATTAGTGAGCTCACAGAATGCCAGAATGCGTTGTATATACCACAGAATGCGTTGTATATACCTACATATGATCCTCAGCAACTTCCAGCTTTTTCTGAGCAGTCCTTGAACCCCATCACATATCATTCAGCCAAATTGCAACCAGACATGATTGGGATTCGCAGCATGAAGACATTGAGGGTGGAGATTCAGTGGAATCTATATTCTGCGTCGATTTTGCTAACGACTCGAAGCCACGCGCCGCTCCCTATCTTAGGCGTTTTCCCTCTTCGTTGTCAAGTACGATGACTCGCTGCCCCCCATTGGCGACACCCCTCGGCCGCGCTTCGCAATCATATGATTGGGATTCGCAGCATGAAGAGGGAGAGAGGGTGCAGGTTGAGTATCCACTGCCAAAAACCTCGAGGTACGTTGTTTACAAGACTTCCATTTCAATGATGTGTAGTGGGATATCACAACAGACGGTATGCTGGTGAGTCTTCATTTACTCGAGCAGACTCGCCGCAAGCTGACCTTCTTGAATGTATCCCAGCGCGAATGCCGACGAAGGCGCCATAGACAAGAGCTAACGCACAGAGCGGAGGAAGGTGATCGGCGGGAAGTGATGGTAGTGGTGGGAGATTGCGAGGATGGAAGGAACATGCAAAAGGACGAGCGTGCCTGAGGCCCGAGGTACGTCTACTGCGCTCGTAGATTTCCACTCCCAACAACGTGTCACAGGCTATCGGAATCCGTGCACTGTTCCGTGGACGCCCATAGAATTTACTCCTAGCACTGTTCAAGTTTCCCAACCTCCCGCCTGTAATCCTGCAATCCGACGCTCCCACTGGTGACTTCGACTAGCCGCGCTGCCCAATCGAATAGTACGACCGGGATTCGCAGCTTGCGGACGAAGCGAGCGGAAGTTGACCATCGAAGGAGTACTATGCGGCGAAGGAGAGGTGGTGAGGAATGCCGAGCGGCGCAAAGCAGAGCAAAGTGGCCAAGGGAAAGCGAGGCGGTAGGCGGACGATCGTAAGGGAAGGCGCGCACATGATTCAAGGTGCGTTTTGCCAGCTCGTATCGCGTTGAGAGTTGGCCAACGGGAAGATAGTAGGATAGACATGTATACACCAAGAATCCGTGTGTACTACTATTTCAATCTATTCGTGCCCCCCAAACACGTATATTCGAGGAACGGAGGCGTGCAGCCAGACGCAAAGCGTCAGCGCTTCCTCGTACAACATCTCTACAACCTCTTCGTGCCCCCCAAACACCCCCAATCTATTTGTGCCCCCCAAACACGTATATCCGAAGAACGGAGGCGTGCAGCCAGACGCAAAGCGTCAGCGCTTCCTCGTACAATATCTCTACAACCTCTCCTGAATCTTCAAACTTCCCAAGGTCGTCGACACCCAACCCGAGCTGGAAGCGCAAAGGTAAACAACGTCTGAGGTATGCAGCTGGACGGCCAGCGCTTCCTTGTCAATGCGCCGCTCGAAGGCCAATCTCCCAGGTTCCTCCAACCTCAGCAGCGTGTCGACTACGGGATTTACTTCTCTTCGACAGCAGCCGCGTCCGACGGCGCTCCGTCTCACTTGAGCGCCAATGCCAGTCAAGACGGCCTGTAGGACTGTACATGCCGCCGACGAAGAGGTATCCCAAGTCTCAGCAGTTCGATAAAAACCCAAAGTGCGTCATAGACTTTTAATCACGAAGCTATCCCTCGATCTACGTTTCCGCAATCCAGCCAATACACTCCAGCGCCGCGGTTAGCGTCAAGCGATTGGTACTGGCGTCGAGGATATGCAGCAAGACAGCGCCGCGTCAGCGCTCCCCAGCTCATCCAACATCCTTCCATCCACCACGCTGAACCTCCGCCCCCCATCCCCGTCGATCTGCCAAAACAGTACCAGCAGGTGCGGCGATGGGGTTCACTGTTTGCGTCGAAGGTGTCGTCCAGATCGCGTGCAAAAGATGTCCGTGCGCGCAATCGCCAGCGGCCGCAAACGAAGAGGGCTAGCCTCTAATTGACCAGCGAAAAGCGCAAAGATAAACCCGCAACGAAGCATCCTCTCAAAGGAAGACGCCACCAGTATCAGAGAACGAAGCAAGAGGCCACAGGCCTCATAGATAGAATGTCGGGGTGAAGCGAGTGAGCTGCGGGAAGGATATTTGAGGAGAGAATAAGAGTAGAATCAAGGTGGGCTAAAGAGGCATGCAGCTAAGAAGCGCTTCCTCCAGCACCGCCATGTTTGCATTCCAACTAATCATCCAAGAACAAGAACGGGCGAAGGGAAGCATAACGAGCTCAGTCCGACCCAAAATCCTTCCAAACCAGCCAACCCACTAGATCTCCAGCCCCCAATTCCAGGAATCTCGGTGCGCCGGCCAGCAGCCAAATCGCGACGCTCGGTAGTTAGAAGTGAATCTAGAATCTAGAAGATACCAGTCACGCTCAGCGTGAAGATTCGTTCAGAGATTGAAGAAGTATCTTGAAGATAGGGTGCGAGCCCCCCGTTCGCGAGTTCGGCATGCAGGAAGCCACCGCAGTAGCAAACAGCTCTCGGTACTCCCTGTTACAATGCCAACGCGTCGAGCCTTCACGCCCTGCGTGAAGACTGCGTGCCCATCCAGAGATATCTTGAAGAAGAAAGGAAGCTTCTTATGAAGAGAGACTAGCCCTCCGTTATTGAAATCTCCGAGTCCAGTGTAACCCCCCCGCCGGGCGTCATTTGCGGGGCGTACACTTCAACGACAGAAGAGTATCAGTAGCCGCAGCGACAACGTTTGCTATTTGCTTCAAACGCGTCACCTGGTGTCGCGCTCTCGAAGCCAACTACTAAAATGACCCGCGCGCAGCGCGATGAGTCTTCCTGCTTGAAGACGTCGAAGAAGAGAGTATGGAAGAGGGAATGAGGCTCCGATCCGAGCCTGGAGGAGAGATCCAGGAGTAGCGTTAGGCGCTTGGGGTTTCTGTCGCAGTACGTGCGAGCGCCGTAGGTTCTTCCTGATCACTGATCACATGAATCAGAGAGCAAGCCTCCGGTCTTTATGACGCGTCGAGCCATGCCGACGTCCCTGGGATATCACGATAATCTGGACGTGAAGAGTTCGTCGAGCGGAGGCACCGTGGAAGAGGCGTAAGACGATCGAGCGAGTGCTCGCCCAAGAAGCTTCCAAGTGATATGGATGGGTGGGTCATTGAGCGTAAAAGCAGTCGATGCGAGCGTCCGAGGCATGCAGCCCGACGGCAGAGCGTCGGCGCTTCCTCGAACTATGGCACACTGGGATTCCAACGAGAATTCATCTTGAAGACCCTTCTACATCGCTCTAACCCAAACCTTCCAATCCAATTTCAACCCTCCAAATCTCCGCCCCCCACTCCAGATACACACAACACCGCCAATAACCATTTAACGGCACTCGGTGTTTCCCAGTCAAGTACTAGCGCGTCAACGCAGCGAAGATTCATCGTTCCCACCGGGAAGGCCGTGAGGGAAGAAGAGGCATAGAAAAGAGACGCCGGCCACCCGTTGAAGAAATCTTAAAGACAAGAGCAACGAGGGAAGATAGTGAGCCGCGCGCCGCGCCAAGATTGATTGTCCACCAGAAGGGTCCTTTTGAATATAGAGAGAGAATAGAACTGAGAGGCGGCGACGCGACAAAGTGTTGAGTGGTAAGATGTTCAATATGAGCGTCTGAGGCATGCAGCCACATGACGAAGCGTCGGCGCTTCCTCAGACCTCAGCGAATGCACATTTCAACGAAGGTTTATTTCAGTTGAAGAGAACAGCGAACACGGCGCAAACGAAGCTCGTGAAGAAACGCGCACGTTACATCTTCTCTGCCCCGACATCCTTCCAACATCTCAACCTGTTAACCCTAGCCCCCCATTCACGAACGTCTGAGTACGATGTGGATACGAACATCAGAGGTATGCAGCCAGACAGCAGTGTCAGCGCTTCCTCCGATTCGAGCGAGTCCCGTCCGTCAGCGTACCAGCATACCGTGTCGCCGTTTTCTTCCAACCTCAAAACCTCTGCAATCCAAACCTTCCCTTGCCCCGCCGAATCTCATCAATTATCCAGCCCCCCACGCCGAGATCCTTCAGAGCAGTCACCAGCAGCCATGGTCCGGCGCTCGGTGGTTGGTGATATGGAAAGAATCTTGAAGAGAGCCGCAGGGGATAGTGAGTCACGTCTGGCGCGAAGAGGTTTCCCATTGAAAAGCGGTCTTGAAGGGACGGGAGTATGTCGGCCTGCCGGATGATGATCTTCAAGACGGCGACTACCAGCTGAGGCGGCGCTCGGTAGGTTTACGCCCGCGTCGATGGTGGTGGGAGGAGGAAGTCGCCACGTCACGGCGTGCGACCGTCGACAACGTGCTGCGTCACGCCTGTCGACGTAGCTGGCGGCGCTTGCGCGCGCCTCAAACGAGCCGGCATAACCACGCGGCTAGCGCGCGGAGGTATCTATCCAATAGATGAAGGATGCTGGGTGACGGACCCGGCCATTTTCACTCCAAACCGTGTTGACGCGTCAACCGTCGTCGTAAACGCCACGGGGGGAGGAAACACAACGCAGAAGCTGCGCCAGCACATCTGGTGTTGTGAAATAGGGTAGATACCGTACCGTATATTTGTCCTTCAATAGGTATCCAATTTCTGCTTCAAAGGTGTGAAGCCCTCGCGGTGGGCTCCATTGTGATGCGGGTCGTCTTGCATCCAGTTCGCATGGCTTCACGGTATTGAAGCAGGACCTCCGAAGCAGCCACTACGGCGCTAGAGTCCGTAGAGGAAGAGCGGAGGAGCAGGAGGTCGTCGTGAGTCGTAAGGCCGTTGTAACCCATCGGTAAGGGATTGTATAACCCTCAGTCGGGCTCCTGTGACCTAGGAGGCACGGGGAACAGTTATACGCATGTTCAGGCTAGCAACGGGTCCTGGGTTGTTAGCCTTCGGCGGTAGCGCCGCCGCTCGTTGAGATCCCTCTTAACCGTAGGACATGGTGGTCAAAGTTAAGCAAGATTATTATTATGTAATAGTTGACAAGCGGAATGTAAGGTAGCAAGCGTGTAAGTGAGTAAATATAATATAGCCCTATCACACAAACGATTCAGAAGCGCCGAACTCCGCACCGACGCCCCGGGCGCCTTATCCAACGCCCTGCGAAAGTCAAAAAAAAAAACGGCTCGCACCTGGAAGAAAGAACGGAAGAACTCCGCGAAAACGGGACGCTACGCCAGCGCCAATCGCATAGCGCCGTCGCTGAAACCCACCCCCCACTTCAAGCCGCTCAGCCGCGAGGTTTTTGGAAGGGTGACGCAATGTAGAATTGGGCATACATAGGCGAGTACTATGAAAAGTTCGTCCCATCCGAGAACATTGACTGCTCACGGTTAATTCACTCACAGACCATCGCACTTGGTACAATTTACAGGTGCAATTTCTTTTGATCGACTGTTGTTGCCTCTAAAGCATATTTTGCGATTCAGGCTAATAACGCTAAACACGTTCACAAAGTTAACTGGGATTATCACCACTCATTGTCCCTGATAAACCGCACATCTTTCTTGTTGAACTAACGGGTTTGTGCAAAGCGACCCAGGTCGCTTTGGGACTACTCAAATCTCCACAACGAGCAGCATCAGGGTCGGTGTTGCGTAGCAGGCTGGTCACGAGTCTACTTCCCGCCATCCCGCTCCATTTCCCGCCGTGCCTGCGCTAAGAAGTCTGCTGTAGCAATAAAACTGGGCGGGCAACATATAGTAGCGGGTTTGTGCGAAGCGACCCGGGTCGCTTTGGGACCGCTCAGATCTCGACAACGAGCAGTCTCAGGTGTGAAGTCCCAGCGACCTAGGAGTGCCCCAGGGCGATACTCTTTACTCTTCTAGGTCGCTTAGAGCTCACACCCTGGCTCCGTTGCCGGAGCCTAAGTTAAGGATGTATTATTGTAATGCAGAAGAGGGGAACCTTGCGTTATTCGATGGGTTGAACGCCTCTCAAGCGGAATTTTTATGCTTGTGAATCGGTGCTCACGAATTTTTTGGTTCAATTTCTTTTGAGGGCTATTGGGCATTAATTCTGATGGTGTGCCACATCGTATCCCGACTGAGCGCTTACCTCTTTGTTCTTACTTTATCTCTAATGAAGACCGTCCCCATTCCACAGAAGGTCAGGTGAAAATCTTTCGTGAGGCTAAAAAACAAATCTCCGACTAATACGCTGTTACGGCTACAAGTGGATAGGAAGATGGGACACCTCTTGGGCATTCGAATACCGGTGGTCGCCAGTCATATTCTTGCTTGTCAGTAGGGGCCCAGGGTACGACTGGGTTGGAGCGGCGCGTTGGCAGTTGCTTGCCCAGGCAGAGCTGACACTCCCAGTATCGCAATAATTTGTTTGTGTAGCTCTTGAGTTCTGATTACGTCCGCAGCAGTGATTGTGCGCTGCGACTGCCCCTGAGAACATGCCTCTCCAGCTGCATATATTGCCTGGGCATGGCTTAGATAACGGTCAGACAACGACGCCGCGCACAATAGAGCCAACCTTTGGAGTATTTCACTGAAATCCATAGTCTGTCTTTTTCTTTGTGCTGTGTCAGATACGAGTCCACCAAGTTGATGGTGGAGACATTAGCCTGTTTGCGATGCAGCCATTGAATGGCTAATGGCTAAACAAGTGTCCAAATTCCGGTGTATTGACAAAAGGTACCCCCAGTCCGAGTACTCGAACTTCATTCCAGGCAGCTCTTCTTAACTTCTACATGAAAGTTTGGCCCATCGAAGTTTCCTAATGCGGAAATCGGTAGCCATTCAATGGCTCCAATGGCTCTTCGCAAACCCTCTATTGATAACCTTTTTGCCCCGACTGGATTGCCCAATAGCGCAATAATTTGATTCTCAAGGTCCTGAAGTCGGGCCACATCTGAGGTGGTGATAGTGCCCTGGCCTTGAAGACATGCTTCTGTCAGGGGATTCCACAGCTAGGACGTCCTTTGACTTGGGCAGAAGTTCTCTGTCTCCAAGACATCATGCTGTGTGCTCACTTATGTCATATCTTACGTCACCTCTTGTATACTGTAGTATTACGTTCAATTCGTAGGGTCACAGGTCACAGACCCGAAATCCTACGAAAATTTTCGTAAGTCACAGCGTCACAAAGGGGCCCTACGAAAGGTTTCCCCCTGTGACACAAAATTTGGTGCGATTTCAGGCCTAAAAAGGGGGTAAAAAACGAAAAAAATTCGTAAGTCACAGTGTCCCAAGGCCCCTCACGAAAGGGTAAATTCGTAAGGGGTGTCACACCCAAAACCTCCTTACGAATTGAACGTAATACTACAGTATAAGTAGTTCACTGGGGATCCCTGATCCCCAGGTTTGTTATCGACTTGGCTCCTGGGCCCTTCTCCCCTTACAGCATAACAAACCTTCTATTCGACTCTGGCACTCTCCTAGCCCCAGCCGACCACCCTACTTCCTACTCTGCCCTCATCCTACCATCGACCTTACACCTCCCTTGCTATGGCAACCCCCGCAGTTCCTCATGCCCGATTGCGAGCTCAAAGCTCAAATCCTGATGGGGAAGCTTGCTTCCCCATTCATCCGTATACCGAGTCAAAATGCATAGCTTACAAAGAAACGCTGTATTTTGCTTTGTAAGCGCTGACCAGCGCTGTTCAGCGTTGGTCAGTGCTTTGTCAGCAACCACAGGTCTCGGGAGCATGTACGTTCCGGTCACGTAACTTTCGGCTCTGGCCGGCCTCACTGCAAAATGACCGCCCTTTCCTTCCTTTCACTCTGTGTACTGATGTCTAAGATCTGAGGTCTGAGTGCTTAACCCTCTCTTTCACTTCTGCCTCCTACTCATAAATAAGTAAGTATTGTCTAAGAACTTTTTACTTGTAACCTCAAATCAGTTGACGTGAGGATCCGAGTCCGGACTGTCCCCTGCAAGCTGCCGAGTCCGACAGCAAATTGCTCCACAAGATTTAGGCCTAGCTATGACTCGGACATGTATGTATGTACATTCAAAATTGGAATGGTGTCATATGTATATATGTTTACTTATATATAAATTAAGCCCAATCCACTGAATTCTTTCCAACATCGACACCAAGCAGTGGCAGTAAGAGCGCATCAATTGTACTTGCATCCGACCTTGGGCATAGCTGAACCAAATTATCAATTCAAGGCAATTCACTGAGGATTTGAGTGCTCAATGAAATGAAGGCCCAGAATGGGAGTGAATCACCAGGCCTGAGCAATATAGGGAAGTCACAAACCAGGTCATTAGAGACTTTGCGCAGAGCCACCGGTAGCCACCCAGTGGCTCTCACGGCATGCGCTGTGCAGCGGCTACAGCATATGGTGGCTCGTTTGGTGGCTCGTCGCCCGCGTTGCAGGTGGGGCTTCAAGTATTTACATGGTACCTCTGTGACTATACCTCAATGTAGTGAGGTGTCGTGGTTAGGTTACCAGTTTCCCGCTTCATTTGGTGCGTTTTTGGCCGGTTCTTGCAAAACCGACGGTTGGTGTGGAACCTTGGTGTGCTTCCTGGGGGTTTGGGAGCCTAACGCTTCGAGGTCATCCAGGGGGATGAAAAAATGCCGAAGAAAATGAATTTCAAGTTGTTCTTCCAGCCACCGAATGAGCCACCATAGCGCGTAGCCGCTCCACAGCGCATGCCGTGAGAGCCACCGGGTGGCTCCCGGTGGCTCTGCGCAAAGTCTCTATTCAACAGCGATTCAACTTTCAAGCAGCGATTCAAGTAATGATTCAAAAATTCAAATTGACAGTGAATTCGCTTCTGATTTTGACCACCCTCAAACGAGAACGATTCACTCCTGCGGTTTGGCGATTTGACCAACGATCCAAAGCGTCACAGCCGCGGCGATTCTGAAGCGCGATTCAACCACCATCAAATCGAGAATGATTCACTCCTGCGGTTTGGCGGTTCGACCAACGATTCAAAGCGCCACATGTACAACCGCGGCGATTCTGGAGCATGATTGAACTTCAAGTGTTGTATTGCCTCCCAAGGAGATTGCGCGACACCGATTCAAGTGATTCACCGTACAAATCCGAATCTAGGGTTGGATTCGGCCTTCAAGAATCGTTCTTTGAATCGGCCACTTGAATTGCCGTTGGATTGCCCCTCTGAATGAGAATCAATACTGACCGCCCTGATGTTATCACAATGAAGAAATTGGTGAATTTCGAAATAGATCGAATCACCCATTCTACTGCCATGATTACTTACTCGGTGATTACAGTTCATAGTTCTAGTAGATTGCATATAAAAAAATGGTTGTATGTACTACTCCAACGGATTGAAGGAAGCTTTCCCTCCTATGTGGACTATTGTCCACATGCTGCATATTAAAATTGGGTGAGGTCGGGTATGACTGATTGTATTTGGGAGTAATTTCATGCTACTCATGTCATCTTTTGATGAAACTGACTGTTGAAAAGAGTTGGGTACAGGGGGGTGACTGCAAACCGATTTCCGGTGGAATTGCCTTATATGGCAATAGACACTGTAGGGAGAAGTCACAGCCGGAACAGCCGCGCGCGCGCTGGCTCGTTCGGCCGTGGCATGGGGCCAGCCTGACCGCGCGGCCGCGGTCGGCATGACTGTGCCCGCACGGGCATCTCAGCTGCGTTATGGCCAATTTCGCGGTCAACCTGGCTGCGCTACCACAGCCAGCGCGACCGTGGCCCACAGTCAGTGCAGCTGTGCCTTCACAGTCAGCCTAGCAGTACCCTCACAGTCATTCTACTCTTTGCTTGCGCTCGATCCAATTCCCAATAAAATCTTGTATTTCTATTCAATCTAGCATACTACTACTACCCCCAAGCTGTACTATAGACCTTTATACCCCTACAATTGATAATCCTCACAATCCTAGCAAAGGAAATCAGTTAAGGAACTTCCATGAGCTACCCACTCACTGGCCGAGCAAACAGCCTCTAAGACCACGCCCATGAGTTAACGACGCGCCGTCTCTTATACAACTCCATATCAGAATCGTCAAGGTATTCACCATCGCACAGCGCTCACCTAGACACGTTTTTGGTGAATCTATGACATATCTCAGAATCATATTCATCGCTCGATGTGACGGCACTTAGCTGTAACCAAACCACATATTGTTCACGAAATCTAAGTGTCAAGTGGGAGTGAGGTCAGCGAGATTCTCCTATAGGTAATGATGTACCTTTTTAAATGGTGCGCGTCGTCCCGTTGTTTCGCAAATACTGAGTGGGGGCGGAATCACCGAGGTTCTCTTACAGACGGCAATGTACCTTTCATTACTGGCGCGCATAATGAGCTGGTGCTGTCCACCATATGTTAGCTATTGTATATACTATATCTTGTACAGTTGCGGCGAAATTAGATGCATTACCATATAAAGAAATTTCAAACAAATCGACCTTGGGAGGGCTAGCCATGGATGTTTCGGGTAGATTGACTACGGATACTCCACTACTGGGTGTCAGCATGGCTGAAGATGCTCGAAATCACAAGGGAAGGGTCAATTCGGGTTGCAATTGGCTGACTTCTATGATACGCATTGGACAGAATGTCCTGCTTGAAATGCTCATATACTCACCCAGGCATATTCTGAATGTCATACAATACTCGGGGCTCATGCTTTCGCGTCTTGGAGGCGACACCGCCCAAAACTGAGCGAGATTTCCATATATGGTAATGCATTTAATTTCGCCGCAACTGTATCTTACATACCTTCGAAGGTCCAAATTCATGTCGACCGATCTATCCAAAGAAATTCCCGTTAGCAAGCGACATATGTTCGCGATACCTGTAGAACCCTACCTTCAGCTTCAACTGGGCCGCAAAGCCGACCTATACAAAAGTCACGAGAGTGAAGCCGGCACCGTCTTGAGAGTCACCCCAGAAGTCACTCAATAAATCAGTGCCGATAAATGTACGGCGAAGCGACTCACCGCGCACGTCGATTTCGCTCGTTCTACTAGATTGGATGCTGACTTGCTGAATTTTAGAGTCGAAACGGCGCGTTTGATGGCGCGAGGCGGGGACTTAGGTGTTGTCCGGGCAGAAGACGGCGGGGTCGGGATAGTTGGTGGCGGCGGGAGACGACGGCGAGAGAAGCGCGGGGGATTGCGGTCGCGTAGGAAACGGTCTTGAGAGAGCGGCGAAGAGCGACTGCGTTTTCATGGGTGGGGATCCACAGTGGGCGGAAGGTGAAATCGTGATGCACCGCAAGGAGAGCAAATGCACGAAACAAAGCCTGAGTTGGTGGGTGATCAATGGAGCCAGACTGTAGGCAGGTAGAGATGGCTTCGTTATCAATACGAAAGACAACCTCAAAGCCAGTCCAGCAGTGGCCCCAGATCTCCGCAGCACGCAGGACTGCGCACATCTCCTTCCAATGGATTGGATGACGACGGTAGCGTGCTGGCACTGGCTCAGTGAAGAACAGGTCAACACCTGCCCAATGTCCACCAATACCAAGCTTGCCACTGGCATCAGTGAAAACCTCGAAGCTGATACGAGGAGGTCCAATCACATAAATGCCATTGAAAGTTGGCAGGAATGAGTTCCACCAAGCAATGTCAAGCTTGGCAGAGGCAGGAAGGCGACGGCGTTGGCGACGGGGAAGGAAGGCGAGACTCCGCAGGAAGTCTCGGATGCGACGGGTGAAAAAGCGACCAACGGGAATCACGGACTGAGCAAAAACGTGCTCGAGTTCGTAGTGGCTAGCAGAACCCCGGGACAGACAGTGATCGAGCAGCAAAAGAAGCCGACCAAGCTTGTCTGCAGGAAGGCGTGCCTGCATCTTCACGGTGTCAAGCTCAATGCCGAGAAACTCGAGGCAGTGAGTGGGCCCCTCCTCCTTATCACCGGATATTGAAAAACCAAGCTCCGCAGCTACGGAGCGGAAAACAGCACAACCATGCTCAGCATATGCCAAACCCTTGGAGGCAGGGGTGACATTGATCCAGTCATCCAGGTAATGCTGGATGAGCTTCATGACTTCATCACGAGACAGTAGAATCCAGTGATGAGCCTCCGCAAAGTAATTGCACAGGCGTGGACCAGTACGAATACCGAACGGCAGGAAGATGTCCAGGAATAGACGCATCTTCCACTCAAAGCCCATCAGATGTACATGGTCTGGGTGAATTGGAATATGCCTGAACGCTGCCTCCAGATCTGCCTTGTAAAGGAAGGATCCAGGGCCTGCCTTCCGTACACGGTCAATAGCCCCCATGACAGCCTCGTAGACCAGATGGCCGTACTCAGCAGGGATCGCGTCATTGACTGAGGATCTAGGAGGATATGAGAGGTGATGGATCCGACGACGTTTCTCGCTATATTTCTTGGGCACGGAGCCCAGCGGAGAAAGGACAGGCTTAACAGTATCAGCCATGTCTGTGATGTCAATGATACGCCCAAGAGAGACCTCATGGGCAATATCCTTGTCCACTGTCTCGGGGAACGCAAGCGCGGATGGAAGAGGGGCAGGGGCAGAAGGAGATGGAGAGGGCATAAGCATAGGATCCACACCTAAGAGAACACCGTGGCGGATAGCAGAGACAAGGGTCTCAGCGAACGAGCGATCTGGGTAGTCTGCGAGCGCACGAGCCCACGCCTCGGGGTGAAGCTTCGTCGGAGGCATGGGTTTTGAATGCGGAGTAGTGAGAGGGAGGAGTAGGTCTGTGTTGGGGCGTGCCGGGGGCAGGGATTGCGCCATAACCTCAATCGGGGAGAGAGGGCGGTCAGAATCGGCTGTATGGGTGACTAGGGGAGGAGATGGGACTTTCCTGCTCAAATCTGAGCGAGGAGAGCCAGAAGCATCTCCCCCTCGCTCACCCGGCTTCGATAACGCGCCATCAGGGGGATTTTCCTGAGGCAGGACTGGCCGAGCTACGTCCGGGGGGTTTGAGGAACGGCGCGCGCAAAAAGGCGCGGTGTGGTGCCGACTACCGCAATGAGAGCAGACATGGCGGTGTATGGTTGCGGACCGAACTTCGTGACAAGTCGCGGTCCCAATTTGGTAATTGATACTGTCACGTCAGTTTTCATTGCGACATCCTGGGATTGCGTAAATAGCATTGCAAGAAGGTAATCTACAAACGTACTGGAGCAAAACTTCGAAAAAACGGGTTTTCCGTGTTTTGCACGGCAATTTCGCGCTTTTGATTGCGGATCACTCGGACCGGTGGCTGTGCAGCAGCATCAATGTCGCCTGGCCATTGCCGTTTTCCTGGTTAGGAAATTTCACTTTCACTGTGGGGTCCGGAAGAAGGAGTCTGGGGTTGCAGAGGCAGAATGGCAGAAAAAGACTTGATTACCTGCCTCAAACTCGCAAGTTTAGTACACACAATTTTGATTTTTCGCTGTTCAAATTTCGCGTTTTGTAACCCTAAGTTAGGAGTACCTCCGATTCCTCTGAAATAAAATTTTCACCTATAAACAATACCCTAGTTCCGGCTAAATCTCGAATCCCGAAGGATTTTGAGCAAAATTGGGACTGGTCATGAAGTTTTGGCCGCAACCATAGGCACTGGCGGCGACCTTCCCAGCAGCCTCCTACGCGATTGTGGCCCCAGCAGATCTGTGCACGTACTCGCGTTCCGTTCTCCATCAAAATCCTTCCATCCCTCGGAGGCGTCCAGTGCCCACGATCTTCATGGTGCCAGCTGAGTAGTCCATTGACCTTGACGAGTCTGAAACCGGGCCGGAGAGAAGGCATCGAAGTCGACCAGCCGAAGGTGGGGGAGGGAACGAAGAGGCAGCGCAAGCACCCAAGAAGAGAAAGGAAACAAAAGAAAATGACACAAAAATGAGCTATGACGACGACGGGGGGAGAAGACTAGGGCCCGGGGAGAAGACTAAGGTCGCACAGGAGGGAGGAGGGGAGTCACCGAGCCAAAGGCACGACGGGGTGGAGGCCGGCGAGACGAAAATGAGATGGAACATGTGATAGATGGGATCACCTTTGCCAATCCCGCTGCTCTCTTCAGACCTTTCATGATTGATTGCAGACGTTCGTCCCACTCTCCAGTTGGTGCTTCGCCTTCGCCTCGTAGTATTCAAAGATCAATGAGGAGAACAAATGAAGCGTTAAGGAAGAATAGAAACGAAAGTCGTATTCTCGGAAATTTATGAAAGCAGCTAAACAAAATGACCTCTGAGTTAAGCAATTTTTGCAATGGTATGTTAAGTATTCGGACCAATATCATGCACAGCGGCCATTTCTCCGATGAGAGCATCCGCAAGGATAACGCTCGTAGCAATCAGAAAACGGTGATCGCGCAGGTGTACACCCGTAGGATTGAACGGATGCTCGTCACCAACCTAGGGTCGGTTCCTCACTTCTAAAGATCACAGCCCCGATACATTGAACCCTTTTCCATTCAGTGAATTCTGGAGCCCATTACAGCAATTAACTGCAGGATGACCTCGTTGGAGTTGCCAGGTTATTTGACAGAGGAGCATGAGCAAGTTCAGGAATACACTAGTAGGGAATTTCAATTCTTCGTTGCAAGACGGTGAGCACAAACATGCACTTGTACTTAAGATGCGCCAGGTTTCTCCCTCAACGACTTGAGACCCGAGAACAACCAGAAATAAGAGTACTGGGATGAAACTCGTAGGCAAGTTTTCATATCTACTTCCAGTGCCAATAAATTGAGGAGCCCTCTGAGGACGCCGAGTTCGCATAGACCCTCCCAGGGAGTAATACACCCATCACTAGGAAAGTCACTGGCGGCCACCAGTGGCCGCCGTTGGCTGTTGGCGGCCGTTGATTGAAAAAGGTTTGAATCGAGCCACTAAGTGTTGGTTCTCTGTTTTTACACTGGCTATTATCCAGAGCATACATGTAACATTATTCAGTACACATTAGTGAACCCCAAAGCAGGCAATTCAAAACATTTCAGCCATTACGGATGGTTTAACAGCGTTCTCTGTGAAGAATTGATGATACTTAACTTGGGTAATTAACTACGCTAGTGACCTTCTGCCCAATGTTGTCTGTAGCGGGCGCGCCGGAGCGGTATCCAGGCGCCGGTGAGTTCCTCAATTGCAGGAAAGGCTGTCTGTAACAGTGGCGCGAGTGGGGCGGCCTCAAATTCCCATTTATGGTCAATGTGGGTGGACTCTAAAGCCGTCGGGAGAGGTCGGGAGTCGCGTGGCGCGACCTTAGTGCGCTTCACCACAACATGGCAGAAGGTCAAATAAAATATATTTTATCAGAAAAGGAATACACACAAGAGCTCATTGGGGGAGCTTGCTCCCCCCTTTTGTCTGAGGCTCCCGAAAAGTGGATGGCTGTGCAATGTGCCTACTCTCCCACGGGTACGCCATGAATATGTGATGGAGGCTTAGAGACGACTCAGAGCCTCTCAGACCTGAGACGAGTGGCCTCAAGGTGGCCTACTGTACAGCGGTGCACTCAGGGAAAATGCAGTCAAGGAATACTCTCAGCCAAGGGCTGGCATCAATATTTAAGTAGGAAATCAAATATAAGGAGTCATCCCGACCCTTAAAGACAACACATGGCACAAAGGCAGCCGAGTTCAATTCACACAATTCCAAAAAAAAAAAAAAAAAAAAAAAAACATTGGCCTGGGCAGCAGTCAAAATTGCACAAATTCCTGTATTCAGCTTGTATTCAGCTCTATGGTAGCAATTTCACCGGGACTGCAACAGTAATACAGTCGTCACTGCCTTAACCCATACCCCTCGGTGGGGCAAAGAAAGTATGGGTTATGAGGGTTTTATGGGTTATCGCAGGTAAATATCACGTAATTTGGGCACTTTCACACTGTAAACCGAGGGAAATTTGCCCCCAAGATCATGGGTTATGGGGAAGTACAGGTATGGGTTATGACAGTGACGACTGTAGAAGAAAGATGCCTTGAGTTGTGAGATCCAAGGACAAAACTTGGCCTCTCAGTCTAACTTATAAAGATTCTCAGGTCGAAAGATTTTTCTTTTTTCCATTAGACTGATACACAGTTTTGATTTTTTTTTTTTTTTTGCCGTCGTACTTCTGTCTAGTCTGGCCGGAATTAGCGCAAGCTCCCCCTCATCTGTAAGCCGGGCACCGGCATTACAAGACATAGTTGTATTTATTGTGGTTTACCCACCAGTAAAATTCTCAAACTGAACACTCGTAGATGGCGGGGCGGGCACCAGGGCCGTGGCGGGAGGGCGGGCAAAGTTACCGGGTCCGAAGGTCACGTGATGTCTATACGGGGCAATCTAATTAGAGCAATCGAACGGTTCCTCGAGTGTACATAAAGCAAGATTAGATTATGTAATATCTACATGCGGAATATAAGGTAACAAGCGTGTAAGTAAGGAAATATTATATAGACCCGTCACAGCGCTGCAGCTTCTCGGCAGGGAGAGCCACCGTGAAGGCAAGAGTGTCGATCTCAATCCCTAGGATAACACCGCGGGTAGATGGAGGAATGTCCTTCCTCGCCTTCCCCACTGGATGGGCAGAAAAACCCGTTGCGTCGCAGATTTCCCGGAAAATTGCAGCGACAGTGTGTGATACAGCCGTTTCAGAAAAAGAATGTAAAACTCCATCAGAAACCGGACAAAAACCGTAAAACAGCTGTAGATCCATTTGTCTTAGATAAGACATTCGTCTTGACCAAGACCTGAAAGACGTACCGCATCTTTCCCAAGCAGACCACCAGCACTTGAAAGATCACTCAAAAGACGCATATTCCGACGGAAAGATAAGTCAAATGAAATACATATATTACTAGTTACAACACGTACATAAGTAGTAACTATCGCTATGGGTTCACCTCGGGCGTCCATTCGCTCCGAGAGAGAAGATAAGTTGATGCGCGCCGCCATGGGGGACGGGAGGGCGACGAAGGTCCTATAACGAAGCATGAGACAATGGCAAAGACTTGATGCAGATTCCATGGACGTGCGCGGGCACTGAAGTGAGCTGGAGGGCGGATATGGAGGGAGGGCAAAGGCGCGCGTCGCAGGGCCACGGTCCGCGCGGGACGGGGGAGTAGAGCGATGCTCACCTTCAACCTAATCTTGAGGCTGCGGGCCATATCCAACTCAGGGTTTGGGTTTGAGGGCGTTGAGGACTTGTACTAGTTGTAGACTTGAGAGCGCTTGTGCGACTTGCGCTGGCGGCATTGAAGACAAGTTGCGGTATTGGAGACGAGTCACTGTGAAAACATCGGCACCTGATTTTCATGTACAGTGGCGGCGGGATCTGATGCCACCCCCCAAAAAAATGATGGAGCCCCAATCGACTCCACTTGCATCAAAAGTTCCAGAAATAGGCTGTTCTATCTTTAGGGGTGGCATCAGATTCCGCCGCCACTGTACCTAGAACATGAATCGGTTATTTCATAGAAATGCGCATGATTCTACACTAACTCAGCAAAAAAAATGTCCGATCGATATTCCGCATATTTCTCAACAATGGACATACATTTCGGCTTCAAATGACTTACAGTGTAGTTTGTAGAATCAAGGGGCATTATCCTGCCGTATTTGTTTTGCGGCAAAATATACACAGAAAATCCGACTTTCCAGATCGCTCAGATTACGATCAATCTCAGAGCTGACTTTCTCATTCTATAGCCTAATATTTACTGAGTATTTCTCCAAGTTAGACCAAGCTAAAATATGCAGGCAAAAAGGCGCTACAGCGAGCGCAAAGTGGCCATTTTCGACTATTTTGACCGGAATGTGCCGAAATTGGATCAAAATGGCAGAATTGTTCGCGTCATAGCGCTACAACGGCTCAACCTTTTTGCTTGGTGCAACTTGTGGAATTGCTTAGTTTATCTTGAACTTTCGACGTATGCACCTGGGCTACCCTGAAATCGGTTACTGCAGAACCGGAAAATATCCTGTTTCGGTGGTTTCGCCCAGTTGATGCCGGATCAACAGACTTTGATGATCTATTTACGTGCAAAAATTCCGGCTCAGTCACTTCCACAACCTCCAACTTCTTTCAGAAGTCCCATTTCCGTGCAAAAACGAAGCAAAAACCGATCGGACATTTTTTTTGCCGAGTTAGTGTAGCTTTTCAGGTTTTGTTCTTTTGCTCTGTTCGTTTCAGGAATAGAAGACAACCACAAAGAAAGTTTGTCGGTGGATTGAGTGCGCGAGACACCAGGGAGAAGAGTGACGTGGAGGTCACGTGCCATGTTACTCACGCCGACGGCGGCAACCCCGCCATTCCAAGGGTGATGGCAAATCGGTCGCCAGACCGATTAAAGCCGATGGCCTCGGCCAGTAAAACCCTCGGCAGCCTATTTCCGGCGAAATAAAGCCCTCGAAATGACCGATTTTGCCTCCGGTGTCGTTAAACTTTTTTTTCCGCGCTTCCCGGAAAGGAAATGCCCCCTCAACGCTTGTCATGTCCAAATTCGGCTCTCCTTTCGAAAATGTGTTTAAAGATAAGTAAATGTAATACAACGTGGCTCACAGGCGTCGACAGTGTCAAGAGCCTGCGAGTATTCTCAAAAGACTAGAAAAGGTGTCTATATGCTATTCCTCTGTTGTGCAGTGCTTAAATTCCACGTTTGTGAAAAGCTTGCTGAGCCATTGCTGAGCCGTGGGTGAGCCGCAAGCCACGTAAGCCAGCCGTCAAAAATAGCTCGGCTCGGCTTTTTGCGGTGATGGCTATAGAGCCATCAAAAGCCGAGCCGAGCTTAGTGTTGCCACCGAGTCGAGTCTAACTCGAGTCGTGATCCGACTCGACTCGAAAAAGGGACAACTCGATCGGTTCGAGTTCGGCCGAGTGTCAACTCGAGTCCAACTCGAGTTGACAACCTAAAACGGAAATCCGCCGCTCCTGGTCTGATTTAGGCGGGACTTTTTTGCGGTAGCTATTGAAATAGCACGCCCAATTGCTCTTCCTAAAATTTAGGGCAGAATCTCACTTTGAAGTTGCTCACATTCTGATATCAGTTTGCGTCGGGAAACTCCGGTTGATGATGGGCTGTGACTGCAGTGACATGACGAGGCACGCGTCACTCCGGGCATTTCCGTGGAGGGGCTGGTGGCGGGTGGGAAACGTCGCGCGGAACTCTCTGTCAACTCGAGTCGCAACTCGATCCCACTCAGCACGATCGAGTTGACACCGAGTTCCGACTCGAACTCGACTCCACTCGACTCGGTGGCAACACTAGCCGAGCTAGCCGAAGCCGAGCCGCGGCAACACTACCGCGGCGGCTGCACCTACCAATTAACAACGGGGTGCGGGCTGGATTCAGAGAAGCCGGAACACCGACCTGGGAGGGTGGGTCGGCCGGGAGTTTGAGAGAATGTTTGGCCCATGGCCTATGTCTGTGGAGAGTGGGAAGAAATAAAAAAAATCAAACGTAACTTAAGGCTCATTAATCATGTCCGTTATGTCCGAAAAAGGCATACTCCTGTGATCCGACCAGTGCCGGGTCACATGAATGATGGTGTCAATCAAATTCCTGTCTCTTACCTCGTCGCATCGTCGCGTCGCGCTCTACGCCCTTCGTCGCTCGCAAGCATGAACGGAGGGGCTAGAAAGAATGCCGGAAGAAGACGGCCTCCCAGAAACCCGGCCCACTTTCAGCTGATTCCCTTCCCACAACCCGCAATCCGCCCCACCCCAACTGCCTACTTTCGACCTTACACCAATGCACCAGCGTCACCGTTTTGTGCCTGGGATGGACCCACGATAGTATTGAACTCTGGGGCCAACAAGACTGCCAACTCATCCGCTGTGAGACTTCATCCGGCAGATTAGCAGGAAATCTCACCTCATCCGACGATGGTACACCTTAAACTCAGTAGTGCGTGTCTACACTCTAGTAAGATATAATTGCTTTTGTTGATTGATTGTTCAGGTGTGCTATGTAGCAGTAGCCCGCTACATCATTTCATAGGTCGAAAATTCACCTGAGATCAAAATTGTCTGAATTTTGTGTGCGGCATGCAGTTGAGCGCACAAATCACTCAATACAAGTAATTCAACATACTCTGAATCCCGAATGTCCTGCCGGGCTTGTTTTTTTGGCAACCAATATCTCTAACTTGAACTCAACCTGAGGTGTAGTAAACGGGATATTCGACAAATTCAGCAGCTGAACAATCATTAGAGGAGACTGGAAATTGAACTTAAAACCTGAAGGTCTTTCTGTCCTGAGCTACAATATCTTCATTGAACTTTGTATCTAAGGTCCCCCGGGTCTGATTTACCCCAGCTCCGAGTCATCGACTAGACAATCTTTCCGCATCATTGTAATGTGCCCCATTTCGCGTCCGTGAGCCTGAGATGATTGAGGAAAAGATGCTGATACAAGCTCGAAGTAGAACAAATAATATATACTGTACAATTGTCACTATTGAACTCGTTGCTTTGTTAGTTTTGGTTCAAGCTGTACTCGCAGCGCGGACAATGTTAAACTGCTGAGTCCTCAGTCCGCATTCGAAGTCTTTGAATCTTGCTGCTCCATAAATCCATTTCGGGCTGTTTCCGGCCGCCGTACTCGGAATAAATGTCCTGGAATTGAAGTACGAGTCGTCAAGCAAAATCAAGGCTAGATACTTATGCTGTGGGTAGATACCTCGGGATACCTGGATTAGTCAGAATTTAACCAAATTGGGTTGTCCGTGATGAACGGTCTATCATCCGTTTGCTCTTGTTAAATCCACACCGCTGTCAAGAGCGTTCAAGGTGTCGAGAGGCTGTGCTTTTCGGCACGCTCTTCAACGTCTTTGACAGCGATATTCTCACGTCCAGCTTTCTTATTCTCTCAACTGTTCTAGGCTCGAGACCAGCCGTTAGTGGGAGTAATGACGAGCAAGCAGGTATTACTTACCATAACGGCTGGAAGCACTTAGGTGTAGATTGATAGATGGAAAATTCAAACTCCGACTATACCTTAACATGTTGGGTATGTGGACAATGGTCCACATAGGAGGGTAAGCTTGCTTCAGTGCGAATGGGAATTCAATATCCTAAGTTGAATACGTCCAATTCATCCATACATATACAGTAGCTAATCTTGCTAAATTCATTCGGGCAACATTACTGGCTCGAGCAGTTTTCGCCCGATTTGCGTAACCAACTTATTCAGTTAATGAACCTCAGAACCGCCTCAGTAATCGCCCTCATATTCACCTTCAAAACTCTTCTGCTCCTGATGAATCTGGTTGGAGTGACTCAGCGGCCCTGTTTTTTCTGGATTATTGATGTTGACAGCTGAAGCTTATACTCACTGGATAGTGGTAAGTATATCCAAGACACTGGCAGTAGCACAAAGTCTGGTGATTTTTCTTTGAAGTTGCTCAAAGCAGCTCAAAGCATTCCCTGAGCCCCGGTACTGGTGACAAAGTGCTTGTAACTTGAGGAGACTGTAAACCCCGAGAGGACTGAAGGACCAGAGAGAGAGAGAAACGGGGGAAGGAGCGCGTTGATTCGACTAGCGGTCTCGCAAGTTAGTGAGCAAGCAACCATTGAGTATACTCGTACATGGTTACAAGGGGGAGAGGGACAGGAAAGTGCTAGGTGGCGCGGGCGAGGTGCAGCGAAGGTGTAGGCACGGTGAACGATATGGAGAGGGAGATGAAAAAAGATACGGAGAAGGAGAGGACAGAGGGTGAGAAAGGCGGTGAGAAGGAGAAGAAGACAAACAATCAGGCATGGAGGTTCATAGCGAACTTGATGGAGCAGATGCGC
The DNA here is from genome assembly GCA_037176885.1 of Favolaschia claudopus. NCBI lineage: Eukaryota > Fungi > Basidiomycota > Agaricomycetes > Agaricales > Mycenaceae > Favolaschia > Favolaschia claudopus. The sequence goes on from JAWWNJ010000123.1 coordinate 311,689, forward strand.
GTTGGTGAGGAGAAGGCTTGAGTAAGATTACAGTATCGTATCGTGAGGAGTTGTGAAGGGGAGTATCGTGTTTATTCAATGTTTTCACGCCTTGTATTTGTGTTTGCGGACGGATTCAAAGCTTTTGGCTTCATTTCAGCGTATTCGAAACTGAGCCATCTCGCGATAAAAGACGCCGCAACACGGCGGTGGCGGCACCTCACTGCTCCTCACTGCTTGCGTCGTAAGTGGTGGCCGGGTCAAAGAAATAAATGCACGGCATTCTACGGAGTACTATGGTGCGCTCGGCCTAAACACCACCAAATAGGTCCCATCATTGATGGGATCATTGATGTCTCAAATCGACCGAAGGAAAAAATTTAAATTTAAATTGTATTTTTTGCTGCACAATTGCGGCCAGGCAGAGTTAAAACATACCAGGAAACCTCAATTGGTGTAGCAGCGAGGTCACATAAGAGAGCATATAAAATGAGGGAGTAGATCAGTGGTGACCTAAATTAGGCATGTTCCGTAAGCTCACATGACTGATTGATTGATTGCATCACTGATGTCTCAAATAGGCCCCGCGGAAAAAGTATTTATTGTGAGTTTTGAGCGGATGAAGAATCCCTCTTGAGGGATTGTACTACTATCTTAGTCTCCCGCAGTCAGACTCTATGAGATATATGATAGTCGATATATCTTTTTATATAGAGTCTGATTTTGTTGGCACCTGTCAAATGGGACCTCGGATTTTGTGACAATTTTGATGGCACGTGCAGATAGTCCCACGCCCGAATTCGGACGATTTTGCTATTGCCCCAGACCTACAAGCATTTTAAATCCATAAATCATTGCAGGGGCACTATTAAACCATGCACCACTAATTTTTATGGGCTCAGGACTCGAATATTGATAGGAAGTGTGAATTCAACCAATTTTGATACCTCGTTGAAAACTCCGTTGTTTTTGTATGTCTACTGTCAGGGTAAGCGGCCACTACCTTTCCTAGGCTATTCAATTGTCTCAAAACTGCACATATGCGCACAGACTCACAAAAGGTGGCCAAACGAAGCCTTGCGTCCCAATCCGGACGTGAGAAATGTGACATGTCACATCAAAAACCGAGGTCCTGGTTGACAGGCGCCAACAAATACAGACTACTACTATCTAATCGGAGTGTTTTGGCCAGAGGATCAGTCGTGGGAAGGTTTTGATCAGGTGGAATAAATTCCGTTCTTGTTTGGTGGTGTTTAGGCCGAGCGCACCATACAGAGATGGGTTTTCCGACCATACCACTGGGTATCCAAAAGGGGAAAAGAACGCAAAAAGGCGGAAAAAGAAGAAAAAAGAATGAGAAAAGAAAGAGACAAGTGAGCTTTCGGGGTGAGCATGGGAAGGCTCTTGGGAGGCTCAGAAAGATCTAAGGCGGGCTATTATTGTACTTGGTTGAAGCTTTTTCAATTACTCAATGTACAAAATAAATGTAAAGCAGCAAGACACACGGGTAACTGGCAAGGGGTAACAAAGTCCAACAGTAAAATGAAAGGGGAGCCCGGAGGACTCGAGGAAGATAAACTCTGCCTCCTAAACAGCCTGCTATTGCATCGAAAATAAAAAATAAAAATGCAGTATCAATTGCGTACATTTGTATGGCTGACTTGACTAAATTCTTGACTCACACCACAGTAAGTACAAGCCCAATTACTGGCCAGTGCCAGTGATGCAGCTGCAGCATCAAGATACTTCAAAGGAACTGTAATCCTAAGCTCGCAGAAGGTGATGGAAAATTCAAAAATTGCCCAGTTAACAGACCTAGAATGGGATTTCCGAGTACATCAGAGACTGAATGAAACAATATTGAGATCTCCTCACCCATTTTTTGCCTCACCTCGGACTGCATCAAAAGCCCAGAAGCAATGAGGGAAAAAAATAGTTTGATCATGACTAGAGCGAGAGAGTTTGACCATGCAAAGAGCATTGAGAACAAATTGAGTGTCGCCAATATTTTTCTGGAGCGTCCGGAGGAGCGGGAGATGCCCATTTCGCGGCAACAGAGGGGGATGATAAAAGGCAGAATTTATTCAAATTGCGAACATTCGGGCCGTCCCAGCATGAGAAAGCGCGCAATTAAATGACTTGAATATCGTATCTGTACAGTCCAAGCAAAGTCAGAGGTCTGCAAGCCCGCAGGGTCGAGAAATTGCGGACAAAAGACAGAAGGTTGTTAAGTGTTACAGTTGTGACAACGTCACACTCAGCCTCGGTATGATAGCGGACCGAACTTCGTGACAAGTCAGATACCTAATTTGGAAATTGTTACTGTGCACTCAGTTTTCACCCAATGGTATCGAAACTGTGCAGAAATGACCATAAGAAGGAAGACTAGAGATCCCTCGGGTCAAAAGTCTCAAAATCCACAAAATCATTTTTCCTTCCACGGATTTCGCGCTTTCGGTCCGGGCCGAGACATAGCCGGTGGCTGTACGATTCCATCAGCGCATCAAATGTCTGCCGCACCACAGAACCTTGACCAAAACTCAACCAGGAGATTTCTGCCATGGATGTCTGCTGGGGTCAGAGTTGAGATACTGACTAACTTTAGGCCATGGGTTGATGCCTTTTTTTCCAAAATCGAAAGTTAGGTACACACACTTTTGACATTTTGCGCAGGAATTTCGCGCTTTTCTAACCCTAGACTAGGGTTACTTCGTTTTCTCTAAAATGCGAATTTTGCCTATAAACCCACCCCAAGTTCCTGCTAAATCCCAAGTTTCAAAGAATTTTGGGCAAAATTCCGGCTTGATATGAAGTTGTGTCTGCTATCATACGTACCGGGGGGTCTTGCGGTGTGTGAATCGTGGCTGTGCACTCAACATGTTGAGTGGACCCAGCTGATCGGTCGGTTAACTGGCACCGGTTTTCCGACCATACCACTGGGTATCCAAAAGGGGAAAAGAACGCAAAAAGGCGGAAAAAGAAGAAAAAAGAATGAGAAAAGAAAGAGACAAGTGAGCTTTCGGGGTGAGCATGGGAAGGCTCTTGGGAGGCTCAGAAAGATCTAAGGCGGGCTATTATTGTACTTGGTTGAAGCTTTTTCAATTACTCAATGTACAAAATAAATGTAAAGCAGCAAGACACACGGGTAACTGGCAAGGGGTAACAAAGTCCAACAGTAAAATGAAAGGGGAGCCCGGAGGACTCGAGGAAGATAAACTCTGCCTCCTAAACAGCCTGCTATTGCATCGAAAATAAAAAATAAAAATGCAGTATCAATTGCGTACATTTGTATGGCTGACTTGACTAAATTCTTGACTCACACCACAGTAAGTACAAGCCCAATTACTGGCCAGTGCCAGTGATGCAGCTGCAGCATCAAGATACTTCAAAGGAACTGTAATCCTAAGCTCGCAGAAGGTGATGGAAAATTCAAAAATTGCCCAGTTAACAGACCTAGAATGGGATTTCCGAGTACATCAGAGACTGAATGAAACAATATTGAGATCTCCTCACCCATTTTTTGCCTCACCTCGGACTGCATCAAAAGCCCAGAAGCAATGAGGGAAAAAAATAGTTTGATCATGACTAGAGCGAGAGAGTTTGACCATGCAAAGAGCATTGAGAACAAATTGAGTGTCGCCAATATTTTTCTGGAGCGTCCGGAGGAGCGGGAGATGCCCATTTCGCGGCAACAGAGGGGGATGATAAAAGGCAGAATTTATTCAAATTGCGAACATTCGGGCCGTCCCAGCATGAGAAAGCGCGCAATTAAATGACTTGAATATCGTATCTGTACAGTCCAAGCAAAGTCAGAGGTCTGCAAGCCCGCAGGGTCGAGAAATTGCGGACAAAAGACAGAAGGTTGTTAAGTGTTACAGTTGTGACAACGTCACACTCAGCCTCGGTATGATAGCGGACCGAACTTCGTGACAAGTCAGATACCTAATTTGGAAATTGTTACTGTGCACTCAGTTTTCACCCAATGGTATCGAAACTGTGCAGAAATGACCATAAGAAGGAAGACTAGAGATCCCTCGGGTCAAAAGTCTCAAAATCCACAAAATCATTTTTCCTTCCACGGATTTCGCGCTTTCGGTCCGGGCCGAGACATAGCCGGTGGCTGTACGATTCCATCAGCGCATCAAATGTCTGCCGCACCACAGAACCTTGACCAAAACTCAACCAGGAGATTTCTGCCATGGATGTCTGCTGGGGTCAGAGTTGAGATACTGACTAACTTTAGGCCATGGGTTGATGCCTTTTTTTCCAAAATCGAAAGTTAGGTACACACACTTTTGACATTTTGCGCAGGAATTTCGCGCTTTTCTAACCCTAGACTAGGGTTACTTCGTTTTCTCTAAAATGCGAATTTTGCCTATAAACCCACCCCAAGTTCCTGCTAAATCCCAAGTTTCAAAGAATTTTGGGCAAAATTCCGGCTTGATATGAAGTTGTGTCTGCTATCATACGTACCGGGGGGTCTTGCGGTGTGTGAATCGTGGCTGTGCACTCAACATGTTGAGTGGACCCAGCTGATCGGTCGGTTAACTGGCACCGGTTTTCCGACCATACCACTGGGTATCCAAAAGGGGAAAAGAACGCAAAAAGGCGGAAAAAGAAGAAAAAAGAATGAGAAAAGAAAGAGACAAGTGAGCTTTCGGGGTGAGCATGGGAAGGCTCTTGGGAGGCTCAGAAAGATCTAAGGCGGGCTATTATTGTACTTGGTTGAAGCTTTTTCAATTACTCAATGTACAAAATAAATGTAAAGCAGCAAGACACACGGGTAACTGGCAAGGGGTAACAAAGTCCAACAGTAAAATGAAAGGGGAGCCCGGAGGACTCGAGGAAGATAAACTCTGCCTCCTAAACAGCCTGCTATTGCATCGAAAATAAAAAATAAAAATGCAGTATCAATTGCGTACATTTGTATGGCTGACTTGACTAAATTCTTGACTCACACCACAGTAAGTACAAGCCCAATTACTGGCCAGTGCCAGTGATGCAGCTGCAGCATCAAGATACTTCAAAGGAACTGTAATCCTAAGCTCGCAGAAGGTGATGGAAAATTCAAAAATTGCCCAGTTAACAGACCTAGAATGGGATTTCCGAGTACATCAGAGACTGAATGAAACAATATTGAGATCTCCTCACCCATTTTTTGCCTCACCTCGGACTGCATCAAAAGCCCAGAAGCAATGAGGGAAAAAAATAGTTTGATCATGACTAGAGCGAGAGAGTTTGACCATGCAAAGAGCATTGAGAACAAATTGAGTGTCGCCAATATTTTTCTGGAGCGTCCGGAGGAGCGGGAGATGCCCATTTCGCGGCAACAGAGGGGGATGATAAAAGGCAGAATTTATTCAAATTGCGAACATTCGGGCCGTCCCAGCATGAGAAAGCGCGCAATTAAATGACTTGAATATCGTATCTGTACAGTCCAAGCAAAGTCAGAGGTCTGCAAGCCCGCAGGGTCGAGAAATTGCGGACAAAAGACAGAAGGTTGTTAAGTGTTACAGTTGTGACAACGTCACACTCAGCCTCGGTATGATAGCGGACCGAACTTCGTGACAAGTCAGATACCTAATTTGGAAATTGTTACTGTGCACTCAGTTTTCACCCAATGGTATCGAAACTGTGCAGAAATGACCATAAGAAGGAAGACTAGAGATCCCTCGGGTCAAAAGTCTCAAAATCCACAAAATCATTTTTCCTTCCACGGATTTCGCGCTTTCGGTCCGGGCCGAGACATAGCCGGTGGCTGTACGATTCCATCAGCGCATCAAATGTCTGCCGCACCACAGAACCTTGACCAAAACTCAACCAGGAGATTTCTGCCATGGATGTCTGCTGGGGTCAGAGTTGAGATACTGACTAACTTTAGGCCATGGGTTGATGCCTTTCTTTCCAAAATCGAAAGTTAGGTACACACACTTTTGACATTTTGCGCAGGAATTTCGCGCTTTTCTAACCCTAGACTAGGGTTACTTCGTTTTCTCTAAAATGCGAATTTTGCCTATAAACCCACCCCAAGTTCCTGCTAAATCCCAAGTTTCAAAGAATTTTGGGCAAAATTCCGGCTTGATATGAAGTTGTGTCTGCTATCATACGTACCGGGGGGTCTTGCGGTGTGTGAATCGTGGCTGTGCACTCAACATGTTGAGTGGACCCAGCTGATCGGTCGGTTAACTGGCACCCCAGTTCTACAGAGAACTACGGAGCAGCCGCGGATCTACACACAGCTACGTAAGACGGCCCGGATCTACCGCAGGCTACGGCTGCTACCGGCATCTAGGGCAAAAACCCGGGATTGCTGATGAGCTCATCACTGACGCGACGTAGAACTTGAACTACTGTACTATTTCGACCAAGTGTTCACTGGGTGCCTACAGTGTTCACTGGACAAAGTGTTCAGAGCACAGCAAACTACCTTTTATGGTAGGCCGGCATGCGCCGGCCCGAAAATTTTTGACGTTTTTCGTCCATTTTGGGCGAAAAAACTCGAGTGTCACCGTCACCACAACCAAAAGTGTTCAGTTCACAGGTGCTTGTCACCCGTCACCTGAACACTTGGTCGAAATACTACAGTAATGCATCGTTCTTATTAGGTACACTAGTCTTCCCAATAGAGTCGTTGCTACATCCAGTGTGCACGTCTGAGAACTTATACTAATGTATCGTTCTTATTAACTTCAAATTAAGGGTTAATTCATTCTATTAGGAGGAACACTGGCACACAAAACAGGACCTTCCTTTTTGGGGGGTGACATCCGCCAGTTACACGTATTTATCACGTGTCCGTGACACTGGTTGCTCCGCGACCTCTACTTACATGGCCCTGACACTTTTCGGTGCGTCCTCGACTTCGTCTGCTGTATAGCGCTCTTCCTTAGCATCACGAGCAGTTCACAGCGCCTCCGACCTCATTTGGAAGCCCAGTTGGCGTGATTTCGGAAAATCACCAAGTCTCTATGTTACGGTGCATGATCGCAAGGATCATGTCTTTAAAACACGCGTAGTCAAGGCAAATTTCGAACCCACCTGGAATGAGAGCTTCGATTTGTACGCAGATTTCGATTGAGTTGTGTAGTGTGTGTGCCACGGCTCACTTCGTAACCAAGAACTTGGCCGCCCCCATCGATGCTCACTTTTCGCCTTTTTCACGACGCACCTGGCCTTGATGTGCGCATCGCCGAGGCAGAGATTTCTGTTGGGGCATTGGAGCAGTCCTCTTTGAACGAAGGTGCGCTCGACTTGTGTCTGCAAATAACAAATTAATGCTCCCCTTCCAAACAGACGTTTGGATAGACATGAAAGCGCCGATGGACGAGGTCCTGGGTCGGCTGTGTGTCTCTCTCCGCGCCATCACGGGCGATAAGGCCGTTGAGCAAATGTCTGAACAAGCCTCGAGATTCGAGCTCCGCCCGCCGGTCGGAGTCACGTTGGACCCCGTTGCGACTGTAGAGGGATTGAGCTCCGGTGCAAAGCTATCGGATGCTCTGAGCGGGGTTCTCTCTGCACTCGAGAACATAGTCAAAGTCGGGGATGAACTTGCAAAGGTAACGCCCAATGAAATCGCCGTTGAGTCCATAATGTTTTGACCAAATTCCAAGATTCATCCATATGCGAATGCGGCGTGGAAAGTGTTGACGTCGGTGTACAAGGTGTGTTCTGCCATCACGTTCATTTTTGATCACAGCAATGCTTTATACCTAGATCGTGCAAAATCAGCGGGAGGCGGATGAAAAAGTCGTGAAACTTGTTGATGCTATGACTAAGCTCTACTCCTTTGCAAAGGAGGTAGACTTTGTCGTGAAAAACTCGAAGGCTGTTGAGGAGACTGTTCTCCGGATTATCATGCAAACCATGGAGTGTGCTTTGCTCATCCGCGAATACTTGGGCCATGGATTTATGGGTGAGTGATTTTTTACTCGAATCTTCTTTAGCGACGGTGGAGCTAGGGCGAATCGCTCAAACTTCCATCTTGGGTGCGGGACAAAGGATTGACCAATTGGCTGCCGAGTTACTGCGATTGAAAGATGAATTTGATCGAGGGCTTGCAGTTCAAACATCGGTTGTCTCGGCACAGATTCTGGACACTGTCGAGAAATTGAGTAATTGCTATCCTTGTTCCGACTCTGTTCAGTTAGCTGAATGAATGAACAGAAAATTCTTTGCTTTTGAGTGATCTCCGACTCCCCACTCACCCGTCCGGCCTGGGCCCATCTACGCGTCGCGAATGTCTTCCTGGCACTCGAAGCGAGATTATCGAGCACATTACTCACCTGCTGACTACGCCCTCGGAAGCCCAAATCGTCTGGCTTTCTGGCGTGGCTGGCTCGGGCAAGACCACCATTGCAACAAGTGTCTCCGAGTACTTTCGGGGGCTTGGCCGTCTCGGGACATTCCTCTGCTTCACACGCAATGACCTGGATGGAAGCGATCCGATCCTCGTGCTTCACACCATTGCATATGGGCTTGCCAAGGCTCACCCAAACATTGAACAAGCCATCTGCCAGGCTCTTTCCCGCAACCTCCTGGAAGCGCCGCTTGACAAGCAGTTTCAGGAGCTCCTGTTTCGGCCCCTGGAATCTGTCAAGCATCACCTCATTGGTCCGTTTATCATTGTCATAGATGGACTCGATGAATCCGCCCACTGGCTTGATAGTCTCGGCAACCTGATTGCCAATTTCTTCACCAAATTGCCGGCAGCGTTTCGGTTTTTCGTTACCTCTCGACCACATTTTGAGGTTGCCAAGGTCTTCCGCCACACAGCTGCTGTTCAAGAGCGCAGTCTCGACATTACCACTGAGGACCGCAATGACATCTCCTTGTACATTCGTGACCGACTGACCACGATTCGACAACACCACGGTCTCAGCCATACATGGCCCGAAGAGCAAATCGTTCGACAACTCGTTGACTTATCGGGAAATCTGTTTATCTGGGCGGCAACTGCACTTGACTTCGTTGGAGGAAGGAACTCATTCCAACCCCGTAAACGCTTGCAAAAGCTGCTGGAGACACCATTCAGGGCAGCGACCAATCTTGCTCAGCTGTACAGCCTTGCCCTTCAATGCGCCGGGAACTGGAACGACAGCAATTTCAAGGAAACTGCAACTGCTGTTCTGACAGCCATTGCTCTTGCAAAGGTTCCCATGACAGACAGTACAATTGATGCTATTCTGGGTCTTGACGCCGGTACTGCAGCCGATGTCTTGGAACATCTGGGATCTGTCGTTCACTGGAGTACTGGCCAACGTGCTCAGACCCTGCATGCCTCATTTGGCGATTTTTTGATGGGCCCGTATTGTGCCAACAACCCTTGGTCTTTTACTGTTGCGAAGGCGGCAAAGACTTTGGCATTGGCATGTTTCGCGGTCATGCAGAAGCATCTCAGATTTAACATCTGTCAGTTGCCTGACTCCCATTTGCTCAATTCGGAGGTACCCGGCTTGTTAGAGACAATGGAGTCTCATGTTTCACCTGTGTTGATGTATGCCACTCGGTTTTGGGGGGCTCATCTCGGAGACTTCGAACTTGATGATGAAATACTTGTATTCCTTCGAAGTTTTCTCTCTGACAAGTTCTTATTCTGGTTGGAGGTACTCAGTGTTCGCCAGGAGATGGCATCTGCGGCAGGGATATTGAGGTTAGCACAGAAGTATACGCTGGTGAGTGCCGGTTTTGAGGCGAGGACTTGAATTCTGTTAATTGCATCCAGGGAAAAGGCAATTGGAGTGAACTGTTCCTCGCTGATGCACAGAAATTTGTTTCTGTATTTGCACCTGCCATCACTGCAAGTGCGCCACACATCTACATTTCAGCGATCCCCCTGGCACCAAGGCAGTCAACAGTACGAGCCCAGTACCTATCATGGTTCCCTCGTCTCCTTCGGTATACTGTGCCTGAATCATGGGCGAGTCTTGAAAAAGCATTGCAGGGGCACGACAACCTGGTCACGGCCGTCGCGTTCTCACCAGACAGCCAACGCATTGTCTCCGGATCCTATGACAACACAGTGCGCCTCTGGGACGCTGCCACTGGCGCGGCGATTGGGGAGCCACTGCAGGGGGGTGGCCCAGTCATGTCCGTTGCCTTCTCGCCAGACAGCCAGCACATCGTCTCGGGGTCCGGCGACAAGACAGTGCGTATCTGGGAAGCTGCCACTGGCACGGCGATCGGGGAGCCGCTGCAGGGGCACATCAACTGGGTCACGTCTGTCGCGTTCTCGCCAGACAGCCAGCACATAGTCTCCGGATCCTATGACAACACAGTGCGCATCTGGGATGCTGCCACTGGCGCGGCGATCGGGGCGCCGCTGCAGGGGCACAACGACTGGGTCACGTCCGTCGTGTTCTCGCCAGACAGCCAGCACATCGTCTCCGGATCCTATGACAACACAGTGCGCATCTGGGACGCTGCCACTGGCGCGGCGATTGGGGAGCCACTGCAGGGGGGTGGCCCAGTCATGTCCGTCGCCTTCTCGCCAGACAGCCAGCGCATAGTCTCCGGATCCTATGACAACACAGTGCGTATCTGGGACGCTGCGACTGGCGCGGCGATTGGGCAGCCGCTGCAGGGGCACGACGACTGGGTCACGTCCGTCGCGTTCTCGCCAGACAGCCAGCGCATCGTCTCTGGATCCAACGACAGGAGCGTGCGTATCTGGGACGCTGCCACTGGCGCGGCGATGGGGAAGCCGCTGCAGGGGGGTGGCCCAGTCAAGTCTGTCGCGTTCTCGCCAGACAGCCAGCACATAGTCTCCGGATCCCGCGACAGTACGGTGCGTATCTGGGACGCTGCCACTGGCGCGGTGTTCGCGGAGCCGCTTGGGGAGCCGCTGCAGGGGCACGACGACTGGGTCATGTCCGTTGCGTTCTCGCCAGACGGCCAGCGCATAGTCTCCGGGTCCAGCGACAAGACAGTGCGTATCTGGGACGCTGCCACTGGCGCGGCAATCTGGGGGCCGCTTCAGGGGCACGACGACTGGGTCATGTCCGTCGCGTTCTCGCCAGACAGCCAGCGCATCGTCTCCGGATCCGGCGATAAGACAGTGCGCATTTGGGGCGCTGCCACTGGCGCGGCAATCGGGGAGCCGCTGCAGGGCCACGACGAGCCGGTCACGTCGGTCGCGTTCTCGCCAGACAGTCAGCGCATCGTCTCCGGATCCGGCGACAAGACAGTGCATATCTGGGACGCTGCCACTGGCGCGGCGACCGGAGAGCCGCTGCAGGGGCACAACGACTGGATCACGTCCGTCGCGTTCTCGCCAGACAGCCAGCGCATAGTCTCCGGATCCTATGACAACACAGTGCGCATCTGGGACGCTGCCACTGGCGCGGCGATCGGGGCGCCGCTGCAGGGGCACATCAACTGGGTCACGTCTGTCGCGTTCTCGCCGAACAGCCAGCACATCATCTCCGGATCCTATGACAACACAGTGCGCATCTGGGACGCTGCCACTGGCGCGGCGATCGGGGAGCCGCTGCAGGGGCACGACGACTGGGTCATGTCCGTCGCGTTCTCGCCAGACAGCCAGCGCATCGTCTCCGGATCCGGCGATAACACGGTGCGCATTTGGGGCGCTGCCACTGGCGCGGCGATCGGGGAGCCACTGCAGGGGGGTGGCCCAGTCATGTCCGTCGCCTTCTCGCCAGACAGCCAGCGCATCGTCTCCGGTTCCGGCGACAAGACAGTGCGTATCTGGGATGCTGCCACTGGCGCGGCAATCGGGGAGCCGCTGCAGGCCTCCACTACAGAGCACGTGCCTGGGCCCTTCGTCTTCGCACACCGCCAAACTCAAACCCTGACCTCGAGTTTATTGCCGCCCATCCCTCGTGGTAGCTTCCGAGACGGGTGGATTTTCTCAACATCATCCAGACTTATGTGGATCCCTCCGATGCTCCGGGACAGCTTCTGTATGCCCTGGTGTCACCTCGTTATATCCTGGCGGGGAGTGAAATCGTTGGATCTCTCTAGTTTCGTCCATGGAGCTGAATGGGAGAAGTGCATTGAACAACGATATCGCAATATGCAGCAGTAGTCCTGTCGGGTTGAAGCATGTGTGCCATGTCCGTAAATTCAACCCAAGTTAAGATAGGCGTCACGCCGATCCGGCACCTGGTTATGTAAACCAAAACATCACGTCAACAAAATGCTTATAAGTTTGGCCACAACACCATATTGACAAATGTAAGTCCGCCAAACTGTAGCTAATAGGCATATCTATGATTCGATGGAGCAGATTTGGCCAATATTTCCTTGTTGAAAAGATGTAAGGTGATCTTTCCAAAAAAAAGGCAACCCATTATGAAAAGCTTCCAAACTCATTTTCGACGCGTTTGAGCGCATCTTGCGAAAAATAAGGCGGAGATTTGGCGGATTATGTAAGCTTACGTACACACTACACGTGATATATCCGTGACTATAGATGGGGGTCGGCAATGGTCGGTTGGGTGACAGAATGTCACATAGTGTGACTCTCACCTTCCCACGACCTAGTCTGTTATTGACCGCGATCGCTTGCACGGTCGCCCGTGTTATTACCAATCGTCGGAGTTTCAATATATTCCCACGCCTTGCTCCCTTGCTTTCAACGTTGTGCAGGGTCCATAAACAAACTTTTGCTGGGGAAGTACCTTCTATGGTATATCTCAACAGGTCTATTAAATAAAATTCATGATATTCTTGCCCGAATGAACCCAGTTGAACGACCCATCAGTTTGACAGGATTTGTCAGCCGATTCTGAATCTCGTCGTTGCCTGCATAATTTCTCTAGATTTGACTGACAAAGCTGTTCACTTCCAATCAAGAAAGGTCAGTGCAGCGAAAATTTTGCTGAAAACGCGCTTCAAACTATGAAAAGGAGCCCAAGAAATTTCTGATTATGTAATAAGGCGGGCGACCGTTCGGCCGACTCACCTTCTCAACAGACTACAACAACCGCAGGTACGAGGACCATATTGTTGTAGCGTCTGTCTACGAGAGACTAAATCCGACCTGATCAATCGCCTTCAGGTCTGGAGGGTTTCCCCGGCACATTGTGGCCAGAATTTCTGTGCTCAAAGTAGTTGAATGAATGTATCTAGAGATTCTTCGGAGCAGATTTTCTCCCTTCTTTTCTCTCCAATAACCGGATGGCCGGTCTGCACCAGCAACCTCAATATTAAAACTGTGTTCCGAACAAATCCGAGATATTTCTATGTTGACTTGCCATGTTGCCGGCCGGAGCTGCTCAGGTCGGCACTGCGGCTTGCAGATTTGAAGTCCGTAACCGTGACATCAGACGCGGAATCACGGTGTGACACTCCGTGACCTTTCGCGTCAAAGTCGCGGACGCGCGCGAGGCGCGTCCATTATTTATTTCGTGGGCTATCCAGAGGTAAGTAAGCCCTCAATATAATATACAATCATATATCCTATATACTGATTATATCAGCAGTACAGCGATTTACAGCGGAGTTAGGTGTCACAGTGCACCAAACTGCTAATCGGGGGGAGGTGCGACGGCAACGCGTCTTATCGCGTCGGGACTCACAGCTGAATATATTGTAGATTGAGGAATGGGTGTGGGGGGCAAAACCGCAGCCTCTAGAAAGCCAAAGGGACGCAGTACTGCTCAGAAGTCTGCTGCTTTCAAGAATCTCAAACGCGGAAAAGAAAACCAAGAAATTGTACCTTATCAGCCACCACCGCCAAAAGATGACGCAAAACCGCCCCGGGACTGGAAGCATGCCTTTCAGAAGTCTCAGCGGCGTCTTCGGGACCTGCTGAAGCAGCAAAAACGCATCAGACAGGAAAACCAGGACCTAAAAACAGCGAATCAATCTCTGCGCCGGGATTTCGAAAATGCGAAGCTTGCGGGCCAGGTGCTGAATGCAAAAGCAATTGCAATTGCTGCGCATATGTCGTCTCAACGGGAGAAGGCTAGACAGGCTGCGCTGAAGGCACATGCGGAGAAAAAAGAATTGAAGAATCAAAACCGGGCACTTCAGAAACGGGTCGCCCGAGCGGCGACAGTGATGTCTCGGGCTATCGCACGGGTGAAGACGAAGCCCAACATGTGGAGGCTGACCCAGAAAGGCATCTACACCGTTCAGGCGCGCCGACTAGCTCGTATCATTGTCTCGAGCGGCTGTCCACGTCAAAATGTCGGGAAGATCATGTCCGAGGTTGCGCTTACCTTTGGTATCAAAATAGGCACGGCGAGGGGACTGAAGGAGGCGAAGCAAGAGGCTGTTATACAAGACCTCGGTGAGGCAGCACTCGCTCGGAAGGAATTCGACGAGGCAATACTGTACCTCGCGGCGTGGAACACTCGCAAAATCATCGAAGCCGGAGGTCTTGAAGCTTGGAATCAATTGCCGCCATCGGAGCAGACGGCTCGCGACCGAGACCTTGTTCATCGACTTGTGAAGGAGCTCGGAGAAGCGGAATTCGACGCTCTCTCGGACGAGGAGCGCCGCTCGATCACCTTGTTCTTCTGGGGTGGGTGCTGCATGCATAAAGATCAAAGCAGTTTCAAGGGCGGCAACACGGAGATGATGCAGGAGCACGCACGACTTGGACTCACCCCACCCATCATACTCGCCAACAAGGCCAACGCAGCGGTCTTGAAACGCGTTCTAGAGCCCGCCTCAACGGTTCCCGACGAGCTTGCAGATCTAGAACAAGCTGCCTTCGAGGCGTCGACGCGTGGCGGAGTAAAGACTTGCGCAATTGCCGGTGCTATATTCCACAACAAAGACGGGAAGATTGGTCAAGGTGACCGCCACGTCGACTTCTTTACGGCAAAAACTGGGAAGCCTCACCCGCGATTCCCACCGACAAACCTCTTGCTGCCGCCGAGTTGATCAAATACCGCGAGCTATATCTGGAGTTCCTTCAGGTTATTGAATGGTCAAAGGCAACACCAGCGCTTACCAACATCGAGCTGAATTTACGGCGTGCTCTAGAGGATGTCCCCACCTTAGAGGAGCTCTGCGCGATGATTCTTTACCAACAATGCATCACCCACCCGTACATGCGCGTCGTCCGTGGCCCGGGAACGGAGGAGACGAACCTGCTAGATCTTGGGCCACTCCACAGGGATGTTCGCGACCATATTCAGTCCATCTTGGATGACCCGAGCCTTCTCTTTTCATCCGACATTTCCCATGTCAGCGGCAGTCTTGACGGGAAGGAATGGGAGGACCCAGACGCAATTACAGCAGTCCTCGCGCTAATGCCCAAGCTCCCAAATCTTCAGGCCATTACCCTTTCCTTCTTCCGAGGTGCATTGAATACTTGGGTTCGTTTCTCGGATGAATTTGCGCCGGGAGGTTTGATCGATGAAGCATCGGCAACCGAGCTCTAATTGGTGTGGATGCCGTCGACTAACGATGCCAACGAGGGCTCCCTTGGTGGATATAGGGTGATGATGAGGACATACCCGCGCTTGACCTTGCACCAGTACAATGCGATGGCGATGTATCGGCGAAACAATACCCAGGACTTCATGGACGCAATGCTTATTGAAGAGGATCATCGGGATCTCAGGGTGAGGGCGAGAATTCTTGATGCTAGTGGGTTGGAGAAGAAACGTACAAAAGAGCTGGCAGAGTTTCGTATGCGGTTGGCGCAGATGAAGAAGGAGAAGGAATTGGCCAAAAGGAGACAACAGGCCAAAGAGCTGGGTGAGCTCCTCCAAATCCGGGTCTTTACCTCACTCGCAGAGGTCCGCGCATCGAAGACAACAGTCAAGAAACTCGATGAACAGCTCAAGATCTTACGGCTTCGCGGAGTTCCAGGGATCAAGCCAAACAGCCAGCTCAAGGTCAAGGCCGACAAGCAGGTAGCACTCGAGGAGGCGCTGAAAGTCTTCCTGCTGACTCCAGATACATACCCGGCCCCTTTGGTACCTTCGATTGAGCCCGAGGTTGTTGTCCAAGAGGATTGGAGTGCTGAAGACGAGCGCGAGATGGAGGAATAATTCAAAATTAATTCTTGTAGTATAGCAAGTGTCTATAGATTGTCAAATATTGTGAAATAGTAGTTCTCGAGTATATTGCATGGTCTAGTTGAGTGCAGGGAGGTGCGAGGTGCTGGAAGACGGCGAGGGAGAATTGGGAGAAGGGAGTAGCGGGAGCGCCGTGTCGAGGGCTTGAGGGGCAGGATTGGTGGAGGTATCGGAAACGAGCGAATGGCGGTGGTGTGGAGCTTGGATGGAGGATTCGAGGTAGAAGGCGGAGTGTTGGCGGGGAAGGCAGCGGCATCAAAGCCTGATTGACGACATGCTGTCAAGTTCCCTTGGGGACGATGGCGGCGGGCGGCGGTAGCGAATAGGACTTGGGTGGGATTGCGAGGTAGGCAGTAGTTGGGCTGAGGAACGGCGGCGAGGTAGACATAGCGTAGAGTAGACACAGGGAACGTGGGGGAAAGTGGCGGCGGGGCGTCAGCGTCGTCATAGAGAGAGGGAGGTAAGGGTCAGGCTTGCGTGAGCGGACGTGGGCGGCGTTGCTAATTAAACGAGCGCATCTTGACGGCCCTCGAGTGTGGCGTTCGTTTATAGGGAAGTGAGGACGGTTTCATGTGGCGCGTGGTCGAAGTCAAAACGACGGGCAGGCGGATATCGAAGTCAGGAAATTTGGTGGGCGCCGGCAGTGGGCATTGAGGACAGTACGTCGGGTGCGGAAACGTTGACGGGGGCGGGACAGAGAGTCTGTAGGTGCGGGTTGCTGAGGTGGTGGTGTAAGGGAAGGAGAGAGTGACTGAGGGCAGGGTGATTACATTAGCGCGAGTAAGAAAAAAAGTGAAACCCGACGCACATTCGCGACATGTGGACTCGTCACCGAGGCACTGGGAACAGAGTTGGGGAGGTGGCGGGTGTCCGGGCGGAGTGAGCTGTAGGAGAGGGAGGAGGAACGAGGAGGGGAGACGCATCTTCGGCGCCGAGCTTCATGATGGGCAGATGGAGCTGAAGGGAGGTGAATGAGACCGACGAGAGGGAGAGAATACTGTACTATTTCGACCATAACTTCAGTCACAGGTCACAGCCGACTTTGTTTGATCTGTGCAAAAATCGCCTTAATTCAAAACAAAATTTTTCGGGCTCCTCGGAGTGAAAAAATTCCAACTGCGTTGAAGTTACGGTCGAAATAGTTCAGTAGAAGAAACACGCACCTTTGATCAGCATATAAGCTGGTCGGTGGCGTGTTGCGAAGATTGGCGTTGATTGGGAGCGGTTGACGAGGCGGAACGCTGTGGAGTGTCGAGGCGCTTGAAGCTGAGTCCCTCTGCATGATCTCCCATCAAGCCTTGAAGCTAGTTGTAAAGTATCGAGAGAGTGAGGAGCGCGTGTATCAGCGATGCAAACGACGGTCATACCGTGTCCCTCGTGTCAGTCAAAGAGAGGCGGGAGGGAATAGCTGGCAAGCTCACAAGAGTTAACAGGCATCACAGTCGTCAGAGCACTCGCATGAGGCATGTGGACGCGTCTTACGGGCGCGAAATGGCGATGGCAGTCGGAGACGCGATCAGCCTCAGAGCCCGAAATTTGGGCCTCATCGGGACGTTTCAGCGGCGTGGGACGTGTCGATAGCCTGCATGAGTTGGCTTGTATCATCTTCAGGCGCGTAGAGGCACGGGAAGCCGCGGGACAAGCCACAAGATGGGAAAGCGATGTGTTACATGTCACTGATGTCATAGATCACATGACTGACGCGTCGCGTTTTTGCCGAACGGTTCGGCCGAAAATTCTCAAAAATTCAGATAAATTCCAAAATTATTGGTCCGCTGCTGGTGGGTCCCTTGAATCTCCCATGAGTATGCGGCCTGTATTTCTTCCCAACTGTGGAAATTTCTAGGATGCCAGGTTTTTGCCAGATTCAACAAATTGAAATCTGCCCCGAAGACTCGGACACACCAACTGTGAGTTAAGTATGAGCGCCAGATACGGTGCTCTTCATATTTTTTAGGCTGTTTCAGTGGAAGCTGTCAGGTCGTACAAGCTCAAGTGTCCACGACGCGAATCAGAATCGATATGAACAGGATTGATTGCTAAAAATTAAAATGCCGTCGATTGCCGCCTTCCTGGCACTCTGGCTGGGACGCGCGGGGCATGGTGATGTCGGTGTGTCGGTGCAGCGTCCGAGTTGCGTGAGCGACAATGAGGGCTTGTGAGATGTAAGGCTACCTTGGTTGATGTTTAGGCGGGAACGAGGTGATGGGAACTATAATCTAAAATTTCGATACCAAAAATCTGCGACGAGCGCAGAGCACCGCTATGTACAATCTGCTATCATATTAAACCTTTCTTTGCATGAGTTCAACGGATAAACGTTAATAAACGCTTCCTTGGTCAATCTGACCGTGGAACAGGATGGTCCGACTGTGGGGCCGCAGTCAGGCTGACCGCGCCGCCACAGCCGGTCTGACCGCCGCCACGGCCGATCTGACCGCGGTTTACGATGTTGTAAAAATACGGAATTCATGGGTAGTTATAGACAGTATAGACTTTATGGTGTGATATTGTGACTTGTAGCAACATATGACAGGAACAGCCAGATTGACTGTGTTGAGAATGACTGTGCGGCGCACGGTCAAAATTTGGGCGGTCAGAATAACCGCGCGAAAAATCAAATAACCGCGGCGCGGTCATACCGGCTGTGACTTCTTTCTACAGTGTAGACTGAAATGCTCAAAAAATCTCAAATGCTGGACATTTCATGCCTAGTGGCCTGAGCGGGTCAATCAACCACCCCTTGTCGCCTACTTCCTCTGGCACGGCCTTGCCGCCTCCACCCGCGGCGTCAACCAGACAGCATGCAACTCCTTCGAGTCTTTCTGCATGCGTAAATATGGTGCTGGCGGCGCCTCTCCCTACCCAGCCTCAGAGGCCCAGCTTCTTGAATCAAGCGCTACGTTGGTGCCCTCAAATCCTTCCACACCGACCTCAGATACAACTCCGGCCCTTTCGAATCACGCGTTTCCGAGCGTGTGATTCGTGGTATACGCCGGGTGTACGGGGATGCTCCTCCGGCTCCGCCGCCACCGCCACCGCCGCCTCCGAACACGCAGTCACCGCCATCCCGATCTCCCTTGCTAAATCCCCAACCAGCACTGAGGAGACCTGTTCCAGGTTCTCCCAGGCGAGGCGATTGAATCAGGCACGTGGAACCTATGGTAAAGAGCGAAACCGTGATCGTCCAGACCTACAGAAAAAGGGCATTGGGTGTCTGACAACCAATTTGCCATGGGCTATATGCTGTGTGATGAATGTTCAACACGGCGGATTGCCTTGGCACAGGCAGAGCGTGAGGCTCGTGCAACAGCTGCTGCGCAAGCTGCACTTCAACAACAGCTTCCTCTGCAACCACCACCTTCAATGGATATAGACCCTCCTCAACGACGAGTTACAAATTCTCCCTGATCATGACTACCGGAAGCTGAAAGGTGCTCAGCGAGACGTCTTTCTTCAAGTGGCATACTTCAACCGATTGGATTCCGATGCTCCAGGTCCTAAATCACCACTAGTGTGCAAAGCGACCCGGGTCGCGCTTTGAGATCGCCCAGATCACCACAACGAGCAGTATCAGGTGTGAAGTGTCAACGACCTAGGAATGCCCCAGGGCAATACTCTTCTAGGTCGCTTAGAGCTCACACCTGGTATTTGTTGCTGCGGAGATCTGACCGGTCGAAAAGCGACCTGGGTCGCTCGCACAAACTCTCTAATTGTTGACGGCACTGCTGGTACTGGAAAATCGTTCCAGATTTGGTGCATAACCACAGCTGTGCGTAAATACACCAACATTGATATCACAGTGCCTGGCGCAAAGGATCCTGTTGTGCGCTTAACTCCAACTGGGATATCAGCATTCGGCATTCGTGGTTGGAAAACCAATTTTGGTCTGGCTATCCCTGTCAGAGAAAAGAAGGACCGGTCGCAAAATGTGAAGTTGCTCATTGTGGATGAAAAGTCAATAGGGTCGTTCACACCTCCCTTTTTCCGCTCCTTTTTGCTTCCTTTTTCACTTCCTTTTTCGCCGGTTTTTGTATTCTCTTTGTTTTTCTTCCGGTTTTTTTTGCCTTTTCCAATCAGATTGTTAAAAAGGGAAGACCTATAAAAAAATTGGGGTCAAATGTGCAGTTCTGGCCAAAACAGTAGAAAAAAGGGAGCGAAAAATGAGCTGGAAAAAGGGAGGTGTGAACGCTCCGCTCCGAACTCCCTTTTTACCTCCATTTTTCGACTTGATTTTCTTCCTTTATCACATTCCTTTCATTCCTTGCCTAGTACATGTTGACTTTTCTATTCAGAGGTGTAAAGAGGTAAAGTCTACAAAAAGAAAGAAGTTCTACAGAGCTTTTTTGACCAAAATGCAAAATGAGCAAAAAGGAAGAGAAAAGGAAAAGCAAAAAGGGAGAGTTCAATTTGAAAGGGTTGATCGCAGATTGCGTCAGGCTTTTCCAGCGTCTGGGGAATGTTCCAACCATTGTCTTTGGAGACCTTTACCAACTTCCTCCAATTGGTGACACACCACTCTATTCCAGCAAACAGGCCATTGGGAATCGTGCAGCTCTGGGTGCTGAGGGACGCGCTGTTTTTGAATCGTTCAAGCAGTCAGTGACTTTGAAGACAGTCTTCCGACAGCAAGGCGATGGTCCTGAACAAATCTGTCTGAGCATGAAGTTTTTTTGTGCACATAACATTGATTTTGATGTTAAAATGGTAAACAGGGGCTTTAGTCACATGACCGGACCGTACATGCTGCCGGGACCCGGACAGGCTGCTGACTAAGCGCTGATCAGCGCTGTTCAGCGCTATTCAGCGCTTACAAAGCAAAATACAGCGTTTCTTTGTAAGCTATGCATTTTGGCTCGGTATACGGATGAATGGGGAAGCAAGCTTCCCCATCAAGATCCCAAGAGCAGTCTGCGAGCCCGTTGGAATCCAGCCCTATAACGAAGAAGTCGACTCGAAACAGAAGCAGCAGTACCTTGCTCGAATGCAGGGGACGCGGAAGGCCCTTCCACCCGTCTCTGGGGTCTCAGAGATTTTGTTATTTGAACATCTCATGCAAACCTCTGCTGCTTTCCAGAAGTGCAAGACCGTGATGTCAGCAGAATCTACGCTGATCTATAATCGAGAGGTGGAATCGCGCGAGGATTGTTTCTACAAGGTAAGGAAATTTTCATCCGTTCCAATTTTCTTCTCTCTGAATCGAGCATCAAGCCGGAAGAGCATCTCACTGCTTATTTCAACGGTGGCTAAGGTAGAGGACACACATATACGGCTGCCCCACGTGATGTGACGGTAACGCTCCTTTTTGGGAGGCAAACAGCCGCGACGACCATTTCAACAACTTCACCGAATGTTATAGGAAATCGGCTCCCATAGAGTTGTAGCTATATATCTATACTGTGCTCCTGAATTTTTATGGGGCTTTTGGTGTAAAATTGAGGGACGAGTTTCAAAAATACTCAGAACCTGTATAACACCATCATATACCCCGTCAATGCACCTTTCGAGGGCACTTCCTGTGCTCTAGAGTGCCAGAAAGTGATAAAACAGGATTCTACCATGTGTTCAATGTTCAAACTCGAGTCCTTGGCACATTTCAAGCCATGACCAGCCTTCTTGGTCATTACACATCTCTGGCATGGTCCATGTGATGTTCCCGTCCTAACCTATTGCTTGAGGGCATAAAAATAAGTCATAGGAAGTATTCCCAACTACTTCCGCCCTGAGCAACGACGAAACTGGGGTCAGAACTCTCACATTGGGGCAAGGTGTAACCAAGGGTGTGCCGGCCCGTCAAGCCGAGACCTAGGGCAGGGAGGGTGGTTCGACCCGGGAGGGTCAAAAAATAAAATAATTGATTATTTTTTGGGGGGTGGAATATGGTTCCGGGAGCTCAAATTCACCTAGAAATCACTGTTACCGCTGTTTCTACTCAAAATATCGCGGGCAACAAGGTTCACATCGCTCTTTCCGGGTCTCACCGGCAGTTCTTTCTATTTGGGACGATCAACTTTGGCTGTGTTTGATATCAGAGGCAACAGAGGATACAATGCATGTGCCTCCTTTGCTGGGTTGTAGTAAATATTTGGTGTTTAATTTCTCTTATGCCACCTCTAAGTAACAGTTGTTTTGAGTTCATATTTTGAGTCAAGTTTTGGTCAACCACTTTGCCAGCACACTGGTATCACGTGAATAATTACTCGATTTGGGCAATACGTAATGCTTACGTGGTAAGATATGCCTCATCCATAAACAGCTAGCTCCTGTCAACGTCACATTTTCGACCATCTCCCTCATATCTCGAAAACGGGGACGAAAATAAGAAATCTGTTCCGTAAATCAACGGAGAGGTGATCTGGCTGAATTCTCCCAAAATTACAAGGTGACTGAACCAATATTAACAGAGGAGATAGAATTTTGATGGGGAATCTTGTTAAATCGCAATTTTGTGAGTGGTCTGGCTAAAATTCTATCTCCTCCGTCAATACTTTCCCAATCACCTTGGAATTTTGGGAGGACATAGTCAGGGTACCTGTCCGTCTATTAACGGAACAAATTTCTTATTTTCGTCTCCGTTGTCGAAATATGAGGGAGATGGTCGAAAAATACGCTTTTGTGACCCGTCACGGTCACAGCTTGCTGTGTATGGATGAGGCATATCTTAGGGTGGTTCAGCCAAAAGGTCAGTTTGAAAAAAAACAGCCATAGGTATTTTTTTTTGGTTTCCGCACACCTGTAAGGGGAGAAGGGCCCAGGAGCCAAGTCGATAACAAACCTGGGGATCAGAGATCCCCAGTGAACTACTTATATACAAGAGGTGACGTAAGATATGAGATAAGTGAGCACACAGCATGATGTCTTGGAGACAGAGAACTTCTGCCCAAGTCAGAAGATGTCATAGCTATGGAATCCCCTGACATCACCCCCTCTTCAAGATTTGTCGCCTCGACGAAGACCAGAGCCCAGTAGAATGAACGATCCTTCAAAATCCTGGATCGCCACGGAAGAGTAGGTTGCCCTGGGAGTCAATCCGCGAATCAGACGCAGACACTGCACCGCCTCGCCGTGCCGTCTGTTGTCGACGTCCCCTTTCAGGTCGAATAGCATCAATGGCCATAGGCGAAGGAGCTACTGAACGTGGAGAGGGGGACGGGATGGCAGTGGGCATGGCCACCGAGGGGGCATAAGGAGTAGAGCTGGGGCGGGGAGTAGGAATAGGGGACACCATTACCTGCGTAGGAATAGGGGACACCATTACCTGCGTAGGAATAGAGATGGCGGCAGGGTTATGGGGTAGGGAGTTAGAGGCGGGGTAGGAAGACTCCTGTGGTGCAAATCGCACCCCAGAATTCCTTGGCTGTGTAGCGGCACCTGGGTGCGGCTGAGCACTGGCCGCTGGAGGGGGCGGAACCGAGCTGGTGGCTGAGACGGGTGGACGGGGTGTGCGCGCTTCTTCAGCGGGCGAGCGCCCTCGCCAGAAGCGTTCGGCAAAACCGGCACCGGGCCAGGAGGGGGAGGAGCAGGGTCCCCGGAAAGGCGTGACGGACCTTTCTTCTTAGAGCGGATACGCTTACGCATGAAACGCTTCCCAAGCGCAATTAGCGCTTCACCGATTTGCTGGTCGGTACCACGGATAGATACACGGCGCTCCAAGGGGGAAGCCTTATCAGTATAGGCTCGAAGTTGGGCGCCGGAGATGTCGTGCGACTGATGAAGACCCTTACCACCACGGCCAATGATATGCCCGACGACCGAGTCAGGCACCACAAGCGTACACGAGTAGCGGGACGGTGCGTCCTGTGCAGTAGGGAGGGTTTCGGCGAGTGGTATGGCGGTGTGGCCGACAGCGATGATGGCAGGGGTAGGGGCTGGGGTTGAAGGTTCAGAGCCCCAGCGAGCGCCATCCCAGGAGAAGCGCCAGGCATGCCCTCGGGGAGTACTCGTAGTGAGAAAAAGTCATGGACGGTAGGTTCTTTGACCGATCTCGGCCGTCTTTGCCCCTTTTTTCATGATTCCAGGTGCTGGGTGTATGTAGACTGCACCTGTCACAAATTACTGACCATCACCGAGATCAAAAATAATCGATGTTTGGCCGAAAATGGCCAAACAATCTTGTAGCTCAAACCTCAATTTTGTAAGTCAACGGGACTTTTTTTCTTCGAATGATGGTTTGCGCTGTCTTGTAGCGCCATCAAAACCGAGTGATTCTACAACTTAAATGAAGTCAAACGGTTCAGCCGTTGTTGAGATATCACGCTCTGGAGTTGGCCACTTTTGGCTGTTTTTACCATTTTTGGCTATTTTACGGCAATTTTGGCAAACTTGCAAGCGCCCGTGCGTTCCCCACACCCACACCTATGTGGCTATCTCCTTCTCTGACCGAACGAAGCATTGAACAAAATGGAAACACTGTCCGAGCACGGGAGGACAGTGTGCCGTTTTGTGACAGTGGCAGAGAGGGGGCCGATCTGATGTTTCAGATCCGAGCTCTTCTCTTTCCTCGACCACCATCATCCATTTCTTCCTGCTAGCTCTCTGGACTCACGAACATTCCGACTTCACGACGCTTTGCTTATGGGCGATGGGATGCGCGAGGATGAACCCATTGCCCCACTCTGCGGCTGCCACTCGAAATCCTTGGAGTGCTAGTGGTTAACGAGAATATAAAGGGAAGGGAGGGTGGGAGAAGCAAAGCGTCGTGAAGTCGGAATGTTCGTGAGTGTCCAGAGAGCTAGCAGGAAGAAATGGATGATGGTGGTCGAGGAAAGAGAAGAGCTCGGATCTGAAACATCAGATCGGCCCCCTCTCTGCCACTGTCACAAAACGGCCCACTGTCCTCCCGTGCTCGGACAGTGTTTCCATTTTGTTCAATGCTTCGTTCGGTCAGAGAAGGAGACAGCCACATAGGTGTGGGTGTGGGGAACGCACGGCGGTGACAAACTTGGACCGCCGGCGCCCAGGGCGTGGGGCGATGGGATGCGTGAGGATGAACCCAAAACAGAGACGCCCAGACGAGGGCAACCCAAGCGCCCGCGGCTAACCCACAAGAGAAGGCGGCTCCCAAATTATAAAGTGGCTTGAATTTCTCAATTTTTTTGAGGCTGAGAGTAAGACCACGCTCGTGAATCTCGCACATCGCACGAACTACGGTAAGCGAGAACTGGCAGAGAGTGGATAGCGCTTGAAAGTGAAGTAGACTGAGAGTTCAACCTCGATCGATCTGTGCATATCAGATTGTCTGAAAAAGTGTCACCGTCAGTCGCCGTGGAATTGATTCGGCCGAGAAGTAGATGAGTTGATATAGTCACGGAGATGAGAAGACAGCCAAGAGTCGTCAAGGTACAGTGGCCGTTGAAAATGGGTTGAGGCCAATGAGCTGCGGTGGCGTTGTGCCTTGAACTGAACATTCATTCCGCGAGACGCAGCAAGGTGAACTGAAGTTTTCCAGTTGTGACATAGGGTTCTTGTGAGCATATAGTTGTCGAGCCCAATGGCCTAAGTCGCACAAACGCTGGGGACGTGACGTCGATGAAGGTGATTATTAATTTGTCAACCGGTTGGGTATCGCCGTTGGATGAGGATGAAGTCGCCAGCGTACGTGAATGGCGAACATTATCAGATGCCTGTTCGATGATGAAAACGCTGAATATCAAAAGTAAACCCAATTCGTAACGTGTGTGTTCGTTGAAGGGCGAGTGAGGAATCCGGTAGAGAACGCATTCAGCGAAGGAGTTGAATTTTTACAAATCTTCAGTTCGAACGACAGCGGTAAGTATTCGCTTGAAGTGAGTCAACAATCATGAAAACCTGGATTGGAGTGCTGATAGAGATTTTGCGAATTTTGGTTCGAGGTGGGTAATATCCGACGTGACATAATAAATATTCAACACGGGGACAATTTTGGCATGTGAAGTTGCGAATGGGTAGCACGGCGTTGTGTTTGGTATCTGCAGCTGAATGGAAACTCAAGCGCAGATTGTAACAGCAGGAGGTGCTGGAGTTGACGTTGGGAAGAGAGCATAGAGCGTGCGCTAGAAAGTGGAGACTGTGGAGTTGAAATCCGCGGATACTGCTGACAACAGAACATAAAATGGTATCCGAACGAATTTGGAATAATATGCTTCAATTGCTGGCTATCGAAAGGCATGCGCCCGTGCTGGGCTTGAATGGAGCCTAAGGGAAAAGAATTTGAGAAGTCAAGGTATTCGAGATCTTGAATCAGGTGTTGCCGATGTGCAGCATAAAACAGAGAGCTTAGATGCGAAGAGAACGTAGAAGGATTGTCGCTTGTAGAAGTAGGCAACCAAACCCAATTCGCGGTGTCACCGTGTGAGATGACGTTTCGCGTGTATTGAATGGAATTCGAAGGAGATGAGGAGTCAGAATGCGCAGCATACGCTAGCGAACGACTGGATAAATAAACGGTGAAGTCGCACGCCACGTTCGAAGCCGGGTACAAAAAGAGGGATCAGGATTGGCAGGTGGTTGGTTGAATGAAGATTAGGCCGCTACGGTAAGGAACACTATCGCCGATGAAGCTTTGAAGAGCCGTGGAGTTGATGGTTACGTCGTCAGTAGTTATTGCCCAAGTTGATAAACTAGACATCCGGAAATGAGGGTGGTTGAAGAATGAACAAGGAGCTCGTAAGAGTTGCAATTTAAAATGCTCGGTAGCAATCCCCAGTTTGCGGAATACACTGTAGATCAGAAAATCGAATCATTAACAATGAATCTTGAGCGATGATGTTGAAAGGTATTAGAAGGGGGGTATATCCCCACTACGTGGCATGCAGAACGAATCTTGAACGCGAGATACTTGACTGGTGAATGGTGAAAATATGGTCTTGAATTTCGCGTCATGCATGGGAGTTTTGAACGTCAAGCCGAATCGCGAGCCCAAGACTTGATTCGATAACTCACTAGTGCATTCGAACTTGGAAAATAGAAATGCCAGTTGAATGTGGAGTGCGCGCGTCGATTCTTGAACATTGAAAATAATCTGCGAGAAAGGCTGTTGCCCTTGTATGAGAGGTCGGGATTCGCCACTGTGAAGACTGAAAAATATGAAAGCGCGGATGCAGTTGGGGTAAGATTGAATCGTGAATGCGGACTCAGGGCTTGTAAGCCACATGAGTGTGAGAGTGAGATGAATGTAAACGCGCAGATGCCGCTTGAACTGTTGGAATCGAACATGTCCAGAGATACTTGAACGTGGGCCGGATAAAAGATTACAGAAGTGGCCAACATGATTTGTCGACATGATGGTAGTCTTGTGGCTGGGGAACATAGTGAAATTCGAAGCTGAAGGCCTGAGATATCGAATCCGGCATTTATGGGTGAAAGGAAGAGTGCAGGGCATGAGTACCAGGTGTGCATAAGGTTGGAATGTGAGCGCAACGAGTGAAATACTTGATCCATGGAGCATGAAGCGTATTACAAGAAGGTGATTACAAAAGAGTTGCGCGAAAACGCAGAGATCAGCGCATGTAAACACCGTGAACGCTCGACTTGCGTGATGGAATGATACTATACCAGTCACGAACACCAACTTCAAACGGCTAGATTCGCTGGGGTGCAGAGACTCTTAAACTTGAACTGTAATCCGGGAATGCGCAGATGCGTGAATCATCATTGTTAACGCTCGCCCCGCGGAAATGGAGATTCGGGAATAGTGAACGTCGGCTTGAAACGGCTGGACCCGCTGGAAGCAGAACTTGAGCGTGAACTTTGCGAATGTGTGGATGCCTGATTTGTGAGCGCCGTCGTTTGACCTATGGTAAAGTAGAAATTCGTGAATTACGAGCGTCAGTTTCAAAAGGCTGGGCCTGCAGAAACGCAGGAATTTGTGGATCGTGAAATGTAAACATCAGCTTCAAACGGCTGGACCTGCGGGAGTGCAGGAATTCGTGAATATTGAACATCAGCTTCAAATGGCTGGACCCGCGGAAAGGCAGGAATTGGCGAATGTTGAACGTCAGCGTCAGGAGGCTGGACCTGCGAGAGTGCAGGAATTCGTGAATATTGAACATCAGCTTCAAACGGCTGGACCCGCGGAAATGCAGGAATTTGCGAATGTTGAACGTCAGCGTCAGGAGGCTGGACCTGCGAGAGTGCAGGAATTCGTGAATATTAAACATCAGCTTCAAATGGCTGGACCCGCGGGAATGCGGGAATTTGTGCATCTTGAACGTCAGCGTCACAAGGCTGGACCTGCGGGAACACAGGAATTCCATATAAGGTGAACGCGAATCTTCAGCTCAGCTAGACCCGCGGGAATGCAGGAGGTCGAGAATATCGTTAAGCGTGAGCAGGGATTCGTGAGGCGTGTCGAATACGTGAATTGTGGTGGTGGTGGTGAAGGCTAGCCGAGGAGAAATGCAGGAATTTTCGAATTGTGAAAGTGAAGGATGTATTCATAAGGTTGCAGGGATTCATATGTGCGCCGAGGCAACTGTATCAGCGTCAATCGGGTAGCAGAAACGTTCCAGTGAGTCGTGAAATGAGAAATGGCGCCAGAGCGTCGCCAGCTTCAGAGATATGGCAGCAGATCCGGAGTGGAGGCCTCGAAGGCCTCGTCGAGGGGGGAGTGATATGTTTCGGAGGTGAGACAGAGGTCAGGGGTATGAGTCGGGGAGGATGGTTGAGAATGTAGGAGAGGTCAGTGAATGTAGACTGTGTGGGACTTGTCTGTGCCGGGGGGGGAAGTTCGGAAGACCACAGTCTGTCGAGCATGAAATTGAGTGCAGGAAGACCTGGCGTCGGCGAAAGATTAGATAGGAGTACCACGGAAAGGGACCTGGAGGCTGAAAAGATCGAGGAAAGAAAGAGAGAGCAGAAGAAGCAAAAGTGTCGTGAATGATGAGCTCTAGCGAGGTGAGAGAGGGTAAACGGGAAGTCGATGGTGGTGGTAGAAGAAGAGGAGAAGCTCGGATCAGGTCACATCAGATCGGCCCCTCTCTGCTGCATCACAAAACGGCACACTGTCTTCCCAGGCTCAGACAGTGTTTCTTTTTTACGGCAATTTTGGCAAACTTGCAAGCGCGATATCTCAAGAATGGCTGCACCATTTTGCTTCATCCAAGTTCTAAATCTCAATAGTTTTATTAGAGGTACACCCTGGATGGGAGGTATTTCTGTGAAAAAAAAATCTTGCTGAGTGAGAAAAATCAATTTCGGAGTTGTCTGATTGTTTGGCTGTTTTTAGCCAAACATCGATTATATTTGATCTCGGTGATGGTCAGTAATTTGTTGCAAGTGTTGTCTACATACACCCAGCACCTGGAATCGTAGAAAAGGGTGCAAAGACAGCCGAGATCGGTCAAAGAACCGACCGTCCATGACTTTTTCTCACTACGAGTAGAGGCTGCAGTGTTCCCAAACTCAAGACGATCAAGACGGTCGTGGACGCGCTGTAGTTCGCTTCGAAGGAGAGTGCAGTAGGAATAAAGGTCCTGAGGAACTGCGGGGGTTGCCATAGCAAGGGAGGTGTAAGGTCGATGGTAGGATGAGGGCAGAGTAGGAAGTAGGGTGGTCGGCTGGGGCTAGGAGAGTGCCAGAGTCGAATAGAAGGTTTGTTATGCTGTAAGGGGAGAAGGGCCCAGGAGCCAAGTCGATAACAAACCTGGGGATCAGAGATCCCCAGTGAACTACTTATATACAAGAGGTGACGTAAGATATGACATAAGTGAGCACACAGCATGATGGCTTCGAGACAGTCCTAGCTGTGGAATCCCCTGACAGAAGCATGTCTTCAAGGCCAGGGCACTATCACCACCTCAGATGTGGCCCGACTTCAGGACCTTGAGAATCAAATTATTGCGCTATTGGGCAATCCAGACCATTTTTGAGGTCGCTGAATTCAATGGACTACTTTTGGGAGCCTAAAAATTACTTCCCTGGGCAGTGGGAGCGCAATTTGTCGAAAATGCCCAATTTTGGAAGGAAGTTTGTGATTTCCCCAAACCTTTGAACATCTCCATGGAAAATATGGTGTCTCAAAAGTCCCCCACAAACCATATTTCCCATTGGCAAAAAAATTGGACTGAATAGCTTCTTTGAAGGGCTATAACCAGCTGGTTTGTTGATGATTTTTGATTTTTTCAGCTGAATTGTGAATTTTGCCTTGCAATATAAACACCAGCTGGTGTTTCTGTGCATGCTTGATTTGTGGTATGATACTTCTAGGGCCTAAATATACATGCTCTATGTTGTCGCGACCTGCGGGGAAGGATTCTAGCTCTGTTTGCTGTTGTTGCTTTTCTACGTTATTTGGCCCATTTGGGTGGAGCCAAACTTTGGCCCTTGAACTCACTCAAAGCAAACTGTATCGACCCCGAATTTTTGACAAATCTGCAGAACTTCCCAGTTTACGACTGTATTGCACAGTGAGTTCAACTGCCCATTTACAATTCCTCCCGATACAGTATGCCTTCGACTTCATTCCCTTCCCCTTCATATGCGCAGCCAATGCGCAGCAATAATTCGCTGTACAGAACAACATCCCGGATGCTGCAGCAGTCGCAACCACAAGTCTGAGCATTCCAACAGAACCAAAGAAGCGTTCTGTTCGTCAATGCCCGCGCTGCGCTGATGCAAACTGCAGGGGCAAAGGGCGTTTGTATTGGTGCCAGAACGCATGCCGGGACTGTCAAGAAAAGTCGATC
This sequence comes from Favolaschia claudopus, assembly GCA_037176885.1. Taxonomy (NCBI): domain Eukaryota; kingdom Fungi; phylum Basidiomycota; class Agaricomycetes; order Agaricales; family Mycenaceae; genus Favolaschia; species Favolaschia claudopus. The sequence goes on from JAWWNJ010000123.1 coordinate 342,329, forward strand.
TTGGTTTGCGTGGGGCGCAAAGCGACCGCAAAAGATCAGCGCCGTTGTATCCCGGCGCGGGATGTCGAGCACGATCGAACAGCTCGGATTCACCTTGGACTTGAGAAAGCCCAAGGGCAGACCGTTTTAACATTTGTTTAATCAGAATCTATATTTCGTATAGTATATACACGTTTTCGTACAAACTTATAGTACATATCAATGATATTCATGTAGTTTTCGACGCTCGGGTAAATATAGATGGTGTATACGCAAGACGAGACCGCGGCAAGTGCAGACAACAAACAAACGGTAATGGATGAAGGAGGAGGGAGCAGGACGATACATCGGCCATGACAGCGGGGAACGACAGTGCACGGTGTCGACCCCATCCCGCTGCGTCAATATCAACGATGGGAATGGTCGGGAGCGGCAGCTCGTCGGCAACGGTGGTCGTAGTGAAGTGGTGTCGGTGGACGTGAGCGCGTCGGAACCGTCCCAAACAACCGCAGAAGTGGGTGCGTAGAGTGGCGGCATTGAGCGTGACCACGACGGCGCGCATGAACGGGGTAGAGGCACGGTGTCGACAGCTTTCAGATGCGGCGCGTATGGTGGGAGAAGGCGGGGACTGTGGCGGCACCATCACATCCGTGGTGTCAATGGCGCGCCAACAGCGGTATAGCAGCGTTGACGGGGCGTAGAGAGACGGCATACGCGAGGAGCCGCAGTGCGTTGCGACAAACGTGGCGTCTAAATTCGGTTGAAGCGAAGCGAGGGCGGGAGCCGCAGCAGCGGGAAGTTGGCGACGGAGTCGGGACCTCGGGCGCGAAGAGGTAGTGTCAGTCGAGAACGACGTGCGAGTGCACGGGAATATGGCGGCGAGCCATCTGAGACGCCGCCCAGCGCCGACATGTTTGTGTTGCGGGTAGCACGTGGATCGGGGGTATGGTGTTATTGTGCAGCTACAAAAGTGTATTAGAGATCAAGAAACAGCTCGAAGATTTATGAAGATGAATGAAGAAAACACACCCTTGACTATGCTCTGATCATTCAAGTCCTGTATGTGCTAAATGCGTTTGGATAGAGAAAAGAGTAACTGATCAAGAGCCGCCAGAGATTCTGCAAGTAACTGATTCGGTGGATTTCTAACTCATTGGGTGATTTTGAGAATAAATTCTTGAGGCACTTCAAGTTTCAAAAGCGTAGTGAATTGCGAAGTCGTTAACACGAATCAGAGGGTGAGAGGAGTGAGAGGAGTGAGGAGAAGTAAATAGAAGAGGAAATGCAGGCAATATTGCAAGCGGCTGCACTCGTTCTTCCGCCGATATAGCTCAATGCGATGTCGTGAGGGTCGAAAACAGTGGATGTGACAGATGTTACATTGTCAGCACGAGATGCACGGCAAAATCCGCAAAATTTATTCAAAAACGGCAACTTCTCCCAATTACAGCCGTTTTGGAAACAATATACGGGTTTTGAGTGGGGCTCATTCGGTTGTGCTTACCTTTGTTTTGCTTTCCATCACCGAGCTCCACTTCGGCCGAATTTGAGTTCTGCTTCCGCCACCCAGAGAACACCAGGAAAAAGCAGGAGGTTGACAGAACTGAAGATTAAGACTCAGCTGCTATTTGCCCAAAGCTCGACACGGCCATGACTTGCGAGCAAGGGCCAAAACAAGGGACCAGCGGCACTTGATGTGGTACGGCAACGCCCCACAAAGTGGTGCTCCCGGTTTTGCCGATGACAGAATCGTCAACAAGCGTACAGCCGTTTTGGAAACAAATTTCAAACAATATACGGGTTTTGATCGAGTGGTGCTCGTTCATTTGTGCTTACGTTTGTTGACGATTCTGTCATCGGCAAAGCCGGGAGCACCACTTTGTGGGGTGTTGCCGTACCACATCAAGCGCCGCTGGTCTCTTGTTTTGGCCCTTGCTCGCAAGTCACGGCCCTGTCGAGCTCTGGGCAAGTAGCAGCTGAGTCTTGATCCTCAGTTCTGTTAACCCCCTGTTTTTTTCCTGGTGTTCTCTAGGTGGCGGAAGCAAACTCAGATTCGGCCGAAGTGGAGCTCGCGACGGGAAGCAAAACAAAGGTAAGCACAAACGAATGAGCACCACTCGATCAAAACCCGTATATTGTTTCCAAACGTCAAACCGACACGTTGGACGCGTTTTCCCAAGGATTCACGGGCGCGGCGGGTAGGGCTATCAATAAGAATGGCCTCTGCCGAAAACTGGAGCTCAAAGTAAGGTGAGTCTTTAAATTCTCTCTTTCTCTTTCCTCCCTCTTTCCTTTTTCGATTTTTATTTTTTCAAGGCCCTGTGGCCCACAACACCGCTATTTTGCCCTCCTTTTGACCCCGTTTCAACGGCTCAAGTTTGGCTGAACCTGTTGATCTCCAAGTTGAATCGCAATATCACGGTTGGGAGCTAGGTGGTTTGAGAGAATAGAACAATACCGAAACACGGCATTGAAACATTCATAAATCTCGGTCGCAACTCCGACCAAAGGACCGAATTGAACAGCGTCTTCATCAATGTGCGCCAGCAAGTGATATTTAATCTTGGTGACGATTTTGGAAGGGTCGATGACGGCGAAGATATCGAGAACATTGGCCACCGCTACCTTGAGATCCGCCTGCCGAAAGAAAGGATGGAATTGGACAAGAGACGTGTCAAAAATCAAACATACCCGATATTCTGCAAGATTGCGAATTTCCGGGAACCATAGAAGCGCGGCAAGTTCTCCCGTTGCCTTCCAAGCCTTGAATTTATCCTCCGAGACAATAGAGAGTTTGCGGTGAGCCGCCAGAAGCCACCTGGCGGCTCTAATGGCATGCGGATTGGAGCGGCTATGCTGTCTGGCGGCTCGTTTGGCGGCTGGTAAGACTGGTTCAAATTTGGTTTTGCGAGTGTATTCTTGGTACTTAGTCATCTACATATTGAACCATACACACACGAAGAAAATTGGATCTGAAAATCTGACGCTATCGCACATTCGAGCCGAAGACTTCGGTTGACGCTGGAAATTGCTTCAATTCAAAACAATTATGCACGTTTGGACAACGAACTCTCATTGGCTGAAGGTATAGTCAAGTATGCAAGGTACCCAACCTCAAAATTGTGCTAAGGACCGCGCGCGATGAGCCGCTGAACGAGCCGCCACATGACGTAGCCGCTCCAATCCGCATGCCGTCGGAGCCACCAGGTGGCTTCTGGCGGCTCACCGCAAACTCTCTAATATCGTGAAGATGGAACACATTTTGAGCAATCGTCTTGAGCTGCCTGCCAATCAATGAGCCTGCATACTGCATGATATAATTTGCGCGGATGGGATGAATTGAAAGTCCATCTGTTTCCGTCGCTTGCAGGCCAGCCGAATATCTGGCTTTCTGCTGTATCCAGCGGCGTTTGCGAGATATGCCAAATGTACTTGACAATTCCCAAGAGTATGGTGTGAAGAATCTCAACCGGCGTGTCTTTGGTGGGGTCGAAACCTGCTGAACCGATCAGCAAGTATAAATGTAGAGCACAGTGCACGCGCCGTTCATTGTTAAAACTGGGCTATAGAGCTTGTCTCGATTATCGAGCGCCCACTCAACCAACTCCTTTTGAATGTCAGCGTTAGAACGAGTGGGATCACCCTGCTTCAGCTCGTGGAATTGCCTGATCAAATCATCAATCCAATACTGGGTGTACACCCAATACTGGGTGTACACATCCTTCACCCCGGTCTCCGTTTGAGACGCCTTGACATGGGACATCACCCCCGCACAAGCCAATTTGACTTGCTTCTCCAACTCCATGACGATATGTTCCCTTGTGCGTGGAGTTCCAGCCTGAATTTATTTAGCAGCGATACGGTGACGGTGATCAAATTCATACCTCAAATAGTGCATGATACCCTTCATCGGAGACTTTCTCTTTCTGCGTCCCTCCCACCTCGCACTTTCTGCAGAATCGATTACCTTTCCCGCCAATGTGGCCGGTGACCTCGCTTTGCATGGGGTTGTCGGAAGGTCCGGCACTCACGCCGAAGCGAGTTGCTTTTCCAGTCTCATCCTCGACGCGAACGGGATCAGAGTGAGTGGATCTATGACCCGATTAGTAATTCAAACATCGAGACTGAAGTCAATCATTGACGCACTCAACTGCTGTTTTGAATTCTCGAAATTGCTCCGAAACACTGGCGTGCGGAGACGTCGAGACAAAAATGGACGTGATGTTCCTGCTGGAGAAGTTTTCGAGGAAGATTTCGGTGCGTGAAATATGCATTCCAATGTTTATTTCACGACTTCGTTCGGTTGCCCGAAACGCCGTCGCCGAAATAGTCGACCAAACTTGTATAAAGTGGATCACCTCCAGCAATCTCGCGTTTGTGGTTCGGCATACGAGCTGGATGACCCGCATCGATGGTCGCATCTGATTTGAGAATGAACCAGTCAGGGGGGGTATCAGTGTCATGATAACAGATATCGTACCAGACCATTCGGGAATTGTTCCGTCGTGTTTGAGATCCAGAAAATTTTGGGCAAAGTCAGTGCTGCACGCGAGGGATGTATCGGAGTCGACTATAGTTGCTTTCCCGTCCTGAATGATTGATGAGAACTTCAGTTGAACATTTGGAAATGATTTATGCGAACCTCATTGACCGTGAATGCGTCGCAATAAACCTTTCCGCGAAACTTTACTCAGCGGACCGGGACAACAAATTCCCCACTCTTTAGACGCGCCACTTCGTTCACATAATAGTGACAAATCCCAGCGTCAAACATGGGACTCAAAAATCTAGAGGCATATTTTTGCGCCATTTTTGAGCATGCCAAATCTCGCTGATCACACCGTCCTCGGGGATTTCAGGATAAACGTGAATTAGTTGTCGAGTTGAGGGGTTAGACCAGTCTTGAATTACAGCCTGTCTTCAGCTCGGATAAAATATCTGAACAGCTCGACTCACCTGCGCAAGAATAGCGCGAGGATCATTCATGAAAAAGACATTTCCGAGCGGAGAAACACAGGGTATAGAGGGAATACCAACTTCGGAGCGAATTCTTTTCTGTGTGCGACGCAACGCGTCAAAGGAGGGAACATCCTTTGCGCCAGCTTCCTTGAAAATCCACAGAAAAACTCGCATCAATGAACTTGAGATGCGCAATCTGGGCAGATTGTCCAAGGTATCAAGCAGAAACATCTATCATGTAGAATTAAGATGACAGGCAACAAGAAAATAAAATTGACTTTAACCATTCTCGAGGGATAAGGATGCCATTCTGGATTCACTGATGCACGGGAACCGCTTGAAGAATTGCCGATGCGAGGGTCGTCTTCCGGAGGCTCAATGCCTGAGATCAGTCAGCAAGAAATTCAAAACGTGGTTGAGTCTGAGCAAATTGGGAAGGGCAGACCAACTGTGAACTCTGGCTTTCACCATGAGCGTCGCAAGCAAGTCCGTTCAAGCGCCCGTGACCGTGACGTCACCACTGCCGCATTTGGACGAAACCGAACCAACATCTTCTGAAGTCGACACTCACCTGCAATGCGGATTATCTCTGCAAGAAAGTCATCTTCCTCATCCTCTTCAATCATCTGCGCAGCGGCATCGTCGTCTTCAGCTGCTTTCTTTAAGCCGAATATCTTCGCGTCTTCTCGCATTTGCCGCCAGCTCACTGCCTGCTCTTCGTCGTCACCCGCATCGAAATCAGCTCCATTCAAAGCATATTCGTCCCACATCTCCCTCTCAGCAAGAGTCGGTCCATGAGAGGAGGATAGGCGAGCAGTAGGGTCGCGCACATCTGGGGGGAGTAAAAACATCGGTGTGTCCAGCGTATTTGTTGCGGCATCTGCACTTTGCTCATCTTCTAGCTTCTTTGCTGCGCGCTTTGCGTCCTCCAGGAGCTCTATCGCCTTTTTGTGCGCGTCGGATTGGATGTGTCTCGGAGCGCTTGGAGGGCTCATCCAGGCACGACTCTCCACTGGTACGCCGGCGCTACAAATCCTGCTACACACTTTGCTCCTGTCGGCATTGTGTTCAAAGTCTACTTGCTTGGTTCAGCACTGGTGCATTCTGGAGTAGTTCAAGACGACTCGCCAACCTCGCTGAGCGGTGCTCCTCTTCCTTTGGGCGGCATTGAGCCAGAGGGAAATCACAAGTCTCTTCGCTTGACTGAATGCTTTCTGGATTGCGCAAGCGGGGCCCGTGATTCTTCGGTGTCGAGTTCCTGAGTGAGCCAGCAAGTGACGCACGGACATTGCAAGCGACGGTCCACTCGTCATTCCTCGTGTTTCAAAGTCGGCAATTCCGGCACAGCGACGCGCGGCCTCTCTTCAAAAGCTTGCAAGAAACTGAAGTCCATCCTCAATTCCCCATCATGTCGTCACGCCACACGACTCCCCCGTCCGACGACGACCCCCTCAGCGACATCTACGACGCTATGGCACAAAGCTCCCCTCTCGCTCCATCTCGTGTCGATAAGCGGCCCCACAGCGAAGTGGATCAAGATGATGATGAAATGTCCGCACCGGGAACCCTTCCCCCGACTAATCCCGCATCCACCCCGCAAAATACGACTGCTCCCGCTACCGTCAATCAAAATCTCGTCGCTGCGGTGGCTCGTTTCGCCGAACGCAAGCGGCTGAAGGCCGAACAGAAGGCGGAACTGGAAGTGTTCATCCAAGTGAGTTTTTTGTTTTCAATATTGCGAAAACTCCTGATAAGGCCCAGGATTTACCTGCCCTTCGCGAAGCGAAGGCGTATGGTACTATATTGCTCCGCACATCAAAAGTCGAAGAGATCGTCAACGAAGCCCCACCGTGGCAGCCCACGGCCGACCTCTTGGTACGTTTCATGCAAACTCACTTTCTCTTGTTAACGGGATTCAGAGAAATGCCGCAAACTATTCTGCCGGCGTCCTTCTCTCCAGTAAAATTCGGACCTACAAAGGTTCCGTGCCGACGAACATTGTCATCGTAAGGTTTAATCATACTCAGTCTCCAGGACATCTTGAAGAAGCGCAGCACGGACATCCCGCCTGGCACTGAACACAACCCGGCGGAATGGTCTAAATTGACGGCGGCCGTACAGGATGCCCTCACTCAGAAGCGGGCAAGATTTAAAAAGCTGGTGCGACTTTATTTCTTTAACATACGATGACTGACATTGATACTCTTTTGTTCTTGGGCACCTAGATCGCCGCCAGCCTCAATCCCACAGACAAGAAGAGCAAAGAACACGCACCAAAGGAAGAGCGGCTCAATATCTTCCAGCTAACACAGGCATTTGTCGAAGGTACAAGGTGTTCAAGTGTGCGCCCGCATAGCTTTGATGGTACGTCGCTCATTCTGCGATACAAGGGCTGCTCAATTCTTAGCTCGAGCTGGCTGGACGGAACTTTAGTATCTCGTAAACGCTAGCCGCTGTTGATCGTTGCCTCATGTTGCTATGTCACAGTTGATGCCGAATTCAAAGTCCGCTGCCTTCCCACCTCCTGCTCCTTCCCGTCTCGCTCCTCGTATTGCTTGACTTTGCGCCGTCCCGCCCTGTGGCGCCCTTGATATAATCTTTTTCTGCTATGGTGCGCGTCACTTAGTCACCGCCTCCTTTGCACTACTGCCAAATTGTTGGAAGGACTAACCACTAGACTATTCGCGCGTCCAACAAAATATGGGGGTTATTTCTCATATCCCCCGGCTACTTCTTGCCGAGTATCCCGCGATGTCGGGTTGTCCTCCGGCCCAGCCCAGTCCTGGTTTCTCTTTTCCTTCTGTGGGATTTGAACCAGCGGCTTCGTTGCCGACCCATCAGATAGGGTGTCCATATTTTGTTGGAAGGACTAACCACTAGACTATTCTATCTAATGGGTCGGCAACGAAGCAGCTGGTTCAAATCACACAGAAGGAAAAGAGAAACCAGGACTGGGCTGGGCCGGAGGACAACCCGACATCGCGCGATACTCGGCAAGAAGTAGCCGGGGGATATGAGAAATAACCCTCAAAGACAGGGTGTCCATATTTTGTTGGAAGGACTAACCACTAGAATAGTCTAGTGGTTAGTCCTTCCAAGTTGATTTGATCGGCCGGAGGCCGAACTTTTTTCAAAACACCCTATTGAAGCCTGGATTTCGACCAATTTGGGGACTTTTTGAGTGGACTTTTGATACACCTACTGGTGCGATTTGGGTTTTGGCATAGGAGTGGTGTTTGATATCCCTCGTATTGAGGGTTCTGGAGGCCAGCAAGATCGAAATTGGTGTATACTGCCAAATTGGGTGGGGTGAAAATTTATAGCTCCTTCAATTATTGAAATTTTGGAAATCCCTCTTGGGAAGTTATTCCGGAGTCGTTTGGCAAGAGGAATAAAAATTAGGGCAAAAACTGGGGTCACAGTTAGCGTTGTCACGGAGAGGCGGTACTAAGTCACGCGCACCATAAGTAAGTGTGTATATCAGCGTATGCGACATTTTTGACGCGTCTCACCAATGTTTCTTAGTATTCTTGTATGGCGGTCAAAGTGTAGCTTTAATCAAATCGGGGTATTTTTCCCGTTTTCACCCAGGTATGAAAGAAATAGCACCTGAGGCTATATTTTTTGCTCAACACACATATTTTGTCGAGAGGCAGAAAAAGTTTTTTGTGAGCAAGAAAAAGTTTTCAGTGGCAGAAGAAAGGATGTGGAGCGGGCCGAGAGTGTGGCTATGCACTATGATGATGGCCGTGATCAACCCCTGTGCGCGGATGATCTAGCCTTGCTGTAGACTGCCAATGCATGTACACAGAGCATTCAAATTGGTAGCAGAGCTAACAGGAACAAAGGGAATCAGCTTATTCTCGTGCATCTACTTTCTATCTGCTTTCTAAGAGATTACTCTCACCTAGATTCAACGCTAATTGCTGGAACGCTACGAAAACAAACTTATTTTTGGCGTTTCTAAACCTTCGGAGCCGAATAATTAAAAGAAGCGAAGTAACGGTGTGACCTCTCTGTCTCTCGACCTTCACCATGGAAGCAAATCTCACAAGACTCGGCGGTCGATTCAGCGAATACGTCGACGCCCTTCTCGATCCATCTGAAGCCGACTCACCTCGTACTAAGAGCGCTTGGCAGCGTCTGCTCGAGATTCTCATGGGAGTCAGCGAGCGGATTGTCGACGGGCATCCCGACTTTCTGGAGCTCTTCCGAGGAAACGCGCCTCTTCCTAGCGACGACGACGAGTCTGATTCTGAAGGCCAGCATGAAGATAAAACGCCTGACGCTAGCTCTCAACCAGTTCAAGATCAGGAACCTGAGGAGGACGGTGCAGGGGAACAGTCTGAAGGAGAGGGTGAAGTCGAAACTGCGTCTCAGCGGAAGGTAGCTTGTTATTTTAAAGACTTCAATCCTCTGATCATCGTTGAGTTTCTTTGGTAGGAGCGACGTAAGGCTGCCGCGCATGGGGCCGTCATAAAACGCGCACAGAAGATCATTGGTGTTATGGCGCATGGACCTGTTCCAGCTCGCGATCTCGCGGCAGAGATTGCGGAGGAGACGAAGTTAGTCGCGGAAAGTATGGAGGATCAGGCTTTAGGTTGGTTGATTCGCGGATTTAAGAATCCTGCTTCCACCTGGGTACGTCGCATTCTTTGTAGTTTCAACTGAACACTGATTGCGATAAAAAGACTGTAACCCTGACGCGTTGGAGGCGCGACGCGGCTGCCGATACGATAAGCTTCCTCAAAACTTCGCATGAATTGGACTTGGACGCGGACTTGCTGAAACGCGATATTGTGGGTCCTTTCTTGCCCTAAAATTCGTCATGAACTGATTATCTCTGAGATCAGAACCTCTCCCACTCCCAAGCCGCCACGCGCACGGACACTTACCTGCTCGATCTCATCCAGAAGATGGAGACCATCAAATTTGCTTCAGAATGGACGGCACACACGGGACCGGGAGCAGGCAAGTTCAAGTCGGACTTCAACACGGCGCTCTTTCAACGCGAACATGGGGCCATTTTTGCGCATCTGTCGGACAGGGAGAAGAAAGCGAAGATGGAGGAGCTATCGGTCGACTTTCAGCTCTTCAAGAAGTCCCGCGAGGAGTTAATAACATCGCGGAATCGTCTGCTTTTGGCGTACCAGAACGTATCGTTGCTAATTATCTCAATTCTTCTGCTGTCTGATTACGTTCAGTTCGGTACAGGTGTTCTGATTCATCCGTTCTTTTCTACCAAGAACTTAGGACAGAAGCGGGCGAAGAAGTTTAAGTCTCTCCTCGACGTTCTCATGAACCTGGCGCCGAAATCGACAACTCCCAATCGCAATCGATTCGACGACATTGAGCAACGGAATCGCGATGTCCTGTACGAAATTGCGACGGCGTTGTCTTCTGGAGATGAAGAGGCGGAAAAGATCTCGACTCACATAGACGATTTTTTTATACGCTATCCGTCTAAGGTTCGACCGCTCTAGCATTTTCATCGGTGAGTGGAGTTCGTTCTCGGTTTTCGCACATATAGCGACGTTGCTTTCTCCCAGATATCCCAAATTCTTGATACCTTCTGTTCCCGAGATTCACGGTTATTTTGTACCTCAGACTGAGGCAGTACATGCTACGAACGCGAGCTTCATGTAATCATTGAGATCGATGAATATATCTCAGTGCCATCTGTAACTCGAGGATTGCTGTACATTGATCTCAGAGTTTATTGGCAGAGGTAACTGGGCCAGATGCGGACAGGCAAGGAAAGCTAATAGTATAAACAGTTCACAATCGATACCAAAAAGCAAGTAAATTCAAGAAAAGAGATACACGAAGTGCATTGAATTGCACACCGAATGCTCCAGACGGATCTCCGGCAAAGGTAATAACCACTGGGGGGAGGAGGGAGCTAGATAAATGTGGAATTCGACTTAATAAGAAGATGGATTAGGAATGAGAAGCACGAAGCCAGACTGCCGGGGAGGAAGATCACCGAGAATGAGGGGATGGGAGACATTAGGATTTGTCGTTGACATCGGTTTCCCGTGAGCACTGGGTATTCAGAGCAAAAGAACATGACACAAGATGAGATCGATGGAACGTACATGACTGCAGGGGTTGAAAGAGTCGAGGTCGAGTCACTTCAAACTTGGAGAAGTGTGGCACGCAAGGGAATAGTAGAGGGAAAAAGCCAAGAACAAGTTAAAAGGATTAGCAATGATTACCTTTCTCATTGTAGCATCGGTCGTTTATCCAGCCGCACAAAATCGTACCTCACATCTGAAAATTCAGTCAATAAACCTCTCAGGTTGAACGAAGAATGGCGATATTGAGCAAAACACTGACTTGACCCCTGGTAGTAGTATTCTGCTGTATCAACGTGGATGAACGAGCAAAGCGGATGAGCGTGAACGCCTGTTGCGTTGGAGTATGCATTTACTCGAAGTGAGTATTTCGCTGCTTGGTTGGGTTATATTATTGCGAGAACAAGTTGGGAAAGAATCAGAACGGAAGGACGTTGGACTCGGATCACTTACCTGTGGCGCCGCGAAATAGGCCGGATATGTATCTCTCCAACACGAGACTTCGAAACTAAGTTAACATGACTAGAGTGTGAGCGAGTCAGTGAAGGCAGTTCAGAGAATTGAAACTGAGACGGAATACAATAAGCTCGTGTGTCAACCGAAACGAAAGTGGATTGCTTTTCTGTCGATAGTAAAGTGAAATTAAGTGAAATTAGTGTAGTTGAATTGAAGAGAAGTCAGACGCAGATAAACCCTAGAGATCAGATCATGCGGCGCGGAGAAATCAGAGGGAGGCGCGCGGTTCAATTTCTCGACCGAATGGAGTGGGAATACAGAAGATTGTAAACAAGATGGAATTGAGTCGGAGGTCAGCGACTCGCCTCACTTATTTCGGGGGCTAACCTACGGTCAACGCCTCGGGACGAGTTGCGTGTTGATTGTTAACGTCTTGGCATTAACAATAGGTCCTTTGGTGTTTGGTCTTCGACGCTGTACGGTGTCTGCAATAGATTCAAAATGAAACCGTCAGAGCGTCACAAAGAGACGAGATAACGGTCGAAGATCGAATAAGTAACCCCACCCCGCAATCCCTCGTAGCCATCATGCGCTCATAGGGCCTTTGGTCAGTCCCAGCGAGCGGATGGCGGCGTGGAGGAAGTGCGGGGAAGCGGATGGGAAGAAGGAAGGAAGGGTACTCACTTAGAGACGCACCATCCATGCAGAGTAGCGATGTCGTCGATAATTGCGGGATGTGTTGGAGAGCATTCAGTGACTTCGACGTCAACGGAGGTACAGGTGAGAGACGAACGAGAGAAACGGCGTGAAGCCAGCGAGAGCGATGAGTCGAGGCGTGTGTGTAGGAGGGGAGGGAAGAAAAGAACGAGTCAGAATGTGAGCGCACACCGTCATTGTTCTATCCCGGTTTCCCTACACGATAACTCCGAGAAATTTGAGTCCGCAGATGCCGAGATCATTGTTTTGTAGGACGATTGGAAGAGAGGGAGGAATTTGAGAGTGGAATCACTTGTAGGCGGTTGAGTGGGTCTTGATGAAGCTCTGAATGCATGTGTTCAGGAAGGGCGGAAATCGTCGCGCATATTCCTGCCACCGATCTGAAATGTCATCCCTGTAGGGCCTATGGTAAGTCCCAGCGGGGACGACATGACAGGGGGTACGCAGGTTAATGCGTTGCGATTATCGTGCCCGGAGCCCGAGGTCGTGTGTCGATGATTGCGGTCATGATTGGCATGGAAGGTGGAGGATAGTCGAGAAGGAGAAAGAAAAGAAAGAGAGAAAAAGGAGTTGAGACTATGAAGAATACAGACGCACTTGGAGACGAAGTATCCCGACTATAGTTATTTGCAGCCCCATCCGTGTGCGCGACTTCCATTAACACCACCCCTATAGGGCCTATGGCCAGGCCCAGCGGGGGTTGTGTTATGGTCACCGGCAGACGTATGGACGGCAGAAGCTCAGTTTCGAGGAGGCGGTGGCATCATGAAAATGTTTGAAGCTGGTCGACACGTCCGTGCCACCGCAGCGCCGAAGTCCGGGGTATCGAAGGTAAAATAAGGGCTGGGGAGGGTATGAGTACGCAGTATCAATATGAGAATAGGAACACTCGCAGCTCAGCGCCAAAACCCACGGAATGCGTTGAGGAGTCGAGATGGTGGAGGAAGAAAACAAACATAGGCGGTCACAGGTCCCGTGGTGATGTGACCATTCACTTGATGCGATCTGATTTCGGACGTTGCTTCGGACTTCCTTTCGACTTCCTTGCCATGCTTTCCTCCACCTCCCTCGTTCCTGGTAGCAATGGCCGGCCGCCAATCGTCAAATCAGATTCAGATCTGATTCCCATAACTCCAGTAACTCGCTGGCCCGTCCCCCATCCTAGACCTTATACAACGGCAACAACATTCTGATTCGATGAATAAGCAATGAATAAGTGTTCCGAATACTATTACTGAAGGTATATACTCGGGGTGGGGCAACTATGACTCGGAGCCAAACTTACTGGGGTATCTCGAACATTTTGTGACTGGAAAATTTCCCCGGGAGTGCCCCATCATTCCCGGGAGAGTGTTGTCATCTTCAACGCTTCGACAAGTCAACGACAAGTCGGATCAAGCTGCTTTTGTTTGGGAATTCCCTCAGCTGGTGCGATGATTCTCCACTTCAGTTATCTCGCGGACTCTGAATGAAGCAATTTGCAAGCCCTGTACCAACCATAAAGTAGGGAAATGCTGCTTTCAATGAGGAGAAAAGAAATTCAAGTACTCAAACGGTAAATGCTTCCACGTTGCTGTACCTTCTTCCTTTAAATCCGACCTCGGTGGCGCCACGCAACCTGCCCACTCCTCTTCCCCCTGGCCCAATGGCCTTTCCCTTCAGCGATACTCGTGAGTCGCGAGCAATCATTGTGAAATCTGCTGAACACTAGTCTGTAGAGGCGTTATTCAGCCCGAATGTGGCGCCATACTTCCAGCGTCTGTTTCGTAGGTGATAGCTTGGGATGCTGCGAATAGTTGCCGACGTTTTCAGTCGAGTACGGCGGTGCTATCGCTCAAAATCTCAAAGCAGCAAACTTCTGCGTCGTTGAATCTCTTGCAGATGAAGGTTATATTAAGCAGTGAGTTCAAAGGTTTCTCATCGTGCTTCGATATCGGAATGAATGTTGATCAGATGGTATCGGAACGATCTTCGTGTAGTTGTGCAGGATTTAATCTTCGAGGCTGTTCGCGGGGGTGCTGGAAATCTCTGCTGGCAGAATTTCGCTGTTGCTGGTCCGTGAATCTTGGTCGGTCCTCAGTATGGCTGACCACCGTTGTAGTGTCAACAAAAACCGGCCATGTCGTTGCGGCGTCGGAGGTCTTTGATTTTTCAAACCAAGAGTGGTCCATCAACCATCCCATTGTGCGCAAACCATCTCCGCCATCACCGTATTCACCCCGCCCTCGTATCCGGCCTGCGCCCCTTCCGAAAGAAAACTCAAAAGGAGATCGTAAGCGGAGGCGCGGGGAGTCTCCACCGCGCGGTGCTCATATCATTGACCTTACGGGTGACGATGAAGACGTCGAGATGGAGGATGTAAGGAATTTGTTGGTAGTAAAACAGGAGGACCCACCCATTCTTCCCGTGTCCCCGAGGAAAAAAGTTAGAGTGAACATTATGCGCAGATAGCCCAAGAATTTTATGTTCCGTACATACTACAACAAGTTTCTAGCGGCGGCGAGCTGCAAGAAGAGGAAATGGAGATTAAGTAACGGGCGGAATTCTTCGTCGGGTTGTTTACACCAATTCCAGAATGTGGTAAACTCTGTGCAGAATTCCGCAGGAACGAAATCGTTGACCTGGGGATCAGTCGCAGCTGGCTTGGTCGCCCAGGAATAGATGGCCGCTTTCATAACGTCGCGGTTGGGGCAAGGTTCTGAGTTTTCCTGCCATTTGTGAAATTTCTTACCCTGCGCGTTCTTCTGCTGAGCGTAAGGAAATGGATGGGACTGAGAAGCCAAATGACCGTACCTGAGGCATACAACATGCCCAGCAATAATTTACCATACCACGAAGCGCCGACCTCTCCCAGTTGTTCCAGTCGGAGTCGTGTGCCGAGCAACACTTTTCACTGCAGGCGGTGAGGGTGTGCATGTCCCAGTCGTCGAGGCCTCGGCCCCAACACGCGGAACAGCCAAGGGATATCTTCTCAAGCAGCTTTGTGATGGTTTGAAAGCGAGCGAACGTCTTGTCGATGGCCAACTGCGCAGTAGCCGCGCCAATTCTGATGGGCATCCCAACTGCGGGTGCTCGAGTCGTATTCGCACTTATCGGACCGCTAGGGAACGGGTTAGAGAAAGTAGAGGACATTATAGCCTCGGAATAACACTCACGATGTGCTCGCGCTCGCATTCGTTGCTATATGACTGTTTGTCTTGTAAGCGCAAAAAATAAAAGCTTTAATGTAAAGAGTATACCGAGAGTTTTGGTTCGCCCTATTTGATTTGCAGTCAGTTCATTCCTCGTCAAAGATAGTCTCAATTAGATATGCCTTACATATGAGGAGTTGGAGCGGTGCTTGAGAATCACACTTAGCTGAATCGGGTAAACAAAGGCTGAAGGATTTACCGAGATTTCAAATTTTTCGGGGCCACTGGGTCCCATTCATCATCGTCTTCTCGTTGTGGGGGAGGCGGAGAAGGTGGGCGGACTATTGAGGGTGCTTCTTTGTGAAGTCCAAAGACTTCCGGGCCATCCTCATCGTCAGCGCTAACTCGAGTTGTTAAGCATGAGATCAAATCACGAATGCAATTCAAACGCACTTGTGGTTGAACGCGGGCCTGCTGGCTGATAAAGTTTGAATAGGTGGTGCTGCAGTGCCACTGCGAAATAATTAAGAGAATTAAGATGGAAAGGAATGACGGTTTCACCTCGTCTGAGTGGTGTTGGTTCGAATGGCTGATGCAAGATTGGAGCTTGAGCGGAGCCTGAGCAAACAAGAAAGCGATGATCGCAATGCATCGTCGAAAAGGGAAGAGACTTACGATGTCGAGGGGGGGTGTCGGAACAGATACAGCCGACGGTGCAGAAGCAGATGGTCTAGACGGATGTAGAAGAACTGGTTCTAAGTCAGAAGGAACCAATGCGACTTACTTTGGCAACAGGGAAGGTATTGCGAGCCGTGGCGCACTTGAATTCATCAGTATCCGAAAAAGAAAAATAAGACAGAAACCCACCTTGCACGAGGCGGTGCCATCAGAGGGGGGGCTTGAGAGACTCCGTGATTGTTGAGTGCAGCGTCAGCGGATAAGCCCGCTTCAACGATCGCGGAACGGGGGCGGGAAGTGTTGGATGGTTGGAGGGTTTTGCTATAGAGGACTGGAGTAGGGATTGGTGGGAAGGGGGCAGAGCGGGTGTCGTCGTTGATTTTACGCTGACAGTTGTCGCAGAGGGCGGCACCCGTAA
This sequence comes from Favolaschia claudopus, assembly GCA_037176885.1. Taxonomy (NCBI): domain Eukaryota; kingdom Fungi; phylum Basidiomycota; class Agaricomycetes; order Agaricales; family Mycenaceae; genus Favolaschia; species Favolaschia claudopus. The sequence continues at coordinate 358,744 of JAWWNJ010000123.1, forward strand.
GGGTCATGCACGTCACTGCGGTGCCGTCGAAGAAAAGCGATAACTGCAGCCGGCGGCATTCGTCGTCGTCGTACGCCCAAGGAACCAGTAGATCCTGGCCGAACGGCTTGGCGGGATCGAAGGGAAATGGTTTTTGTCCCTCAGGAATATAAATTAAGGCGCGAGCATGGCGTCCATTCCTTCCGCCGCGATACGCCTCCTGAATGGTGGCGAACCACTCCCAAGGAAAGTCCGCATGGACGACGTCAAGGACGGGTTGGTCGACGCCGACGCCGAGAATGGAGGTGCAGATGATGACCTGAGTCACTCCGTTGACCCAATCGTCAAAAATAGCCTTGCGTTTGGCTTGTGGGGTGTCGGTTCCGAGGTACACCTCCGTCGCGTCGCCGAGATCCTCGCTGATGGTCTCGCCGTCGAGGTTGTCCTTGAGATCCGGCCACATATACATATTATATCGGTTCGCATCAACGTCCCCTCGAAAGACTCGAATCAAGTCCGACTCGAAGCGCCGGAAGAAAACAAGGTTGGCGATATGAACTTGCGCAGTGTCAGAGGCTTCCGCGCCGGGGGTGAATCGCTTCTTCAAGATGCGATGCGAAGTCTTGTCCTGTACTCCAACGATACAGAGGTTGTGGAAGAGGATGAGAAGACTGCGCATCGACGCGCCAGAAACGTTGCGCAAGAGATCTCGTGAAATCTCGGTGGCGCGGACAGACGGGCCGACGTCGATGATCTTGCGGGTGCAGAGAATACGACGAAGGTTTGAGAAGCTCTTCAACAGAGCGTAGCACGGAGCTGACTTCCACACAATTTGGTTGTCGATGAAGTCGGCGAACTGGGCTGCGCGGGATGGGGAGGAAAGGAGCCATTCACCGTAGAGCGTAAACATTTTCGTGAGACCGTTCTGAGGGTGATCGATGAATGAGTAGCCCGCGGTATTGTTGCGCGGGTCGTCGACCATGGTGGCGATGTTGAATTCACGGGTGAACCAGGCCGGGATAGCTTCGTTGAAGAAGATCTCTTCATTGATTATCCTGTCGTATTCGCGTGTGAGTCCGTTCTTTACGGCGAGAAAGCCATCGAGGTTGATGACGTGGGTGCCGAATGTAAGCTGACGGCCCAATTCGTCGCTAATCCACGATCTGGCCTCGCCGTACTCCTCTCCACGAATGCTTTTAATGAGCGTTGCCGTGTTAAAGAGGTACGTGAAGACGGAGTCTTGACCGTCAATTAGAAAGACTTTGAACCTCTGATAGGCACTAAGCGAAAGGTCAGTAATGCAAAATTGGTAAACAATAAAGCACTGACTCTGCCGTCGAGAGCCTTTTTTTCTCCATGACGCTCTGCATCTCATACAACACCACTCCGCGCGTATTCCACATCAGCTTCGCGACGACCCTCCCAATCTCACTCGTCTTAATCCATTCTGAGTCCCCCATCGATCGCACCACCAAATAGGAAATGACCGTCAGGTCGAAATTGGAGACAGCGCCGTGCTCTTTCATCTGAGTGAAGAGCTCGAAAAGAGTGTGGTGAATGTGAGGGGTCGCATTTTCCGGTGAACAGTCAGGTGTAATTAATGTGTGGTGAAGGTCGAGAAGGGCAGTCGTTTGAGCAGGGGTGAGTGGATAGTAGTTGCGTTCAGCGTTGCCACGGGCCTGCTCGATACAATTGTAGAGGAGGCGTACGAGCTCGCGACCATAGTCCTTGTAAGTCTTATCCTTCAACGCCCGGAACTCTTGGTCAAACTCGATGCTAAAAGGCGAAGTTAGAACGATTCATTGAAAAGAAGGATTGAACTCGCTCTGTGACTTGTGCCATTCTACGCATAAGACCATGCGACGAATGCCGTTTGATATACGTTCCAATTTCGCCTAAGTAGCCGAATATGATGTCGCGGAGGAGTTGGATGTAGGGGTGATCATTGTCTTTGGGCACGGAGGTCAACTCATTGATCGCAACGGGCGTCAAACCAGCCAGATGCTCGATCCAGCCCTCGCGATGAAAGAACTGGTCGAGGTTCTGCGTATTGACGGGAAGAGAGACAGGAAGGCGCGAATAATCAGGGGGAGGGGCGAACGTCGTCGTGTATAGGTGCGCCGCATCAAAGTCAGAAGTGTCTCGACGAGTCAAGGCTCCGATATCGACGGCGAACTTTGATGTGGTGAACGCAAAAGTTTGACCATACGCTAGAAAATATTCATCCACCTCGTTATTGAGGCGGGGGCACTTGGGAGACGATTGATGGGTCCCGAGCGAAGATTCGCTACGAAATCCATGTCCGCATCGGCGACAAAAGAAGAAGGGGTCGGGAAAAATGAGCAGTCCATAGACCGGCGCTCGGATGCCAGGCGGGAAGTCTTTCCAGTCGCTGAGATCAAAAGTCTCCTGCAAGACAGCGCCGAGATTCGATGGCACATCGACGATAGCTCCAGAGTGGCCGCGTATGTGCTCGACGACACGATTGGGAGTGACACATTTACCACAATTCACACAAATGAGCACGCCGAACTCGCGGTTGATGATAATGCTGTAGGAGCGGAGCGGAATTGTTTCGTGAGTTGTTATCGTGGTCGGTTCAGGAATACGAAGGTAGTCTCGGGGATCAATGGTTGGAAAATCAGCAAGATTGGGGCGGGGTGGAGGGTTTGCTGTACGCGTAAGGGGGAAGGAGCGACGGCGGATACCAATACCAGGGATAGGGGAAGTGGGATGCTGAAGGTCGTGCTCAGACTGGCGCAAATATTCCGATGGTCCTGAGACGGGATTGGACTGCTTTGGGACGAGGGCGGGGTCAAGAGCCGTGCAGTCTCTGATGTGCTCGCCGAAGCGAGTGGGGTCCTGATGCGAATGCTCACAGCGTGTGCATGAGAATACACCTAGGGTCCGATGGAATCTTTGAGATTTTTCGTTGGGGTAGGCGACGTCGCAGGTTTTCTGGTGGGAGACTCGTTGGTGATATTTTTCTTCCTGGGTGACGTCGTGGTTGCATTCGGAGCAGTACCACGGCTCTCGGACTTTGGCCCGACTAGATAAGTATGAGCCAATACCAAATTGGATACCAAAGCCACGAGCCTCATCTCCGATGCTGAAAGAGGTGGGGGAAGGAAAGAGAAAGACGAAGAAGAAAAGAAGGTTGCTGTCAATGTTTCAATGTCAAAGGAATTGGGGTGGAGGATTAAAGCGTACCAGGTGTAGGAGGTCCGCGTTCGTCTTAGTTTTCGTAGGCTATGAAACTTAGGAATTGCACTGGACTTGTGTATCGTTGTAAATGAATAATTGTTTACGCGGCCGTGCGTGAGAACAGCCAAAATGAAGACTTGCCTGTCGCGGGAAATTTCTTACTGCAGTGAGAAAGGTAAGTCTCTGAACGGCGCCAAAAACCGAATTCCTAGATAGCGTTAAAAAATGCTGCGGTCAGTACTCCATTTTGCGTCGGCGCACCGATTCGGGATGGTTACAAAAGGATATCGTGAGGAGTTTGAATCTGTAGTGCAACATTTGAAGAGAATTCGGACGTTTCACAACGGGGAACGTACTGTGGGGTTTATCAGTCAATATTTTGACAGGCGTCGACGAGCAAGATTGCGCAGTGAAGTTGGTGAGGCAATGCTGAGGATGCTGAAGTGATTTACAGCCGGAGATGATATATGGATATTTGGAGGAGAATTTCGTGAGCGGAAGGCCGTAATTTGTGTGGAATTGCTGACCTCGACAAGGCCCGTCGAGTAGCGAGTGAATGGCGACACGACGCGAAGTCGAATGTCGATCAGGGACTCGAAGTCTACCTGTCGCCTGACACGAAGTCAAAGCGGATGCTTGAATTGAGATGAGTAAGATGGTTGGCGAGCAGGGGTGCCACGAAGCAAGCCGCTGCAAGCGTGAGGATGAAGGTAGAAGGTACGCGTCACTTAGATCAGATGGCGGAGTCACTGTGGCAGTGCTTGTCATCTGAAGCCATGCTCACACGCTTCCCGCTCGCCCTGTCCGCAAAAACCGTTGAATGAGCAAGATCGAAGCGAGGAAGACAACCTTCATTTGAAAGATTCAGATTCAATGAGTAGAGCAAATTATCCCGGGAAATTCTGTATTTTCCCGGGGATCTCAATCGTATGTCATGGGTCAACTATTTCACACTCAGTCGAAGGAAGCTAGTTGCATGCCGTTGAGGTGGGAGCAAGCAGCTAATTTATATGTATTATGAGTATATTCTACTGAGGGAACTCACTTCCAACTGTCGACGAACCGAGCCTGTAGCTTCAACAAAGGTTCGAGTTCCTTGAGGTCGTGCGTGCAGTGTGGCGTACAAAGGCCATAGATATCATCGCAAACTTTGTCTCTGAGATAAGTATCAGCGGTGTGAGCCTACTCTGCGTGTGTTTGAACTAATATCATTGCTTGCTACTCTCCAAGAATTCGGGTTATACCACCTAACGAACGGAAAACAGGGAAACGAGGACTGAGGCCCAGAAAGTTGAAGCGAGTAAGAGAAGTCAGCTCAAAATCGAGCAAAACAGGCCGAAGCAATGTACCATTTGAACTTCAATCGACAATGCCATGACAGAGTTGGACAATAGAGAAAAGCCGTACTATAGGTACTGCCTCGGTCAATGCAAAGCCTAGCAGAATGAACTGAGCTGAACATCGAGAAAGGAAGATGCAGGTGAGTCAAGTTGCTTTGACAATGCGAACGAACAAAGGATGGACAGAAGGGGAGACTCCGATGGCGAGAAGCGCAACGAAACTCATTGATTTGAGGTTGAAGGGCAATTGCCGCAAGTCAATGCACTTGGACAAACGAATACAGACGATGGAATGCCGCGACGCTTCGACAGTGAACGTACGTGATTGGAGCACACGATGAAAATGAAATTCGTGGCTGGGTTAGAAGAGGGAGGAGACGAGATGGACGACCTAAAGAAATTGAATCGGCAAGGGTATATGCGTAGACAGCGGGAGACGCACGTTGTCGCTGCGGACGTCGCCGAGACATGGCGGAACGGGTGTGCGCGGACAGCGATGTTAGAGCTGTGAAAACGAAACAAGGGGTCGGCCCGTTGGCCGCATCTGCAGGCATGCCTTTACGTGCTGCATGTAAACGAGGCAGGTATGTCTTGAGGTGAGGAAGGAGTTAGCGCTACAAGAGGGACGGGGTGTGCGGTGTGCTTGGGAGAGAAGAGGGTTGGAATGAACCTGTGCATCGTATATTAGCGGAGAGTTGGATAGTGGAAAAGAATGTACAAGTAGAAAGGAAACAGGAACGAGTCGGATTCACAGGACGGGACCAAGGGAGAGACTGGGAAGAGAAAAGAAAGAATAAGCACGCGCACCGTTGAGTATCTATTCCAATTTCCTACACAGACACCCTGTCGTTGACGCCGGCGAACGGTGATTTGAGGGCACTGGGTGGCTGAGACGGTGTGTCTGAAGGGGAGCGGCTGCGGGAAATGGACGCGGGGGGCAAGACTGGATTCTAGGAAGATAAGAGAAGGGCAACGATTAGTCTTGGCCATTGGGAAGGGGAAGGATCGGACTAACCAGACGAAACAAATGGTTGCAGGCAGGAAGCAGTAGTGGAGGGATGCGAGGAGGAGCAGAGAGTGAGTGAGGTCTGAGTTTGGCGGTGTTTACGGACGCGGGATGATTCGCTGGAAGGAATCGCGTCGATGGCGACGACGGGAGACAACGGAAATTACTTACGTACCATGCTCCAGAGGAGGGTACGTAAAGGTCACTGAAGCGCCGAGTGGCTGCGCAAGCGTTAAATAATTCAAGTTGACAGAAAGAGAGAGCCTGGCGTACCGTGTCAGTGTTGCCATCCGTCCAATCTTTTCGTTTTGCTCAAGTTGCAGAGCTGTGGAATGTGTAGTGACAAGGTGCAATCAGTGCACTGTTCTTACTCAACGTAGAGAGCAAACTGAATCAGATGCAAGAATTATGCAGTGGACGAGGCGCGGTAGATGTGAAAGGGAGAATAAAAATGCTAAAGAATTGTACTTACGCTTGGTCAGTCGCTAAGGGGTGTATGTGTTGTTGGGGACGATATAGCCCTTGAGCGGAGAGTCTTTCGGCATTAGGCGCTGCGAGGACGTTGTGTAAATAATGCATGGCCAAGGAGCTAAAACTAGCTACTTACCCGACGACGAGTGCTGCGAGGTGAATAGCGTCATCAACGCTAAGGTAAGGGTCGGTTGGTCTCCGATTACCTGCTGCAATATAAGTTGTTGGTAATTAGATCCTCGAGACGTTGGGCGCACAATTACCTTGATTATCGCTGTAAATAGAAGCAACCTGGCCAAACAGGGTGTGCGGAGGGAGAAATCAACCGAGTTTTGGAGGAGAAACGTACCTCGTTTCAAACAGGGCTTAAAACATACGCACGCTTGGTAGATGAACTTACGCGTTCTACGATTCGAATGACTCCAGTTATGGGACGTGCAGAGGGAAGGACAGCGACGTACCGTGTACATAAGCTGAGCTGATGGATGCTGATAGTTTGGTGGATGCATGCACGACTGCGGGTATTGAATTAGCAAATTGAAGGAGGATTCGATTCGGAAAGAAAGCTCACCGCCCCTTGAAGGGCTATACCGATAACACTGACAATTCGAGCTTGAGAGCGTGAAAGTGTTCGCTTTTATCAATCGCCGACACGACGTACTTTTGGGCCTAGAATTCTTCTTTGAAACGGCGTCGGGATTCTGTGGCGCGGCGAAGCGTGCAAGGGATTCGCAGTGAGGACGTTGTGAATAGATAAATGGGAGTTACGTATTTAACGGGTGGAACCATCGATCGAGTCGGTTCGAAGATTGAAGTACTTCGTTTCAAATACGACTAATTTGAAGATAGCGACGCTACTGGAATTTGATTTGGACGACGGTTCCATTAAGTCTTGACTTCAAAGCTCACCGAACTTCGTTGAGTTGAAAAACAGGAAATTGATCCAGGAAGGCTCACTGAAATCGTTAGAGGATCGATGTATAAGGAGATGGACTCTTATAATACAACTCTTACATTCCGTTGTCCATGAGCATCGGAGCAAAGGGGCGTAAATCAAGCCTAGTATTGATTTCAGAATCAATGAAGCAAGAATATAACATACGTTGCGAGAGAGGGGGGAGATGGGTTCGGTCAAATCATCCCGGGATTCGGGTGCAACCCCCAGGAAAATTTGAGGTATGAGATTGTGCGAGTGGGGGATCAGTGACCACGAAGACCTGGAACGTTCAATGGAAGGCGGAGGTTGCAATCCCCACCCACTCACCGCGTCGCACAGGAGGAAAGGAATTCAATTTGATTCAAAGAACCATTCTATATCAAGTCAATGCAATTGGGATACAGGAGAAATCCACCCTGATAATGTAGCTGAACTTCGATGGATTTGCTGGCAAAATTAGTCGAGGATCGCGAAGCGCGTAAAAAAAGAAGACACTTGCGAAGTAAATTCGATGAAATCGAGACATAACAACGGTGCTAACACAAATATCGGCGTAGAAGGGAGACGTAACATCACTGTATAATGAAACCGCCAGTGGGTTTGACGTCGCGATTCAAACCTTAATCACTTTGAGGAAACGGAATGTGCCGGCCATGAATTGGGAGACGACGTTGAATTGCTGATCTGTAAAGATGTAGCATCAGAATAATCAATAGAACAAAGGAATTGATGGGGAAGGAGACGATTAAAGTGAATAGAAAGGCAACGTACGTTGCGTCGAAGGGCATTCAGGGGGCACGGGAGGATTGGTGGAGTAGGGTAGGCGAGGGGAGCATGGGGAGAGCGCGGGAGAAACGGTAGGAGGCGAGCGGTGACGGCGGAAGGTGAACGGGATATTGTCGAACTTCAGAGACGCGACGTCTCATCTTACGGAGTGGTTTGATGACATGGGCGACGTTCGGGATTCGAAGAAAAAAAAAAGCCGACGAGAGGGCAGGGGTCGTGGGGAGAGCCGCCGAGGGCGCACATCGATGCAGGACGCAAGGATTGACTGGCGGGAGTCGGAACGAGCGGCGGTAGGGTGTTAGAGTGACGGAGAGATTGGGTTGAGGCTGGCCGAAGTGGGCGCAGCATGCAGTGTGTCGCGAGGCGATGTGGTCGAAGTGGAAAGTCGTAGGGGGACGGGATGAACTAAGTCGTGCTGTAAATCGCGTTAGCGCAGAATCAACGAGTATTAAAAACAATGAAAGGGTGAATATATAAGGTGAATGGAAGAGGGGGAGAGGGAGGAATATTCCTCCCTGTATTTGGGAGGAGGAAGGAAAGGGATATGGAAACACACCAAGAAAATTCTATTGCTACATTGCAACCCAGGCATCGGTGAGTGCGGCAGAAAAGAAGTCGAGTCGACGTGGATGCACAAACACGAGATGTGTGCCGAGGCGGAGCAAGCGAGTTGCGGGAACAATTAAGAAGTCTGCGAAAATGACTAGCTATAATTGTGATGAGAATATGACTGACGTTAGTGAGGAATAGTCACAATCAGAATAAGGCGGGAGGGTCGATAGGAAAGGATGAGGGACTTTAAGTTGATTTTGAGTTGATTGGCGGTGTTGGAGACAACGGGCGGGGTCGTGGTCGAAACGAGTCGGTGGCGGCGGGGGATTGGGGGATTGAAGAGTGGCGAAGGACGATGGCGCGCAGCAGGAGGGAGTGTCGTTCGGGGTGGTGGTGGAACAAAGTCGTCGACGGTGGTGGTGGTGGAAGACAAGAGGCTTGATGACGGCAGTGATTGATCGTCGGGAGATCAACATCTGTTTGTCGGGAAACGCCGTGAATGGAGGAAAGTCGAAGGTGGGCATGGCGGGACGAGGGAAGTGTAGTGCGAAGGCGACGAGAGGTCCTAGCTAGTGTCTATGATGCTTCAAGTGGGAGATGGGAGTGGTGTGCGATTTGTGTGTAGATTGATTTGCTTGTCGGCGAATTCGGCGATCGCCGAATATGGCCGACGAGGAAATGCAAGAGAGAGTGTGTTGGAATCTGAATGGGGTGGACGAGACGAGCTTGGGGAAGCAGATGGTGTTCAACACAGTGAACATGAAATAATTTAATCTATTGACTATATACTTACACAGAGGTAACAGACGGCAGCGAAAGAATGACAAGATACCAAATGTATTGGTTCGCTGCCCTTTGACCGAACATACGTTTCCCTCGTTGTTTCCCTGTGCTGAGAGAGGCGAACCTGAACGTCAAATTATGCGCACAATTCGGAGGGAGAATACAAGAAGAACAACGCACTAGAGACTAGGTACTTCTCGAGCTGACGTAGCCGCCAGGGGAAGTCGTTATCGGGGTGGAAAACACGATGACGGGTGGTGAAGTAGCGGCGTCGACGGAGAAAAAATGAATCACACACCTTTGGAACCCTTGCCTCCTACATCCGAAGCATGTTCCCTTACTTTCTGTTCGTTCTTAGTGAGAAAGCAGAATGTAGCACGACCTGGACTTTCTTGCCGCGCTGCCCTGGAGATGATACCACATTAAAACGATTAAAAAGATGTGCAAGATGAATTTTGAAGTACTCACGATGTACAGTCGACGTTAGAATTCTTCCTCGTAGATCGTTCAAGTCAGAGGCGAGGAAGGAGGAAAAATATGTGAGTCTTACGCTGCGAGAGAGCGGAGCCCGACTCTTCGAATTTCTCCCGGGATTTTTGGGCAACTCCCGGAAGAACCAGAGGCACAAAATCGTGTCAGCGAGGGATCAAAGACATCGAAAACTTACCGACATTCGATTGAAGGCGGAAGAACACTTAACCTTCGCCCCACGACCCCATAGAGATCAGGAAAACAATCCGATTCGGTTCAAAGAATGATTCTATTCAAATTAAATACGACTGAGACACAATATGAATTTACCTTGCTAATGTGCCTCGGGGAAAGATGAAGTCTGTATGCTACTTGTGAGTGGAATTTTGTTCTGTTGGCTAAGTAAGTCGGGCGCAGGAAAGGGGGAAAAAGAAGAATGCGTGTGAAATAAAACCGAGACATACCGCCGTTCTAAGACGAACGTACGGTGTAGCGGACCCGAGGTAGATTGCATGAGGTTAGTTAACACTGTGAGAGGGCAAGGAATCAAGAGATTGTAATAGAACGAGGAAGGCGGACGTACCGTGGCCATTACAATGAATTATTTCGCGTGCCGAGTCAACATTGACTCGCGTGGGCGTAGGCGGTGAGTGGGGACGACGTTGAATTGAACATTCTATAAAGACTCTAATCAGTACGATGAATGAAAGAGGGAAACTGAACGGAAGCGGCACGAGCGACGCACTGAAATACCAACGTTCGTTGCGTCGGAGTGGATTCCAGAAGCGTCGAAGAAGGAGTGGAGGCGGGGAGCAAGGGAAGAGCGCGGGAGCTGGGAGGCGAGCGGTGACGGCGGTTGGCGTACTGAAGGCATTCTGGGCGTCGTCGTCGTCTTCGAGCTTCACAGACGCCACAACTCGTCTTCAGGTGGTCGGGTATCACGAGTGCAGTCCGGAATGCGAACCGAACGCGATCAGAGCGCAGAGAGGAGTGAGGGAGGGCGTAGGCATGGCGCACCGATGTAGAGGGCAATGGGTGGGCGCGTCGGAAGTCGAGAGCGAAGCGTGCGCATGCCGGAGAGGTGTGAATAGGGGTGGGCGAGGTCTATATAACGCGCGGGTTGCTGAAGTCGGCGCGGGGGAAGTGGGATGCCGTAGTCGGGCGGAATGAACGCAGTCGTGCTGTTAATTGCGTTAGCGCAGGATTGAGTAGTGTAGACGAACTGTAAGTGGTAAGGGAGGGGTAGAGAATGAAATGGAGAACTTGAGGTGGGCGGGAATGAGGAGGGGAGGGCAGAAGTGTATCCGGGACAAGCAAGAATATGAAAACGCACCTTTGATATTCTATTCCTCCGTGACAACCCAGAGCCAAGGGAGTGGAGCAGAAGAGACTTCGAGTCGACGTGAATGCTCAAACAGGAGTTTGAGGGAGGGGACGCACGATATGCGCCGACACGGAGGGAGGGGAGGGCGAGCGAGTCGGAGGTGTGCGCGGGAACCATAACAAGTCTAAGAGAATGCTTAGTTTTAGCGGTGGTGTGGATAGGGGAAGGACGGCTATGACTGACCTGAATTAAGGAATAGTCATAATGGGAAGAAGGACGGGAGGGCGGGGAGGGAGGGCGAAGGAATACATGAGAGATTTTTAGTTGTTTGGTGGTGTTGGTGACAGCGGAGGAATCGACGCCGGAACGAGTCGGTGGCGGCGGGAGAGAGGTGGACGGTTGACGGCAAAAGGGGGTGGCGGAAGGGAGCCGCGTTGTTAGTCGTTGTGGGACGGAGTCGACGGTGGTGGTGGAAGAGAAGAGAGTTGATGACGGCAGTGATTGACACCGTCGGCGATCGTCGGGTCGTCGGGAAACGCCGAAAGTGGACCGAGGGCGAAGGGAAGTGGGGGCGGGAAGGGGAGAGAGTGGTGGGAAAGTGGCGGGAGTGGCCGGCGAGTGGCCATAGTGGCGGGGGCGAGGGGCGAGGGCACTTTTTGTCAACGTTGATTTGTTTGTCGGCGATTCGCGCGATCGCCGAGTATATCCGACAAAGAGAGCGGGAGTGGCAGAAAATGGGGCGGGAGTGGCCGAGTGGCGGGCAAGAACCGTGGGAAGTGGCAGCCACTTCGGAGAAACACGGCGCGCGAGTGTCAGGAGTGGGCGGAGTGGGCGGTGTGGTTTGCGGGTTTTGTTGGGTGAGTGGCGGGAATTGCCGAAACAGACCCTGGGAGAGTGGCGGGAGTGGGCGGGAAGTGGGCGGAGTGGCAGGAAAAGTGGCCGCAGTGGTGGGAAGTGGCGGGAGTTCCCGAGAAACGGGTCGGCGGAACGGGGACACTCGAAAGCGACCGTGGGAAACGGTTTTCTTGCTTGAAATTCTGTCTCTGATAGATTTTTTTCGGGTCTCTTTTGAGTTCACCTGTAAAAGAGATTCATTCTAATAATTCAAAGGGGTGTCTAAAATACAAGTTGTATATGTTCAGAAAGCTACGATCAAGGGCTTTCTGATGATATCAAAATCTTGTCCAAATTCGGTCATGGAACTTGAAATACTGAAACTACGGTCAAACTTTTTGAACTTTCACCCTCCCAAGATGGATGTAGGTATATAATGGGTAGGAGGTGACCGACTGACTTCAAATTTTGGGAGGTAGTAGGTTTGATATGTGTGTTCAAGAAAATGAAGTTAGATCAGAGGAAACGGATCATTGAATGGTTCGTTTGAGCATTTTTTTCTGGAACGGATTGAAGTGGATCTCGGTTGAATGAAGCAAAAACAGGGTCAGTGGCAGGTCTTGTTCCATAATAGGCAATCGCTCAAATAGGAAAGTGGTGCTTTAGGAATCAGGGGCACGATTAGATCTTTTCCTGGGAAAAAGAACGAAGTTTTTTGAAGTAATGGTTCCCCGAGACACTAATATTTACAAGCCCTCTGACGGATTGGGGCCGCAGACAATAGGTGCTCTGGGAAGAGTGGACCTGCCTGCCGACAAGGTGCTCGACAGTCTAACTTCCAAGGAGATCATCGAGCAAATAAAGCGTGCGGTCGTTGGACCGCACACGTGGCACGGTCAAGCTTTGCCACTGATCGACGTGGAGCTCTCTCTTGATCTCAACTTCTTACCACTCGTTTGTGGTCTTGCCCCGGGGGGCAGATACATCTTTGCAATGGACACGCAGCAGATTCAACTGTTCACAATAGATTCCACCCAGCCATTGTGGTCCTGGAAAGTGATGGAACAAGGTCCGGAGGGTTTTCCGTCCCTAGTCCAGCTACAAGGGCTTGCCACCGGCCCTATCATGTCAATTGTGGCAATGGATCTGTAAATATCCATCTGACAAGGCTGTCAAGTGTTGACAAGTTTTCAGAAATGGCGGAACTCACATTCTTGCACTTAAATTGGACTGGGAGTCTGGACTCTCCTCTCGGATACTACATCTCTATACTGGTGTGACAGTCGTTTGTGCCCTGAGTGTATGGGACAATATTCTTGTTTTTGAGATTTCCGCTGGGCTTCTGCTCTTGAATTGGGTAAGAATGGAGTATGTCCTTTGGAAAGAGCCCACCCATGCCGAGGTAAGAATCCCTCCTCTCTTATTCACAATCAATCCTGATGGTTGGCATTTTGGAGGGCTCATATGCGTTTTCCTCTGGATACTTGTTTCACCTCACTCCCTTGGGAGTTTGCGTGTGTCCCATCTCCTCGTTTGATGGCCTGTGGCGCTCTTTGGTTGATTTTCAGCCCGATGATATCCCAAGTACTCCATGTGTCCTAAATGCCCCTACCGCCGTGAGGATGGTGCTCCCGCAATACAATGGACCTGGATGGAAGCTATTGATAGCGCAGGGACATCCCCTTCACCTCGACGAATACGTGATCGTGCTTGGCCGACTCCGAGGAAACACAAAGGCTGTCCACAGATATCGACTGAAACTCTCACCCATTCCATTAGTTTCCCTCCAATCTACTCTGGAGTACCCTTTGCAATCCGTCATCTCCGACACCGGCTATGGATTGATGGTCACGGAGACCGATATCGTCGCTTTTCACCCGTCCCGCTCAAAAAGAAATATGTTCGGTTTGAAGAAGCAGATTCAGACAAAGCTTTTACCTCGGCCCCCGCAATTAGCAACACTTGGATTCTATTCTGGCGCAGTGACAACGTGCGCTCAGAGCATGAATGGATCAAAACTTGGAATCCACAAATATATGTGAGCTACGGTGCAGAATGTCCGTTGGCCAAACTTCACGTGCTTTGATAGATAGAACTTGAAGCCTACTGAGAGCTAAGGCTAAGAAGGTACGACTGGACTTATTGTAGTCCAGCTGTAGTCAGTGCGCCCCCGTTCTTACTTAAGTACAGCGGGTACACAGCTTGTTGACTGATTCCCTTTTCATGAAATTCCGAAATTCCATGTAATTCAATGTGGCTGAAGAGTTTTGTCAGAGTCCCCAATATATTAAACGATTCTGCGTCCGAACCCTTTGTCGATTGATATCTGATGTCCAACATTCGGAAAAACTCGTAAGGGATTTAACAGTTTAACAGTGTGATATTCGTCTACGTAGACAAGCTACTTAGGTACGTGTACCTCGACGAACCCAAAGAGAAATAAAATGCCTCATCACAGATATACAGAACCACGTGACCCAATGACATAATCATCCATCGAAAAAATCCATCGCTGTCGACGGCGGGCTACAGTGAGGTAGGGGGGGCTCCAAGGAAGCATGAAGCCGAGTCGAAGGGAAGGAATAGTCTCCATAGATGCTATGAGACGCGCTGAACGTGCGACACAGGTTGGATGTGCGCTCGACATCGTGGATGACGGACGCAGGGAAGTCGGCAGGGAGGAGAATACGGGTGTGGAGGAGTGAAATGGATTGGCAGAGCGCTGTAAGGTGTTTTTGGGCGTGCTCGAGTTGTCTCAGGAGCTTGTAGTGCCTCGTCGCTGTTTTCCTGCCAAGGCGGTAACGGGCGAATGCAGCGCGCGATGTGAGCGAGGCCTGCTTCGAGCGAATGGCTAGGAACTTGGCGGTGCGCGGGTTCCAGCGTGGGCCAGGGAAGTGGGGAGTGTCAGCTCGTGGTTGTCTGAGACGAAACGGGGGCCACGGTCGGCGGGGGTTTTCTCGGGCGGGGCGCGTATTTGGGGTTGGGGGCATTAGGGAGTTTGTGCGAGCGACCTAGGTCGCTTTTCAACCGCTCAGATCTCCGCAACAACAGATACCAGGTATGAGCTCCAAGCGACCTAAGAGAGTATCGCCCTGGGGCATTCCTAGGTCGCTGTGTCCTCACACCTGAGGCTGCTCGTTGTGGAGATCTGAGCGGTCCCAAAGCGACCCGGGTCGCTTTGCACAAACCCGCTATTGTGCTGGGCCGAAACCTCGTCCAGGGTAATGGACGGTCCTGGGCTTATGACCTATCGGCCGCAATCGAGAGTCTGGAGCCAACGAATGCCACAGGCTCTCAACTCAATCTGAGCAGCCTAGGGGACCTTTTCAAAAATCTTGGAATTCAGGGCAGTCCTCACGCCGATTCCAACGACGAGGAAACTGCAAGAACACATTTCATGATGGCGGTCGACTTACCTCCCCGTATGTCAACCATCCCTTCTTGACTTTCATTGCAGCTGATCGAACCTAGATTCTGAGCCCGGAGCCTTTTTGTTGGCTAGAGCCGGCCTCTATGTGCGGGAAATCAACTGTTGGATCATTCACCTGGTCTTTGATGGAACCGACATTCATACTGGATTTGAGACGTCAACTCTCCTCACGCGTGAAGAGCTCAAGCACTGGGTTGAGACGGAGCTTGAGGCCGCATGGCAGCATTCAAAAATCAGTCGAATCGGTCTTGTCTCGTACTCCATGCGGTCTGCTCACAACCGCGACACGTATATGTCCATGACTCCGTCCGTACGTTTCGGTAACTGCGGGCCTGAACTTCCTCCAAAGCAGAGGTTCCGGGACTATGCTACTCACGGGCAGGAAATTCTCGGTGGTCAAGAGGCGTGGGCCAATCGTATGGGGCGGGAGCTCGTTGCGCAGCTCTGGAACGGGCTGCAGCAGTGCAACCTGGATCTCGGTGTCGATGTTGACACGCTTTTGCAGTCAATATCCTTCAAAAGCCCTGAGGGCAACTCTGTTCAGCTCCAACCCCTTCCCCTACATCCCCTACGGGACCATGAAAAAGTCTCTCAAATGCGCTCTCAGTTTGAATATCTTCGCCAGCGCTGCGCTAGCATGCGCATCTACATTGAGAAAGGCCAGTTTCTAGATTTCCGCCAACGCCTCCGCCAGGCAGATTACAATCCAAAGGACGACCCCACCGCTCTCTGTGTTCGTTGGGAGGCACGCAGCATCATGCGTGCACAGTCCGTCACCGATTCTGAACGGCATCCGGTGGTGACTACTGTGAATGGTAGCGTCCTCCAAATTTGCGAAGCCATTCGCATCTCCTGTCATGTAAGTTTCATCTGATTTAACGCGAGGGATTCCCCTCATCTCTACTCTAGATGTGCTATAAAGTACAAACGCAGAATGTGGCCCGAACACCGTTAGCGGTGATTATGCCAATGAAATAGAAGACACGTTTGTGCTGTGTTCTTCTGTGTGCATTCGTGAGTGCAACTTCAATTGAGCGATATTATGGATGTTACCAGGAGCGACGTCGGAGTTGTCGTCTACAGTTATGACCTCCACAACGACTTCCTCATCGGCATTTGTCATCTGGGCTCCGGGAGGAGGAGCTGGCTGGTCTGGGAGTACAGGTGCGACAGAAGTGCTGACGGGCAGCAGAGACAACAGCCCACGAATGAGTTCAGCCGCGGGATCCTGGCTGTCAATCTGAGCAATGTAAGCCTCGCGGGAGTCAAGAAGAACAGGGGCGCTTGACGGAGCAACTGTAATTGTGTGAGTGCCTTTCCAACGCACAGACGTTGGTCTATCTCACTTTGGTTTGGGCCGTCAGGCGCAGCTTCGAACTCTCCTCCTAGGTCGGGGATGCCTTTGACGTTTTTGAGGAGCGAGTCGAGGGGACGATAAGAAGAAAAGAAGTTACCTTCGATGCTTGGATTTGCAACGACCTCGAGAGGCGGAATGGCATCAGAGAGATCTTCATCAGCACGACGGGGGCGTCGAGTAGGACGAAGGCTACGCCGAATCTCGTGAGAGGGAGTAGGTTTCTTCTTTCTACGGGGTGCCATGATGGGGGGAGGCAAGAGACGACTGACTGCGTTGCCATCTTATATAGTCTACGAATTTCAAAATCATGCCGTGTCTTGCCGCAGCTCACTCTGTTGCGCATTATCGTGTCACAAAAGTCGGAAGAAGCAAGACCAAGTACGATTGGGAACATTTTACTCAAATTCTGTTGTACGTAGAATCTGCTCTATATAGCTGTGCGTGTACCCAGTTATCAAATTCAGAAGCAGCTTCCCCCTGCGGACACTTGATAAGAAGATCGAGAAATTTAGCATTGATGCGGACTCGACACCGCCGGTACAAGTGTGGAAGTGCAAAGGCTCTGGGTTCTCAGCAGCCTGTGGAGAGATCAACACTAGTTCCGCATAAATATAAGAGGCTTACGGAGTTTGTGGACAGCATTGACGAAATGGAGAACTAACAGAACGTAAGCCATGTGGAGAACTATGAAGATAAATCAATACACACCCGGATGGACCAGTTGTCGTTCACTGGGAGGGAAGAAGACTCCAGCGCAGCAACAAGAAGAAGCTGAAGACGGAAGAACGGTGCGGTGTGTGCTATCGAATTCTCTTCCTGAGTGGAAACGAGGCCTTGATCGTGAAAATAAGGCGGATGTCCGACACCGGTGAGATAATGCTTGAAACGAAGCTCGAACAACTGGCGCATCTGCTCCACCTGAGGCGGCGGAGCCGGCGGAGCGCACTGGAAGCGAAGATTGGAAAGGACATCATCAGCACTCTGAATCTGCCGGCAGTACATGCTCGCAATAAGGCAGGCAGTTTTCAAAGGGGGAGAGTCGTCAAAATACTGAGCAAAGCAATCAATTAGCAAGACGAGAGTAAGGTACTACATCAGTGTTTTGGCAATTTGATTGCCGTGTTGTCAGGCGTTGCGACAACACGACAACGGCCACAACACCCCGCCAAATCGCACAACACCGCTCGACAACACCACAACACCACTTCATCGACAACGCCGACCTCAAAATCCACAACACCCAAAATGACCCACCCCCTGCTCGACATCACGGAGGGGCGGGAGTCTTTGTTTTGTGCACAACAACAAACACTTATACCCCCCGACCTCCATCCACACCAAACTAGCCATGGTCAATGTCATTGTCGAGCTCGTCGTCGTCGGCAATATTCGCGACGCAACACGAAAACGGCAAAAAACACCTGAGAACACCGCAATCCGGCAATCAAAATGTCAAATTGCTGATGTAAAGAAACACATACATCACAGAAGTTGCGCCCCGCAGTGATCTGTAGCGGCATGCGCATACCAGACTGGAATTCACGGACGTCGTCAGAGCTCCAAGGTGTCGGATCACCAAAGATACGAGCTGTGAGAAGCCTGACTGTGAAGTCCTCGTACTGTGATTCGGTGAACGTAGATGGTAGAGTTGATAGCTGATTTTGCTGCCTGTTAGCGTTCTTTGCAACGATACGGCGGACAAAAATGGCGTACCTGGACATTGAGAAGAGCGATGAGACAGGATGCGAAAGGGAAGAGGGGAGAGGGTCGCCAGGATGCAACGCAAACCAAGGACCGAACTCTGCAGCCACGTCAGGGCTCACAAGGCGAAGAAACTGTTCTCCAAGAAGCATGCTCTTGCGGCCGAGAACGGCAGCCAAAACTGGCCAAAGCCCGATCTGGTAGCCATGGCCATAGTAATACAAGTGGAGGGCAGTGACGCGACCGTAAGCATAAAGCTTGGTTCTGCGGTCGCTGTCAGCCAGAGGGGAGATCTGAAAGGTGACGTAGCCGGGCTCTATGGAGGAAGGCACCCAGCAATGACCATGGGCAGCGACATTCTCCAGGATAGTGCGGAAGACGGAGCGCTCAACACCCCTGCCAATTGATGAACCTGTAATAGCTGCACCGCGAGGAGGGCCACTGGTAAAGAATGTTGAGCGGGAATTCGTTGCGCGGAATAGCACAATTAGATTGCTCACACTCGGTAGGATCTCTGCGCCTGATGCTGAAGAAACGACAAGAAGTTCATTCTCTGAGGGTTGCGAATGTCGGGGTGCGATGGGAATGGGGATCTCAAGGCGTCCGTGGTGAATTATACGGCCTTCTCGGAGCGAAGCGCGAGCATATGCTCATTGCTCCCATCATGAGGCGTTTAAAGGCATCGCCTGGCCTACATTTCAATCGCGATCTTCAGCCTTCCATTGCACATCTCCAGTCTTATCACCATCAACTCGAAACAACAACCATTCAGTGTCTCTTCACCTACGTATCCGAATTCGACGCTATTGCATCAGTAAAACTACACATCCGTCTTTGGCATCTTTCACGTCTTTGACAAGACGTCAAAGACGCCAAAGACGGAATTTTGCTCAAGATCTACGTCTTTCGCTAAGTAGATCCATTTGTCTTAGATAGGACAAACCTCTTGTGAAAGAACCCTAAGATGCCGCCGTCTTGGACAAAGACCTGGATGATCTTGAGAAAGATCATGCTCAAGACGTCTATGAAAGACATTTTCGAGACCAAAGCACTCTCAATCGGGCAAAAGAATAGCCAAAAAAGGTAATTTATTATCAGCTACGGGGTACGGAATTATCGACAATTAATCTGAAAGCACCACGATCTCCTCGTCGTCGGATATAATCTCCATGGCATCGCCGGCCTCCGAGCTGGTACAGCTGGCTGTCCGGGCTCGCTTGGGCTGCTCGACATACGGCTGCGCTGCCGCAATCAATGCATCCCATTTATCCGTATCCCACTGCGAGACGGCCGAAAGAAATTTCGTGGCGCGACGTATGCGCTTCTTCCTGCCGCCCCCGAGCTGCTCGATAGTAACGCCATAGTTATCCTCGGAAAAATAATTCGGGCGCTTGCCGGGGTTGACGTATTCTCCCGTCTTCCAGAATCCCAGCTCGTGCTGCACCTATGATAAGCTGACATCAGATACATATTACCAAAAAAGAGACCAGTAGACGCACCGCTTGAGCCGACATAAGAAGTGCACCTATAGGGCGGGCCTCGAGCCGCTCGTATGCTCTAGAAATTGTCTCGAGCCGTGAGAGGTGGTATGCGAAGGTGCATAGAATCATATGTGACTCCATGAAACCCTGTAGCAATATATAAATGAGGCGAGACTTCATCCGAAGCGCAAGTGGACCATACCTTTTTATCAACCCCATTCCCCCATTGATGCCAATGGATGGGCATGGTTCCGGATGTGTGCGACTGAAGGGCGAACTCGACGAACGCAGCGACTCCGGCAGGTGTATCGACCTTGAATTTCTGGGCTTTTTGATTGTCGGTGGCTTTGGAGGCGACATCGCCGCCGTTGACTGTTAGGCGTCAGCTGGTGTTCAATGACTACGGGGGGGCAGGGGGTGCATTCTCACCGTCAGGTTCACCTCCAGCATCATCTCCTCCTGTAGTATCAACATCTATAAATGACGGTTATTAGTTTGAGAACAGAAGATATGATGTTCACGCCGCACCCATAGATTCCTCGTCCTCAGAATCGTCGTCAGCCTCGTAGCCGTTGATGTAGCCGAGCATGACTTTGTGGGGCTGCGCTGCGAGGCCATTTGACCAGTCGCTGAGACGGCATCCGAGCTGCGGAACAAAAGTTGTTATTCTGTGTTCCGCTGGAGACCACGACACTTACCGAACCGACCCATGGACCGCCGAGACCAGGGCTCCAAAGTGCCGATGAGCTCGACAGCCAAGGGGATGACTTGGTCGGTGAATTGCGAAGCAGTAGCCGGGGGAAGATGGTTGAGGTTCCATTTTGCAGCCCCACCGCGCAGCTCCTTGCGAGTGGGAGGCTTGGGGACAACGGGCTGGACGATGATGAGAGACTTGAAGCTCGACACGTCAGCAGATCCGATAAGTCCGAAAGCTGTGCACTCACAGCTTTCGGACTTGCCTTTCTTCTTCTTGCCGCTCCCAGTCGCAGGTCGCTCGATGTGCTCCTTGGTATCGTCGTCCACCGCAGGTCCGCCCATCACCACCATCGATTCGTCGTCTTCAGCTACCACCGTCGCTTGGACCCAGTCTTTGGCTTGCTGGTTTCAAGACCGCTCTTCTTGGCGACGACTTTGGGTTTCTTCGCTGCCTTTGCGGATTTTCTTTGCGAAATGCCTCAGTAAATGAATAGAAACAAATAAAATCGCACTTTTCTTTGACTGCCTTTCGCTTCCTGCTCTCGTTCTCGGGCAATACCGGCGTCCCCGAAGCATCGCGAGTCTTGCGAGCAGCAGCAATATCGTCGCGAGTAAGAGGCTTGATTTTTTTCTCCTTCGACTCGTCGTCGTCGCTGCTGCTATCACTGTCGCCGTCGACCTCTCCCTCGCCGTCGTCAGAGTCTGAATCGGAGCTGTCGCTATCCCCTCCAGGAGGTGGTTCATCCAGCTCAGCATCCTCTCCCGACTCCGAGTCATCCTCGCTGGGATCTACAACGTTGAGTCAGAAGTATGGTGGGGGACGTGACTTCATGTCACGCCGCAATTTTTGGAATTTTGACTCAGACCTGAAACTCGGCCCAATCGACTTGAAATACCCAGAAAAACAACATTTTAAGGCGGTGAAAATACCATTGAGGCGGGACTCGAGAAGATTTTCAACATTCCAATTCGCATAACTCTCTTCTGACCGAATTCATGAGTTACCTATATCTAGAGGCAGATTGACCATTGATGGGGCATCAAATTCGCCCCGGCAGAGGCGTTTCGGATCAAATTCCGCTTTAGGATGGCCAAATTCGTGGCCAAAATCACGAAAGTCAACGGAGGGTAAAACTGGTCCATCCAATCTGTTCTACTCCTCAAAAGGATGCCATTTCTGCAAGATCAAGACATTTGGGTGACTGTCGCACAAGTTATTAGCCTCACAACATTGTCCATAAAAGTTTGTCACAAAGTCACGTCCCCCACCATATGTGAGCGCGAAGTATTGAGATGGGCACCTGGTGCATCCGCGGGTGGGGGGCGGTCTGGAGGACGGTTCGCGTCTTTGTCGTAAGCAATATCCTCTTCGCGCTGCTTGTCCTCGAGAGCTGCGAGGCGCTTTTTGGCTTTTTCTTGGTTGGTCTTCTCCCGTTTCTTTGCGGCTGCGTTGTCCAGACGAACCTGAGCCATCTGAGCTGGAGTACGGCGTGGCTTCACGTTTGAGTCGTTGGGATCCTTCGCAATCCCTGCCTTGACAGCAGGGCGGATGTTCTTGTTACGGTCTCGAGTCTGCACGCCTGGACGGGGCGTCTCCATGGTGGAGGAAGAGGAAAAAAGACAAAGTCCCCAGAGTAGGCACGTGCCATGAAAAGAGGTTGGTTCGTTGCTGTCCTTGGCTTGGAAACGGCTCACTAATAATAGCTAATAATTCAGCGCGCATCTCTACCTGAAACATCGGAATCTCTTTCGCTGACGCATTTCTCTAGCGTCACTTTCGCCGCACATCCGCAAATTCTCAAGTCCGCTCTCGCTAACAATTTTCTCCTCGACGCTCACTTCATGCATAAGCGTAAATCTTTCAAGCCAGCAAACTTACCCTGCACCCAGCCTGGCTGTCGTCGTTTCTTCGTTAACGCTTCAGGACGGACTCAGCATATCAACAGCGAACATGCACCATTCAATACTCGGTCGCACTCTGACAACAATGATTTCTCTATGGGATCTCCACCGCGACTCGGAAGCAGGGCATCGTCTGTGGCAGGTGGCGGAGATGCTGTCGGAGATGCTACTCCACCGCCTCCACGTCTCGCAACACCCCCACCACGCCACCGGACAAGATACCACCCGCTTTTGAATGGTAAGAAAATCTGCTTCCAATCAACGAGGCATGCCTGATATTTCAATAGGGCGGCCTTGCGATCGCGACGGCAATTTTCTACCTCCCAATGCCCCTCCCCTACCTCGTGATGAACCAGCACCCGACGATTTCAGTCCGTACGCTGGGCAAGCGGATTTCGAGCTGGCAGATCTCCTATATCGACGCATACAAATGTCGGCTGGAGCTATCGACGAGCTCATGCAAAATTGGGCTGCGCAGCCTGACGCTCCCAACCCGCCGTTTGCCGACAGCGAGGACCTCTACAACACTATCGACGCCACTGAGGCCGGCCATGTTCCATGGCAGTCTTTTACTGTGAAATACAATCGACCTCTTGCCCCCGGAGACGACACTCATTGGAAAACACAAGAATATGTCGTCCATTTTCGAGATCCACGACTGGTTCTCCAACAGTAACTCGCAAATCCCGATTTCAAGTCAGAAATGGACTTCGCACCCAAGCAGGTCTTCTTTGACGACAAGCGAGAGTATAAAGACTTCATGTCGGGAAATTGGGCATGGCGCCAGGCAGTACGCAGCTTGTTTTCCACTCAACTAATTGACTAACAGTTTTATACAGGATATCATCGTCCAAGATCCAAAAGCTCACGGCTCCACATTCGTTCCTGTGATTCTCGGGAGCGACAAGACCACCGTCTCCGTCGCTACGGGTCAAAACGAGTATTATCCACTCTACATGTCAAACGGCCTTGTCCACAACGGCGTTCGGCGAGCCCATCGAAACGCGGTAACCCTCATAGGGTTCCTCGCCATCCCGAAAAGTCTGTCATGTATCTTTTCTCAGTTCCCATCTACATTCTGACTTGAATCTTAGCTGATCGCGAGAGCCAAGACAGCACCGAATTTCGTACGTTTCGGCGCAATCTTTTCCATGGCTCTCTGCGGCAGACTCTGCAGTCACTCAAGCCCGGTATGGAGACACCTGAAGTCGCCTTTTTCGGGGATGGACATTATCGCCGCGTCGTCTACGGTCTAGGACCCTATATCGCCGATTACCCGGAACAAGTCCTGCTGGCGTGTGTGGTACAGGGCCGGTGCGCACGGTGAGACTCCCCAACGCTGTTCATAAATCCCGCTGACCTTCAAACTTTGTAGCTGCACGGCGCCGCGTACCGACCTTGACGGTCCTGGCGGCCGTCGATCCCAACTCCACACCGAACACTTGTTTGAAGCGTTAGATCATGGGACCATGTGGGATACATACGGTGTCGTTCCTGACGTGCTGGTATGTTCCCTATTTGTTGGTACTTCCATGAAGCTCACTGTGAGTAGCCGTTCACATGGGACTTTCCGCGGGCAGATATATATGAGCTGCTCTCTCCGGACCTCCTCCATCAAGTCATCAAGGGGACTTTCAAGGACCATCTCATCACCTGGGTGGGAGGGTACCTTGAGGTGGAGCACGGCAAACCGGAGGCTAAAAAGATAATGGCTGACATCGACCGGCGGTGAGTTAATTCAAATTTAGCTATGAATCTATGGCGACTTATCTCATTGTTTCTCTAAGAATTGCGGCCGTACCGCCGTTTCCCGGACTACGTAGGTTTCCCGAAGGTCGAGGCTTCAAGCAATGGACGGGAGATGATTCTAAAGCGCTAATGAAGGTACGCGGATCAACACTTCACATATGTAAACACTCATTATCCTAGGTTTACCTTCCAGCAATTGAAGGGCACGTTCCGCCCCAAATGCTGCGCGCGCTCAGCGCGTTTCTCGACTTCTGCTATCTCGTACGCCGAAACGTCATCAACAAGACGACTCTTCTCGAAATTGACGCTGCTCTCGCTCGATACTATCACGAGCGAGTGATCTTCGTGGAGTCCGGCGTGTGTCCCGACGGATTCTGCCTCCCTCGCCAACACTCGCTCACCCACTACCGCTATCTCATCCAAGAATTTGCCGCTCCTAATGGCCTGTGCTCGTCTATCACTGAATCAAAACACATCAAGGCCGTCAAACAGCCGTGGCGACGCTCGAGCCGATTCCAAGCTCTCGGTCAAATGCTTACCATCAACGACCGACAGGACAAACTTGCCGCCGCTCGTGTCGATTTCACCGAGCGCGGCATGATGACTGGACCATCTGCGCGCCCTATACCCGACCCACCTGCCCCTCCCCCCGGCGACGACGATGACGACGGTGGCCCGAGTGATGACCAGAATATTCTGGGGGAAGTAAAGCTCGCAGTCACTCCTGGTGAATTTTACACAACGGATTCCTCCCGAAATTCCATCTCAAATGCTCCAGTTCGTTGTTATCCTCGCAATCGCGTTGCTCTCTCTCAGTATCTCAATCTACCCCAACTTATCCCTCTCATCCAACGCTTTCTATATGGTCAGGATAATCCTGACCATGATCCCGACATCCCTCTCGCATCAATTTCCCTCGACGACTGCCCCGAGCCTCCAACTAGCATCAAAGTGTTCCCCTCCGCTGTTGCGAAATTCTTTGCACCAAGCGACCAATCTGGCATTGGCGGGATGCTTCGCGAGCGTATTCGCGCTGTACGGTCTTGGCGTGGCGGTCCGCCTCGCTACGACTGCGTTTTCGTTGAGGGCAATGCCGACCTTCCCGGTTTCCGCGGGCTGCTCGCCGCCCGCGTTCTGCTCTTCCTGTCATTCAAATACCGCGGCTGCATCTACCCGTGTGCGCTTGTGACGTGGTTCTCGTCCATCGGTGATAAACCTTGCCCTGATGTTGGCATGTCGACGCCGATGGAGAGCGTATCATGGACATTATTCATGTCGATACCATTCTTCGAGCGGCCCACCTTGTTGGTATTTATGGCGAACACTTCTTACCTCGGCATTTCCCTTTTTCCGAATCACTCGATAGTTTTAAAGCTTTCTATATTAATAAATATGCGGACCATCATGCGCATGAAATAGCTTTTTAGCTCGTAGTCCTAAACTCTTTGTAATTCATATCTCTCACTTCTTGGAATAATATAATTAATGTCTTTCGGATTGTTGCGTCTTTCGCATCTTGGAATGTCCTCAAGATGTGTGAATTCCCAAGATGTAAGCCAAAGACCAAGATGGGCAGGTTAAGACAAAGATCTTCTCAAGATGTATTCTCCAAGACGAAAGACCTCGGCCGCAAGACAAAGAACGGGAAAGATGTTTTCCAAAGACAAAAGATGCGAAAGACATATGTGTAGTTTTACTGATGTGTGAAAGATCCTCTGCTTCAACATACACCAATTCGCCCCATACCGGTTGGTTACAAAACACGCCAATATCCCCTCCGCGCTTCCACGATTGAAGAAGCTACTACTCGTGGCAATATTCTTCTTCACGACGAAATCTACATAAATCAGCTCAAACAGACGCCCGAGCGCCTCAGCAAGTATGCTATCCCGAGTTTTAACGACCAGCTCACCAATGCTCGGATTCGTTCGGCACAACAACTGCGTGTAAAAGACAAAACACCCTGGGAACGCCGCGAGATATTTCAACTCGGGTTTGGGCTATTTCACCTCTGTCTCAACTTGGTCTGGGGTATTCTTCATGTTCATCGCGGCAGCGTCAACGACGTTGGCAGTCTCACGTTCGCTGATGGAGAAGAAGCGGCTAGGAAACAACCAGCCGGACTATCATGCCCTGTTAGCCGCTTTCACACAGGTACTGCACGGTCTTCTTCTCAACGCATGGACAGAGGAATGCGGTTTTGCATCCTTGGAATTATTTGCCGAATCAAACCCTTCCCCGGAAACTCTCCGAAAAATCGCGTCTCACATTCTTGCAAAGTATGCTACTCCGTTGCGTGCGGTCGACACACAGCCTGATGCGAACGACAACTCATCTGATACCTCTGATTCCGAGAGTGACTCAGACGACTCAACGATTACCACTCCCAAAGCTCTTCCGCCGCTTGACCCAAAAGACGACATCGCACACCATAATATTCGACTCTTGACACGAGATCTGCTCATGGTGGAAGTCCTGGTACGTGCAATTTCGGACGGTGATTTTGGTCGAGTTGAAGTTCTTCTTCCGCACCTCGCACTCATGTTCCGTGGCGCGGGCTGCAACAAATATTGCACCGAAATATTGCATTTCTTGCACAATCTCAAGCACGTCTGGCCGCCAGAGTTTGCGTATGATTTATTTGCTCTCCGTTGTTTCTATCTAATCTCATTTCAGGGATATCATGCGGGATAATATGATTGTATGCATCTTGGGCCTGGTCCAGGACATTGTGCGGCTCTAATGGCATGCGGATTGGAGCGGCTATGCTGTCTGGCGGCTCGTTTGGCGGCTGGTAAGACTGGTTCAAATTTGGTTTTGCGAGTGTATTCTTAGTACTTAGTCATCTATATCTTGAGCCATCCATACACACACGAAGAAAATCCGACCCGAAAATCTGACGCCGTCGCACATTTGAGCCGGAGACTTCGGTTGACGCTGGAAATTGCTTCAATTCAAGACAATTATGCACGTTTGGACAATGAACTCTCATTGGCTGAAGGTATTGTCAAGTATGCAAGGTACCCAACCTCAAAATTGTGCTAAGGACCGCGCGCGCCGAGCCGCTGAACGAGCCGCCACATGACGTAGCCGCTCCAATCCGCATGCCGTTGGAGCCACCAGGTGGCTTCTGGCGGCTCACCGCAAACTCTCTAATGTCGAGGAAGCGGAGGGTTGACGGTACGGCCAACATTAAGGCTGATACCGCAGACACCAGACACGTAGCATGGGTCTTTGTGGTATGAGCTGGGACGATATGAGGTGTGTCAACATGGATGCTTACGCGGAGTAGCCATAAGTAAAGTAAGCCTCGGGAGGAGCTCGCTCGAATGTGGGAAAATTGTAGGCCAGGCCACGAAACTATTTCTTGGAAAGCCGATTCACTGAGATAGAATCGGTAAAAAGAATATGGACACACCTGCGGGAATGTTCCGCGTGGCAATACGCGGCAATCCGTTCTCCTCGAGGGTATCTTGATTTTATTGGTTATATCGAGCGGCAACCACGCTTTGGCAGTACTACAGTAGCCCAAGTGATGGTCACAGCTGCGATCACCTCCGTGTCGTGGTCGGCTTTCGTTTCTTCATCGAGATTTTTTGTGTAGCTTTTCGCCAGCTGAAAGACCCTCAGGTCACGAGGTCCAGCATAAGGCTGGACCTCGGTGCCGTCGCTTTTCGGCTTACATGAAATCAAATCAGCGACAATTTATACGATAACGAAGGAAGACTCACGCGGACATCGCGACTTCGTTTACAGCAGTGTCAATGACGTCTTGAAACCACTCGCATATGGCTGTCGACTCAGGCGTACCCTGCTCGCCGAAAACATCCCGCAAAACGATGAGTAGAGCGAAGACGACACCAGCTGAAAATCGGTGAGAAGTCAGTCGCCAAAAAAGAACTTGGAACTCACCTTCATTCGTCTTTATCGAAAAAGATGACGCGACAAGCAGTGTCGGCAAGCACAGTCCGGATAGGCGGGCCGAAAGACAAATCCCGTTTGCGCTCGATGATGCGAGGGTTAAGAAGGGAACCAATCGGAGCAGTGGGATCAACGGGACAGCCGGCAAGAAAGTCGGCAATGGTCTTCGGTTCTTTGTTTTATATACCTGAGTTTCGATGAGGGGTGGAAATGAGATAGACAGAATATCACACACCAAACTTCGCTTATCCTGATGCGAAGCGATTCCCTGCTTGGCCTGAATATTGAGCCGTTGACAGTTCAGGAAGGATAGCCGTTTCTAGCCAGAGTCATAGCAGCACGAAGCTGCCGAATAAGCCCCAGGTGGCCCTAGAAACAAAATGTGGGTGAAGGTAGCCAGAACCAGAGAAGTCTATACATGAGATGCCCTAGGGGTGTCTTGAATCCTATCAAGCTCTTCCAGAAAAAGCCTGACAGAGTCATCGTTGCTAATGTCAAGATTGAGCTGGTCTGGCTGCGAGAGAAAAGCCAAGACTATGCGAGGTAGTATCAAAGGAATTGGGTCCAGTATGGCAACACGGAGTGGACAGCTTGGTTTAGGCGAGACGGCACTGCGGCATCTGTGATTTGCGTGATGGATTGACATTTTGGGGATGCCAGGACCCCGGAGATTGTCGGACACAGTCATCTATAACATGTTGGGTATGTGGACAATGGTCCACATACTGTCCACATACTCGTCATCACCAAAAGTAACCGGAATCAGAAATTGCATGTTTCCTGACACCTAGTTCAGTCACCACGGTGCCAGAGCTGCCCTGTAGGTAGTAGCCAGTTATATGCTACTGCACACAGAGCTGCGTTGACGTGCTGTGATTTTTGGGCATTGATATTTGATCCTCTTTTTATACTTATAACTCATGGTAAGAATGTGGTACGTTGTTTTTCAGGTCTTATTGAAGCACGAAAACTTTCTGTGAAGCCCTGAGCTGTTATATACGGCCACATAAAATAGGAAAGCTATTTTTCAAATGCTCACTGACCAGAAATACTGCTGACCTATTGCCGAAAAACGCAAAAATCACTGAATTGGCTGAATTTTGAAAATCGATCTCTATGTTTGCTGGAATAAATTTGATGCCCGACTCATATCATGTAATAGCAAACACCATATCAAGAAGATCTATGTTGCTCAAAGTGGTCTAAGTCACAAAATCTGCGTGCTAAAAGCAAGATTCCGGTTACTTTTGGGAATGACGAGTAGGAGGGTAAGCTTGCTTCAGTACGAATGGGAATTCAATATCGTAGTCGAATACGTCCAATTCATTCATGTACAGTAGCTAATCTTGCTAAATTCGGGCAACATCATTGGCTCAAGCAGTGTTTCGCCCGATTTGGGTAACCAACTTATTTCAGTTGACGAACCTCAGAACCGCCTCAGTAACCGCCCTCATATTCACCTTCAAAACCCTTCTACTCCTTATGAATCTGGTAGCACACTCAGTGGCCCTGGTTTTTTTGGGTTATTAATTTTGACAGCTAAAGCTTATACTCACTGGTAAGTACTGGATAGTGGTAAGTATATTCAAGACACTGGTAGTAGCACAAAGTCTGGTAATTTTTTTGAAGTTGCTCAAAGCATTCCCCGAGCCCCGGCACTGGTGGCGATTCTAAAAGTGCTTGTGACTTGAGGAGGCTTTTGGGAGGCTTGTAACTTACAAAACTTGATTTTCCTCGGACCTTCGGCTACAAAAGGTGCGCAAATTCGACTTTCGAGCAAAAAAGGTGCGCGAAATCGGATTTCCGGCGACAAAACCAGCGCGGGAATAAATGTGCATTTGGATCGCCATAGTTAGTTGGAAGTTAAATAGAATCACAAGCAAATCGAGGCACCCGAAAATCATACTTTGACAGTTGATCGAGTTTGAACATTGTTTACTCAAGCTCAAGTCTAACAGGCTCGCGTAGATTCAGCAAGTGCACTCGCAAATCTCACCGTGCTGGGGCTAGCTCCTCGAGCGCAAAGCGGCGAGATTTGCCGTACTCCTGGGAATGTAGTCCACTTACATTTCCAGCGTATCGCTCAGCGCGCGTGGATACCGACCCCTAGCGGCGAGTAGTCCAGTGTGAGACAGGAGCTCCTTAGCTCTTCTCTCTTTCTGACTATTCTGTCCGCTAGGCGCGTCGCGTTAGATACCTTTCCTCCTTCTCTCTGTCTGATTATCTGTACAATAGTGCACGAGCTCGTCATTTACCCGCCCTCCTCTCCCTCATATTAGTTACTATTGAAGTACAGTATTCTCTGTATGTTCTTAGTGCGGTCCGCGACCGAAATACATGATGGGTCCGATGCCGACCGCGCTCGGCGTCACGGCTGAATACCCGCTATCTACCTCGTCCCTTGCGAAGCGAGCCGGTTAGACTTGATAAATCAGTGTCGAGCAATGTGCAACGCAACACTCTCCGCTCGCGGACATGAACCTGCAAGATATTCATTGACACTATGAGGGCCCAAAAATCCATGCAATTGCCACAGAGCTCACACTCAGATCGTGGAACAACTCAAACTGAACTATTTTCCATTGAAATGGGACGAAATGAACATAATTCTGATCTTGTGAACAGATTGCGTCGTGGGGTTGTCACAGAGCAGGGAAACAAGCACAGTAAAGAAAGTGAAGTAGAGTTACCTATAATATTAGTACTCCAGCACTGACCGAGGTTGGGGATATGAAATGGCGAACTCACTTGCTGTTGATGAAAACATACTGTAAGTAGGGTTGGATTCAGCGCAAAAATTATGTGTGGGGGGCTGAGTTCACGGGAGATTTGCCCAATTACTGAACATCTTCCATGAGCTTTACTACGCGCGGAAGCGTGGCCTGGAAATATATGGTGGTTTGAGGAATGTGTTTTCGGGGTCCTGACATCCCAAACGGTCAATCGATCACGCAGATCAGCTCGGCAGCTACGCCGGCCGGCCTAACCGAAGCTGTCCAGTCCGTGTTGCTATACAAAGGTGCTTTTAACCGCATCTCGCATCGGGTCGTGGTCGAGGAACTTGCTTCCCTTGGCTTCCCTAGGCCGATCATTAGGGGTGCTCAATTCTTAGTTCAGTTCGTTCAGTTCACTTTTTAAAAGAAAATAATTTGTCAATCAGTCGATGCGAATGATCTTTATCGGTGGCGTAATGCCCGCCCTCCTGCGCGCCAGCTACTGCTGTTGCCTTTTTTTTCTCGACCGATGCGACCCCACCTTGCCCATACCCATGCTTCTAGTTCACCCAGGCATTTCGACAACATTTCGATGCTGCAAATTATTGTTCTATGAATGCATGAACACGGCGGGCGGAGGGCGGCAGTGCGGGTGGTTGATAACGATTGTTTCCATCAAGTTTCCATCAACTGATTGACAAATTATTTTTCTTTTAAAAAGTGAACTGAACGAACTGAACTAAGAATTGAGCACCCCTATTCGCTGTTTTGCTTCGTTCCTCCACCTCCACCGCGTCACTGTGGTTATCGACGGCTTCCGCTCTGTCACCTTTGTGTGCATTGAGGAGAGTGCGCCACAGGGCTCCGCACTCTCCGTCATTGTCTTTTTCCTCACAATTAATCGGCTCCTTCGTAGACTCAAGGACATAGGTGTCTTTCTGAGCTGGCGTTATGGCTTTGTTGACGATACAAATTTCAGTACTGCGAGCAGGTCACCGTTCCAGAATTGTGTCGCCCTTAACGAAGCCGCCAAGATCGCAGTCCGATGGGCAGGGGAAGATGAAGCGACCTTCGAGAGCTCGAAGACAGAACTCATACACCACTCACCGGGAAACGTCGACCTCTCAGCATACACCATCGAATTCGACGGAGTCACCATTCAGCCCGCGGACGCTGTCAAATGGGTGGGCGTCTGGATCGACTCCAAGCTCACTGGCTCGGTCCACATCAAAGTTCGTGCCGCATCTGCAGCTAGGTCGCTCAACGCCTCCGTTGCCCTCACTCACGCGGTATGGGGACTGAAGCCGCTGATGATCCGGGACTTGGCGCGTTCGGTCGTCTTCCCCCCAGCCGACTATGGGGTCAGTTCGTTCTTTCCTCTCCATCCTTCCGCCTTCAAACCGCTTGATGCTATTAACAAATGTGTCGCGAAATGCATAACGGGTGGATATCGTACCGCAGCCCGATCAGCGTTAGAGAAGGAGGCCGCTATTCTTCCCGCCTCGCTTAGGTTGGAACAGTCACTTCTCCATCGACTAGCGGGTTACCTTTCCCTCCCCCCCTCACACGGTGTCATCCCACTCGTTAACGACGCGATTCGACGATCACCCAGGCATCTACACCGGGCTTCACCTCTCCACTGCGTTGAATGTCTTCCTACCGTTCGATGGCCTGAAGATGTTCCCGCACGCGGATCCCGACTCCCTAGACGGCTTGTCAACCTCCCCACGGCAGTTACGACGGTTCCGAGCGCAGACTTTGACAAGGCCTGCGGCGCCCGTGGAAAGCGAGGGGGGGTGGTCACCGAGCTTGACGCTCGTGGTCTACCTCCGCCTCAGGCAAGTGACTGTGACTACTCCCCCTGTGACTTCCGACGCTAATGCGCTTCTGTTGGGCATGGAACGGATTGTTCCAACTTATTCACCGCCGTGTATAGACCCGCTCCCCGTCACCACTATCATCCCGTCCAAGTCCGACGCCGTTTCCGTCCTCAAGGATCTGCTAAGTGACGAGCTGTTTGCAGAGGCTACATGGTTTACTGATGGGTCGTTGCTGGCCGGTGCGGCGGGGGGAGCTGCTGTCCTCATGCTCGGAGAAGCAGTAAGTGAACGAATCTTACTTCCTCTGGGTAGTGGGCAGGTTGCAGAAGGAGAAATGGAGGGGCTTTTGCGCGCTACGGAACGCGCATTGATCAGGGGATCAAATCAGATTCTTGTCGTCTCGGATTCACAGGCTGCCCTACAAGGTATTCAGTCAACTTGACCACGCGCAGGACAACCCCGGGCGATACTATACGACAAGATTGTCCGCTCCGCCATGGATCATTCCCCCGCACTCCGTATCACAAACCTCTGGACGCCTGCTCACATCGGTACGGCTGGTAACGAGTTCGCCGACGACGCTGCAAAGGCAGCTACTTTGCTTACACCCCCCGCCACCCTCCCTGTCTCTCTCACCTCCTGCAGACGCGCAATCAACACCCTCATTCTCGAACGCTGGGGCCACTAGCCCTGTGCTAGAAAGTTTTTAGCACTTGCTATGCTATGCTAGAAATGTCGAGGTCCAAAGGACAATAGCTAGCACACGTTAATAACACATTTCTAGCACATTTTTAGCAGTCACGTGCACCTGTCGCGCCGCCCTGGGATGGTATAATTTTGACCTGCAAGAGGTACATGCCTCTGTGAAAATGTCTAGCAAACATCTTGGAAGGCTGTTATAGCAAGGAATGCTCATCTGAACACAAATTTCGAGCTATTAGCCCAATTCGGACACTCGGCAAGCGCCGGCTGGACTCGATTAGCACCAGGAAAGGAAATTTCTCCACCATCTCATTGAAAATCGAATTTAAACCTTCTATCCTTCCATGACAGCTCAAATGAATGACAGGATGGACCCTCAGACACCCACAGTGCTGCTTGAATTTATAGCAATAAATAGCATGGGGTTTTGGACGGTCCTCAGCCTAGCAGCTAATAACGTGTTAATAACATGTGCTATATAGCATTGTTATTAACAATTGAGTTTACAGCACAGCGCTAGGGGCCACGACTGGGCGACTTCCTCCTTGGGCCGCGGGCTTCGAGGAATCGATGACGCTGTACCGTCCCTCATTCTCCGTTCTCCATACACCTCGTCTCTCCCTCGCGCTGACATATCCCTTATCAGTCAGCTACGAACCGACTTTTCCGCCCTCAACGCTCATCGATTCCGCTGTCGCCTAACATCGTCGCCTGCGTGCGAATTTTGCCACGCCTCGCGAGAAACAAGAACTCATTTCCTCCTCCACTGTCCCGCATGGTCGCAATTCCGTCCTCCTCTACAACTTGCTTCCTTTGCGGCTGGGATCTTGGGTGCTGTTGATGTTCGCACCCTTCTCAATCACCCCAAACTCGTCAATCATACGACTATCGGGACGATTCCAATAAAGTTATGTCTGTCTCAAACTCTTTTCTCTCCTTTCTCTCCTCTCCCTCTCCTTCATTACCTTACTGTACGTACAATAATAATAGTGACCTCTCCTCCATATACTTAGATAGCTCAAATTGTAGAATATTCAAGCACGCATAGTTATTCCTCCCTCACAACCTCAACTATGTAGTTATCATACGCAACCTGTTTCCATAACCGTCTTACACCTCTTACTTACATTTACTTTTTTATACTCGCACCATTCCCCAACCAAAGTAGCTTACCATGTAGATCCCTAGGACTGGTCTCTCCAGTCAGTACTGCCGCGTAGCCCTTATGGCCAGGTACGGCGTAAATAAAACTCAAGTCAAGATGGTAGGCCAGAACCAGAGATCTGAGGCGTCTTGCGGGGTTCAATCAGTCATACCTACACAAAAGACATTGCAAATGGGAGTAGATTCACCACTGAGTTCAATGAGGTTGGTGGTCTTTTAAGCACGGAATTGCACTGACAAGTTGGCCATTTTTAGCAAGGGTACGCCGGTGTCTAAACCGGCGACCTAGGGCTGGTTAAAAAAAAAAATTTAAAGAAAATCGGCCCTATATCTTTGTTTAGAATGCCGGCGTACCCTTGATTTTTAGTCCATTCCCCAAGAAAAGGGCAAAAAAAATGGCAAAAATGCCCGTGTCTCATCAGCTCAAATCTCCACCAAATTGGTTGGAACAAGTGAATATGATTTGTATGCCGGAATACCGGCCTACAGCAGGGGGAGCTTGTGTAAATTCTTATATAGCACCCAAATTAACACTTTTTCCGTTGCGCTGTTGTTTGGGGGCATAATAATTCGGCTGGATTTTTTACATAAGTACTCTATTAGTAGTACTCTACTCTTCTGAACAAAACTTTACTCGGTACAGTCGTAAACTGGGAAGCGCAACGTAACGTACTCGTAGTGAGAAAAAGTCATGGACGGTCGGTTCTTTGACCGATTTCGGCTGTCTTTGCACCCTTTTCTATGATTCCAGGTGCTGGGTGTATGTAGACTACACTTGCAACAAATTACTGACCATCACCGAGATCCAATATAATTGATATTTGGCTAAAAACAGCCAAACAATCAGACAACTCCGAAATTTGATTTTTCTAACTCAGCAAGAATTTTTTTTCACAGAAATACCTCCCACGCAGGGTGTACCTCTAAAAAAACTATTGAAATTCAGAACTTAGATGAAGCAAAACGGTGCAGCCATTCTTGAGATATCGTGCTTGCAAGTTTGCCAAAATTGCCGTAAAATAGCCAAAAATGGTAAAAACAGCCAAAAGTGGCCAACTCCAGAGCGTGATATCCCAACAACGGCTCGACCGTTTGACTTTATTTAAGTTGGAGAATCACTCAGTTTTGATGGCGCTACAAGACAGTGCAAACCATCATTCGAACAAAAAAAGTCCCGTTGACCTACAAAATTGAAGTTTTGAGCTACAAGATTGTTTGGCCATTTTCGGCCAAACATCAATTATTTTTGATCTCGGTGATGGTCAGTAATTTGTTACAGGTGCAGTTTACATACACCCAGCACCTGGAATCATGAAAAAAGGGGCAAAGACGGCCGAGATCGGTCAAAGAACCGACCGTCCATGACTTTTTCTCACTACGAGTAGAAGAGCAACACGCATATTCTGAATCCGTACCCGCGGACATGTTGGCGAGCTGGAATTTGCACTCTCCTACCATTTTTGAGGTCGCTGAATTCAATGGACCACTTTTTGGAGCCTAAAAACTACTTCCCTGGGCAGTGGGCGCGCAATTTGTCGAAAATGCCCAATTTTGGAAGGAAGTTTGTGATTTCCCCAAACCTTTGAACATCTCCATGAAAAATTTGGTCTTTCAAAACTCCCCACAAACCATATTTCCCATTGGCAAAGAAATTGGACTGAATAGCTTCTTTGAAGGGCTAGAACCAGCTGGTTTGTTGCTGATTTTTTTTATTTTTTCAGCTGAATTGTGAATTTTGCCTTGCAATATAAACACCACCTGGTGTTTCTGTGCATGCTTGATTTGTGGTATGATACTTCTAGGGCCTAAATATACATGCTCTATGTTGTCGCGACCTGCGGGGAAGGATTCTAGCTTTGTTTACTGTTGTTGCTCTTCTACGTTATTTGGCGCATTTGGGTGGAGCCAAACTTTGGCCCTTGAACTCACTCAAAACAGACTGTATCGACCCCGAATTTTTGACGAGCCTGCGGAACGGATGCAGGGCTATTACCCTAGCACAAAAAACTCAGAGTTTTGGTGCATTTTTCATCGAATAATCCGCGGGAAAGCTAATCGTTGCGCTTCCCAGTTTACGACTGTATTGACAAAAGTAACCGTTAATCCGACGATTGCTTCGCGACCACGTGATATTTCTCCAAGACTTCGAGTTTGAAAAATACGTCGGGATATTCCTTAAACTTACACAAGTTGTTGTGGGCAACCTCTCTTCCTGAGGCTCTTCAGAGCCAGCGCAATTTTGGCAATAGCTTGAAATTCACCTGTGTCTTTCAACTTCTGCTCATTGTTCAACGGAAATCTTGACAACTGCCCTTCCAGACCACTTTCGACTACCTCTGGCGTGCACATGTGATCTATCTAAATGTTTTTGCACACTTGCTTTGGCTAATAAGTGTGGTAAACAAGCCTACAATCCGGAAAACTCTTCGGCCCCTTACTTGACCAAACATGGGGAATTACGGAAGCCATGGAGGCCTACTCTGGGATAAAAGTATATTGAGTGTGTAGATGATAGGGCTCAGCACTGTGATGGATTGGAAATTAACCAAGACTGTAGCTAAATTGTTTGCTCTTAGCGTCTTTGAACGGCCACGCAATATTTGGGTCCGTGCAGGAGGGACGGTTGAAATTGAACCAGTCCAATGTTGACAAGAGATTGATGCAATCAGAGATTTCGAGCAGTGAGGGACTGAAATGGGTCCTCAGATATGACCTACCGTCCGAGGGCATGTTCTTGAACTTCAAGAAAATTGGAAATGCAGTCATTTATTGCAACAAACAGTGCAAAACAGCTGCAAATTAGAATCTGTTGAGAGATCAGTTGTGCTTGCTGGATTGGTGCAGGCCTTTGTCGGCTGCCGTTCAAAACATGCAGGAGAACATTCTGATGCATTTAAACCTATTACATACTGCAATATTCGGACCATACGAGTCGATTCACGGTTACTTTTGTCAATACCGAGTAATCTATCTGTTCTACAAGGTTTGCTGCTGTTTATTTTGTCATTTTCTCGGGGGAACCTGACGGACCTGACCATGGACCTGATAAGCTCTCCCATGCAGCCTGATCAGGCCCATATCAGCGTGAATCAGGTCATCAGGCTGGGTCAGAACCTCATAAGGTACATCCGGTTTTTCCGGGTCAGAAAAAAAGGGAGGAAAAATATTTGATTACGTAATATATTGGTGTTGCGGCTAGATCCGGATGAGAAGTCCTCGGCCAGCGAAAATGCAAAAATGTGTCGGATAACACATTTGCGCATTGAAGTGTCCCCGAAATGTGCCAGTACCGTCAAAATTTGACCGAACTTTGACAGTTTTTGATGGGAATTACCCGTTTTACGGCTTATGTAACACTTACGTATAGGGGGTGGGGTGTCGACCAAGCCTTAAGTCAGTTTTCCGACAGGCCCCCGGTCACTACCTATTCCCCGGGTCGGCCATAGAGTAAAACAACGTCTCAAAAACGGCTTACCTGGGTCAGGAAAATAGAGTAAATCGAGCTGAAAACACCCAAGGCTGGTCAGAAATAGAGTAAATCGCGCGCAGCGCGAGAGAAATTTTGAGGTTAGTACCTCATGAGCGGGTGTAAGACAGTGACTTTTCAACGCATCGGCTGAAGTTTCCGAGCAGAAATCAAGTCGGAGAGGAACAGATGACAACGAGGAAGTCCCAGGATGGGTGCCTGTCAGGGGACTCCACAGCTATGACGTCTTCTGACTTGGGCAGAAGTTCTCTGTCTCCAAGACATCATGCTGTGCTCACTTATGTCATATCTTACGTCAC
The DNA here is from genome assembly GCA_037176885.1 of Favolaschia claudopus. Classification (NCBI taxonomy): domain Eukaryota; kingdom Fungi; phylum Basidiomycota; class Agaricomycetes; order Agaricales; family Mycenaceae; genus Favolaschia; species Favolaschia claudopus. The sequence continues at coordinate 396,854 of JAWWNJ010000123.1, forward strand.
CTCTTGTATATAAGTAGTCCGCGGGGGATCTCTGATCCCCAGGTTTGTTATCGACTTGGCTCCTGGGCCCTTCTCCCCTTACAGTGCCCCTTGCCGGGGAGCAATTTTACACGAAGGGCAATTAGAGACTTTAAATTTGCGGTAGCCACCGGTGGCTATCGGTGGCTCATTTTTCTCGAGACCGGATGACAGCCTCTGGGTGGACTAGCCACCATTTGCACGACCTATTCAGGGGATGCCAGGGTGGCTACCTCGAGCGGGAGGCTCAAAAAACTATTGCACACGAAGAGCCGCCGATAGCCACCGGTGGCTACCGCAAAGTCTCTATTGTCTTGAGTGCCGAATGCCTACAGAAGCACTCGGGTACGTGGATTTACGTGGAAAAGAGGTAATACAAAGTAACAAATCATGGTAGACATGTACCCGGGAGTCAATCACAGTAATCTAACAGTCAACTGCATCGAAATACTCGAAATACTGCGCTTGAGCTTCGTGCTCAGCCGCCCTGCGCGTTGTAGGATTACAAAAGTGGGAGTATCGTGACAGCTAGCTGTGACGATACGATGTCTTGTGAGAGGAGTGACAGGTGGCGGTGAGCTTCTCCTGCTTCCGAACCACCACCTGCACTCCGAACGGAATCTGAACTCAAGCCACTTTCGACATTCTTCGCATAGCACGATGGTCCAATTCGACACCACAGTCTCGCAGCTCAAGCGCGCTCAGCTCGTTTCCGCCGCGGACGAGTTTCAGCTCGACAACACCGGCTCCGTCATTGAACTGCGCAAGAGGATCAAAGCCCACATCGAAGCAAACCTCCAGTACATGGACAATCCAGACTACGCTCGACTCTTCCCTCGTCACCAGCGCCTTGAGTGGGAAGCTCGCTCCCACCACAGTCCCACTCCCCCTCCTGAGGGAGGATTAGGGGGCGGAGGGCCTGGATCACAGAGGTCTCAGTCCCCTGGCGGGCATGGACCACCCCCTCCAAACGGCGATGACGATGACGACGACCCTCCCCCTGGTAACGACCTCACCGAGCGCGAAGCCCAGCTCCAATTTCTTCAACATCGTCCCCCCGCGATCCTCAATAAAGCAATCGGTGCTCTGTTCAACGGTGAGCAATATTGTTCTTTCTCTATTTTATTTCGCCCCGGTACCATTTTCCATACTCCACGGCCATGCTGCGTGTTTTACATGCGCATTTCCGCCTCCACGGACACATTTTTTACGATTGCATTTAAATATTTCTCGCACGGCATACGCCGAGAAACTACGACCATAAAAAGTCTTATTTTATTTCGATCGGCGAACCTTCACGATTTGCCCATCCATATCCGGCGTACAGCCACACAGCCGCAGCCTTCACGGCTTGCGAATTTTTGACGATTAACGAATGTTCACGATTGACGACTCAAAGATCTTATTGATCCGCGAGTATTCACGGCTTGCGAATCTGAAAAATTCGCGAGCATTAAAGTTCTTCACGCAATTTTCACGATTCACGACATTTGTATCTTCACAAATGCTTTACCATTCACGTGGGCCGCATATGACTTGATTTTCGCTCTCATTTGACGACACACAATCATTTACATTCATCGTGAAATTTTCGCACTATGAATTTCTATAATTGGTGCGCCTCAAGAGGCATTATTGTACCGTATAGATCTACCATTACCTGTTTATTTGCGCTGCACACCTAAGGCCGATGCTGACGATATTTGACTTCAACTCACAGACTCACCTGCTACGGACTCAGACGCGAGAGCCGATCTACCCACCGCCGTCTCGCGTAGACGCCCCAAACGCATAGCCGGCCTCACCGCTTCCGGTGCCGGGTATCTTATCCCCGACGCAATACGCAAAAAGATTTCTGGCCCGCGCGGCTGGGACGCTCACATTCCATTACATTTCTTAACCGACAAATTCTGCGCGTTCGCCAACACAGCTGCCAAGCAAGAACTCAACGACATCTTCTTCGTCGATAGCGCTTCCAACTCCGTCGTTGCGACACCGCGCGAGCTCGACATCGACGGCGAGTTACGCCTCACCTTCGACGAATGGTTCCAAGCATGGGGTCGACTTCTCGAGCTTATTAAAGCTTACGTTCCCGAGGAGCACGAGATGTGGATCAATCATTTTAACGGCATTCTCCATCGTCCCAATCGAGCGCAGAATTGGGCGCTATGCCTCGAATACGACTCTCAGATCCGGCAGCGCGCCATCGTCACCGCCATTGACCCCGGCATCTTCCACCTCGAGGTCTGGAACGAACTCGAGCCCGTGCATATCGCTAAACGCGCCATGGCTCTTCTGCGCAAGGAAAACAAAAGTTCAGGCAACTCCTCGTCTTCGAACAACGACCGCGAGCGCGACTCTAGCGCCGGAACCTCGCGTTTCGCGCCGTATAAGGCCGGGAAGCGCGAGGCTTCGGATTCCTTTCGTTCGAAATCGAAGAAACTCCGCTGCTTCGTCTGCGCGGCCGAGGAGGATTATCACAAGTCACGTTCCTGCACATCAGATCGCCTCGTTAACGGAAAGCCAACAATCCTCGTCGGTAAAGACCGCCGCGATAAACACGGCGTCGCGTACTGCTTCTCATTCAACGGGTACAGTGGTTGCCCCCGCGGTGCTGACTGCGACAAGGGCAAGCATTGGTGTTCCATTTGTGGCGCAAAAGACGGCCTTTATTGCGCCCAGAACTGCGTCTCAGTCTGATTTCCTTCCCATCGTCACGCCCCTCTTGCCGGACAAGTGGGAATCCGCCCTCAAGGCAGCCGATCTTTACGATACTTTCTCTGATTTACCTATCGGCCTCCGAGAAGGCTTTCATATGGGCATCCATTCTAATATCACCGAAACCTATACTCCTCCCAATCATTCATCATCTTTACCCTGTCCTTCCGTCATCGAAAACTACATTAATAAAGAACGAGCTGGTGGCCGCTACACCGGCCCGTTTTCCCGTGATCGTCTCGAGAACCTCATCGGACCTTTCCGCACCTCGCCTCTAGGTCTCGTTCCGAAATCGGGAGACCCAGGCGAATTCAGACTAGTCCAGGATTTTTCATTCCCACGTAACGACCCTTCCCGCGCGTCCGTCAATTCCGAAATAAATGTAGATGATTTCCTTGCGAATGGGGTACCTTCGCGCAGATCGTTCTCCTAGTGATCGATGCCCCGCCGGGAACTGAGGGCGCGACATTAGACGTCGACGCCGCATATCGTAGATGCCCCATCCATCCTTCCCAACAACCCTTCTTCGTCATTCACTGGCTGGGAAAATATTACCTCGATCACGTCTGCCCATTTGGGAATTCCAGCTCTAGCGGTGTTTTCGGACGCCTCGCGGACGCTATCGCGGCCTTATATATGGCAAACGACATCGGCCCAATCAAGAAATGGGTTGACGACTTTCTCTTCCTCCGCTATCGAATATCTGATAACCCACCTACTTACAACTACGATATCGACGATATATACAACATCGCCGACGCCCTGGGCTGGCCATGGAAACGCTCTAAGACTCGCCCCTTCTCGTCTACCTTCAGTACATTGGCTTTTTGTGGGATCTCGTCGAGAAATCAATCCAGATTCCGCCCGAGAAAGCCGCCCGCTACGTCGAAAGACTCGCTCCTTGGGTTGAAGGGGCAAAATTCACCCGCAAGGAAGCCGAAGCGGTGCTTGGTACTCTCGTTCACTGCTCCTTGGCTGTTCCAGACGGCCGCTCACGTCTTCCCTCTATTTCAAAATTCTCTTCCTCGTTTCCTCACGGCTCGTCGCCGTTCCTGCGTCGCACACCTAATCCATCTACCTTGAACGATATCTCCTGGTGGCGATCCCGCCTTGCACAATCGTTCTGCGGCTGTAAGCTCCTCAAACCACCTTCCGTGTCTTCTATAGAATTCTGGGTCGACGCATCGACCTCATACGGTATCGGTATCGTTTTTGACAGCATTTGGCAGCGTTGGAAGCTGTTGCCCGGCTGGAAATCCGACGAACGCGGGATTGGATGGGCCGAGATGGTCGCGGTTGAATTCGGACTTCGGTTCGCGATTCACCAGGGTCACTCCAACACTCATTTCCAAGTCCGTTCCGATAACGAGGGCGTAATTGGCGCCCTCGCGGCAGGCAAATCCCGAAATTCGGAGCAAAATCGCGTTCTCCAGCGAATTGTTTCGCTCATGCAGATACACGCAGTCTGGATCTCCACCTTTTACGTACCGTCTTTACTTAATCTCGCCGACAAACCTTCCCGCGGCGAAAGCGCCCCCGGCTTTCGTCGCGCCTCCTCAACATTTAAAATTCCTTACTGTATGAAAGGCTTTATTTTGTAATCTACCTCTTATTACGCATCTCCACTCGTAACTCATTTCAAATTTGCAAAATTCCATCCCGATCGTTGCCAAGACTCTAAATTTGATCCTGTCCAAACACTACTCTTCTCCTACCACAATGCGCACTCACAACGTGAATCTCTCACCGGGATTTTACACGAATACTGTACCAGCGCACTTCCGCACAACCTGTTCCACAGTGGCACTCACCAACGACATTCAAACTTCGCTAAATACCCTTAATTCTCACACAACCCGACTGAGGACCCCTTCAGACAACCTGACCCACAGTCACGATTCTATCCCCAAGATCTTTCAATCTTGGAATCACCACTCCCGTTCACCACCCATCCCGAGCAGATTCACGCTCTCCGTCTCCGCCATCACAAGAATGAACTAAGCCCTTCACGACGGCTGGGCATCGTCAACCTTGACGAACTACGGACACGCGTTGCAAAGGTTTCACGCATTTTGCGTAGCCGAGCGCATTCCGCTAAAATTCCAACTCCCCACCGACGAGTTCGTTCTCTGTGCCTTTGCGGCATCTGGCGCCGGCATTCACTCCGGATCAACGGCGCGCAACAACACTGCAGCACTCAAGGCGTGGCATGCGGCACAGAATGCCGAGTGGAAAGGCGGAGCTCGGCTGCATTATGTACTAGCCGGAGTTGAGAACCTTGCCCCGGAATCTAGCAAGCGGGCTCCTCGCCCACCTATCGATGCAGTCATGCTTCGAGCACTGCACCACGGACTTGACCTCTCACAACCCCGTGACATCGCCGTATTCGCTGCCGCATGTGTCACGTTTTGGGGACAATGTCGACTTGGCGAATTATTGCCGGTTTCGACTTCCAAGGCTGCATGTGCCAATCTCCCACAACCCCATCACTATTCACGTTCAAGTCGTAACAAGGCCGCCGGCAAATTGTGGCTACCTCGTACAAAGACAAAGAAATCAGGAGAAGAGGTTATATTGGTCCCTCAAGTGTCACCGTTAGACCCCCGTTTCGCGCTGGAGGCACATTTAGCTGCGAACAAGTGCGGAAAATCACAGCCGCTATTTTCATTCACCTCTCCCTCCGGACCAATAATCCTAACGAAATCGAAATTCTTGAAGAGATGCAATGATGTTTGGGGGAAAATCGGGTACCCACGTTTTACGGGACATAGCTTTCGCATTGGCGGAACAACCGAACTTCTACTAGCAGGGGTGGCACCGGATGTTGTGAGAACTATGGGTCGCTGGTCATTAGATGCGTTCCTGCGGTATTGGCGATCCTTAGAAGACATTGCTGTAATCCACGCCTCAAGCATTCGTAAATAAATCCTGTATTCAACATCGCTATACTTATATTATTTTTCGCCGCCTTCTTTGTGGGTTAGCCGATGGCGCGCCTCGTCTGGGCTGCTCATTTTGGGTTCAGTCTTTATCACCCCATCGGCTTCTGCGCCCTGGAACGCGCCTAGCGCTACCCACACCCACACCTAGTGCTTCTGTCTTGTGAAGGCCAGAGAACGGATACAGAACAAGATGGGAGTATCGTGACAGCTAGCTGTGACGATACGATGTCTTGTGAGAGGAGTGACAGGTGGCGGTGAGCTTCTCCTGCTTCCGAACCACCACCTGCACTCCGAACGGAATCTGAACTCAAGCCACTTTCGACACCCACCCACCCTCACCCTTTTTCTGATGTCGAGACCTTTCGAGCCTATTCACCAGACAGTAGCATAGCAGACCGAAGGGGTTCAGTCTTCATCACCCCATCGGCTTCTGCGCCCTGGAACACCTAGTGCTTCTGTCTTGTGAAGGCCAGAGAACGGATACAGAACAAGATCAAAATCTATTTCATTCCCCTCCACAGACTCGTCACTGTTTCAAGTTTCTGGGTTGAAAAATAAATACACAAACACTCTGAAAATATACATAAGTATCAGCCTCTCATACCTTGTGTAGTTGCGGTGTTTCTTGAGGGAAAGTCGCAACCACTGAGAGTCTTGATGTTGAGAGTTGTTACTTAGACCAAGGAGTTGAGCCAGTAAAACTCTGCGTATTCAAGAATGTAGAACTACAATGTAACTAGAAGTATTTATACTAACTACGGGACAGAAGGAGCCGAGAACTGACTCCTAATGAGTCCTAATGAGTAGCTATGAGTTTCTTAATAAGTAAACGAGTAGAAAGAATCGTAAAGTACACTGCGTCTGTGCTGCGGCTTGACTGCGGCACAGTTTTGATGGGAGCCAGCGGAAGGTTCGGCACCGCGGGCACGTGGCGATCCTTACATACCTGCGCATTCTGCAGTAATCTATTGAAGGATTCGAGCCGAAGGATGTAACATTCGAGTTTGACTGAGAATCCACGGCAAGTTCCGAATTTGACAGGCAGGATCAGTCGGAATTGTGAGGATCAGAAAGGATCAATTGGCTATGTCGAGACATGGCCAACCGGTTAATGAGCCTAGGTCTTCAGAGAGCTAGCGCTCGGTCGCCCATAACCTAACAGAATCTGAAAATGTGCAGAAGGCACAGTAACCTCAGTCTCCCGCAGTAAGTTGGATAAAAGACTATATTAGAGACTTTGCGGAAGCCACCGGTGGCTATTTGTGGCTCTTCGTGTGCAATAGTTTTTTGAGCCTCCCGCTAGAGTTAGCCACCCTAGCATCCCGTGAATAGGTAGTACAAATAGTGGCTAATCCACCCAGAGGCTGTCATCCGGTCCCGAGAAAAATTAGCCACCAATAGCCACCAGTGGCTACCGCAAAGTCTCTATTAAATACCTGAAAATGTGCAGAAGGCACAGTAGCTACAAAATGAGTAAATACAGGCAATGTAAGACTTCAGTGATGTGCCTAAGGCCTTAGTTTACGACCCCCCGGCACGCTAAGCCCTTAGGGCTTAGCATAGGGCTTAGGGCTTAGGCTGTCTAAGGGCTTAGAGGGCTTAGACACCTTAAAAAGGAAATTTTTTGAAAGAATGTTTTTTTATTTCCTGACACTTCTCCATTTCTTCCCTGAGTGCCTAAGTATGTAGTATTCCCTACCCCACTGCTTTTTGACTTCAGATTCTTAGTTGTCAACACAAAATTATTCTGGACTCACCTATAGTCAACAACTATTATTAACAAGTGTGTGGACATCAAAGCCTGGTTGTTGGCCGGATGCCCCGAGGGCCCCCTGTACGTGCATCGGCAGGCATTTTAAGACCTTGCAGACTCGGTTGTGCCCCGGCAATCAATGGCTCAGCAGTTTATGTCAGCAGCACGTGGGTCTCTAAGGCCTTAGCAGTAAATTTCGAAAATCTAGCTGCACGCTAAGCCCTATCATAAGGCTTAGGCTAAGGCCTTAGGGCTTAGAGCCCTCTAGGCCTTAGGGCTTAGGCACAACACTGATGTAAGTAAGTGCAGGAAATGCGTATCAGGCCGTATAAGGGCTGTCAGGGCATAAGGGCCTGCCGCGGGTCCGGCAGGACGGCTTGATGACAACAGTGGGAAAAATAAAATAGAAAATAAAATAATAATAGTAAATGATCACGTGATGACAAACGTGGTTTCCTTTGTTTCAACCTCATCATTGCGAACTCTCGAATGTTGGTTGCACATAATCCGATTTTATCTGCTTAAGTAAAGCCGACGCATAGTATGGCTTTACAAGAGACTCGGAAGCAGGCAAAGCTGGACGCGTGCAAGATATTCGAGCTATATGAGCCCCTGCTTTTGGGTGTACTTTCCCCAGAGGACAATCCCGTTGACGCCAGTTGCGCAGCCTTCGCTCAGGCTTATGCGGGTAACACCGCTGCGGATATCATAGAGCTCTGCCATCAGGTGCAGAAAGTGCGGTGTGTAAGTTAATCTGGGCGCCGTCCGCAGTCATGAATCTTTAGGCGAATACTAGAGATCGCAATGCAGAGATGCGGCAAGTTAGATTGTGGATTAAGCAATGCTCTGATAGCCACCAGCAGAGTGGCGAAGACGAAGCAGAGGCGGAATCGAGAACCGTTTTGCTGTTCGAAGCAATGTAGCCAGCGGTTGTCACTTACAGCAGACATAAAGTAGCAATTCCTGTAAATAATGGCACATTGGCAATCACCAATTTTTTAGAAAACGCTATTGACCCAACACCTTCCCAGTGAGTTTAGAATGGCGGTGCACCGACGCCATCTACAAGGCCGATGTGCTAGGCGAGAGAAAGAAGTCATAAGAGCCAGACTTTCTTCCGGCACTACTGAGGAATGTAATCCAATCAGTGTTGGCTGCAGGATGCCCCTGAATGGTGATGGGAAGGCCGTGATATCCTGAAAGCTCAATGGAGACCTCCCTGTGAGAGAACCGACAGCTTACTGTAGTATTTCGTTCAATTCGTAAGGTCACAGGTCACAGACCCCAAATCCTACGAAAATTTTCGCAAGTCACAGCGTCACAAAGGGGTCCTACGAAAGGTTTCCCTCTGTGACTCGGATTTTGGCGCATTTCTGGGCCAAAAAAGGGGTAAAAAAACGAAATTTTTCGTAAGTCACAGGGTCACAAAGCCTCCTTACGAAAGGGTAAATTCGTAAGGGGTGTCACACCCAAAACCGGCTTACGAATTGAACGAAATACTACAGTACTTGAGGACCCCCTTCGCCCACGCCAGACTAAGGCTCCAACCTTTTAGTTTTCGTTTGCGCCTGAGGGCAAAACAAACGGAAACGGTAATAAACGTTTGGAAAAACCTTTTTAATCGTTTTAAACGGATGTTGGGGCGGCCCGGGGCGGCATGGCTCGAATCTTCTCAAACTTGACTGAACGCAAGCTGAAAGGTATAAAATGTGTTGACTGATGTCTGAGTGACTTACGAAAGGCGTACACTGTTCGCTGGACCATCTCTCACCTTGCCCAGCAGGCATATCAAGATATCACGCCGTCTCGAAGCCGAACATTCTGCCGCCTCGAGGCATTGACTTGACACTCAGGATCAACAAAGGATCAATACGGGTCAGCTGGCATAGAAACGGCAGCTCACAGGCTGTTCCGCACACTGATCTACCTACTAAAAGTAAGTAATCGTTTAATCGTTTATTTTATTTTTGTTTACCGTTTGTCGACCTTGGCAAAACAAACGAAAAAAGAAACGGATATAACCGTGTAAAACGTTTACACACGGAAACGGTTGGAGCCTTACGCCAGACGTTCGGCGATGATGCAAACCGTCGTCGAGATACGTTCCACCACTGTTACAAGCTCGACAAGGCGCCAACAAGATGAACGGAGCGAGCTTGCGGCCGCGACTTGATTCAGAGGGGACGATATACGGACTGCAAAACAAATTCGGAAGGGGATCGAATTCGGTGCGATAAGGGTTCCATTGTGCTTACACTTCAGTCTGAAGCCTGTCCGTGGAGGGATGTTTGTGACCCTCCAATGACAAGCTGAGATTCAACTGCTATACGGGAGGTGTGAGAACTAGTACTGTCCCTGGCGCATGTAAGGATGGGCTTACTGCGGATAGTTCCTGACAGACTCTTAAATGTGTAGAGTCGCATTGGGCAGCCTGCCGGATGTTGAGCGAAGACGCCCATGGCAATGATGAGTGCGGTGCCTACGGCAAGAGACAGGTCTTCCAGAAATCTATGAGACTGGGAAACTAGGTCAGGGATGGGATGGATGAGATGATCAGACGCCTCACCAATGTCTCATTCGGACTGCCCATGAGGCGGCAAGGAAAGAGGGAGATAATACGCTCCGGTGACGTGGCTTACCTCGAGATATAACGCTTTGGCCCGAATTTCGTGATGTTTTGTTACGAAGCACATAAGTATAAATTGTTTGGAAGGCTCAATAGACTTTGAGCAGCTAAATATCCCTAATATGCACAAATTCTATGTCATTGAAAGGAAGAAGTGAGCAAACCGAGGGGAAGTAAAGTCCGCATACTGGGGGAAAATTCCATCAATTTTGATAGAGCAGGGTTCCCTTTGGGATGGCATACGCGTCGCCGACGGCCCGACGCGGTGTCTCACATCTGCAAAGTAGAGCGTGACTTGTACATGTCACCGCAAGCGATGTAGTTGGATTCAGCTAGAAAATTTCATAAATGACTCAGAATGTCCTCCCTTTCTTACCCAGCATTTACGGAGAATTTACAGCTCAGCGGGGGGCAAGAAACAAGAAAAATTGGGTTTGAGCGGAACTTTCTTGATTTCAGGTGGGTTTGCCTGTAAGATACAGTGGTGGCAAATAGAAATTGCCGTGGCTTCTTGGCCAAAATCTTGCTGTATACTTCACGGAATGACCTGAAATAAGATGTAGAGATAAATATATGATACCTCTGTACTGCTTAGAACACTCAGCTATATATTATGCCCTGACAATGCATCAATAACAGGACAGTTTCTGATTATCGCCATATCTGGAAAGACTCAATGTATCCTCAGCAAAAAAGTGTCATAATAGGATGAAAGTACTTGAAAAACAGTCCTAGTTTCTACTTTGGTTGAATGGAATTGACCCTCATTTGAGCTCACAACAGCCGCTCAGAGTTGGCTATTTTCACACAAAATAGCTGAAAATGCAGAGAAAATAGCTAAAATGACCAACTTCGCGCGGCCGTTGTGAGCTCAAATGAGGGTCAATTCCAGTCAATCAAAGTGAGAACCAGCATTGTTTTTCAAGTACTTTTATCCTATTATGACACCTTTTTGCTGAGGGTACATTGTGTTTTTCCGGATATGGCAAAAATCGGGAACCATCCATTATTGATGCATTCTCAGTGCATGATATATTGCTGAGTGTTCTAGGAGGTACAGAAGTATCACATACCCATCTTTACATCTTATTTGAGGTCATTCGGTGAAGCATACAGCAAGATTTTTACCAAAAAGCCACGGCAATTTCTATTTGCCACCACTGTACACGGAAAATGAGCCGAAATGAGGTGAAATTAGAGCTACCCGAACCGTATTCAAGGCTCAACCCTCAAAAGCACTTCGGAACCCCATTTTATGGAAGGAAAACCTATGTGAGCCAAAAATTCGATTTTGGGCAATTTTTCGCTGATTTTGTGACTTTTTTTAGACATTCATAAGAGGGCTCGGTGACCTGTGACAGGTGCAAAAATATTTGTAAAAAATTGGGCCTGTGACGCGTGACATACGAATTGAATGAAATGGTACAGTAATATTAATGTCTGAGTGTGGGCGAAGGAAGATAGACGCGTCAAGTCACAGATCATTTCTGACTTGACGCGTCGCCTTGACAACGTAGCGACTTCAAGCTTTTGAAGCCTTGCAGAAACTGAATTGCGAGGACAAGTCTGGAATGCATTTATTCGCAATTGTATCTACTGAATTGGAGTTCCCGACTGCATCGGGAGGGCGGGACTGCGTCGGCGACGCGTTGCGCTCGCAAACGGACTTGAGCAAGTCGTCTGACAGCGTGTGATGCATATTTGATGCCCGAGATCCGAGGCCACGTGCCTGGCACCAGCGTCGGGGGGATAAGTAGCGTTTAGTGTTTCTCTCCAAAAAGAAAAATTCCAATGCTTGAAACTGCGTAGTGTATTGGATGAGACCCTTCCCAGTACCTGGTGTGAAAATTCCCGAAATTTGTGGATTGAATTACAGCTGTTCCGGAAAATAATGAGACTTGCCGTTTTTTTCCCGCGAGCGTTCCCAAAACGGAAGTCACCGCCATTTTAGTTCATTTTCATAGTGGGAGACCTTCTGAGGACATTTTGAGGCCTTGAAAGATTGAAGAGGTTTCACAGGGAGATTTTGGCCGCTCTGCTTACCCTTTAGATGCTCTCGCTGAAAGCCTTTCGTTAAAGCGACCATTTCTGATCAATTCCGTTTTGGTAGGTCCGACGAGGTCCGACGTACGTCCGATTATCTCCAACATCCTCTCTCTCTCGACATTTACGCATCGTACGAGGGCACAATTTGGGCTGGATGCATAGGATAATCCTACCGAAGCACATTTGTATCGCTACTAGGTCAAAAAATTGAGTTGTGCTCCCTAAAGAACTCAAATGAACTAAAATGGCGGTGACTTCCGTTTTGGGAACGCTCGCGGGAAAAAAACGGCAAGTCTCATTATTTTCCGGAACAGCTGTAAGAAAGAATTCAGTAAGCATCAAGTTTTGTAACAAGTCTCCTCAAGTTACAAGCACTTTGTCACCAGTGCCGGGGCTCAGGGAATGCTTTGAGCAACTTCAGAAAAAATTACCAGGCTTTGTAACTACCAGTGTTTTGGATCTGCTTACCACAATCCAGTGAGTATATGCTTTAGCTGTCAAAATTAATAATCCAGAAAAAACAGGGCCGCTAAGTCACTCCAACCAGATTCATCAGGAGCAGAAGAGTTTTGAAGGTGAATATGAGGGCGGTTACTGAGGTGGTTCTGAGGTTCATCAACTGGTTACCCAAATCGGGCGAAAAACTGCTCGAGCCAGTAATGTTGCCCGAATGAATTTTAGCGGTTGTTCACGTAAGAACAATTTTCGTCTCCGTAACGCATAACAGCAACTTTTTCGGCCCAAAAAGGCAAGAAAGAGTCAAAAATTTTCCGGAGCACCATATATGGTAATTTTCTCTTGATTGCCAGCCGGTGAACAATGTGTCCAGTGAACAATTGGGCTAACGCGTAACACCCAGTGAACAACCGGTCGGAATAGTACAGTAGCTACTGTATATGGATGAATTGGACGTATTCAACTAGGATATTGAATTCCCATTCGCACTGAAGCAAGCTGGACCATTGTCCACATACGTCCCAATTTGGTAATTGATACTGTCACGTCAGTTTTCATCGAGACATCCTGGGATTGTGTAAGCATTGCAAGAAGGTAATCTACAAACGGACTGGAGCAAAACTTCAAAAAAAAAGTGGGTTTCCGTGTTTTGCACAGCGATTTCCCGCTTTTGATTGCGGATCACTCGGACCGGTGGCTGTGCAGCAGCAGCATCAATGTCGCTTGGTCATTGCCGATTTCTTGGTTAAGAGATTTCACTTTCAGTGTTGGCCGTAAGGGATAAGGCCTTAACTGCGTTAAGGGTTATTAAGGCCTTATCATAACCCTTAGAGCAACGGCCGCCGAGCTTATAAGATCTTAAGGTCTCGGGCCGCTGCTCCGGCTATTGATTGATTGATCGCCGGGGAAGCTTGGCTAGGCTTTTATCTTGCTCTCTCCCGCCATGTCCAGTCCAATGCAGGCTCATTTCATTCAGTGAGTTCAGACTACCAACCAAACTGCAGCCAGATTTTCCCCTACATATTGTAAAGGATGCGTAGAACATGAGAGGGAATTGTTGGTAGAAGCCGGCATCTACGACAGCGTGGATTGGCAGCATGGGCAGTCATTTCGTGACAGCGCGTAATACTCATCAAGTCTTGCCGAGAATTTTACGTTGAATTTTATTTTGCATAAGAGCAGGGTCCGTAGAAGGCACCCAATATTCCTGGATGGACCATATCCTCGGGGGTGGCAATGTTGAATGTGCATGCCCATACGCCTCAAAATCTGCACTCGAGGACGCTGCGGCAGTGCGAGCCCAATTTTGGGAACAGCTTGCATTTGTTGCCGACAACGCTGACTCTATTCGTACCACGAAGACTGGTTTGAGGGCTTCCACTCGAATTTTAGAGGTTGTTGACACTATCATGGCTGCACATAGGCATTTTGTGGGTGATATTAAGACCTCTTGACTGTGCGAAAATACTTCCCAAAAAGGAAATTAAGTGTAGCCTTCTGTATGACTGAAACGTAACGCGTAACGGAGGCCTGTTTCTGCTGACAAACCACCCATATATGGTAAGTCTCCTTAAGCTTCCTTAAAAGGGTGATTTGTAAGCTGTTTCAGCCGACGACGACGTACCGGTTAAACATGTTGGGTATGTGGACAATGGTCCACATAGGAGGGTAAGCTTGCTTCAGTGCGAATGGGAATTCAATATCCTAGTTGAATACGTCCAATTCATCCATATACAGTAGCTACTGTACTATTCCGACCGGTTGTTCACTGGGTGTTACGCGTTAGCCCAATTGTTCACTGGACACTTTGTTCACCGGCTGGCAATCAAGAGAAAATTACCATATATGGTGCTCGCCACCATATGCCGTAGCCGCTCTACAGCGCATGCCGTGAGAGCCACTGGGTGGCTACCGGTGGCTCTGCGCAAAGTCTCTAGTTCTGCCTTGATTCCATATGAGATATAGTCTAGGAGAGCTGTATTAGCACTCCTGTTAGTTTAGAATGCTTGATTTCAGCTGAGGAAAGCACTAACCTCCAAGTTTGCGCTAATTTACAGCCAACCGGCATTAGCCGAAGCAATTTTGATTTCGTCCGTTTCTCCACCTTTTTACTCCTTTGAAGCGCGTAGGTCGATGAGACGAAGGTCAAGAATATGATAGTAGGTCCAAAATCTTAAATAACGTGTGCTATGAGCTACATCGACGCGTCGTGTTTTGATGATTATGTAATAAGCGGACCCTCCAACCGCGGATCAAAGGAAACTGACAGACCACAACACACCGCGGGTACGAGGACTTTTGTGTTGTTCCGTCTGTTTACAAGAGACTAAGGCTTTTCTAGTGCCGAAAACGCGTTTTCCCAGCCGAGGGATTTCCCTCTGGAGAAGGGAAAACAATGACCCACCGTGGGAATCTCGACCTTTTTGCCATCACCCTCGGAATGGAGAAGTTCCCCCAGAGGTTGCGTCCGGAATCGAGGTCGTAATAAGCCCATTTCTCGCCAGACAGGCAGTTGGCGTTGAGAATGCGGGCGAAGTCGGCGTATCCCCACGGCATGTCCTTGAAACGATTGGCGGGGTCGTTAAGGAGGTAATTGAAAAGGATGTACACGCGGACGAGAACCGCGGGAACAACGTGGCTGGTATCGAGGTCCGGGTCGCGAAGGAGGAAGCCTCAAGACACGACTTTCTTGGGTCTGTTTCGCCTTAGCGAGATCCCTTGTAGACACTCATGAATGCGCATAAATAGCGAGTTTGCGATGCAGCCATTTGTCGGAAAAACATGGTTTTGCTTGTAACGGATTGAGCTGGCTTACGGCCTCGTGGAGCCTCGAGACGTCTTGCAACCGGTTTGAGGTGTGGATTGTAAGTTGTTCAAATCCGTTGTAACTTGCCTGGTTGAGACCTAGCACAATATGAAGCTCCAAGCATGGTACTATCCTGCCAAATAGGTCTGGATGACTCTGGATTTTCAATTTTTCTCTTCTCCCTTGTCAATTTGAATCTCCGGACCTTTCGGCATTTATTCTGATAGCAATTTCCTACAGATACACCGCTAATTGGCGGACACATGGCCGCCATCTGTGGTGGCCAGCTGGCGATGAGCTGGTATCCAGGTTTGATCGCTAATGCACTCGGGAGCTGGCCGCCAGCTGCGGGCTCACCTGGCATTCATTCTTTCGTAAATTTGACACACATTGGAACGGATATATAGTAAATAAATTGTATTGAGCTCACATAACATACAATGATACATAAATGAATACTATAGCAACAATGACTGAAACCATACGTATACCTAGACTCGAACCAATCTCTCGCTGGCACTTTGACGGGGAGGAATTAGTGCCAGGTAATACCGAAAGTAAAGTGCTGGTCCGAGCCTAACGTATACCTTTGTGGCCCGTCCCCGACAGCAGAATAGCCTCACCATAGCACCCCAACACTACTATCATGGCGAAATTATCGCGGGACAGCTTCGAACACGCGTGGATGTGAAAGAAGACCTGGTAACCACGATTAACGAGGAACAATGAACGTCGAATGAGATATGCGCACCTGTCAACTCTCATATCCAGTCGCTGTAACCGGCAGCCTTGAGAAGTGACCAATAGTAATATGTAGTAGCGAGGTTGAAGCAAACGCTTGATGAGGATTTGATAGAGGTTGCAGCAAGGTCTTGAAGGAGTTTGTTCCTTGAACGTTGACCTTGAGTTACGCTTGTCACTTGAAGTGCCTTCCAGCATGGCCACTTGAAGACTTGAGCTCGCATGAGAGGCTTGTATTTGAATTGGCATTGAGGGATGTTTGAGGATTTGCACCAGAGGCTCGCATAATAACTTGATCGTAGACCACCTTTGCTGCATTTTCAAGAGGGTACTTGAGGTCGATTGTAGCCAGCAGCGAAACGCGACACGGAGGTTAGACAGCATACGAAGCGGTACGAGGGGGGTTTTAGAAAGAAGGCGAAGGCCACCGTGGGGCAGCATTGAAGGAGGAAACCAAGATTCGAGAGGGGGCGCTGGAGGGGGACATGGTGGAAGGAAAGAGAGAAACGAAGCGAAAAAGCCAAGTCAACGCACACGTGAGCTCAGCTGAGCTGTCAAAAGGTGCACGGACCTTTGATTTCTCACGCTAGCCAAATCGTGATCTGGGTGTCGATTTCAAGTCGATTCAGGCTTCGATAACCCTTACACTGAATACTGCGGAGTGTATCGCAGCTCAGTAGTGTATTCCAGGAATTTCCGGCCATAGTCTGGTGCAGCTCTTGTTGCTTTGCTAAATTAAGACTCTCGGATGATTCGGATCCAATCTGATCCAATACCTTAATCGGCAGCTGGACGCTCCAGTGGAAAATGCAGCTGTCAGCGATGTCGTGGCAAGCTGGTATCGAATGACGGCACAGCTGTCGCCAGGTGAGACTTTCATCTGCGGGCTACGTGGGGGCACTTTGGCGGTGTAGAGCTACAAATCTTACGATTTCATGCAAGTCCAATGTCAGGAAACATTCGCCGTTTCCTCGAGGTTTTTTGATCTGTGCTGTAAATGCATCAAAATCCCTTGATGAATGCCCGTTTTTCTTACTACCTTCCTGTGGCCGTATCGCTACGAAACTTGTAGGATCTGTAGCCCAAAGGCATATAAACAGATTGCGAAAAGTCCGGAGGTCTAAATTGAAAAGGGGGAAGAGAAAAATCGAAAATCCAGACTCGTTGTGCAAATCACAGTTGCGGCGAAATCAATTTACTTACCAAATATGGAAATTCTCATCAATCCCCTTCTTTTCCTCCGAACATAACGGTTTTCTCAAGGGGCAAGGCCACCAAAATGCGGAGGGACTCAAGCCTGCATGTCTGGTGTAGAAAAATTTGGGTCTTTGTGTTGATTCTGCCGGGCCAGCCGGAGAGTTTGTTTAAAGAAGTTCAGCCAAACCTGGTCAGAAACATGACAGCCCAACACATTATATGATGGGCGCTTACGGCTGGTGCTGGACCCGGTACCGGGCGCTAAAATGGATGTAGATTCCAGTCTTTCTAATCAAATCTTGCAAAGTGAATTGGCCATAAGTAAGGAGGGTCGGAAGAAGGGTCGGAAAGACAACTTCAAGGAATTTAAACTTGAAGTTTGTGCCCCTTTCATTGTCTTTTGAATTAGTCTATCACGGCGGTGCTCGCGATAACTTAGGCTCTACGTATTCCAACACGCCACTGTGACTAGGTTCATAGGGATTTCACTCGGGCCGCTATTGGCTACGCCAGCAAAGAAGGCATCGTCAATATCAATGAGCTCGACTTCGGGTTCTTCCTCAATGATTTGTGGAAGGTCGGCGACTTGGAGGGGAGGGGATTCTGGCTCGGCCGGCTGAGGCAGCGGTTCGGGTTTCCGGAGCTGCTGAGGGCGATCTGACTTTTGTAGAAGGTTTCGGTTTCGATCTGCTGGTTTTCTGACACGTTCTCCTCGTCGGAGCATGGGCTCGTCAGGCTTTGGCAGAGCTGGGACTGGTACCGGTGGCGCGACAACGGTCGGTAGTGGACGTGGTGACGCAATGGGATTTTTCCTGCGGGCAATGTGCTCAGAGATGGAGGTAGGGTTTACTGGGACAGGAATGCGAGAGGGTGTTTCGCGTTTTACTGTGCTGATAGTCTCTGTGTCTGTCTCCCCCCCTTGCCGAATGGAAAAAGTCTCTGGTGCTCCCACTGGCTCGACATCGTCAATCACGCTCCCACTGTCTGAAGGCTCCCTCTCCTGTTCAGGACGGAACAAGAACTCCCACTGAGTTTGGGTCGCAGGGTCCTGAATGATAGAGGTGTCTGTTTCCCCTGTCTCATCGAAGCGGACATGTCGGCTGTGAAAGATAGCCTTGGTCTCTACATCCAGGAGGCGATACGCCTTTTTCCCATCCCCCACATCACCATTACCATAGCCGAGCATGATGCACCGGCGGCCAC
This sequence comes from Favolaschia claudopus, assembly GCA_037176885.1. Taxonomy (NCBI): domain Eukaryota; kingdom Fungi; phylum Basidiomycota; class Agaricomycetes; order Agaricales; family Mycenaceae; genus Favolaschia; species Favolaschia claudopus. The sequence goes on from JAWWNJ010000123.1 coordinate 415,360, forward strand.
GGTTTGAGAACTTCCCGACGCGCTTGTCCTTTGGTATCAATGCGTATCCCGTGCAGCCAAACGGTCGGAACTGAATGGGGTCAACCTTTCGCTTGAACAGAGTCTCATATGGTGGTACACCGTTGTTGGAGGAGTATGGCCGGCGTCCGAGAACGTAGGAGGCACAGCTCATGGCTTCCTTCCAGAAGTTTTGTGGGAGGCCTGAATCGATGAGCATGGTGAGGGCGGTGGAAACGAGCGTCTGATTTGCTCGTTGAGCTACACCATTCTGCTCGGGTGTGTCTGCGGCCGTTGTGTGATGGATGATTCCGCTGGCTTTCAATTCTGCCTCCAGTTCGTTGGAGGTGAACTCCCCCCCGTTGTCAGTGCGCCAGAAGTCAATGAAGTTTTCGGAGAATATGATCTCCTCGATCTCCTCCTCAAAGAAGGCTTGCACATCCGCCTTCCACTGTTTGAAGGCAGCGTGCACGTCGCTCTTCTTCTTGAGGTAGAGTACCCAATCAAAGCCACTGTGATCGTCAAGGAATGTAATCCAGTAACGATACCCGTCTCGAGACTGTGGGCTGACCGGTCCACCGACGTCGCTATGTATGATTTGTAGTGGGCGTGTTGCCCGCTGACGTCCCTCAGTTGGGAACGGCTGCTTGCGCATCTTTCCCTGAGCACAGGCATGGCAGAATTTAGGGGTACCAGTGGTGCGCTCTACACCCTTTAGGTGTCCCTTCCTGACCATACGCTCGAGGCTGTCTATCCCCACATGTGCCATGCGGCGGTGGAGGAGGTTAATGTCAACGGCAGCAAGCGCACATTCCTCCTGGACCACCGGCTCCGCAGTCAAATGATATAGCCCTTGGTCATGGTTGACCTCAAGAACGACATCACCATTGCGGTCGAGGACGTGACCGCCTGTCCGCCCAAAGATCGAAGTCAGGTTACCCCTGTTGAGCTAGCTTCTGGACGGAGATGAGGGAGATCTGGAATGAGGGAATGTATAGGACGTTTGAGAGTGTGAGGAGCGTCTGTTTGCCTCTGACAGTGCTGAGGAGCTGGATTTCCCCAATTCCCGTTGCATCAGCGAATGAGTCATCCCCAAAACGTACTTTTCTTGGGGGGTCAAGCTGCTGAAACTCTTAGCTATGAACCACTCCAGGACTGGTACCATGGTGTTGACGCGCCGGTGTCAAGGACTCTCGCGTAGACGAGGGCAGGTGTCGTTTCACTCGCAGCATAAGCTCCAATGCGTTTTGCAAGGTCCTTCGATACAGAGTTTCCGAACGCAGTAACATAATGTCCGCTCTCTTCGCCTCCTGCATTCAATGCCTTCGCCCCATCCTCCTCCGCCTTCTTTTTGAGGTCGCGGCAGTCCTTGGTGTCATGATAGCAAAGGCCGTGGACTTGGCACTTCTTCGTCGGGCCACCGGTTTTCTTCCCTTTGTAGTTCGTCGACGGAGACGGAGCTGCAGCTGCAGCTGCAAGCGCAGACTCCTGCGGGCCAGTGATGATGGGTTTCCCAACTCGGCTCTGATGCGCTGCTCAGCTTCGGAGAACTTGAGCTTTCCGCCCTGGGGAACACTGTTGACGGTCTGGGAGACGAACAGTCTCCACCCGGTTGTGTCCGGCAGTGATTTGAGCAGGATCCATGCCATGAACTCATCGTCGACCGGCCCGGGACATACTTGTCAGAGTCAGGCTGCCCGATCGAAGTTTGGTGAGGTGGTCGTCGAGCTTGGTGGAAGGGTCCCACTTGGCCTCTAGCAGTTGGACCAGGGTGAAGAAAAGCAGTGGCACCAACGGTGACCTTCTCGTACTCCTTGACAATGGCGTCCCAGGTTTCCTTTGCGCCAGTGAGATGAGCGACGGATATGAGAATGGGGTTGGAGATGAACTTGTGGATGATACCACGAGCTCGGGCATCGCGTACGCGGAAAGAGTCGCGGATGGCGCTAGTGGAAGTGGTTACGACACCATAGATGGCAGAGACAGTGCTGGCAGATGCAGCCGCAGTTTCTGCGGCCGCCTGAGTCGCGCGTTGTCCTCCCCAGCGATGATAAGGCCAACCTTCTCTCGGGCAAACTCTCCCTCCATTCGAATCTTCCAGATTGGATAGTTTTCTGCCCCGACCAGCACCGGAGTGGTGGGTTCGGATGTAGTCGCCATGTCTGGCGGATGACGTGGCCTGGAGTTGCGAGCGTTTGCAGACTCCTGTGGCTAGTTGGTTTTGCTGTTGAGCTGTATAGCGTCCGGCTAGCGTTGCGCAGTAACACGCGCCAAAGTTATTGGGCTTTCCCGTGTGCTGATTTTCTATGTTTGTTTATTAATGTGTCAAATCAACAATTTCTTGCTCTGTTTAGTACCCTCATTGAAGGATGAGGATAGCCCAGCAAAATCTGAGTTCTCAGGTACAAAGTCATGAGATAGTAAACATATTTTTGAGGTACTCACCCACCTGAAATCCTGGTGAGTGTGTTCTAAAAAAGGCAAACACCGCCAAATTAATGCTATTTTGAAGATTAATTTATTCAGCCACTGTGTGATACCTTACCCCAGATTTATATCATAAAAGTTGTAACAAACACGCTATAAATGAACCCTTCATCGCTCAAAGTTCCTTGACCATCGTAATTTCTGGGAAAAAACCCCGAATTCGGTTACTTTTGGTAACTGCGAGTACAAACATGATAATTCGACATCTTTGTATGTCACGCAGTCCTCAGGGAAACCACCCGACCGTTATGCGTTACCGTTGAAACGAAACAGGGCGAGCGTTACGCGTTACGTTTCACCCATACAAAGTGCTACAGTACCCGGTATCACCATAAAAGGCACATCACCCATTTTTTTTAGAATACCAGTCTCAGCCGAATTAACCGCTGCCGTGAGAGGAGGGTGTTATCCTCATACACCGACCGTCATCCACGCACACCTTCCCACCATCCCTCGACCTGCTGAACGATGGAATGAGGGCATGAAGCCCCTGGACAACAGAGCTATCATCCTATCGTGCTTCGAGGCATTCAAGCAGTTCGTGAACTGAGTACTTTTGTTGGTGAGCATGGCAACCGTGGTCGTAAACAGAAGTACTCAAAGCTTTCAGTGGGGTTTTGCCGGTCCCCGCCAGGGACGCTGTTTGTTCTGTTCGTCTCCATGTTTTCTTTTCTGGCCGGTCGCGACGGTTTCCGATCGTTGCGCTGGGCGACCAGATAGGGAAAAAGACGAAGAAAGCAATCGAAAGAGGGGAGAAAGGGAGAAATTCAATAAAGACCTGCGCACTTTTGAATCTGTGTAACTCTGTAACTTCGTCACGGATATTCTTCATTTTCTGTACAAATTCCTTCACAGAGTTCGACTTTGATTCCATCTTTCCCTCGATACTACGATAGAGAGCGTGGGATCCCGGCAGATCCCGGCACCTTACTTAAGCACGTTATGTAACGCTTCCCACGGCCAAATCCCCAGTTGCGCAGAAAAATTTTATGGTCTTTTCGGCCTGCAGAGGGGCTGACCTACAGAGACCTACAGACTCAGAAGACATTCTCGAAGCTGTCGTGACCCGCTCGAGCTTCGAGCGGGGTTGCGAGACTTCCACGAATTGATCTGCACTAAGGTCAGCATCTAAACGATGTCGGGCAGCCGTGGCGCCGGTATGTATAGTCGCGACAAGGGGGACGTGGAGTCGAGGTGTTTGGTGAGTTCCAGCGCCCGAAGACGGAGGGATTCCGCTACGCGTTCTCTAGCAGGACAAGAAAAGACATCAGAGCGATGTTCTTCGCCACAGTTAACACATTTAGGTTTGAGATAGCACACCGCGCCATGCGCATTATTTCCGCATCCTCCACACTTAACCTCCTTAACGGTGCACCTGGCCTTGACATGCACGAATTTGAAACACCCCCAGCACTGGATGAGGCGAAGGTGAGGAAACCCGCGAGATACCGTTGGCGCGCAGCCTACAACCCCGCAGGCGCGAATACGAAACAGCTAGGTCGACTTTCCCGTCTTGATTAGAGCCGAATAAATAGGGATCCTGCTGTACGAGGCTTGCGACCCGCTGCAATTGACGCCGAGATTTGGGCTTCACTTGGTGGAGGGTTGACCCACGTCGGAGTTCCTACAATAGGGATAGCGCTCCACGAGTTCGTCTGACAGGACCTTGAGATCCGGAGCCGCCGCGAATGGGATACCGTCGACCTGGATGTGCGAGTAGGCAGCAGGCGGGACAACACGCGCTCCGGGGAAGAGAGTCGGTCCCCACGTTGCCCAAGTTTCGACCAGAGATGATACATACCGACGCCTTGTCCTCCGGGACCAAGAATAAACCACCATCTTTGTAACGCGGCATGACATCCAGCTTCTCCAACGTTGTCGCGCTCCTAGCAGAGTTATGCACACAGAATGAGTCTTGAGATCTCCAGAAATTAGTAGTGTATGTGTGGTACAAAATGGCTAATAGTAAGTAAGCCACGCAGACTCCAGTGGCAAACGAGAAAAATAGAATACGCCACAGCGAAATTTAGCGAAAAATTAGCGTCCTTTCCTTTTGAAGACACACCCCCACACCGCACGGCAGGGAATTGTGACCCGCGCCTGAGAAGGAACAAAACCAGAGAACGAAACTGTGATCACGGTGGAAGTAGAGAAGAGACACGAGAACAATAAGTTATCTAATCGGAATCCGTGCTACAAATGCATATAGATCGAAAGCGACTAGAAATGCCTTCCAAACGCGCCTACACACGAGGCATTCTCTCCAGAATCGCGTCCCAAGACGGCGATGACGATGACGAGCAAGGTGGATGTCGGCCAAAATGAAGTCAGGATTTCAGAGCCCTGTTCGATGAAGAGCCTGTTCGGATGCACAATGAATTAAATCCTATTGCTATTGTATTGCCTTTTACAGTAATTTTATTGTCCGCACTTGTCCGCGGAATTGTCTGGAATTGTCGTGACGGAACTCATCACCTGTGACCCGACCTGTGATTTGATGCGTAGTTCCCGCCGACTTCAAGCGCGTTGGCCGAGTTCTGGGTCTGTCGGTGGCGCGTAAAATCTGGCAGACCTTGTATTGTTCACTTTACTGATGCCTCTGTTTCTAAGACTCGTCCATGTAGCAAGAATGTCCACCCCACGCGCCGAGCAGTTCGGCATCAAGTGATGAGTGACAGTATCCATCACGACAATTCTCAACAATTCGATTGCTGTAAAAGGAAGAACAATAGCAATAGGATTCCTATTGTGCATCCGAACAGGCCCTCTAAAAGATAGCCGTTTTGAAGCCCGGATTACGGCGAGTCCTCCGATACCAAAATCATGCTATTTGTCGTCGAAACGAGAGAGATACGAAGGAGAGAAGAAGACGTGTTTTTGTGCTTTCTTTACATGTGATGCGACGTGGTGTCATTACATCTGCAAACTGCTGTAATTGCGGAAATCCAGTTTTCTTGTTGGAATAGAGAGTGGTTAGGACCCGGAAAAACTCCTTTCATTACATTAGTCATACAAAGGATTCAGAATGGCCTCAGTTATGGACTGAAAACAACCGAAAGAATACTCACACAGACATTTGGGAAGGTGGATCTTACTGTTTCAATGCTTCTTTTCGGCATCGCTGCTTCAGATATTGAGGATGGGCATCCCAATGAACAATATACGCCCATAAAAATGATAGTTTAACGCTTTGCAGTCAGCCGTGCTGCACAATTGTGTTGATTACCATCAAAATCTGACTTAACTAGTATCATTCTCTTTGCCAATTACCGTGCCTCCATCATGGTTTTCTAGCGAACCCTTGAGTCTTATGAAGGCAAACTATACTCAAGACCATGAACATTCAGATCTGCAAAGGAAATTCTACAAAATTCCCACAAAATAATCAAGTTTCCGGTCACTTCTGGGCATGACGAGTACTCGAGTAGTACAGTGGCAACATACATTGAAATAAGGAAAGAAAACCCCCGGGGTTTGGCCCCAACAAGCTGTGCGCGAGACAGCCCTACCGGAGGCAGGGTACTAAAGCTTGTACTAGAAAAGAAAACCAGGCCATGAGTCGCGTGACTTTTGACAGGATATCACGGGGTGTTGTCGAGATGTTGAGTTCGTTTCCGAGGCGCGCGGCCCCTCTTATCGTGACATGGGACACTCGCGTGAGACGCCGAGTGAATATTTCATTCGCAAAGTGGACCTTATCAACATGGTCTATACTATGGACGATTCAGAAATCATGTTGGAAGTCATGGACGGCGGACCTTCAACTTGGAATACAGTACCATCCTTACAACTCAGAGGTATCGCACTGTCGTGGAATTCCAAGCCGCTATTCGCTACCACGAAGACGCTTGGGTCGATGTCGAGCTCAGAGGGTCAGAAGAGGTCGGGGGCAAGCGTAGTCAAGAGCGTCGACGGATCTAGAGACTTGGTCCAGTTCAAAAGATGTGACGGAAGCGAGGGGGAGTCGAGTTCCGGCACAAGTATATCAAACAAAAAAACTGGTGTAAGTACTAAATTGACCGAGGGAAAAGCTACTACGACAAGAACTAAACTGGAATTCGAACTGACACCGGAAAGTGTGACGTCACGAGTGGACCATCATCACACTTTCCGGGTCGGCTTTAATCGGCCTTCCCCACCACATGTCGGCCCTATGTTTTGAATGCCTGCCGCAAGATAGCGCCGCGCAGCGGCCTCGCGGCGAGCGGTTGCGCCACGCAGTGGGCCATAGCGGCGAGCGAAGCACCACGCAGTGGGCCCCGCGGCGAGCGGAAGCCGCGCGCAGCGGTCGGGGTCTGGGGTGGAAAACCCCAGCCGTCCGGGCCGGCGCCCGCAAATGTTCATCCTATTGAAGCAAAAATTCGTTTATCTAACTTGTGCACTCATAGGGTTCAAGTAGAATTTTATTGTTACATAAAAAAAAATCGAAATTTAGACAAAAAAAGGCCCCGCGCCAGCGGAAAAGGCAGCGCCAGCGAACGGGCCAGCGCCAGCGGAAAGGCCAGCGCCAGCGAAAAGGAGGGGGTGTAGGGGGATCCAATCCCCCACGTTCACGGAAAGCGTGACATGTGACGTCACACTTTCCGGTGTCGGTTCGGCCTCCAACTAAACTACTTATACCAAAGGTGCTCTAGGGTCAAAAATTTTGACCCTGGACCGTTTTTTGCCGTGTTTTGGGCCAAGGAATTCGAATCTGTTCAGGGACCAGTTCTACATTGGGTTGAGGCCACATGTATTTATTTTAATCCCGGAGCACCCTTGACTTATACAGGAAAATCGAGGCTGTGTGCGTGGAGTCATGGGGACGACACGGGCAGATCTCGCCGTGAGCGGATGCGAACGCCGATCCGTCACAGTAGGTCCCCTCAATTCCAGTGTTGAGTCGATGGGTAGAACTCCGATCATTTCGGAATCTAACTCCCGGACGTTCGCCGCCTTGTCGCCCGCTATTCGGCTCCCGCTCTGAGCAAGAATAGGAGTAGAGGGTGCATTACTCTTACTCGGACTCCGAGGGCCCGCCACAGAAGCTCGGGAAATCTGTCGGGACCGCTGTCGGAGGCGGCTCCGCTCCGACTCGGGCGGCGATTTTCTGACTCCTGATAATCTATCCTGATAATCTACATTGATGGCCGTGCAGCGGGGTTGAAAATGCTGATGCGCTGGTCCAGTCCGTCACAAAAGGTCACTCATGCCCCGCATACAGTACTTAAGTATTCCTTGCGACGTATGGATCAGGTGAAAATTGAAGCTGGTTCTGTTTGTTTGACGGGGAAACAAACGCGCCAAACTTTGGGACTTGCGGGAAGCACTTTTCCCGCCATGAGTAACTTCGACCGGTGTTTGATCTCTGTGGAATATCTTGTTGTTCCGAGCAAGTAGCGGAGTGCAATTGAGTCAAATTGACAATAGTTGAGGCTGTAAGTAGCGCAATTGAATGAAGTCACACGCATTTAGAGTCAAAAATCAATGCATTCAAATTTTACCAGGTACAGCAGGGCACCGTAGAATACTTAGAATACTTGCAGGTCCTTTCAACATATCTTGAACATATCTGCATGTCAGAATTCCATCTGAGTCGGAGACCATCGAATTCTGTGATGCGTGAGCTCAAAATTGAACCCGAACTTCGAAGTTCGCGAATTCAGTGCAATGTTCAGGAGGGAAATTGAACAAGCACAACCCGAACCTCTATATCGACGGAGTCTTGAGGTACTAGAGAGCCAACTGGCTAATCTGAAGACCGCGAGAGAGACGGGGGCTTGTCAGGGGACTTCGGACTTCAAAGGACGCTCTATGTACATTTTTGATACCTAAACCCCCGCTCGCCTGACGTCGATACCTTATGTCATTGATGTTTGAGGTCGAGAAGTTACGAGAAGTTGAACGAAAGAAGAAATTCACCTTGGAATCGCTGTCAGCCGAAGTTGAACAAGACAAGAGATTCAAGTTGAAACTTGCTTGCAAATAGCCTCCTCAGCGCATTGATATGTTTGTGTATTCGATGCTGAAATGGGCTTCGTCGATTGGGTGAGTCGAAGTTCGAATTCAACACAATAAGAAGTTGAACAAGAAACGAGTCAAACTCACGATACGTATGCCCTGCACGCCGGAAGCCAATATAATTGTCAGTCAGCGGAAGATATACAGTAAGTATCCGACGTCCAACGTTGAACTATCAGTAGTAGAGTCTTCGTTGAGCAACGAATACTTAAGTTGAGCTTTTGACTTGACAATCGATTTAAACTTGAAGACAGAAACTTCCTCAGAGGATAACACACTCACTGCCAAGACAATCCTGATAGTCAAAGGTAACGGTAACGAGCAACCAGGTAGACGCACGGGGTGTTGAGTGGTTCGGAGGGTGTGTAGAGGTCAAGGTTCATAGGATAAGAGTGAATTTAACTTTCGGTCGTGTCTCGCAGCCGCAAATTTAAACCTCTGCCTACAATACGACCTCAGGCCAGTGTCCTATGAGCATTGAGCAACTGAGAGTGAGTGAAACCAATATAGACTATTGTCAAGGCATGTACCTAAGACAACACTTCTAGATTTGCTGCGCACTGTGCGCAGCGACAAGAGAAGTTGGTGCTGATGAGAAGCTAAGTAGTTGAAAACATGGCGCTGAGCCTGCTTGGGCGCCGCTCTTTGGGCAAAGATAATAGAGATAAGGTTGCCGAACCTTTGAACATCCAGAGTTGGTTGATAATTCGGCGCGTTCTTCCCATATTTTTCTGAAAATGTTTTTGCTTCTGTCAACGCAGCGATACGCGAACGTCGGCAAACAATTATTTTATTTCTCAAAACCCAATCAAAACCAAAGTGAGGCGAGAATTGAGGGGACCTAGTGCCCCTCCGGTTTCATCTACCCATCTAATGATCTGCTAGCTCTATTGACCCCGCCCGTCTCTCAGCTCTATGGCAGACCTGATATTCTTATTGACGAAAAACCTGGACCCAAATGCCTCCGCTCGGAGTCCATTGGCATCCGGCTGCCGAGTTCGCGGATCTGTCCGAAAATTGCTTCCATACGATCTGTTCCCGACAAGGTGGGTCAGACGGGGTGGCGGCAAGACGCAATAGAGGGTTTGCGGAGAGCCATGAATGGCTACCGATTTCCTTATTAGGAAAATTTGATGGGCTAAACTTTTATGTCGAAGTCAAGAAGAGCTATTTGGAATGAAAATTGGATGCTCAGACCGGGGGTAGCTTTCAATATTCGCTGGAAATAGCCTCAGATTGCCGAGGGTTTTACTGGCCGGGGCGATCGGCTTTAATCGGTCTGGCGACCGATTTGCCATCACCCTTGGAATGGCGGGGTTGCCGCTACTGAAGCTACCGAAACATCACGTGATGATGAATTGGCTGAAATTATCAACCTTGGCGTACAGTGAACACTCAAGTCAAATAACTACCCACGGACAAAGAATGAGCGCGAAAAAGACTGAGCTAGAGCTTTTCGGCGTCCGTGACGTTGTCCTTGCAAAGGTTCGAGGGTACCCGGCGTGGCCTGCAATGGTAATTTTTCTTCCCAGCCCAGGGCTTGGTGGCTCTGGGACGCTCTCGACCCGTTTTCCTTACTCTTCGTTTACTCTTTGCCTTTCCGGGCTAGGTGGTCGACCCCGACAACGTCCCCAACGATGTCGCAAACAAGCGTCCCTCAGGGAGGAAGAGCAATGTGTGAGCCTCTTTATTTGCCGTTGCCCGATGACTTGTTTGACAGCCTTGGCTCGACAGCTACTGCGTCCGCTTCATGCCTGCAGGCGACTAGTATGTATTTGTAACATGCTTCCTCGTTCGCAGTTAATGCCATCTCCCCCCCGCTTCTGTCCAGCTCCTGGCTCCCACCAAAAGAGCTGGAGCGTCTCACTCCGACAATGATTCACAACTTTGTCAACAATGCTAAGAAGGACGGTGATCTCAAGGACGGGTACAAGATAGTATGAACCTTACTTGGTGTCGCGTTATGCTCATTGCTCACTACAAATACTATACGATAGGCGCTAGATCCAACAACATGGGAGCGTGAGCACGCCGTCAGTCCCGCAGCGCAGGATAATTGCGAGGGGCGAAACAAGGCTAAAATGGAGGATGAGTTGATTGACGGTACGTAGTTGAGCCCTACCTTTTATATCCGTGGGCGAGACACCAACCCGTGATGCAGAGGAGGGGGAAAGGGAATTGCCTCAGCTGAAGAATGGTAAAACGGGTGAAGAGAAGGAGAGTCAGAAGGAGAGCAAGCCGACGGTACAGAGGGAGGATGAAACTCGTGCCAGCGCAGGGATGGAAGCGGATAACATAAACCTGGTGACAGCGGAACTTGAATCCAACCCCGAGGCGCTGAAGGTCCGGAACTGGAGGCATCAACTGCAGAAGACGTTCCTCAGCAAGAATAACATCCCGCCCAAGGCTGATGTAAGTTGTCCTTTGGCGTTGGCGCTTTCACTTATGGCGGCCTCCCCATGCAGGAGATGGCCAAAATTGATGTGTTGTTCAAGACCATCGAAGATTACGAGGGTATCACCATGGCATACCTCACCGTAAGCTACATACTGCCCTTTGTCTTCATTGTTCGATCTAACTCCCGCATACTGCACTACAGTTCTCCAAAATTGGCAAAGTTATGCGCCACATCCTCCTTCTCGAGTCCTCCTCGCGCATCCCTCGAGACGACGAGTTCCACTTCCGCGACCGTGCCCGGGGATTGGTCAAAAAATGGCAAGGTGTCATCAGTTTGAGCAGGGCAGCCGACGGCATGGATGTGTGCGTACATACCCATGCATTTTTATGAGGTTCAATAATGATGTCGGACGCGCAGCACCAGAACATAGAGTAGAATAATTATAGGTGTCCAGCAGGCAATGCGTAAGACATTCAGTAAAATCTACAGTAGGCGAGGCCGATTTTATCACAGGTGTCCGCCTTTTTTTGTGGTCTACACTGTGTGAGGGGTGGGCAGTCTCCGACCCAGCTTCACTTTCGGGGTCGATTTATTATAAATTTGGTTTATTGCTTCTGAACTGCACTTGCTAGTCTCGTGACCAGACTCTTATGACAGGGTTCCATCCCAAAGGGAACCCTGTCATAACTTCACTGTGCTGGGTAAGGCTCATGTACTATGTCTGTGGATGGAATGAAAAAATCGCGTTTTTTCAAAACGAAGAAAGAGAAAAAGAGGGGAAAAAAGAGGGAGACTCTTATCATTTAAGCTGACCTATTCACCCCCAAAACTCATGTTCTCGAGTGCTCAGACCACGCAAAACAGCGGTTTCTTGCTTTGATTTACTATCGATGCCGGTGGTTCCGTAGAAATCCGCTGATTTCAAACCTATGTCGAGAGCCCAACTGGCGAGCCACAGCGAATAGTTTTCAAGATCTTTGTACATTTTCGCACGTCAACCGCGGCAACTCGGCCCAATCACTACAAACAGCAGCACACTACGCAGACGCGAACCTCTTGCTCTCCTGCTCCACCGCGTCTCTCGTTACCAATAGCTTCGGTAATCGTAGATACGATTAGAGTACGCCACCCACACTATTTTAGAGCCTCTCACACCGCTAACTCCGTCAATATTTGCAAATGACCGGTTAGAAACCGGAAACTTTAGACTTTTTTGGTTTCTTTTCAGGCTGCTTTCCACTTTGTCCTAACATCACCAGGCCTCCGGCTCAACAAAATTTTGTACATCTTTCTTCTTCTGAGTCTTGACTGGGATCTGCATATTCTTGGAACGGCAGGTCAAAAGAAGAGTTTCATCCAATTATCTGCTATTATTCTGCATTTTGAAGCCGCCATTTCTTCCCCAGGGGCTCAAGAAATTAACTTATCTCTCTTTCTAGAGCTAAAGAAGCCCTCTTTGTTTTTTTGCAGAACTCGGCCTATCAGGTGACAGCGGTTCCAACTGTGTTGAATTCCCTTATAATTGTTTGAGAATCCTCAAGCTCTGTTGCTCAATATTGTTACCTTGGTTGTTTTCCATGCAGTGAAGAATGCATTTATAGGCTCCCCCGCGTCCCTGACCTGCTGCAATTGGCAATTAGTTGTGAGTATCAATTTCATCTTCACCAGAAATGAGTCTGAAATGAAGTCTAAGTATGTGATGTTCTACTTATTAACAATGTTGTTTGGGGCATAATTCGGCCGGATTCTTTTCACGCATCGATGCGCATAATCTACTGTTGTGAACAAAACTTTACTTATGCCGGGCAATGACGTTCTGGAGGATGAACCACCAATCAAATTTTTGAATTTCCACTCCGAACCATATACAGTTGCGGCAAAATCAATTTACTTACCAAATATGGAAATTACCATCAAAGCCACCCTACTGCACGGAAAAACGACTCACTGGTCGGTGGAAATAGGATAGACGGGATGTATTCCTTGTGTAGAATAGGTCTATCTACAAAAACAAACCGAATCTGTCATGTTTGTGACAGGTTTTGGCTATTGGCACTGTACAATGTTTGCACTGCAAGGAAACCCACTGATTTGGGTAAACTTGGTGTGTGTTACCTGCTGGAAATTCGACCGTTGGTGTGCGCGCGAATCTGTACATGACGTTCTGGATGTGCTGGATCGTCCTTTGTTGCGCGGCCGACTTGTTTGCGGCCCTTGCCCATGCGGAGATACAGGGCCGCGCGCGGTGAATCTCATCGAAGGGAATTATGGTGGAGAACATATACTTCTGCTCATGCGATTCGACAGATTTGCTGGCGGGGAAACCGGCCTTGTGGTGATAGATGAGGTCAAGGATGTGAGACATTGTGCGACCGCGCGGCGCGGAGGAACCGAGCGACAGCGCGAGCGTGCTTCTTGCCACGGGGGTCGGGTTCGCCGCGAGCGGGATTGTGGAAGAGAATGAACAGAAGCCATTTAGCGCATTCCTTCGGGAAAACCCGCCATTTTGGCCTTCAGTTTTGTGTTTCCGGCCAAATCCGGGGCAATTTGGAGCCTCCTAGGAAGTTTGGGCTGCCCTCCGACCCCCAAACTTGTCAGGATTTGACCCAGGCCTTCGCGCCTCCTGGGGCCAATTTGTCAGGATTTGGAACAAGCGAAGCGCAAAATTTTCTCAAAAGTTGTCAGGATCGGGATCAGGCATTTGGGTCAATTAAGTATCCGGGGTCCTGTCTCGACCTGGCCATTCAAAAACCGGTGTTTATAAACATGTTTAAAAAGAGTGTATACTGCCCTCGCTTACCAGGGACTGTATGTGTCCGGTAGAATCTAGTCTAGTTGTTACCGCGAGGGTGCGATTGGAGTACTGTACCAATCTGTATGACTGAAACGCAAAATGGACCGTTACAGGCTGAAACGCTTGAAACAGCTTACAAATCACCCTTTTATGGAAGGTGACCTGCCTTATATGGGTGATTTGTAAGCGAAAAAAGGCCGCCGTTACGCGTTACGTTTCAGTCATACAGATTGGTACAGTAGGCTCTTATTACATAAGCTGACATAATCTGAATCCGAGTCGCGAAATTCGTGCCATTAGAACGCGTTATTGATGCTGAAACTTGGTAAATAGGGTAAAATAGATGTAAGCTACGTTTGTGAATACCTCTGAGAGCAGTTGCTCGAGATGGAACCGCGGCAGACCTAGTCAGGCTCGCGCAGCTGTCTCGGCCGATCGGCCGAAACCCAACTGGCAAAGGTTCGAACTCCTTCGTCAAACCTTCAAAATAAAATCAAAAAAAAATGTAGATGATCACTTGGAGTGTGTTCAATACCTACCCCACCCTGCACATGTGTTTGCTGCAACGGGAACGCGCCCAATGGTCGTTTTCGGCCTTGGCCGAGGTTGACGGATTATGTAATAGCCGTCTACTGCAATCGGACCCCCGCGGTAAGTAACAGACTCTATATAGCGAGGCACGAGCGTTCATATAGAGCGTCTGTCTACGAGAGACTAGGTAGAATCCATGCCCATTTTTGCGGCCTTTTGTTGCCCATTTGATTCTCTGTGCTTGGGTCATAGGCTTTTGCGGCTCGCTGGCGCACCAGGAAACATAACTTGACCAAATTTCAGGTGGCTCAGGCCGATACAGCGCAGAGGATACCAGATCTCGAGCTGTAGCATACAGAGCAGTCAAAAAGTGCATTTAGCGGAGCGGCCCGGCTGCACATGCCTGTCGAGCGTGGTCGCTCCGCACAAACTCTCTATTGTCTGTCTTCCGTAAACTCGCTGTTCAGCCTGTGGACCGCGCGAGTATAATACATCCCCAGCGCTTGAGTACTTGCTAGTTCCAACAGAGTTCCCAGATGCGGACGCAAAATGACTCCAATCAAAGTCCCGCCTGGTTCCTATGAGGACCCCGGTTTATCCACCCAAATGCCAGATCCCGGTTCGGACAAATTTTGGTGGGGAGGGGCCGCGAAGCCTAGATGCCGTTCGGACAAATTTTGGGGGGACGGAGCCGAGGTAGCTAGATCCGGTTCGGACAAAAATTCCGCTGTCGCAGAGAGTTGACTCCGCCGAGGACAAGCCGAAAGTCTAGGGAAAAGCGAATTTCTTGGAACTCATCGAGAAAATGGCTAGATTTGGTTGAAAGAGCGCAAAAAAACAGCTCGGGAAGAAAAATTGAGCATTTTTGATGGGGGAAAGCAGAAAATCACCGCTTCTGGAAGCTTACGGCACCACAGGCTACCTCCGGTTCGGACAAAAAACTGCCAATCCGCCCCAAAACTGGTTCGGACAAAAATTGGGGGTTTTGGCCGATTCGGGATCTGGCCTTCAAAGGGATAAACCGGGGTCCTTTCCTATGTAATCAGGAGTGCTTACTACATTTGGAAATTCTCATCAATCTCACTTCACACCACGACAAAAGAGAAGACCGGAAAGAAAATACGTACGTCACAGAAGTTACGCCCACCTGTCAAGCTGAGGGGAGCGTGTATACGTCAAGCCGGCATACAGCAACGAGATATTCACTACAGTGTACACCAGCATTGTGTTGTCTTACTATGCGAGAATGTGCAGAACGACTCAAAGATCGTATTTGATACCAACAAACAACACCTAATAAGCATGCTGCTCTGGACCCCAGCAATTGCCCGCGTCTGAATTTTTTTTTTTCATTATGCCTCACAGCCTTCAAAATTAGTAGAAAAGCACGTTAAATTTCTCGAATCCTCAGGATTTGGCGTGTGGCTGTGCAAACGTTAATGCTTATATAAGGGTGCCGGATCCGAGCGACGCCTACCTTATCCGAATTCGAAATTTTCGCAGACAGGCATTTTGGTGAAGTAGCAGGGATCCTCGGGACGGACGAGCTATAAAGAATTGAGCAGCCCTAGTCTCTTGCACAGACTTCTTCACTCGATAACTCATTACGAAGTCTGTTGGTTACCGCGCCCTGATAACCCAAGAGGTGCCGAAAATGCTTATCGACAACACCTGTCCCACGACCCCCCCTCCCCAAATTTGGACTTAGCTCCAAGGAAGACCGCTCTCTGGCTTGCTCTACGATGCTTCAGTCTCTCTGGCTCACCCAAGCTCTGTCCAGCATCATAGTGCATCATAGTTGAGGATATACAACAGCCGACACGACACAAGTCGTGCCGTAATGCATCAGAACCGACACACGGCACATCTTCAGCAGATGTGTCGTTGATGTAAATACCTAATATGGAGGCCCACTCGGGAATATTTTCAATGTTTCGGGCCGGGGTTCTTAAGTTGATTCCGAGTTTGATTAGTTAAAGCCGAATTTCATTGCCGAGGATGCAGAATGGGCAGTGACGTAAACATGTGCCGCTTGAGAATCAGTTTGATCCACTTGTGTCGGCTTTGATCTTATGTATCACACATCCCAATTTGGTGTGTCGTGTCGCGAGTTGTTTATCCCGATCATGGTGTGGTCAGTTCAAGTTGCTGTCAGTCGCCGATAAGCATCTTCGGCATCTCTTGTGATAACCGGTACCGTAGTGACCGGGGGCCTTCTAATGATGATGCATGTGACGTTGAACGATGATGATGATCTCATACGGTGCTTGGACTCGGCGCGAAAAGGCAAATAGTATTTTTCCGTCACTGTATCTATTCTTCAGGAACACGAATCTAAATGCATTCCTCAAGCTCAATGGATGTATGAACTGCGTAAAAATAGGATGAACTGGAGGGAGACAACGACGACGCGACACAACTATTTGGTGGTCGTCGCGGACGAGAACTTCGTGACAGATTTGGTGCCTGGACAACGCGCCAGAATGAACGGGAGACTAAAAAGGGATTTGCAAAAACAAACCACTCACCCTCACTGATGGCATGCTTGGCGAGCTCACCAGGCAGGATAAGGCGGACACTCGTCTCGATTTCCCGCGACGAGATCGTCGACTTCTTCGAGTACTGTGCAAGCTCTGCGATGAAGTCAGTGGGCGAAGGTCGGGATGTGATGGACGACGCACTGGATGCCTCCGACGCGATACGGTCGAAGATATCGTTGACGAAGGAGTTGAGGATGGCCATGGCCTTGCTCGAGATACCGGTGTCGGGGTGGACCTGCTTCAGGACTGTGACGCTCTCCGTCAACACTGCTATTAAACAGGTGGCAGCGCCAACCCAAGACGCACCCTTGTAAATGTAGGAGGTGTAAGTCTCCTTGCGCGCCTTCTTGCGCTTCTTTTTCTCGCCGTCAGCTGTAGGCGCCGCCGACTTCTTAGTCACGGTCTTTTTGGCAGCCTTGCCCCCCTCCGTCTAGAAATATTGTCAGTGCCGCGTCAAGTCTGATACCAAGAGCACGCGCCTTGGCGGGGGCCTCGCCTGCGGTGGAGGACTTCAAGTTTCCGGTGGTGGATGCGGGCTGAGCGAGAGAATGAGAGGGCAGAAACGGAGTTAATTTGTATGCCAAC
Source organism: Favolaschia claudopus (assembly GCA_037176885.1). NCBI lineage: Eukaryota > Fungi > Basidiomycota > Agaricomycetes > Agaricales > Mycenaceae > Favolaschia > Favolaschia claudopus. The sequence goes on from JAWWNJ010000123.1 coordinate 432,692, forward strand.
TTTGGGAGCCATTTGTTTTGCTGGCGGGATAAGGTGTGGTGGTTCAAGTCGAAGAGTCGATGTCAACAACGTGCAAATCGAAAAAACAGGTTTTATATCAGCGGCAGGATCACTAGAACACGTGATCAGCCAAAAGCGTCTGTGTGGCCTTGTTTCCGAAAGAGAAGATTTTTATCAAACAACACCTGTCTCACAAATACTGTACCGACGTGTATGGTAGCAACGTAACGCATAACGCACCCCACAAAATGTTGCCTACTTTCTGCTGCGTAACGCATAAGGCGCCGACCATTGCTTGGATGGAAACGCATTTTCATAAAGATTCATTTTTCCAGACTTTTTGGGCTTCAAAAAAGGGCCAAAAAAAGTGTCAATTCGCTACAACTTTTAGAATGTTTCGTCCGCTAGATTACCCTCACTCCAGGGCTGCCCGTTATCATTATATGCCCAGATGTTCTCCATCTCTCCGTTCGCTTTCAAGGTACCGCTCCCATCCGTGCCCACCGTCTCCAATGAAACACAGAATTTGCTTGTATTTGGCAACTTTTCCGGAGGGACATCAATTTGAAGGGCGGCATGCACGACAGAGTGTAGCGGAATCTCGGTAGAGTCCTGATCATCCCGCGTGAATACGTCGTCTTCTCCCATGGCTGCTACCTCGGCTTCCTCTGTAACTGCCGCCGCGGCAACACCTTCTTCATCAACGTCGAGAACTTGGCCAATTTTATCTTCAATCTCCTTGCGGAAGTCTGGATGTTTTAGTAAGTATTCGCGGTATGCCGCCTTAGTTTTCTTGGATTTGAGACATTCTTCTCCGAGATTGAATTCACCGACAGTGCATTCAAGTTTTTCCCAAGACTGCACACAACGAGTGAGCTCTGAGTCGGTTGCAGATGTATCAATCAAGCACTTGCCCGCCTGATTAAGTCCCAACCGGGTAGTGTCTGCCCCCACTCATACAACTCGGAACAGATGTTGAGAATTTAACCTGTTCTGGCGTCAAACCGTTCTTGAGTGGCTCCGAATGGCAATCAACCATCCAATTGAGGTATGCCTGCTTGATATGATGTTTGAAGACACGATTGAGACCCACGTCGGCAGGCTGAAAGACAGAAGTGCCAAGTTTGGTGAGATTCGGAGGGGCTGCTTTGAAGATCCGAGAAGAACTTACAATTTGCTGGGGAGAGTCGAGGACGTGGTCGGGAGTAGGGCCTAGGCACGAAAGTGGCGGGTCACGGTCACGTCAGGTCTTCCCGACTCTCCCTCTATCATAGCTTATCCTCTGACAACCTCGAGCCTTGAAATAATGGTAAGCACAAACGAGCAAGCACCACTCGATCAAAACCCGTATAAAATATCCAAAACAGTTGTAGGGTAACGATCGCCTCTGTACATGTTGTACTTTTAAAAATCTACATTTGTACCGTGCGAGATCATAGATGTAGATTTGCATTGAAAAACTGATCTACAGTGGCTGAGAGTTGTTATGCAACCCGAAGCAAGTGTTATCGTGGAGGACAAGGAGACGGAGATTGCTTGGATATCTATGTAGCAGACGGTTGAAGGACATGAATACAGCCTTTCTCTCTGAAGAGGAAGATGGACTCGAGCATAGAAAATCGATGGAGTTTATCCAGAGAAAGGCAATATATATAATGACGATCTAGATAGAAAATTCACATTACAGTCCACTCTGTCATACCCCATAAGTGGTATAGTGAACGAACACCTTAAGTGACGCGTTACGTCCCAGACTGTCACGACAGGGTTCCCGAATTGGGATGTCGTGGCAGGCTGGCGCTGAGACTACCAGGACTCTTGACACTCTCGAGCTAACTTGTTGAGCCGGTAAATCGAGAAAACACAGTTGTGGTTCACGTTAAGTTCATGTTGAGCAAATGTTGAGTGTGTGTTGAATTATGCCGTAATGTTGGCGAGCAACACCGCCCCCATCAAATTCCCCGATTCGGACGTCACTGATGCGGCGGAATTCATCGAGTGGTTGCCACGTCCCTTCACCGACCGATCCTACTACCTGCGCCGGTGATTTGTGACACGGAGGACAGGACATGGACCATTAAGGACAGCGATCATTAGGGTTAGCACAGCCTCCAGACGAGGATATCGACAATATCTTCCCGAGACGCCTCACTTTCTATATCTTGCCCAAGTTGCGATATATTTTCTTTGTGAGTCTCACTTCCTATATATTTTGTCTCCGAGATATATATCCAAACTTCAACTTTATATATATCTGACCTCCAACTTTCTACTGTATATCTCACTTCACCTCAGATATCGGTTTCTCCCCACCTGGGATATTTTTCCACCAACTCGCACTATATACGCGCAAAACCGTGATATATTGGGTTTTGATTAAAACATCACTTTGACCGCCATAAACACATCTATGAGATATTGAGAGGAGTACTATGTGCACTGGCTGTTTCCATATTTGAACGATCACTTTCTAATTGGAATTGGAGTGTGAGGGGTCCCCTTTCTGCTGACAAGCCAGAAAAGACAAAACGTCCAGGTGCTTGTTCCCTATTTTGACATATGGAAGAAGACTTATAAGATTGCCTTCAATTTCTTCCCCCTCGATTCGAATACTCATGAACGGGCTTTGGAAGTAGTCTAGGTCCACCAGTTCCAGACGCGGCAGGTTTGTTGTCTCCTCACCTGTCTGACGTGGTTTTGTACCATGCGTGCAGTGTAAGCATAAGCAGGGAGACGGCCTAAAATCTCTACTGCTAGTCAACGTACTCTGACTGAGACTCAATCTCGTCGCTCACCTTCCGTAGTCTGTTGTGATCTCCTCTCCGGGCTCAAGGATTGGCCTGAGCTTCCGGAGAGAGAGGATTTCTAAGCCAAGCCATCATTTATTGGGCTTGAACTCCGAAAACGGAGCTCGCTACACTCCACCGCGAAGGCGGGAGAGCCATGGCAGCCCCCTACGTATCTACAGGATACAGAACAACTGTAGCTACGTGAGTGCGCATGAAAATAGCAAGATAGACTAGGAGTGGGTGGGTGGGACACAAATATGAGCTATGACGACGACGGGGGGAAAAGACTAGGGCCCGGGGAGAAGACTAAGGTCGCACAGGAGGGAGGAGGGGAGTCACCGAGCCAAAAGCACGACGGGGTGGAGGCCGGCGAGACGAAAAAGAGATGGAGCATGTGATAGATGGGATCACCTTTGCCAATCCCGCTGCTCTCTTCAGACCTTTCAGGATTGGCCTGAGCTTCCGGAGAGAGAGGATTTCTAAGCCAAGCCATCATTTATTGGGCTTGAACTCCGAAAACGGAGCTCGCTACACTCCACCGGGAAGGCGGGAGGGCCGAGGCAGCCCACAACCAACAGCTCACCATGAAGCAGCCACAGGCGGGCGAAAACAGGGTGAAGCGCCAGAGGCTCCAAAAATCAAGGGAAAGAGAAGGTGAGCAGGGGAAGGGATGGGGGGTGGGGAGGTCAAAGATGGTGGTGTGAGGAAGGTGAAACAGTAAGGGAAGAGGGGGAGACAGCGACTGTGGCAGGGCGGGTACCAGACTTTGGGTGTGGCCACAGAGGACGCAACTCAGCAAGACTGAGCCACTTGAAGCGAGAGAGGGCGTCAGCGACTGCGTTTTCATGGGTGGGGATCCACAGTGGGCGGAAGGTGAAATCGTGATGCACCGCAAGGAGAGCAAATGCACGAAACAAAGCCTGAGTTGGTGGGTGATCAATGGAGCCAGACTGTAGGCAGGTAGAGATGGCTTCGTTATCAATACGAAAGACAACCTCAAAGCCAGTCCAGGAGTGGCCCCAGATCTCCGCAGCACGCAGGACTGCGCGCATCTCCTTCCAATGGATTGGATGACGACGGTAGCGTGCTGGCACTGGCTCAGTGAAGAACAGGTCAACACCTGCCCAATGTCCACCAATACCAAGCTTGCCACTGGCATCAGTGAAAACCTCGAAGCTGATACGAGGAGGTCCAATCACATAAATGCCATTGAAAGTTGGCAGGAATGAGTTCCACCAAGCAATGTCAAGCTTGGCAGAGGCAGGAAGGCGACGGCGTTGGCGACGGGGAAGGAAGGCGAGACTCCGCAGGAAGTCTCGGATGCGACGGGTGAAAAAGCGACCAACGGGAATCACGGACTGAGCAAAAACGAGGTGACCACACAACTGCTCGAGTTCGTAGTGGCTAGCAGAACCCCGGGACAGACACTGATCGAGCAGCAAAAGAAGCCGACCAAGCTTGTCTGCAGGAAGGCGTGCCTGCATCTTCACGGTGTCAAGCTCAATGCCGAGAAACTCGAGGCAGTGAGTGGGCCCCTCCTCCTTATCACCGGATATTGAAAAACCAAGCTCCGCAGCTACGGAGCGGAAAACAGCACAACCATGCTCAGCATATGCCAAACCCTTGGAGGCAGGGGTGACATTGATCCAGTCATCCAGGTAATGCTGGATGAGCTTCATGACTTCATCACGAGACAGTAGAATCCAGTGATGAGCCTCCGCAAAGTAATTGCACAGGCGTGGACCAGTACGAATACCGAACGGCAGGAAGATGTCCAGGAATAGACGCATCTTCCACTCAAAGCCCATCAGATGTACATGGTCTGGGTGAATTGGAATATGCCTGAACGCTGCCTCCAGATCTGCCTTGTAAAGGAAGGATCCAGGGCCTGCCTTCCGTACACGGTCAATAGCCCCCATGACAGCCTCGTAGACCAGATGGCCGTACTCAGCAGGGATCGCGTCATTGACTGAGGATCTAGGAGGATATGAGAGGTGATGGATCCGACGACGTTTCTCGCTATATTTCTTGGGCACGGAGCCCAGCGGAGTGTGACGAAAGATTACCGTAAGGCAATAGTTTCGGCACACGAGAGCAAGTTGTTGGCGAACGAAGTGACTGGTTTAAGTTCTAGATTCACCAAAGTCTTGTAACTAATACATCTGAGTACTTATAGCATGTAAGTAAGTAAAACAAAGCGGAATGAGATCATCTATGAGCGCAGGATAATGTAGACGGAGCGGGAAGTGGATGTATGTCTAAGTACAACACGGTCACGAGATAAGAAAGAAATGATGATGTTACATACGCCCTCCCGACGCGTCAACTCAATCTAAGTCTGCATCTCATCAGAACCTCCCGCGGATGGTCCAGCACGCTTCTCGGCGGCAGCTTTCTCAGCAGCGGCCTTTTCAGAAGCCAACTCAGCCTCGATCCGAGCATCCAATTCCTCTCTCTCCTTCTCCTCCTCCACCATACGGCTCTTCAACGCCAAGCGCTGAGCCATGGCCGTAACCCGCTCGTACTCCGGAGCATCCCGCTGTTGTCTCTTAACACGTCCCTCGGCCTTCGCACGCTCGCGGTTGTCCTGCCGGCGCAAGTCCATCTCCGTCAAGCGGTCCCAACGCGCCTGGGAAACAAGAACCTGCCCGGCAGGCGGCGCCTCGGCAAGGTCACTCTCGCGAACGGCATAGATAACGATGGAAGGGAGGTGATGGTCGGGATACCAGAGAGTGCGGCCCGACTCGATGTCGTAGTAAGCCCACTTCTCTCCGGAAAGGCAGTGAGCATTAAGGATGCGCGCGAAGTCAACATAGCCCCAGGGCATGTCCTTGTATCGATTGGCGGGGTCGTTAAGGAGGTAATTGAACATGATGTATACGCGGACCAGCATCGCGGGAACAACGTGGGTGGTTTCGTTATCGGGGTCGCGAAGGTGGAAGGTGTGATCGTCGATATGCTGGAGCCAATGCGAGTTGTTGAAGTCGAGGAATTTAGCGAGGGCGACGATGTCCTTCCCAAGCACTCCGTTGACACGGAAGCCGGAAGACTGGGTGGAAGAAGAGGAAGATTTGTTGGAGTGTTTGTGGTTGGGCATGGCGAGGAATGGGATAACGGTTGAGGAAGTAGAGGATGAGTAAGAGGTAGAGGAGAACTCGGGGTTGAGTTCCACAAACAAATCCAGAGAGTTTATATATCCACTCTGATTTGAGACATACCTCTGTTCCGCATGAATCAAGATGATATCCGCAGAGAATACGTCAATGTCTTCCTCGGGTAATTTCCCAGACCCGAGCGGAAGTTCAGAAATCTCAGATATTCCGAGAGATTCAAAATAATCCTGTAAGGCGGTGAGATGACTCGCCTGGGAGTATGGCATCCAAGAGCGATCCCCGGATTGCCACTGAACTTCAAAGACAGCATTAGAACGCCGTCCCGAGTGCCCCACAATTTTATCAATAGCCCATTCGTGGGTTGTTGCCTTGGTGGAAACATCCAGCTGAGTTTCCAGCCTCCCTGGGAAGCGGTGGTCATCATTGGGAACATGAATTCGAAGGAGTGATGCGTGAAAGACATCATGCACTCCGCGCTGTTTCAGATTTGCCGGAAGTTCAATCTGAAATGAGTTATTCCTGAAGTCTCGGAGAATACGGTATGGCCCAATGAATTTGGGGATGAGTTTGCGTGCCAACCCTTTCTCAAATTTAATGTTCTTAGTTGAAAGATATACAAAGTCTCCTTGAGAGAAGGGTGCCATTTGCCTGCGGCGGTTAGCATTACGAGTTTGTTTTACTCGCGCAGCAAGCACGGCATCATGAGCCGCCATAATTGCTAACCTTCGTTGAAGGGCAAAATTCGCAATACCAGGGTACTCGCGAGTGCGATCCGAGTCCCAAATCAAGGATCTAGGCATCCGTCCGGTGTTCAGGAAGAACGGAGTATAGCCTGTGGTCTCAGACCGAGCGGAGTTCAAAGCAAACTCAACTGCGGGTAATTTTGAGACCCAATCCTTCTGTTTCTCGCCAATACATTGACGAATCATTTGCGTCACAGTACGGTTTGCCCGTTCTGTGCTGCCATCCGTCTCGGGATGGTACGCGCTGGACATACGAAGCTTCGTACCAATCAATTGGTGAAGTCGTTGCCAGAAGTTACTTGTAAAGAGAACATCACGATCACTTACGATGGATTTAGGTAGTCCATGTAGTTTGTACACATTCTCGAACATGAGTTCAGCCATTTGTTTAGCAGTATAATTGATTCGGCTCGGAATAATATGTACCATGCCTGTCAATAAGCAAATTACGACAGTAATTGAGTTGAACACGCTATCGCGGTTCTTAGACTCGGGTAAGGGTCCCACAAAGTCTACCCCAATTGTCTCCCAAGGCTGAGTGGGAGGATTGAGTGAGTGAAGCAATCCGTAAGGTTTATGATTGTTCGGCTTACTGCTTTTGCAAGTTTTGCACGAATCACAGTAGATCTGTGTATCAGAAACTAAATCTTTCCACCACACATACTCCCGGAGGTAGTCAGTGGTTTTGCGAGGCCCAAGGTGCGCCAGAACAGAATGAGCTTCCGAGATGATGATTTCACGGATATTTCTTCCCTTATACTTCAGATGAGGGATACAAAGGACTTTACGGTCGTGTTCACAGAGAAATATAAGCCCCTCAGAGACCTCAAAGTTCTTGAAGGCTTTTGGAGTTGCCAGAATGTCCTTGAAGAACGAGTCTTGGCCGTACTTGTGTTGCAAGAACTTCACCAAGTCCAAGCCATCAGTCCCTCCAGAGACCACAGGAAAAAGAGAAGGATCCATGTCCTTTAACTGTTGCTCAAGTTCAGACAGTGTAGGCGGTCGTGGAGTCGACGGTTCAAGAGGTGGAGGCTCGTTGGTCGTGGTAGACGGAGAAATAGATTCCGTTGATGGCGGATTTGCTTCCGGGATCAAAGTTTGATCCCCGCTGTCAAAGGCTTTTGCCTCCGCACTTGACTTCATGTCGGTGCCTCCTCTTGACTTCGCGTCAGAGCGACTTGACTTCGCGTCAGTCTTCTTCAATTTCGAATTATTGGTACTCCCGCCCTCCTTTGCTTCTCCTGGAGATGCAAAATTCTGCTTGTCAACACCACGAGTCATTGACCTCAAAACACGACCCTCTTGGGTATGTTTCAGCAGCCTTCTGCTTGAGCTGTTGCTCAGCAGCATGTGTAGCAGACCTCAATACTCGATCGCTCGCTATGGCTTTCGCTTCGGAACCAGCAAACACCGGCATGGAGATTGAATTGATATTGAGAGCGTCGTTATTGACCACATCATGGTACGTGTACTCGCTTCTTGCGCGCACAGTACCCGGTGCCTCATTTGAGTAGATGCGAGATAAAGCATCCGCAAGAACATTCTCTGTTCCCGGAATGTACACCACCTCAAAATCAAACTCGGAAATCTTTTCCATCCAACGCGCTTGTCGTCCGGACAAATTTTTCTGGTTCATGAAGTGAATCAGACCTTTGTGGTCTGTTATCCATTGGAAATGGAACCCTTGTAGTATGTCACGATGCCTGATCATCGCTTCAACACCTGCTAACATTTCAATCTCGTGCACAGGATAGTTCTGCTGTGCCGAGTTAAGCTTTGCACTGAAAAATGCGGCAACCTTGGCTGACTTCCAATCAGCACCCTGGCTTACTACGCCAGCAATTGCCGAGCTCGATCCGTCCGTGACAAGAAAGGCAGGATCAGCATCTGGTCCGTATTTCAGGGGAACACGGCGATGCTCCCGCGATTGGTGAGCAATCTGTTTGCAATCTTCAAAAGCTCGCTGATGAGTATAACCCCAACGGAAAGGGACGGTATCCCCAGTTAATCCGTGAAGGATACCCATAGGCTCCCGGATACGAGCCAGATCATCAGCAAGGTATCCAATCGAACCGAGAAATCCACGCAGTAAGTCCCGGTTCGTTGGAGTTTTCCAGTTGATTACACTGTCGACCTTATCAGGGTCCATCCTAATTCCATCATCGTCAACAATTCGACCGAGAACCTTCATGTCTGGCTTCAAGAATTGAAGTTTATGCTCACTCAGGTAGAGTGTTTCACGTTTTAACACGTCGATGATTGCCTTGACGTGCTTAATGTGCTCGTCTAAGGTCTCAGAATAGATGATAATGTCATCAAGATACACATCCATGAATCTTCCAATGAAATCCGAGAACAGGTAATTCATTAATGATTGGTACGTGGCTGGTGCGTTGCAATCGCCTATCTGGATCACCAAACTGACCATATTTCCATCAGGAGTTGTAACGGTTGTACGGTCTACATGTTCGGGAATTATCCGAATCTGTTCATATGCGTCCTGGCCATCAATTAGCGAACGATATTTACACCGCGCAACACGACGCAAAATACCTTCCATGTCGGGAAGCGGGGAAGATAACTTGTGAGTATTTTTGTTGCGTGCTCGCAAGTCAACCACAGTGCGTAATTTCGGCGGGTTTGTCTTCGCTTTCGGGATTAACAGCATAGGAACAGTATTTCCTGAACTGGTTACTTTCCAGCGCCCAGTTTTCAAGTAATTTCGGCGCTTTTCATCCCATTGAGGACGAAGAGCTTCCGGACACCGAGACGGTCTCCAAGGTAAGATCTTCTTTTCGTCAATCAGAGGGATTGTATGGTTGATTGCACGCAAAGGCGGCAGAGGTGTTTCGGCCGCTTTCTTACAGATTGGCTTTGCATATTCCATCAACTCGTCTCGAGCCGATTGGACCACATTATCAGCTAACTCAGCTGAATGTGAATAAATTTTCGCAGTTGCAACACGGGAAATAGGTAAGCATTTCGCGCTTCCAACGCAAACTCGAGCGGGGTTGAGCCCAATATTAACTTGATGTTGAAACAGCCACGCCGTTCCGAGAATCAAGTCATAGCCACTCACATTTGCGAGGTAGAAAGTACGTGGACAATCAATGTCTTGATACTTGAAGTTGACTTCAACCGAGTGATTGATTTTCGACCTCGAGCCTTGAACGGCTAGTTGGAGGACAATTGGCTCGTCCAATTCTCGTCGTTTCAGCTGAAGCTGATCTGCTAGGGAAGTAGAAATCAAATCCCCAAGCGAGCCAGAATCAACCAGGGCACGCGCCGGGTGTCCGTTGATATGAACAACAATAATCAAAGGTTTTGCGACGATTTTGTCAGGGACTCGAGGCAGGCACGCGGTGCGGGAAATTCCATTTACTTGATCTGCGGGAACCTGAATTCCTCCGCAGTATAGAATAGACGATTCAATCGCGTTCTCAAATTGAACATCTGCGAGCATCTTTAACAAGTATGATAATTTAGGTAGAGCACTTGGTCTACCGAGCTCAACTTCGACTGTATTGCGTTCAATTTCAATCGATTGAATTAATTCAAACAATCGAATCTCTTTTGCTGAATATGTTGTCTCGAAGAGGAGATAGAGATAGCCGAAGCCATCTTCTGCGTCAAACGTGTTCCAACGAACACTTTCTTCAAGTTCAATTTTACCGCGCTTACGGTGGATCCAGTTTACGAAGTTGAACCTCCAGTTCATCAGATAATCCTCTGGCAGGTCTAACTGCCAGCGAGGACCTCGTTTGCTCGCTCCAGATACAATGTATAATCCGGGATACTTTTTGCGAACCTGGTAGGTTGATAGTTCAGGGTATTTTTCAACCCGTTCATTCAAATACTGATTCGCTCCGTTGCAGAGTAGATCATCAATTGGCACTTGATGAAGTGGGCGAGGTGGCTCAGCTATCCTTTCAAGCTGATACAACCGTTCGCTGGCGTACCACGCCGCGATTTCAAATTCTTCATCAAATAATTGACCCTTGGGCACGATCGTGATCTCATGGAAATACTCGTCCCAAACGGTCCATTGCAGGTCTACTACTTGATCAAGATAAAAGCGACGTTTATCTCGGCAAGGTCTGTCTATTTCAACAAGTTCATCGCCCGGATAAGGTTGTAGAAATTCGAGGACGGCACATGCGCCCTCCGCTACAAGATCACCGATGCGATCCGATCTAAGTCGTTTATTTTCGAAATTTGATGATGGAATATCCTGAAAGTCTAGGACCTGGCAGAGGAGACTTAGACGATCATCCAGTGTCTCTTCAGGATTCCCTGAAAGCTTCAAACCGGAAATAATTGCAGGTTTGTCTTCATCATCAAAGCCATCAAACTCATCAATTTCAGAGTCGGAGTCGCTAACTGACATTAGCTCTGGCATATCCAAGTAGTCAGACATCGTTGGAAGGTGCTCTTCATGACCAGGTAAGTCCTCAACTTCTTCTGGTTCAATTTCTCTCTCAGATTCATCGCAGAATCCAGGAATTCTGAAGCAACGAGGGAGATCAAAGTCCCCATCATCCGAGTCCGAGTCCGACTCGTACTCTGAACCACTTGTCTCGAATAATTCAGGCAGGTCAACGAACTCGTCGTCTGACTCACTGGGCTCATATCCAGACGAACTAGATATCTCTGAGTCCGAATAGGAAGGTAAATCCGCAAATTTTTCAAGGTACCAGGCCGAGAGATCAAAGTCCCGGTTTTGCAGGAATTCTTTGGGAAGAATTTGCGGTTCGAGGTTTCGGAATAAACTGGTGACAATGTAAGAGTCCTCGTTAAAAGATTCAACCCGAATCTTATTATCCTTGATCAAAGGACCTTCAATTTCTTGATCAACATCCTGTAGTATAAATGTTGCCATTGTTGCGAACATGTCTTCGGTTTCCGCAGTGTAGCGGTCTTCCCATTCAACATCCTCAGGATCAAGTCCTATAGCAAGCTGGCGCTCAATAGCATACCAGAGACCTATCTTGAAGTCTTCGTCAAACAAGAATTCCATTGGTAAGATCACATCCTCCATGGTTGAATTGTCAATGACAACATACTCAGTTTCCGAAGTCTCGTACACTTGAAATCGAGATTCTTCTTGACCCTCTTCGTCTCCAGGGTAAGGTTGAGCTTCCTGCAGTACAATGCGAACGAATCGAGCCACTAAATCGCCAATAGGTCGCGGTTTTTCCGGGTGAGAGTTGACAGTTTCCAAAATATTTATATCCTGGTTCCCGCCCTCCTCAGCTTCCATACGGAAACTCGCAGACCCCACGGGTAAGGTTTCCAACACTTCAGTCGTTGCTGAAAGTGCTGATTCGTTGGCGGTGCGCATTCGCGCTGCATGTGCGCCGAAACCTGGAGGTTTACCCCTCTGGTTTGAATTCATGGTCGTCAACTTAGGGCAGTTGCGAGCCATATGGCCTGCCTCTTCGCAATTCAAGCAAAGCCCAGCAGCCATCAATTCGTTTCGACGTTTTGTCGACAATTTTCGGTCAGGGTATGTTCGTTTTCCCTTGAACTGGTTGTTATTAGAAGGCTTTGCCTTCTCATTGTTCGGTTTAGGTGAGTTCAACTTCACGGATGAAGTCTGGATCACCGGCTTCTTATAGAAGCGACCTCCACGTCCACGAGTGGGGGTTTTCAACGAGGAAGTAGAAGGTTTGCTCGCGCTCGCCTTCGGCTTATCGTCCTCGGGTCTACCGACCAATTTTTCAGCTTGTTCAGCTTCAACGACTACGTCGTCCCACGACGATACTTCTGGATCAAGTTTCTGACGGGACATTTCTCTTTTGATGTCCTTGCGCAGACTCAACCAGAGTCGGGTAACCTTTTCCTGGTCATCCGGCAACCCAATCATGGTATGTAGTTGCTCGTACTCAGCAATATGTTCGGTTACTGATTTTGAACCCTGGTAAAGTCCGTTCAGTTTGATACGTTGTTTCAACCTAAAGTCCTTAGGGAAACAATAGTTCAGAAGTTCGGTGAAGAATTTTGGTAAGGTCCACTGTTTCTCATATTTTACAACCTTCCGTTCGTAAAATTCGCCAGCTGATCCCGTCATGAAATAGCTGATGATGAAAATTTGGTCCTCTTTTGGAACTTTACCCATGGTAACATAGTTCGTGCTTTCACGCACAAACCGGAAATATGCATAGGAATTGACTGATCCGTCATATTTGGTAGGTGGGACCGGTTTCAAGGTCATCTTGGTAGACCGACGAGATTTTGATCTCGACCGGCGGTAGCCTTTCGCTCGCCGTGATTTGCTAGCTTTCCGCGAGTTGCGGGAATGGCTATGTTTATTTTTATGTTTGGGGGTATGCGACTTACGACGCCGTTTCGCAGACTTTCCAGAATCGGAATCACTCTCGTCGGAGCTGGATGAACTCTGTGAAGTGCTGGACTCATCACCCGAATCAGACGAATCATCATCGGAGGAATCCGAGCTGGAACTCGATGAGCTACTAGAGCTTGAAGAGCTCGAGCTAGACGAAGGTGGAGAAGTATTCCGAGCGGCAGCCTCGCGAATAACATTATCGATAAATGTGCCGCCCACAAGGGGTCTAGCAGGTGGGGAATCGGAGCGCTTCTTATCCTGTTTACCAGGATTCTTGGTGCGCATTTCCTTCCTAATACTTGATTCAACCGCTTCCTTCGAGCGGTTTCTAGCCTGTTTGGCTTGTTTCTTTCGAAGCAATTTAGCGGTGCGTTTATCTTCCGCTATTTTAGCATCTTTCTGACGCTTCTCCTCAAGCTTAATTTCCTTCAAGCGTTTCTGAAGGTTCACTTTTTCGTCTGAAAACGAAGTAGAGGTCTGGCCAGACACGGAGTGAGGGGGAGCAGAATTATATTCAGGTTTGTCTATTACAACAGTAGTGGATGAACTATCCGAAGGGACACTATTCACAGGTACATCCTGGAACAAGTCAGAAGGAGTTGAGATAGGCTCCTTCTTAATACGCTTAATTTCTTCAAAATTAGCGAATGCCGCGCGTTGTGCGTCAAGATCAGCCTCTGAGAACTGATCTGACCAATCGACCGCACCCCAGTTGAGTGGGTCCGGTCCTTTACCCTTGTTCGGCTTCGAAGGGCCTTCACCTCGAGAAGATTCCTATCTTTCTGGGTAGTACCGATACGCGCCCCGCAATACTCCACGATCAAGCTGCCGCTAAAGGAAAGTTAATATTCCAGATTTTTTTTCCTTTCTTTTCTTTTTTTCTCACCGTGAGATACGATTACGAGCAAAAAGACCCTTTCCTCGGCTTCCCACCACTTTGACTTCTGTCTCGCATATGTACCGTGGATCCGGGCTGCGACTTCTCTTGAGTGGCGAGGATTCTTATATCACTCCGAGATGCCACACCAAGGACAACAAATTGATTGGCAGCGACATAATGTTTGCGAGTGAAGGTTTATCTGACACTGTGAGAGAGGAGCTGAGCGCTGTTTTGACGAGCGTGATCTGAGCTGCGTGGTTCGGGGCATTTTCAAGGAGAAACCTTGAGGCTTTCGAAGAACTTACTCGTACAAACATGCTCTTTTATTTCTTAAACACTGGGATTCACCCGGAGGGCCGAACTCATTAATTCATTAATATCGGCGTTGTCAAAGGCCGAGTTTGCGAAACTCTGATTGAGATGATATGCTAATTGATGAGAGCAGGCGGAATGGACGGTAGTTGCGAATACGAGGGTTAGCAGCTGTTGGAGTATCGATGGAATGAATCTTCTCTTTCCGCCGGCCTCGAAATAGATATATGGCGCCGCTCGCTTAGGCCCTGTTCGGGATCCTTAATTAAAATCCCAATTGCGAATTTTCCCAGCCAAACGAAAAACTATGGCCCGGGGCTGTGTTGATCTCAAACCATCACCATCTCGGCGGCGGAATTGAGTCGCGCTGCCCCCTCGCTGCCCACCCATGTAGCAGGGGTAGCAAACGAACCCCAGGTGTAAAGGGTGAAACCCCACCCCCCGCAATAGTATTTACATTTATTATAATCGGACGCTGATGCGCCTTTAATTACCTTGATTTACGCTAGTTTACCTTACTTCTACCTTTAACGCACACTCGTACACACTCGCTTAACAATCCGACTTGTTCTGGTTTAGTGTGCTGTGCGCCAGGAGTCACCCAACTTTACACTTTTTTAAACCTTACTCGAGAGGTTACATATTGCCGTTTTCAGAAAAGTTGGCGCGACGTGACCTTCGAGTGAATTTTGCGCATTTTGAGGGTTCAGAGTCGGTGGCTCATTTCTCGACAACCGCTGGCTCAATTCTCTAGATTTCTATATGGCTGGATTCCCCTTGCTTGTGGCTAGCCGCTAGTAGGCCCCATCTCTTTAAACGAGTGCTCTCTTTGTGCCCTCTCGTCTGCAACGTCGCGGACGACCCTTATCGATTGCCCATCGATCGACCCATCCTCAGCAAGCCTCTTCTGCTTTCCTGTGGGTTGATGTCCGGATCACCTGGGTGTTATTGCCGTTTTCAGAAAAGTTGGCACGACGTGACCTTTCGTGACTTTTCCGCATTTTAGTGCCCCGACTTCGGCGGCTCATTCCTCCACAACCACTGCGCCAAATCGCAAGATTTTTATATCGTCGAGCTCGCCTCGTCTGTCGCTACCGCGCCCCACCGCCGTCGAGGTCCAATCCCGCCGCTACAAGATTCAGTTTCCCATGTCTTTACACCCGCAGAAATTTTGAAGCCCGAGAAGAAACGTCAACCCCTCGCTTCCGCTATCATTACGCTCCCCAGCGACACGCCATTTTACAGATTCGCTAGAATATTATTGGAGAAGGTCACCCGCGTCGCAAAACTTGGCTTTCAACCGGAGGCAGAAGACGTGGGTCTCCACTACCAGATCCCGCGCGTAGTCAAAAATTTTGTGGCCCTTTCCGAGTCTACTGATTACGATTTGATGATTTCCGAAGCGATGAAAACCAAGGAACGCAGGGTCAACCTGAGAGTTGTTCCGGAGGATGTGAGTCATATTCTTTTCTTTCCTCTTCTCTCTTCGACTCAACTACCGATACGCAACAGGCCCTGATCAACCCGACGATGGTTCTACTAAAAAAGCGGCGAAGAAGTCAAAGGTAAGAATCGGTGGCCTCATGTATAATGACGAACTACATAATCATTGGCAGATTCCGTCGGAGAACGATATTGCTCCTGCCAACAGCGAGATCAACAATAAAATCGGAGAGCTCCGTGTGAAGTGGACATGTAATGCTAATGATAAGAGCGATCATTGTTGGGTTCGTCCTAACACGAACGAGCATGTTTCGCTGGGAAACTCGCATTTCCGAGTTTGGGCGGCCGCTTGGGTAAGTCATTCCGTTCGAATTTACCTATTCCTCTCACAACAACACCCGTTCAAAGGTTGCAGGCTCTGCTGACCTCACCACGCCTCCGAACCATCAGCTGTTTGGAACTAACGAAGCCGGCGGAACTGCTCCACCTTCTCTGCTTCAACGTCGAATGGCGGCTAATCAACCACAGTCCAACAACCCTGTGATCAACAATCATTTCACGATTCCTGACGCGCTCATCAATCTGTTGGGCGGCCCGCCCCATCCCCCTGCCGCAGCGCCTGCGCCTGCGACTCTGCCCTTTGCTCCGCCACCACTGCCTCTAAATAGTCGCATGCTTCTCCCTCCGGGTACAGAGAGCGGTTTCTCAATGTCGATTGAAGACTTTTGCACCAACTATCATCTTGACCCCAGTATCTCGACAAAATTCGCTGACAACGGTTATCGCAACACCTCGACGTTCTATCTGATTTCGATTGAAGACTTGGAGATGATGAAATTCCTTCGCGGAGAAATTGCAGAGTTGCGGGAAGCTGTTCGTAAGTGGGTGTTGCCGTTGTGAAGAAAGAAATTGCTTTTGGTATGGACTCGGGATTGCTTTCTTGTTGTGTTTATCACATGTATTTTTTGACATCACTAACACCGCATGTTTCGTTTGCAACAGATGTAGAATTAGCAATACAATCGTTACATGTAGCCTGCATGATCAAAATAACCCTCAGCATCGTCGGGAGTAATAGTTTCCATCGCCAGAATCACGTCGTAAATTCCTCGCTCGCCAATAGAGTTCGCGAAAATTTCTGAATTCCGCCCGATGGATGCCTTGATCTTGGAAAATGCCTCTTCGATTGGGTTGAAATCAGGCGAGTAGGGTGGAAGGAACTCAATGCGAACACCTGAAATCAAAGGAATGACAAATTAGCGTTGATAACTCACCGAATCTTTCAGCTATTTCAAGAATTTGGTCGCCATGATGAATCTTAGCGTTATCCATAATCAGAACTGATAGAGGTGCTGGGTAAGGATTTGTGAGGGGCATCTGGTGTTTACATCAGTATCAAGATGAAATATTGAGATGAAAGGAAAGAACGACAAGAATAAATGTAGCGGACGCACCACATCTTGCTCAATGAAATCTAGATATTGTTCTCTGTCCATGGATCCCACCACCACCCGAGTTGCGACCATACCATCCAACGTCAGAAGCTCCGTCCCTGTCAGCCGTGTTCCCCGGACAAATTTCTGTTTCATCTTTGCCCACTGACCCTTCTTCGCTCTCCCGTATGCGCGATGCGGTGTCAGATCGTTCTTCGAGGTCTCATCAAGAAAACCGAGATACTCGGGGGATAGAGGGAGATCCGGCGGACAAAGTCGTTTCGCACATTCTCGTTCCGCTCGGCAGCAATTCTCTTGAGCTTTTTACGTGACATGCCGAGGCACTCCAGCTCCCGGAAGATGGTCGTAAAGTGAACTGAGATGAAACGGTTATGCTTCAACATATTCAAGAGTTCCTTCAGAAACCAATCGGGGCGCAAATTGACCAGACTAAGAATGTAGTCAAGATCTTCGCGATGCAAAAGTCTACGGCGCCCTCGGAGCTTGCTCTTCGGCTTTTCCACCCATCCGGTCTCCCGCCAAAGCTTCCGTGTACGCCAGAATGTCGACTCCGAGAACCCGCAGATATCAAGAATGTCGTGCAGCGGTAGGACTGACTGACTGACTGACTGAAGCTCTATTTAGCCGTACCTGGCCATTATGGCTATGCGGCAGTACCGGTAAACTAGGGTGATATGTAAAGGTAACTACGTGGGCTGTTTTGTGACGATTATATCAAGGAAACGAGAAGTAAGTAAGAGGCGAGGACGTGTGTGGAAATATAATGTAGAGGGTAATCGAGAGGGGGTATTGGAGAAGAGGGTATACAGTAATATAAGTATGCGGGTTGGGGTGATAATAGGTGGTATTAAACGAGGGTAGTATAAGGGAGGGGAGAGAGAGAGAAAATGAGAGGGAAGATTGGGCGGAGACGACTTAGCTGAAACGACCTGTTTGTGCTATGAATCCCAGTAATGGTCGAAGCAGTTTCGGATTGTTGAGAAGACGCCGTACATCGAGGGATCCGAGTAACCCCACCTCGTAGGAGGCAGCGCGAAGCGGGGTCCGGAAGCGTTCCCAAGCTGGGCAGTGGAGGAGAAAGTGGGCGCGAGTTTCGCGCGCGGCGCCACAAGCATCACAGGCTGGGGTGGAATGAAGCCGGCAGCGATAACGATGGGCATTGAGCGATGAGAAATCTGTGCGCAGCTGAGAGAGAAGAGAGAGATTTGCTCTCGAAGCTGCGGTGGACAAGTAAGAGCGCCGCAAAATGAGCGAGGGTGGGGAGTCATCGATTTCCCGTAGACCACGGCCGGTTGTTGCGACCTTCCACTGCGCATGCCAGATTGAGAGGATGTAGCTGTTTATTGCTCGTTTGCAGCTGGTGAGGGAGACCGGGACATCCAGAGTTGGTGTCAGGAGGGTGGCGGCTTTTGCAGCGTCATCCGCGAGGTCATTGCCTTCCGTACCAATGTGGGCGGGCGTCCAGATATTGGTGATGCGTAATCCGGGAAGACGTGACATCGCAGAGCGAACAAGACGGTCATAAGAGACTGCACGATGCTGGCCAGAACGTGGTGCGGAAGAGAGGACACCTCGGAGCGCAGCCTGAGAGTCAGAGACGATCAAGATGTGACTGATGTCACACTCAATCGCACGCCTTGTCGCCCTTAGCAGCCCTTCCATCTCGCCTTCCGCGACTTGTCCCTCTCCCAGCGGTACCAAAATTCTCTCCCGAACCTCACCCGCAACCATCAAAACCGCCGCGCCCCCCTGCAGCACCGGCTAGCAACGACCCGTCAGTGTACCAAACGCCAGCAGAGTACGAAGGATCACGAAGGAACTCTTCGATAACGCCGACTGCGGTGGATTTGAGGGGAATGAGCGTAGTCAGCGGGAGTTCTTCAGCCCAGGGTGGAGAGAAGACCGGGAGAATGAGCTCCATGCCCAAGGTGAGGTCCGGAGGCTGTGAGTTAGAAACTGAAGTTACAGGAGGAGCAGTCATAGGTACTTGCCTTCCGCCAAGAGGCGGAGACAGACCCCGAGCACGGAGCTCGTTGACTGCCCCCCCTTGCTTTCCACAGGCGCCGCAGCTGTCAAAGTCTGCGCTCGTATCCGTCGTAACTTCAGTGGGGGAGCGGGATTTGCGCGCACGAATACGGGAGCCGCGCGGAGGAACCTGCGCCGGCCATCGAACTGCGGGAAGGCGTTCGACAAAGTGAAGCGGGGAAGCACGGTGGGTAAGACGAGGGGCTGTCAGAATTGCGCTGCGTAGAATGGGAACGATACCATGCGACGGGGGAAGGGAGAGGTAGCTGGCGATGCGGTGAAGGAGATTTTTCCCGAGGCGAAGGGCAGCGGGGAGAATTGCAGCCTCCTTCTCCAACGCGTCCAGGGAAGCAGTTCGGTATCCTCCTGTGACACAGCGCGCAATGCATTTGTTGACGTTAATCAATGGTTTAAGCGCTTCAGGGTGAAGAGGAAAAAAGCAGTCAACACCATAGTCCGCCCTCGGGGACACCACTGAGCGGACCAAGTCGCGAACCATCATCGGCTTCAGACCCCAGACAGCGTGAGTCAGCGCCAGCGACGCGTTCGGGGCTCTCGTCGCTGATGCAGCGCGCGCTTTGATATGAGCATCTCCCGACAGTTTGGAATCAATTACCACACCTATCCACTTCACTGAATCGGATGGGCGAATGATGACACCGTTGAAATTGACGCAGTATTCCGAAAGGTCCGCACGACCCGGGGAGTGGTGGATCAGTTCAGTCTTCGAGTCCTCGAAGGTAGCTTCGTCATCGTCCGACCACGATTTGGCGATGAGGGCGGCTTTGTTGAGGGCGGCGATGTTTTGGTACGGTGAACGACTAGCGGTGCTGAAGTTGGTGTCGTCAACAAAGCCGTACCTCCAGCTCAGCGCCACTCCAATGTTCTGGAGGCGACGAAGTAACCGGTTGATGACGAGGAGGAAGACGATTACCGACAGCGCAGAACCCTGAGGTGCGCCTTCCACCTCACATAGAAATGTAACTGTGCGAATACCGTCAATGACCACGGTGACAAGATGATGGTGAAGGAATGAGGCAACCCAACGGATGAGCTGCCTGGAGAACCCCAATGACGCTAACTCCTCTACGACCACGCGATGAGAGACACGGTTGAAAGCGCCCCTGAGGTCATAAAAGAGGGTGGAGACCGTGTTACCTGCATCGAGCTGGGTCCGGACTCGGTGGATGTATCCGTCAACTGCCTGAAGCGTGGAATGGCCAGGGCGACCACCATATTGCGCGTCTTCTAGAAACCCCAACACTTCAGCTTCGTGAGATAGTCGGTCCGCAACAAGGCGCTCCAGAGGCTTGGCAAGAATGTTTTCAAAGTTTTCCGCAGGACGCCAGGCCTTGGGAGAGGTCTTGTCTTTCTTGCCTTGTTTGTGGATCGGCGTCGCGACGTTGGACTTGTATGGCATCGGTTTAGTGCCCAGGGCAAGTGAGGCCTTGAAAATGGCGCGAATCCACTCGCGAGTGACGGAATAGCCACGTTGTATGAACCCCATCTGTAACCCAAAGCGATCAGGAGCCTTCCAAGGTGGAGCAGACAAGATAACCGCATCCACTTCGTGGTCAGTAACGTCGATGAATGGGCGCTCGTTGTCAATTGCTATGGAGTCCGCGAGGGTGAGTGGATCTACAGGGGTGACAGGTGGTTCAGATGTGTTATGGGGGGCAGACAAAATCTCTTGCCTGTCCGCACGAGGCGGAAGTCCGTCCAGAGGCAGAGCCTCCAAACAGACCCCCCCTCGCTTATTCCGGGCGCCGCAAGACGGTTCGTCTGCGCTCGTGGCCGGAGGCACATCTGGGGGCTTGAGGGTTGTTACGTCGGTAGCCTTGGTCCCGAACCATGCCCGCGCGAGTATACGGCCTCGGTCCCGGTGCGAGAGTGCGACTGAGCCCGATTCCGGATCGCAGATGGAGGGGAAGATAGCAGACTGGCGCTCCTTGAGGCGGTTAAGGGCTTTGTAGACATCGACACGTTCAAGCTCTTTCACGAATGTCGGTACTGTAGCGCTCTGTATGACTGTGTTAGCGGTAATTATTTACCACTCTTTACTTTACAGCATACTGTACTCTCGTAAGCGTTACGTAGTCTTTATGCGTTTATAACCGGAACCACGACGTTCTCTACACAAACGCAGTTTTCTTTCGACTTCTCGTCTTGACCACTCGATACGGGCGATACCGAACAGCAAATTACGCTGACACAAACGCATCCCAGGTGGCTCCTGGTAAATAACGCCAGTCCGTATCAATTCTCGGCGCTAGCGGTTAGCGGTACACCTGAACCTCAAGCAATACGCTATAGCGTGCAGCATTCAAACGGCCAAGCCTCGGATCTCACGGCCGCACACCACAGCTGACGGACAAGCGGCACAACCTCTACTCACTCCGCTCGACGACTGCACCAAGCTCGGTGATACACGCGTCATTGCTACGCATTCACACAACGACTCGGGCAGCTACATACCGAGGACCAGGGGGAGAAAATAGATGAAGGATTCGGCAAAGCGAACGAAAGGCGCATCCTTAGGGGTCCCACATGGTACGTCACAACCCGCCACTGCCAGCGGGGACGTATGCCAGTCAACTTGGCTCTGGCACGTACATATCGCAATCACACGGCCGCAGAATGGGGCAGCGAGCCCCAGGATCCTTTCCAACGAGGGCCGCAGGCGCTCACTCGCGACGACTGGCATCAACATCACCGACGAGCAGCAGCGCCAATGACGAGCAGTCCATATAGCTGCCACGTCACTTTTCCATGGATGACCCGGGCAACGCGACAACTCGAGAATTACGCTTGCACGGCATTCTTGGTAACGCGACATCGCGCACACTCACCTCAGCATGCCCAGTCACCTCGATTCCTCCTCGTCGACGGAGAATTCTTTTTCCACCTCGTCTCGACCTCCGACCTCAAAGCTTGAGGAGCTGCATCAGCGTCTAGGGCATCTAGGCTACCCTGCGCTGCGTGCTCTCGTTCGAATGGGTCACATTTCAGGTGTGAAACTATGTACGGCGGAACTCAATGCTGAGCCGCCGGTATGTCAATCTTGCATGGAGGGCAAGGTGACCTGCTGCTGGCTTGCTTGCGTACGTAACCCTGCTCGAAAGAGGAAAATGCCGAACATATTCTCGATCACGTTCATTCAGATCTTTGGACTGCTCCAGTCCGTACTCTGAACGGATCGAAATATGCCCTCGCTTTCACCGATGACTGCTCTCGCTGGATTTGGATGTTTTACCTGCGTCACAAGAGTGATGCAGTAGCTGCAGAGTGGTCGGAGATGGTCGAGCGTGAGACAGGTCGCAAGCTTAAGGTCTGGCACGTCGATAATGGGGTGAATTTATCAACGAAGACCTGAAGCGGTTCTTGAAGGCACGTGGTATTCAGCTCAAAACCAGCGCTCCACGTACTCCTGAACAGAACGGTGTTGCCGAACGTCAGTTTAGGTCTATTTTTGACCGCGTTCGCACCGTCCTCATCGACGCCGACCTGCCGCTTAGCATGTGGGCTGAGGCCAGCAATTACATGGTCTATGTCAAAAACCGTAACCCACACAGCGCTCTCGACCTTCGTACCCCTTTCTCCATCCGCTTCCCAAACCGCAAACAGCCGAAGTACAGGTCTTTTCACCGGTTCGGTTGCAGGGCTTACCTCTATAATGACAATCCTAATCGCAAAAAGTTCGACCATCGCGGCGAATCGGTTATTTTTGTTGGGTACCCGGATGATCGCAAGGCTTGGAAGGTTTATCGTCCCTCAAAGCGTACCTTCGAATCGTCGCCTCATATCAAATTCGACGACAACTCAAATTGTGGGGAATTTCGGGCTGAGGGGGAGATACACTCATACAAATATTCTTCTCTCAAATCGTCTTCGACCGAAGCTGATGATGATGATCACAGCCCTCCTTCCTCCACTTCTACGCCTCCAACTGCCAATCCGGTACCTCCTCGTGCACATCCCCTCCTGCTCCGGCTGGACCTGCGGATGTCGTGTCACAACCTAAACCCCGGGCACCTCGTCTGACGTCAACCTCGTCCTCTACCACCTCCGCGCGACCCATCTACCCGTATCCGGGAAGCCGCTGAGCTCAAGGCCGCCGCCGCAAGCCTTAATTCAGGCTTAGCAGCAGCGCCAGCTCCAGAGGACCCTGACCGTGCGCCGGAAGATTCTGCTTTCGCGGAATCCTGGGACGAATTTGAGTAACTTACGCTCATATCATTGGTCCCGGCGAAGTTCCTCGCAACTACAAGGAAGCGATGGAATCGCCCGATCGTTCCGAGTGGGAGAGCGCGATGGAAGTCGAGCTCGATAGCATTGCGAGGATGGGTACATGGGAACTTGTCCCACCACCTCCCGGTGTCACTCCGCTTGGTTCGCTCTGGGTCTATGCCTTGAAGCACGACAGTACTGGTGCAATCACTCGGTACAAAGCTCGTCTATGTGCTCAGGGTACACCCCAGCGCCCAGGTATCGATTTCTCGATGTCTTTTGCTCCTGTTGTGAAGTCAGAGTCGCTTCGTTACCTCCTAACCCTAGCTGCAAAGCTGGACTGAGAATTCCACGTTGTGGACGTCGACTCCGCCTTTCTCAACAGCGAGACGGATCCAGACGAGCCACCTATCTACATGCGACAGCCTCAGGGCCATCGTGTTCGTGGAAAGGAGGACTATGTCTGTCTCCTGAAAAGGGGAATTTACGGATTAAAGCAAGCCGCACTTCTCTGGTACCAAAAGTTACGTTCCATTTTGGTCAAGATTGGTTTCCGGGTGTGCATTGCTGATCCGTGCGTCTTTATTCGTCGCCTGGAGAAGGCTATTTCCACCATCAGCGCCCACGTTGATGATCTCGGTTTATTCTGCTCCTCTGTTGCAGAGGTCAAACTTTTAAAGAAGCAGATTTCCGAGCATGTCCAAATCAAGGACTTGGGAGAGTCAAAATCCATTCTTGGCCTCGAAATCCTGCGTGATCGTGCGAACCGCACCATCTCCTTGTCTCATCGTTTCTATAGTGACTCGATTGTGGCTCGGTATCGCATGGAGGATGCACGGCCCGTATACTCGCCAGTCAACACGTCGGCCGCTCCGCTTTCCAAGTCTCAATCTCCTCAGACTTCGGAAGAACTCCAGCGCATGGCCAACGTACCCTACCAGCACGCCGTTGGTTCGCTTATGCATACCGCTGTTCAATGCCGTCCAGACATCACAAAGGCAGTCCAGTCCGTATCGCAATTTAGCTCCAGCCCCGGTGAAGCTCATTGGGAAGCCGTTAAACGGATCCTCGCGTACCTCAAAACCACACGCGACTCTGTCCTTGTTCTAGGCGGCAATGAAGACCTCACCCTCCACGCTTTCAGCGATTCAGATTGGGCAAACTCAAAGGATCACGCCCGATCCATTTCTGGGTATGCTGTCTTCATCGGATCCAGCTTAATCGCTTGGTCAGCGAAGAAGCAAACCTCCACGGCTCTTTCGACTGGCGAAGCCGAGCTCTACGCTGGCACACACGTCGGGCGTGAAATCATGTGGCTCCGCTCTCTTCTGTTCGAGCTTGGTTTCTTACTACCTCCCGGACCGACTTCCCTTTCTATCGACAATACTTCTACCATCCGGATGATTGTCAATACTGATGAAGTCACCGCTCGAACGAAGCACGTCCACATTGCCATCTGGTGGATCCGTGAAGCAGTCCTCCATCACTGCATCGTCCCTGTTTACGTCCCTACGGAAGTGAATGTTGCCGACTTATTCACGAAACCATTGTCGGCACCACGCCACAAGACTCTCGTCAAAATGTTGGGCATGGCTCCCCGACCGGATGCTCGTTGAGGGGGAGTGTTGAAGTATTTATTTCTCTTCCATTTACCGTACATACCTTACATTCTCCAACTCGCAATCCGTTCCGTTACGCGTCACACATTCCTTATGTAGCTTTGTGTCACCGTCACATTCCTCAGTCGTTTCCTCCACGACTGAGGTATGTGCACTCGTATCTACTGTCCTTACAGCTTACTGATTCTCCTGGTAGTTTATACTTACTGTATTCTATCAGGTATATAATACACGAGTCGTTTCCTCCACGACTGAGTTAATACTTACTTGTATTCTATCACTTGCGGCTGCGATGGTTTCATTCAACGCGGTCTCGTCCTTGCTTCTTTACTTCAATGTTCTCCACCGGATTCGTACGCTGGCGTCTGACGAGAAATCACCACGCACCACTTTGCTTGGACTACGTTCGACCTAGCGGTGGTCTCGTGTTGCATCGGTACAGAGAGTTACCGCGCCGAAGTTCTGACTACGCTGTGCGTACCCATCCAGCGCGGCTTAACTGATACCTTGGCTGCTGGTGATGACCTGGGATTGGAGATAAGGGTTGGGGGGCTAAAGAGAGCGTGTATGGAGAAGGAGAAGGATTTGGGTTGCACGAGAATTCAGCGAAACCGAGTTTCCTCGACGATCTGTTTTTGATCGAAGTGCGAGAGAAGGAGAAGGATTTGGGTTGCACGAGAATTCAGCGAAACCGAGTTTCCTCGACGATCTGTTTTTGATCGAAGTGCGAGCCTGTTCACTCATTGCTGAGAACCGGCCTCCGCCGCCGCCTTCCTAGTCAACGACGCACCTCGGATTTGCACCAATTTGCTGAGACTTTGGGGATTTCTCTTCGACAGCGGCATGTGGTCCTACAGGCCGTACTCACTGGCATTGGCGCTCAAGCGAGATGGAGCGCCGTCGGACGCGGCCGCCATCGAGGAGAAGTAAATCTCCAGGATACAACACCGCTGGGATTGGAGGGACTGGAAGCTCAAGTGAATGGGATATCTTCGGAACGGTTGATAAGGAAGCGCTGGCGCCTCGCCGTGTAGCTGCATGCCTTTGAATAAACACATCTTGAGGGATAACCACAACTATCTGCTCGAGAATCTACGACACACTTCACGATGACCTGACCCGGGGAGATCCTTCTTCTCGTCGTCAACCTAAGCACCTCCAAGCAATCATGGAGAGCCGTTACTGCTGTGGAGAGGTCACGAAGGAGCTGGTTGGTGTCAGGATAGGTCACGATCGTTGTTTGCTTTGAGCCAAATAAAAACGGCGGGATTGTGGAGTTATCCCCAGACGAGGAAGCGCCGACGCTTCGCGTCTGGCCTCCGCTGGTTGGGATCGAAATGTCTGTGGCAGCGAAGATGGAGATGGATTGGAAAGCTAGATACAGACATTGTACATAGGCTGCTCCCTTCAAAGTTGCGTTAGCGAAATCGTTATGAAGGGGCGATGACTCACGGGTTCTCTTCCTTACAATCGCGTTCCGCCGTCTCGCGCATCCCTCCGAGACCCAACACAATCTCCGGCTACTAGCACCACTTTCCGCCGACCGCCCTATCCGACTTCATGCTGCGAATCCCATTCATGTCTACGTGGGAAGCGCGGCCGCGCGGAGTCGCCAATGGGGGGCAATCGAACGATCGTGCTTGAGGAAGAAGGCTTGGTGGGGAACGCGTACCATGGGGAGCGGCGCATGACTTCAAGTCATCGTCGTCGGCAAAACACAACGCAGAATATAAATTACTACAACGTACCAGAGACTCCTCGCTTGGCATGCCCCTCTCCGCACGATCGCGACCTTCCTACGACCGCCCTCTCACGTCTCGCATTGTCAAGCCTTCTTCCGTTTCGGGCGTGACTTCTGTCTACGTCGCATTAGCGGAAGGGAGCAGAATGTCAAGAAAAGCAGCGACATACCTTGGTGTGATTCAGGTTGAGCGAATGGATTGGAACGAACGACATATGCGAAGAGCGGCTGCTCCGAGTCGCCAACGGAAGGCGGTTACCGCGTGACGTCGAGCGCCTTGAATGATTGCGCATGGGGGCGTTCACAAGATGCAACGGTTCACGGACGCTGGGAGTGAGTGAGCTGAGATAAGGATGGAGTCCACGTCTGAGGAAGCGCTGGGTGGCTGGCTGCACGCCTCAGACGTCCGTCCTATGCTCTCGTTGCCGGCACAACTATGGCTGGGCCCCGCGAGTGGATCATGCTTACAGACGCGTACTCATTCTCGAGATTCTCGTTAGCAAGATAAGAGGAAAAGGTAGATTCGTGCGGCGTACCTCAAGCTCGCCTGCCCTCTTAAACGACACTCGCTTCCCTCACGATCTTCCGCCGCCATTAACATATTCCATCAATTACCACTTTCCTCCACCTTCGTGTTGCTGCTGGTGATCACTGAGGATCATTGGATGCTGGGAACTCACCTGGCAACGCGCTGCGGAAATCTTTGGACGTGGGGGCGGATTGGGTATGGTAGTGTTGGGGATGAGTTGCGAGTATGAGGAAGCGCTGATGGTTCAGCTGCATGCCTCCGTCGTTTTAAACGTAAGCGCTCAGGGACACGGGATATTCAAGGTGTCCGGATGCGATACAAGGAAACTTGGTACATATCTCCTGGCTGCAAACCCTCGTCAGCGAAGCTAATGTGAAAGACGAAGATCTGTGTGATGTACCTCGCGTTTCCTCGTCACTCCCACGCGCTTTTCCTTTCACGTTCCGCCACCCTCGTCGTATTCCATCGTTCAATACCTTTATCCGTTGAGTGGCGGGCAGCGTCGACAAAATGCTGTACGTCTTCCAATCCGCTGGTGGCGCGTCGTTGGGGATGGAAATCTACAAGCAAAGCACACGGGAGTCAATAGTATTCCCTCCCCTGCGTAGCTTCTGCACAGGTCGCGTTGTAAGGGAGAAATATCGAGTGAAACAAATTGACGTACCTTGAGTTTCCTGAACACTCAGCTTCCACCTCTTCATGCGGCGAATCCCAAGCAGGTTTGCTTGGGAAGCGCGGCCGAGCGGAGTCGGGGGGCAGCGACTGCGAGGAAGAGGACTTGATGGGGAACTGCCTAACCTGGGGAGCAGCGCACGACTTCAAGTCGTTGTCAAGTCGTTGTTAGCGCACTCGACGCAGGATATAGATTCGTATGACGTACCTCCAATCTACTTGTCCCCTCGCGCGTTCCTCCCTTTCAACCTCCCACCAATTTCATCGTGCTTAGCCAATTGCCTTCTTCTGCTCAACGCGTCAGCTTTGCCCGTATGAGGTGTGTCGTTCGCTCGTCGCCTCCTTTATTGGGGGGCGGAAATGAGCTTGAGCGAACGCGGAAGATGTGAAGATTTGGTGGACGGACGTCATTTGAGCACGGAAGTGAACGTTCTGCTTTCGGCGCTGGAAGTCCCTCGTGAGGATTCGTTCCATGAGTGTCTGCCTCAGCCGCGTCAGCAGAGGAGGGGATGGAAACCAATCCTGCGACGTACCGGAATCCTCAGCTCAGCGAGCCAGATTCCTCGCGACTGGGAGGCATATTCATATCGCCCGGATGGCTAGTGCTACCCGTCGTTCGTCGTTGAAAAAGGGGTGATCCAGCGTCGGCATTCGATTGGAAGTCGGAGGGACTGTAGCGAGACTTTGTGAGAAAGATTTAGAGAGATCGAGAGGCACAGCGGATCGGGTTTCGGATCCGATACGCCGAACGCTTCACCATCTTCCAGCACCGACACGCTCCTCTTCTCCTCCCCCAAAGGCTCGCTCGTTCTTTCAATATAATCATTCACTTCTACCCATCGGATTCCGTACCCGCCTCAAACTTCCGACTTTTTCCTCTACTCTTTATCTTCTTCTTCCCCGAGCGAGCCACCCTCCCCGAGGTTCCTGGAATGAGTTGAGGATTCAGGGAGTGCGGCTACTAGTACTGCGCGTTCATGCGCTCCATTTCAATCTCGAGACGTTTGATACGCTGCTGAGGCTCGAGTTTTGTTGCGATTTTTTTCTCTTCATTGCGCTGTCGCTGGGGGGCTGAGATGGGATCTGGAGCAACAACACAACGAAGACGATACTGTTTCCAGGATTTCTTCGATCTGGCTGCTATCTGTCTCGCACACCAGTCCTCTCCAACCCCATCGCTCGAGTCGCGAGTGCGTTTTTGAACGCTGCCTTGCTTCTCGTATCATGGCCTACACCTGGCGCTACCGGCACGTCGCCACGGTTCCTTGGCCATCCGCGTCAACTTGCCGTGCTTGAATGCGCTAGTCATTCCGCTTTCCATATTCCTTCTTGCTATCAGCTGTGGAGCGCTGCGTGAGACATGCCAATCAGTCTCGCCATTTAGCTGCCCCTGCTGCACGGATGCTGCCCTTCACGTCCTCGAGGTCTCCTTGTTCTGCACCTGCACGTTTACGTGCTACCATTTATTCCTACGCATTCCGAGCATGCTTGAGGAGGAAGCTGTGCTTTCACGACACATTCCCAGAGCGACTTGCGAGATTCAAGTCCCTGTCTTATTCACATTGAGCGCGGTTGATTCGCTGCTGGTCTACACTTCAGTGTTTTCTTGACTTCCGAAGGAGGCGAAGTCAACGATTTGTGTCTGCTTTCTTCATTATGCCGTCTTTCTCAAATCTATCTATCTACTTACTTACCTACTGGCGACCACGATCTCAAAAGCCGAATATGTCATATGCTTCTCACCACACTTCATTTGCCTTCGCCACTACACTCCCATCATATTCAGCTTCACCCCTTCGATTTCCCTGCGGACTTCCTGCCCGTCATACTGCTGCATCTCAAACCCATTTCCACATTCCTTCCTCATCCAGGCTGACACCTTACCACCCGTCCCGTCTTCTCTTGCCGCTGGACCCAGATTACGGCCAGTACATTCTCCCGCTCCTCAACAACAACCACATTTCCTCCTGAAAATTTTTCCACCCAAACCTACCGACGAGGAGTGATAATTTTTCATCGCGTAGATCATGCTCAGCCGTCTTTGCATGGACCACACGAAGAAAAAGTGGGGGGCTGTAGGGGATGTATAGGGAGTGCATACCCTGAGTCTATGCATAGCGTAGACTCAGAGGCTACTTGAGCATCAGCTCAATATAGCGCCGGGATGCACTCATCGTACCCAGACAAGAGCAATATGGGCTGGCCTAAACAGCTACAGGGTACTGCCTTGAGGGAAGACCTGGAGCATTGCTAGGACAATACTGCAGAGTCTATGCACAGAGGCTACGCCTCCATAGCTCTGCTATCCCCCCCAGCATGCATACCCGAGTCTATGACTCGCAGCAGGCAGAGCATCAGCAGAGCCTAGCGTCTGGGATGCACCATAGCTCATACCTCTTGCCAGACGAGGGCAACGGAGGCTGGCCCAAGGATCTCTGTGGAACACAGATCTGGAGCTTAGCCAGGGCGCACTGCAGGCGCAGTCCAGAGTCTACAGAGAAACACCTTCCTTCTGTAGCTCTGCTAGTCCGCCCTGACTGCCAGCTGAGGACGGGCATCCAATAATGCGGAGCATTGATGCCACATTCTCCAATAAAGCTGGCCAACTTTTTTTTCTCCTTGATGGGAATCTCTACATCCTAGGGATGCAGAATTTGGGGGGCCATTGTGATGCTATCCAGGGATGAGAACACTCAATCTCTGCTTCATGGCAGGCACCAACCGACCTCTGTGCCTCAAGAGCACAGGTCACCCTCTTCCCTCTTTCCCAAGACGCCGCCGAAACGACTCGCATCACACCTCAACACAGCACGCATTTCCTTCCAATGGATCGGATGACGTGCGTACTTTGCTGGTACAGGCTCAGTGAAGAACAGATCACCGCTGCCCCAATGGCCACCCAGACCTAGCTTACCACTCGCATCTGTAAAGATTTCGACAGTGGGACGTGGAGGTCCAATAGCAAAAATGCCATTGAAAGATGGGAGGCAGCCTCGAGCAATGAGTCGGGGTATAGAGGGGTTTAGACGAAGCTGATGCGCTGTATGCTGTGTCTGAACAGCAGTCGAGGGACCGCCCTGCGGCAACGAACGAAAACTAATCGCGTGCGGTGAAGTAGGAGGCTGGGTATTGAACGGAATGGCAGGTTTAATGTCTTCAGCCGCGAGATGACTTTTCCACAATAGGACGTGCAAGGGCCTTAGTTAGGATATCTGCAAGTTGATCTCCAGTGGGAGCATAGTCTACAGAGATGAACCGTTTAGCAACTTGATCTCTCAGCCAATAAAAGGCCAAGTCCAAGTGCTTCATACGTCCATGGTGCTCAGGATTTTTAGCAACCTGGATTGCAGACTGGTTGTCCATGAGGAGAAGGGAAGGGCCAGACACTCCATAGCCCAGTTCATGGAGCAAATTGCGCACCCACTTTCCCAGCTTCCAAGGCAGCAAGATATTCTGCCTCAGTAGTAGAAAGAGACACAGTAGATTGCAACGCTCACTGGTCCACGACACATCATTACCACATAACCTCCAGTGCTTTTGCCAGTGTCTGGACAACCGCCATGATTGGCATCAGCATAAGTGATGGGAGGCACGGGCTGAGGTGATTTGGTATAGGTAATGCCATAATCAAGTGTTACTTTGATGTAACGGAACACATGCTTGACAGCCTTCCAGTGGAGTTCACCAGGATAGGAATTGAACCGTGCAAGAACTCCAACAACATAGGACAAGTCAGGACGCGTTTGAGTAGCCAAATAGATGAGGCGACCAACGGCAGAGATGTAGATGCCATGGTACTTCTTGGCTTCCTCATCTGGTCAATCAATCAATCAATCAATCGATATTCCATGATCCTCACTGCGGGCCGGTTATCGGATTCGGAGTGTCTAAATTGTTTCTCCGAGGGTGGGGGCTGCAGGATTCGAACCTGCGACCTTGGCAGTGTGCGCGTGGTCGACCTTAGGGGATGGTTACCGCTGTGCCATCCAACCCATCCTCATCTGGTCAAAACTAGACCAGGGAGCATTGGCGTTGAAACAGGATGACAGTCCGACATGTTGAAGTCCTCAAGCATGTCCAGAGCATACTGGCGCTGAGATAGGGTAATGGCTCCAGTCTGGGGGTCACCCTCGATCTTGATACCCAACAACCACTCTGTGGGACCAAGATCTTTGAGCTTGAACTCTTTAGAGAGCTCTTCAATGACCTTGTCAATTTCATTAGCAGCGATGGTGCTGTCATCAACATAGATAGGAATGATGACACGCGTCAAGCCTCTAGCAAAGACGAAGCAAGAGCGGTCAGACTGGAAACATGTAAAGCCCATCTTAACCAGCTTTGCACACAGGACCTTGTACCATGTAATAGCGCTCATCAAAGACTGCGCGCTCAGAGACAACAATTTTGCGTGTCTCTGGATTGTAGAAGAGCCATCCCTTGTGTTGTGTGGGATATCCCACAAAGACGCACTTTTGAAAGTGGATGCCGGAATTGTCCCGTTTATCTCTCTGCACATGAACATAGGCAAGACAACCTAAGGTGTGACACATCAGGCTTACGCTTGTACCACAGCTCAAACGGAGTAGTATCTCCAGGAATATGAGCTGAGGGATGCATATTGCTAACATGAACATAAGCTGCAACTGCAAGCGCTTTAAAAGAAGGCGGCAGATTGAGTGTTAAGATTGTATGAGTAGAATAAGGGCTTTTCTCAAATCGGTCACAATTCCCACACAGTATGTCCCTAATTCTTCATCTCCAAGGGGAAAATTCAGATTTTGGAAATGAGGAAGATGTCATCGGCTGAACCAGGCGTTGGGGCGGGAAGGCGGTGATTGGGGGAACAGTCGAGATGATGTGGTGTTTACAATTGCGTATCTCAGCGTATCTCCGAGCCATCGATGTGAAGGAGTTGAGGCGAGAGGAAAGAAAGCTGCAGTAGTCTCCCAAGTCAGACCATATATATCACGACATTATTTTTTTTAGAAATTTGTGACGGGAAAAAACGTAGGTTGGGTATAGTCTCTCGTAGACAGACGCTCTATATAATCTAGCTCGGTGCCCTCGCTATATAGAGTCTGTTGGTTACCGCGCCCCTGCAACCGCGTTAGGTTCTTATTAGCTAATCTTATATAAGCAGATTTCACGGCACGTATATCTCAATGGAAACTGATTTTTTGGCTTCAAAAACTTGGAGCAGGCTACATGCAATAAGTAAAGCTACATTTCTGTCTCCTCAGATTTTCCAAAATCAGACGGCGCACTACAGAAAACATTGTCGCGTCGTCATCACGTGCGGCTCGGGTGTTTCGGCCGAGATGAACAAATGCATTCAACATTAACTGAAACCACTTTAGAAATTCGGGAAACAAGGTAGAGATAATCACAGCCCTGTATGGAGTGCCTGAGAGCTTGAATCATCCTCAAAATAGACCTGCGGAAGGGGGAAATGAGGTACCGGCAATGTCCGGCTTATATAAGATTACCTAATAAGAACCTGACGCGGTTCCAGGGGCGCGGTAAACATAAGACTAGGTTGGGTATGCCGGTTCCCGCCGTACATGGTGGGGGAGCTTGCGTGGATTCTCGGTTTTTTGACATGGATATGGAGTTAGGTGAATGTAAGTAATAATGCATAGGGTCGGAGGGTCTCCGGACCTGATTCACTATGGGCTATTCAACTGTATTGTTACGGATGTATGTACTGTAAGGGTCCAATTTGCCCAAGTAAACGCCCCTATTACACAAATACGCAATCTGAAAATTTGATCCAGAATTATAATACCATACTTATCTTTCGAACAACACCTTGAGGCCACTTAAAGCAAGCATATCGAACAAAACAACCTTTGGGTCTGTCGAAATAGGTGCGAGATAATCGGAACTACGTTGCCATCACGCTGGATGAGTTCCCATCACTTGGGATCAATTGCAATCACTCAAAATCCGCCGTGGATCACATGGAGAGGCGCCGCACATAGGTTGTGTATGCCGGTTCCCGGCGTACAGAGTGGGGGAGCTTGCGTGGATTCTCGATTTTTGGGACGATTTAGATATTGAAGCGAGGTGTATTGTTACCAAGATACAAATACGGACAAGTAGATTAGCGTGGTTGTATACAAATATACGGTTTATCACAAGTAGATTAGAATCCAAGAAAATTTCAAGAAAACACGTATTCACTAACGTCAATGCCATCATCATTCAGAGTAAAAGCCAACTGCGCCTTCCGTTCAACATCAACCTCAAGCATCCGCATAGAGTCAGTTATATTGGCTCTCTTCAATCGTCCCCAATGGAAACTTGTTCGGAAAGCAATCCCTCCCAAAGTTTTCACACGTGAGATTGCAACAAATGAAAGGCCCGATGAGAAGTCCTTTTCACCGAGATCAACAATTGCTTTCTTGAGTGTCAATCCCTGGCTTTTATGGATGGTGATTGCCCATGCTGTGGTCAGAGGCAGTTGTGTTCTTGAACTGTTCGATTTTCCCATCGAGCGGTGACCGGCACAATTGGAACCCAAGTGGGATCAGTTCCTGGCCAGTTCGGTAGAGGTGGGCCTACGCAGAGTATAGATAAGCCGACCATCAACAATCCAAACTGTAACTGACAATTTACCGGAGTAAACACCCTCATTGCAATCCACAAATACTACCGCTGGAAGAACAATCTTCGGATCTGAGCCAGGATAATACCATATCTTTCGAACAACACCCTGGCGCCGTTCACCAGACCTGGTAAAAAAAAAGTCAGTTTTTGAAAGCAAGTGTCCTGAGCAAAGCTACCTTTGGAAGTCCAAACATTTCTTGTGATCATGACTCTTGCCCCTTCCGCCATGAATACCTCCTTCTCCAAACCATCAGCATCTTCTTCGGATGCCTTTCCGGCTTCCGTGCTATTGTGTTTTGCCTTGCAGCGTACAACAGGGTTACCCAGATTTGATAGGCGCAGAATATTCAGACTCTTTACAAAGTCACGAGTGGGCAGAAGATGGAGAGTCTCATTGAAGTGCAGGTGGAAGTGAAAGTCACTGGACACCGTGCCGTCAGAGTGGTCCAAGGCTTAAGCAGCCAACTGATAGTTGGCTACAAGCAGCAAACTAAGGCCGCGCAGGTGGACTTCGCACGGGATTTCAGCTGCTACGAACACCCAAAAAGACCCTCAGAGAAAGTGGGCTTCTCACGTCCGATTAAACAGTCGTGATTCAGAGCCAAGAAACACCGAGATCTTCGACGCAGGCAGTCGTCGCAGACAAAGGTATTGACGTGGCAACGCGTGTTCCTGTCATATCACGCGGGACTGCGCCGCCGTTACGCAGGATCAACCTGGATCATTCAAATGTGTTAATCAAGGGGTGATCTGTCAAGCGCCATCAAAGATGAGGCCTTGCAGTATGCTCGTGTTTGTCAAAGACGTTCAACCACTTGCGCTCACTTAGACGCGAGCTGCCCTCGCAAATTAAAGTATTTGGATGCTCCCTTATGCTTCTGGGTACATTTATAGGGATATAGTGCCACCTTGAAATTTCTTCCGGGCACATTCTTTTTTCGAGTGTGTTATGTGGGTCAGACCCACCACACCACAAAACATCCTCTGTGGCCCTTTTTTTGCGCTCTTTTTAGTGGTCATATCATAATATGGCTCAATAACACTCGACTTGACATATTTCAGCTCAATAAACCCCACGTAGAATATACAGGGAGGATGGACGGTGAGATCAACGCCCATCATAAACACGAGCATACTGCATGTTGTAATTATTGATTAGAGATACAGCTTCGGCCTTCGGGCACGCTTACTCAGTCTTGACTCACAATAGACATTGCAGGTATTCTGTAGTTACTTGTAGAATATTCTAGATACTTTAGCCAGCAGTATATAAGCCCCCCTGTACTTCCTGCTAGAGCATCTGATTGCTCTAAAGCAGCCTTCTAACCAAACAGTGCTATTGCAATCTATTTTACTCTCATCCTCTAATCTCGCCCTCCCCGCTTAATCTACAACATGCAAGGCCTCATCTTTGATGGCGCTTGACAGATCACCCCTTGGTGTTAATCACATGGGACAGCTCCGTATCATTCGGGAGATCGTCTTATCACGGCGCAAGACGGCGCCGTGCGATTGACAGCAGCCATCACAAGCTCAAGCACAGCCCCATTCCCATTTGCTGTCAGCCTTGATAAAAGGGGGAGCAAGCTCCCCCAATCAGTCAAGGTATGCCAGTCTTGACGTGCACGTCAAAGGCGGCGATCCACAGCAGCCATCACAAGCTCAAGCACAGCCCCATTCCCATTTGCTGTCAGCCTGAAGCTCCCCCAATAAAAGGGGGAGCAAGAATGTGATATAAAGCCGGTGCCCGGCCTACAGGTGGGGGGAGCTTGTGTGGATTCTCGTTTCTTTGGGACAATGCAGATACGGAGTTAGGTGCATTGTTACGGATACCTACTCTATATATGTAGATCACAATTCAAGAGAATTTCAAGAAAACACATCCTCACTCAGGTCAAGACCGTCATCAATCAGAGTAAAAGCTAACTCCACCCTGCGTATGCGCAAGGCTGATTTTGAGGGAAACAGTATCATCCCCAATATATAATGGGAAAAAGTAATCCCTTGCAAAGTTTTGACACGTGAGATTGTCACAATTAAAAAGAAAGCCCATTGAACCTATTTGCGAATGCCTTCTGGAGTGTCAATCTTTTAAGGGCGGTGATTGCCTATGATTGCCCATCCAGTGGTGAGAGTTCTTCAACCAGCCCAATTGGAACCCAGGTGGATTGCTGGCCAGGTGGGTAGAGGCGAACTGGCACGTACAGTGGCCGCAGAGAACATTGCAACATGGTGTTTTGAATGTTTGAGGGGGTCTCTGGGCTCAAACAAAGTTCGGGACACGAAATATGAATGAAATGGAAATTTTTGGGCGAGTTAGCCCATTACCATATATGGTAATTTGAGTGCAATGAATTTTTGAAGGTATTTATTTTCGGGGCACTTTTCAGTGCGACACTTCAGTGAAAAACAGTCTTCATAGGATAAAAGTACTCGTTGATGCAACCTCAGTCATATATTACTTTACCTAGTTTACTGCAGATTTGAGTCCGCAATAACCGCTGCAAGATGGCAATTTTGACCAAAAATGCAAAAATCCTGAAAATTTGGTCAAAATTGCCATCTTGCAGCGGTTATTGCGGACTCAAATCTGCAGTAAACTAGGTAAAGTAATATATGACTGAGATCGTATTAACGAGTACTTTCATCCTGTGATGGCCGTTTTCCCGTAGTGTTTAGTGCTGAAAAGTGTGGTGTAAAAAAATACATTAAAAAAATTCACTGTACTTCGATTACCATATATGGTAATAGGGTAAGTGGCCCAGAAAATTTCATTACACTCATATTTCATGTCCAGAACTTTGTTTGAGCCCAGAGACCTTGTTGATGACTCAAACCATCATGTTGCAATGTTTTCTGCGGCCACTGTATAGAGTAGGTAAGCAGTTAAAGAATCAACCTCTAATTTTACCCCCTTATTCCACAAACGAGTCGACTGCTGGAAGGACAATCTGCAATTTGATCCAGGATAAGACACACCATATCTTTAACAACACCTTGTCCGCTACTCACCAGACCTCGCAAAGCCAATGAAAGCAAGTACATATGACCAAAACAACCTTTGAATCTGTCAAAATAGTTGCAAAATCATCGGAACTACGTTGCCATCACGCTGGATGAGCTGCCATCACTTGGGATCAACTGCAATCACTCAAAGCCGCCGTGGAAAGGCGCCGCATCAGTCAAGGCATGCCAATCTTGACGTGCGCACGTCAAAGGCAGCGATTGACAGCAGCCATCACAAGCTCAAGCACAGCCCATCACCATTTGGTGTCAGCCTGGACATAGGTTGTGTATGCCGGTTCCCGGCCTACAGGAGGGGGAGCTTGCGTGGATTCCCGATTTTTGTTTGGACAGTGTGAGAATTGAAGGCCGGTTACGAAGATACGAGTACAGGATATTGGCAAGTGGATTTGAGTGGTGGTTGTATACAAAAATATACAGTGGTTCACAAGTCAATCTGAATTTCAGCACAAAGAGAGCTTTTGTGGCCAGAGTGCGAGTGCTCAAAGCTCGGCCCTGAGAGGATCCTCATGTCCGGCGGGGGCTGATTAGGCAGATACTCTAGAACATTGGTTGGAGATTAAGAACGGTCGGATACTGTACCAATCTGTATGACTGAAACGCAATATGGACCGTTACAGGCTGAAACGACTGAAACGGCTTACAAATCACCCTTTTACGGAAGGTGACTTGCCATATATGGGTGATTTGTCAGCAGAAACGGGTCTCCGTTACGCGTTACGTTTCAGTCATACAGATTGGTACAGTAATAGTGCTCCCAAATTGGGATGCTTAGACTACCTACAGTGGCCGCAGAAAACAATGCAACAAGGTGTTTTGAGGCACTGACGGTGTTTTTGGGCTCGAACAAAGTTTATCACATGAAACATGGGGGAAATGAAATTTTTTGGGCCGATGATACAATTATCACCAATTACCATGTATGGTAATTGTACCGGAGTAAATTTTTTAATGTGTTTTTTTTACACCACACTTTTCAGCGCTAAATCCCACTGGAAAATGACCATCATAGGATGAAAGTACTCATAAAAGCAATCTCAGCCATATATTACTTCACCTTGTTTGCTGCAGATTTGGGCTCGTAATAGGCGCTGCGAGATGGCCATTTTGGCCTAAAATGCCAAATTTATTCAAAAAATGGCCAAAAATGCCATCTTGCGACAGTTATTGTGGCTCAAAACAGTAGCAAACTAGGTCAAGTAGAATATGACTGGGGTCGTATTCCCGAGTACTTTCATCCTATGGAGACCGTTTTTCAGTTGGGTGTAGCATTGAAAAGTACCCTGAAAATAAATGATTTAAAAAATTCGTTGCACTTGAATTACTATATATGGCAATGAGGTGAGTTGCCCAAAAAAATTCATTTCACCCATATTCCGTGTCAAGGACTTAAAAGACCCACTCATTGTCTCAGAACCACGTGTTGCATTGTTTTCTGCGGCCACTGTATGATAGCGGACCGAACTTCGTGACAAGCCAGATACCTAATTTGGAAATTGTTACTGTGCCCTCAGTTTTTACCCAGTGGCATTGAAACTGTGCAGAAATGACCATAAGAAGGAAGACTAGAGATCCCCCGGGTCAAAAGTCTCAAAATCCACAAAATCATTTCTTCTTCCACGGATTTCGCGCTTTCGGTCCGGGCCGAGACATAGCCGGTGGCTGTACGATGCCATCAGCGCATCAAATATGTCTGCCGCACCACTGAACCTTCACCAAATCTCAACCAAATCCAAGGGACTTCTACTATGGATGTTTGCTGGGTCAGAATTGAGCTACTGACCAACTTCAGGCTATAATCCGATGGTTTTCTTCCGGAAACCTGAAGTTAGGTACACACACTTTTGAAATTTTGCGCAAAAATTTCGCGCTTTTCTAACCCTAGACTAGGGTTTCTCCGTTTTCTCTGAAATGCGAATTTTGCCTATAAAACCCACCCCAAGTTCCTGCTAAATCTCAAGTTTCAAAGAATTTTGGCCAAAATTCCGGCTTGATATGAAGTTGTGTCTGCTATCATACATCTTGTGCGCCAGCCAGACCTGGTAAAAACAGGCCGTCTGACTGCCGCAGTCATCTACTGTATGTTGAATCTGTTAAATTACGTGCGACATCACTCGGAACTAAGATGCCATCACGCTGGATCAGCTCCCATCACTTGAGATCAGCTGCAAGTGCCGCATCAGTCGAGGCATGCCAATCTTGACGTGCGCACATCAAAGGCAGCGCTTGACAGCAGCCATCACAAGCACTCGTCAACATACGTGCGACATCACTCGGAACTACGTTGCAATCACGCTGGATCAGCTGCCATCACTCAGGAACGTCGCGGATCACCCGGAAAAGCGCCGCATCACGCGGAGACGGGCCACATCAGTCAAGGCATGCCAATTTTGACGTGCGCACGTCAAACGCAGCGATTGACAGCAGCCATATAGATCTATGATTTGACCGAGTTTTTTTAATTTTGAAAAACTGAAAAAGATAGGTGTCAGCCATAAGGTCTATCTCAGCAGCGAAGTCATTTTTTCAAAATCCCTTCCGTCAAATCCTAGGTTTTGATGTTCTGAACAATTTTGTCTCCGAGAGTTGGTGTGCCGAGGGCGGCACGGGCAGGAAAACTTCGTCGCGTCCTGTCACTCCGTGGCCGCACCGAGAGTGTGACATAGCGTGACAACGACTCCGATTTTCTTCTCTTTCGCGGTACTAGTAATCTCCTACATTTGCACAAAGTTTTTGATGTGGCTGCTGCGAGACCGAACAACGCTGGATTCTTGAACCAAGTCGGTAAATGTCGATCCATACATGTCAATGCCTACCCTGATTATTCTCAGATTTTTCTGTGGCCCATGGAGGGCGTCGTGAGGATGCCGCTCGAGAAGGTCAAAACACCACATCTGCACAAAAAGTTTGGCGGGTGATTGGCAGGCGATCAATTTTGACCTGCCGAGATCAAAATTCGACCTTTGATTTTACTTGCGCTCTAATGGTCACCAGATAATCTAGGAAGCGGGCAAGAGGTAAGCGGAAATAAAGTTTCCGACATCAACCTCAGAAAGTTTTGACATGCTGTGCCCCCAAGGGAGGGAGGGAGGGTCCGGATCATTAGAATACAAACGGTCCGTCTACCCGCACCCTCCTCATTTCCGAGGGGTCGGGTGAAATCGGCATCAAGTCGGGAGTGAGTTTTTGGGGAGGGTTTGTCATGAGTCTTACTTCACCATCAATAAATCATTCTGCTTGTTGGAAAATGGTGAAGGGATATAATAATATTCTGAGTAGACAGAAGTGCGAGGAATATAAGAAAATGGGAGGGTACGCCAAAATTTGGAGCATTTTGGAAAGAAGCGGAGTCGCCACAACAGAGTCGATGATTTGACCTGTTAAAAGCGGGTCATCAATGACAGCTTCCTTTTTTGGGGGAAGGGGTCAACGAGGTCCTGTGTGCCCACGGGAATTGCCGCTACCTCTTGGAAGCGGGCGAATTCCTCAGGCCGTTACAAGATGGTTCCCAGATTTATCTCAGAGCAGCACAGTCAATAACGATGGCGTAGGATGGAATTTGTGCAGATGTAGGTGCTTTGGCAGTTGTGGGAGATTACTAGTACAACACAAAATATTTTATTTCAGACCTCTCGAGACCATTACATGTCCCATTTCTCTCAAATCCAAGCCCTATATCTGCTGTATACCTCGTGCAATGCTTGATGGGTTTTCTCTACAGAATGGCCTGTAGTTCACGATGAGAGGATTTGTAAGCCAAGCCATTCATTTATTGGGCTTGAACTCCGAAGCAAAATCGGAGCTCGCTGCGCTCCGCCAGACAGACGGGGAGAGCCGAGGCAGCCCCCTACACAACTACAGGATACAGAACGACTGTAGCTACATGAGCGCGCATGGAAAATAGCAAACTAAACTAGGAGTGGGTGGGTGGGACGAAAATGCTATGACAAGGACCGTGATCGAGACTAGAAGCGGGGGGACAAGACTAAGGTCATGAAGAAGGTGAAATGTCGACGGGGGAGGGGGAGGAACCTATCATTAGGGGAAGTCATGGACTTAGGCTGGGCTTTATTTTTTGAGAAGTTATTTGCCTTTGATCGGGTTTAATGTGAATTTACTCAAGTCTAATTGTCGAGGCATCTCTGCTCACCGCACCACTCACAAGACTTACCCAGTATCCCCATCTCATAGGGTCGGAAGAGGGATACGCGACTTAACTCGCCCCTTGGGCCGGAAGCAGTTACAGTCGTTGGGGTAAGTCTTCCTCCGCTGCTTTGTCTCCGAAACATTGGGCTGACCCTCGCCTCCGTGGCCGTAAGTAGGATCAGCCGCCGAATCTAATCTTGTTTTGGAATTCAAACGCGTTTTGGAATGCAGAATGCAGTCCACCGCGCGCTTGTTTTGGAATGCAATGCACAGCCTTCTTTCGTTGGATACATAAGTAGCCTGGCGAGACGGGACGAGACCCGGTTTCTCTCTCCGTCTCGCCAGTCAGTACACTATAGCTTCCCTTCCTATTTTCTCTAATTTTCTCTCGTCGTTTCGCCAGCGTTGTGAATCATTCGATTATCCTTGAATATACATTCCATCTTATCTCATCTACTATGACCAATGGTATCCCACAAGATCCCGAATTCCAAGCGGAAGACGTCGCCGCACTCCAAGAAATGGTTAAGAAGTATGTTGAAGGCGAAGTCACCCGCGTTCTCACCATTGCTTCGCTCTCTGGCCACCTTGTCTCCGCATGTGGAAAGCTCCAGACGCCGTACAAGCCCGAGCTCCTCGTCCCATACCTTGAGGCAACTCGATGCTCACGATGCCGCAAACAAGCCTGATGGCGGCTCAGGCGGGAGCGGCGGGCCCTCGGGCGACATCGAGTCTGGGGACGAACCAGACACCGATGGTCGCCTAAACGGCGCGCTGGTGCCGACGACTATGGAGACGAAGAGCGGAGCTCGCGGAAGATCCCAAGGTCGACGCCTCGCAGTACGCCTGGCGCTCCGAGGCCCGACAATTCCTCGAGTCCATCACATCACACCCGAGCATAAGGAAACCTTCGCAGGGTCGACATCCACTCGAAGGATATCAAAGAAGCCGTCCGCGACGCCAACTAACTCTGCTGCAGCGCCTGCGCTCCCCGACGTTCTCTGGAAGCCCGTCCTCCTCGACCGCTTCGTTGACTTGACGTCATCCTGGCAAACACGTTCGCTACTACGGACGCGGAAGAATCGCAGCAGCTTGTCGTTGGTGACTCCTACCTCGAGATCACGAAACCTAAGGTGGTTTCGAAAGTCACCACTCACGGCCAGTGGATCAACGCGTTCCGTGTCTGG
The DNA here is from genome assembly GCA_037176885.1 of Favolaschia claudopus. NCBI lineage: Eukaryota > Fungi > Basidiomycota > Agaricomycetes > Agaricales > Mycenaceae > Favolaschia > Favolaschia claudopus. Next base: position 475,551 of record JAWWNJ010000123.1, read on the forward strand.
GAAGACGCAGTCCAACTTTGCTTTCCCCGGGCGATCAATGGAATTGCGCACCTACTGGGGCCATCTCAACGACCTTTTCAACAGCCGGCACCAGTCAATCCATGCCCGCATCATCAACTATGATCGCGCGGGCGCGCGTCTTTGTCGGGCAACGGCGAGACGTCCTCTTTCAATGAACCCCACAGGTTCCGGACACATTCTTAATGCCCATATCACCGAAGGAGGTGTTGCTGTTGTCACCAACTCGCTATCCAGCGGATCCCATAATAAGCCCAAGTCCAACAATAAACAGCGTAAACGAACTGGGGAAATTTGCCGCAACTACAATAACAACCGTTGCAAGGCAGGGGATGGCTGTAACTACCGCCACGCCTGCATCGAGTGCAACGCGGCTGGTCACCCGGCCTCAGAATGCCCTGGGAAACAACGCCGTGCAGCTTGAGCTATCCGCTGGCAGCCGACGCTGTTAGAACGAAGCGTTGGCAAGAAGTTGCTTGTCTCGAAGGGGACCTAGAGTCGGAGGACGAGTTCTTGGATGATTCGGATGGCGTTACTTTCCTGCCAAAATACATGCGAGGCATGGGCTGGAACGACCGTCGGCTTCTGAATTACAGTCGCACGGCACGTTACACAGAGATAGACGAACCTTTGCCTCGGCCGTCGGCTCACGAGTTCAAAAACGAGATAGCCATGCGCACCATCCGCGAGAATCCCGATTTCTTCTAAGTCCCAAAGTTATTCGCGTTGAACGTCTTGAGAATCTTCTAAGACGCCATCCGAATCAAGCTTTCGTCCGGTCCGTGTCGTGTGGATTGCGAGAAGGTTTCTGGCCCTGGTGTGGATCCCAGCCCTCTTCTGACTACCCCCCGACATGGGATAAATTCATGGGCCCCTCCGGCTTGGATTCCGTGAAAGAGACTTCATAAATTCTCAACGAGACATTGAGGATCAAAAGAATAGATTCTCTCGCACCTTTGGGCCTGATCTACTCCCTGGCATGTATTCTACGCCCATCCTCGCAGTCACTAAACCCCACTCCGATGACCTTCGCTTGGTTTCTCACCAACGTTGCGGATCCTTCTCGCCAAACACAATGGTTGATAAGCCCAAAACAAAAGGCGCTAGGATGGACACAATGCAGCAGTTCATTCCTGCGCGACTGCGTTTCCGTCGGAGCATCCCAATGCCCGGCTCGTGGTATGGAAGTCGGGACGTTTCAGAGGCGTTCCGCCTCCTGCCTGTCCATCCATTAATGCAGACTAAAACAAGTAGCGACATCTAACCTACCAACGAAGAGCCGAAGTGCAATCAGGGACGTCGAGCGGCCCGTTCAACGCAATGTGGATTGGTGCTGCACCTTTGGAAATTGTGGCTCTCCGAGAATTTGGGCGTCGTTGATGGGGTTGGTGGTTTGGATCGCTTTGTTTGTCAAAAACCTCGAAGACATCTTCTGCTATGTTGATGACAACTTCGGCTGGGAACTCGACCACAAATTTCATGCTTTTATCGCCCATACAACAAGACGCCTCCCCACAAAGCAAGTGAAGCTTTTACTCCTCTGGGGATTTCCTCGGCATCCCCCACAAAGAGAAGAAAACAATTACACGGCTCGTCTCTCCCCATCATCGGCTTCGAATCGACTCCAACGCGATGACGGCTACTCTTCCTCCGGAATCGAAGGCGGACCTCGAGAGTTGGTTCAGCAATTCATTGACACACCGTCCACAACGCCGCACACTCCGTGAATTCCAGTGCTTGGACAGGGTGGATCAGCTGGTAATTCAATATGTTCTTCCTTCTTCGTCCCGCTCTCTCCAACGTCTACAAAAAGATGTCCGGCAAGTCCAATCAACAGGCGCTCGTCTACATCAACACCGCGATTAAGTCCGACTTGTCTTGGTTCCTGCGCCACCCCGGACAGCCCGACGGTGCACTACCCCCCGAAGCCCTGGACCGGAACCCCCCCCACAGAGGCCGATGCGACACCTTACCGTGATGCGCCGTTGGGAGGAATGGGCTTTTGGGCACCTGAGCTTCTGCTAGGTTTCTTTGCACCTGTTCCTTTGCAGCCTCCGAATGATACCATACTTTTCTTTGAGGCCTTGTGCGTCGTTTCAGCCTCGAGGTGGTACTGTTCCACATGCGGTGTGCTGCCTAACGGACGTAAACAACGCCTCACCATCTTCACTGATAATCAAAATACAGTCGACATCTTTAACTCTCTGAGCGCCTCTCCGGAGTACAACTTACTCCTTCGTACCGCCGTCGATGACCTTTTGGCTCATCACATTGATCTTCGAGTCTTGCACATATCTGGAAGCAACAATGTCGTGGCGGATGCGATTTCCCGCAGTTGGTTTTCTGCAGCCGTTGAAGCAGCCCCTGGCCTCGTCATCCAGGACTTTGAACCCCCTCGAGAGCCGCTGGAGCGGCGTCATCATGATCCGATCCCGAGTTCAGTCCAGGCCGCCCGCGCGGCAAGCCTGGACTATGGAGCAATTGGTGCAAAAGCGTGCTAGCGCTCTTGGTGCCGCCATTGACTCTTCATCTGCCCAAACCTACGGTTCGGCTATATACAAGAAACGAAAACGAAAACCACTATATATAGAATAGCCGATGGATGGCCGATGATGACCTTCGGCACTCACCTCAGAAACGAAAATGAAGCGTCGGCACGGAACAAGGGAAGCGGCCAAGGAAGCGGCGGGCATTAATCGCCATCACGCCAAGCTTGTCACGGTCACGTACAGTCTTTTGCCGCAATTCTCCTGCTTGACGCTATCGCGACTTTGCGTCCGTCGAATGGATCAATCTGCAAGCTGATAGTGGCTGCTTTCTGCTCTAGTAACCTTATGCCCCATTTCTGGATCCACAACTTGGCAATACTGGCTGTAACGCAACAATAAATAATCCCGATTCCCCAAACTTTTTAAAATTTCGAAAATAAGCGCGGCAAGCAGCAAAGGTTTCAGCCAGGTGGCAGCACGAATAATCCTCAACGGAGTAAACTCGACCTTGAGCTCGAAAATGTGTATATAAGCCAGCCAAAATGAAACCCGCTTTCACCCAATCTGAATCACTCAGAGTCACTCTCTTTCTCTCTCATCTCTGCTCTGAAATCTTGGAATCGAAGTTGTTTCCAGTCATGGGAGGCTATACTTCGCCCAAGAGGCTTCCAGAATCATCGAAAACACGCCCCGGCGAAAGAAACATTCTCTTGTTCCGCTTTTTCCTCAATCTCTCCTTGGGTTTCCTCTTAGGCTCTATCTCTGCTCTCGTCCTACCGGCTACTCATGCGGATGCATACACTTTCACTTATTGTCTAAACCTACTTCTCTGCTCTCTATAATCTTGTTATAAGCTACCTTGGCGGTATGCACATCCCATTCCATTCGTTATTTGTCTCAAGTAAGCTCTAGTGGTGTCCTTGGTCTTCGCGATCACATTAGCGATACAATTCTTCAATACTTGCTCAGTTTCCCCTACTCTGTTTACAGAGGTAGGGTTCTGTGGGGCTGAAGTGTCACTTCACCACTCACTCGAACACATCAAAATTACGGCATTTACGGATTCATCACTCCACAGATTGATTTTTGTTGCTCCACATTATTCACTATTTGCCCGCGGGCGGCAAGAGCAGATTTTGATCCCTGTGTATCGTACAATGCCGGCTTTTCAGCCATTTTCAAAATTGAAAATTCCGCCTCTCAACCAGTTTGTTTGTTTTATATGCCGCAAGATACGATGTACTTACACGACCGACTACGCCTGCAGCTGGGATAACAGAGCCGCGTGCTAGCCGACGCTGAGCCGTCAATGCCGAGGTGATGATCAACATGACACACGCCGCCCGCACCGGCCAATGAGAGCTGGTCGGCGCGCGAGCGTCGACCGAGCGAGCTTTGGCGTTCTTTTACACTGAAGATTTAAATCTCACCTGCCAATGAGAGCTGGTCGACGCGCAAGCGTCGACCGTGCGAGTTTTGGCAGGCCCGCCTCAGTACATAAAACCCAGTATCTCAGTCTGAATTGACACCTATCAAAGTAGGGGACCGGTGCTGGCACCGCTATCGATTCCTTATCTGGCTTTCGATGAAGACATTCAACGGTACTATTCATTTTGCGCTGACTCAACAAATGCTAAACTTCGAGGCGAGTTGGCCATCTTTGCGGTCTTGAATCAAACCGGATGCTAATGAATCAAATTAGCATGGTGGGCGCATAAAGTTAGCTATCCTTGGCTGCTTGTCTCCCTCAACCGCTACCTCTCGCACATGAACAAGCGCTACTGGGATCTAACTCCCAACGATACAAACCCGATCGAAGGGAGTCACGCTGAAGACAACCAAATCAAGCCTACGAATCGTCCAATTTTGGAGGCAATATTATTGTGAGATACCATCTTTCTTGTCTTCTATACAGCTGAAGTCGGTTGTAGCGCGAAGGAACAAGATGCGCAAAATGCGCGAATTATTCAAGAAATGATATCCTCGGGAGTGTTACAGAACCCCAACAACTCGCTTCAAAGCCGGATGAAGAGTCAAGCGCAGCGAAAGGGCTCGCGCTTCTGAGAAGAAGCGCATCGCTGATGCGGAGCTCCTCACAGTCAAGGAAAGCAGGCAACTCCGAAATAATCTCGAAGCCACACAACAGGAAAATGAGACCCTGCGAAAGCAAATTGCGATGCTCAGCCAGGCAAGCTTTTCAGCTACTCCATCGACTCCGAAGAAATTGCAGCCTGTTGCTAGAGTAGTTCATCTCAACTTCGTAAGCCTGCGTGATTATTGCGATCCAAGAATTAATGTTGATTCTATTTACAGCCCCCTCGCCCTCCAATTCGATTATCGATGTCGACAGTCTGTTCCAGTCACCTCCCTCAAACACACAGGAACTAGCTGACTCCGATTCCGATGACTTTGACTACGCTGCGGCGCTCAACTCGGACATCATAAGTCCGATTTTCAAGAAGATAGCACGCGACCATCCAATGCCAGGTATCGATGATGAATACAACTAATCGGGCATGCTTTCGTTCCAGTAGACTACATTACAGCGTTGCTCCGAATATAATTTCGCTTTCATACGGTGTAAGGATTGAAGTTGACAGAGTGTTCGGGACTGCCGTAGCCGCTCCACAGCGCATGCCGTGAGAGCCAACCTGGGTGGCTACGGTGGCTCTGCGCAAAGTCTCTAATACCGGTTGTATAATACATCGGCTTTCCATACCCGGCACTACCTTTCACTCAGCTGCACTCGCAAGCTCGTCACGACTGAGCTTGCACTTACAATTTAGCATCTTCCGCCAACGGCATGGTGAAGGGAATCTGAAAGAGGTAATCGTGAGTCGAGAAACAAAACAATACACATAGAATACGTACCAGGCACGGCGGAGAGACCGACTTGCGAAGGGATCCGACTATCCGAACCCAGACAAAATGCATGCTATTAGTGAAAGGGGAGATTGAAACAGTTCAGAAAAAGTAGGTATCAAAGGGGAGATCGTTCGCAGGGACGTAAAAAAGGATGGAAAGGAAGCTTACTTTACAGGAGTCGTCCGCCAGAAACGTATAGACACATTCCCTCTTGAAGGAAAACGAGTAGAATATACCCCGCACCACCATACAGATATACCAATGTCGAGAGCGACATGAGATGGATTCTGCTGATTAGCGTCAAGCGATACCGAAAAACGAATATACTCGATGTACCATGTGTTGATGATTGAATAGTGGGCCGCGCCACCGCTGATTGAGAGTCAGAAGCGCACAAAAACGAAGGATTCGACGAACGAGTGGATGAGAAGAGAGAAGAGGAACGACGCCAGGAATTCCAGAGGCGACGCCGCGATGAAGAATATCCTTGATTGGTCGAAGGTAGGTTAGCGTATGATTAAGAAATCGATTTCGGGACCTTACAAGGCGTTATGTCTACCCTTTGGCGCGTTGGAGTCCACTCATCAGTTGAGAGCATACAGAGGATGGCGGCGTGGACGTACATATCCCATATTCCTTCCTTCCGAAGCTCTGCCCCATCTATACTCCAGGCCCTGGTGGGGATCGAGTTTGGCGGAGAGAAGCGAACAAAGAGACATCTGTACCGTGCAGTTGTGTGCTAAGAGGAGTAACAGCGCCCCGGATATCGGATTGCACCAGAGGACTTGAAATTGCCGCCAAAGAACCGAACTTGCGAACCAACGGATGAAAGCGCGTGGAAAGGCGGGAGAGTCAAGCAGGACCATATGGGATAACTTTGCGGGCAGTATGGAGGCATGGGACGGGGTGGATGTGGCTGGAGGCGACCGGGATGCGGAGATGATTGTGGTAAGAGAACAAGAGAGGTTGTCACACGCGTCACAATTCGCGGTTTGTTATGATGGCTTTGGACTTGTTTATCGCCGCGCCAGGACAAGTAGAGACTCTTCAAAAATGAGATGTCCAAAAAAACCACATTTGAAAGATTTTGAACCGGACTTGCAGAAAAATCAAGAAAACTGAACCGTGTGAAATTCGAGAAAGGCTTGGCAAACTCCGGAAAATAAAATCTCAGCAGATCTAGATGAGAGCAGAACGAGCAGAATTAGCCGAGATGGGAGCAGATTAGAGCAGATTCAGACAGGCTGGAGCATACGGGGTTTTCACTGGGGCTGAGGGTCCAGGATGCAACCACCAGGCACTGTAGAGGATATCCACCCCTTAACCCGTTGTTTCAGGACAGGGCCTCGCTTAACTAAGAATTAGTTGGTGAAAATTAGTTAGTGATTGCCACCCATCAGTGACGTTTAGTCAGTTCCCACGGGGTACTTAGCGTATCATCGAATGGCGAGTTTGAGGTTTTCACATTACCTGCGGTCTCAAAATTTTTATATGGGAGGTTCTAGTACCACCAAAAGTCATTTCCAGGTTGTATGATACCTGAGGATGAGATGATATGGCTTCAAGGTGCGGAATGGAGTTTTTGACTTAGTGATCACTAGGATTTGCCTTTTAGTCGACTAACTAAATCTACCCATCAAAATCAGTGATGACTGGCACCCACCTTCCATATATGGTAATGCAAGTATCTTGGCCGCAACTGTACGCCCGCCATCTTCCAGTCACGTTATACATATAAGTTACACCGATGTTCCAATGTATTGTTACATCATTAATTGGCGATTTCTGGGCGCTCGAGCATCATCGTGAATTTTGTTCCTGTTGTGTCTGTAGTGAAAACGGCAGTTCATCGAATTGAATCACGGCAAGGGGAGCACCTTGAATTTTCCTTGCCAGATGCTGTAGTTTGAAGGAATACTCATTCAATATGGGAATGACGAGGGTTAGTTTCTGCGACAACCTCCTCGTTCGAGCATGCAATTTGGAAATCGCAAGGATAGCCCGCTGCAGACCGGCTGTGATTCTTGAATGCACTAAATGGCGCGAATCATAAAAAAGTCAAGAGAGAAATCGACACCTTTCCAATGAGTTAAAGCGTCGAACGTGTGTAGTTTGCCCAGTGGAGACGAGAGTGCCCTGTTGCAGTACAATGCACCAACCAATGCGGTATCTACATTATGGCTGTAATACTGGGGCATAATTATTTTCTGCACAGCTTGGTCAAAATTTTCACAGTCGTGTGCAAATTAGCATAGAAATGCACAACTGCCAAGGTTACAGAAGAAAACGCACACCTTTTTGGGCCGAGAGAAATGCCACAACTTCATGACCAGCAGCAAACCACGCAGCTTGCAGTTGACTTTCCAAGTCGAGCGGCTCAAGTGCTTGGAAGATCACTCCGGATCAATTCCATCACTTCCGCCATCAGAAATCCGCTTCCGAAATGAAGACAAACTATACCTTGTGCGTCCAATGCGCCCTATAAAGTTATTTTGAGGCCATAGCTTCAATTCTGTTGATCAGCATACTTATAAAGCCTTCAGCCAGCTCTGTATCACAACCCGATCTCAGTGATCTGTAATTGGAAAATCGAGGAATATCTAAAGGAAATTTTGCTCTTGATTATTTTTGACTGGCCATACTAAGGTCTCTAGATACTGAAACGGCGTGTTATATGTAAGTCACCCGGAGCGAAGCGAAGGCGTATCTTGTACAATACAAGATTTTGTCCAACCTGCAAAATAACCGTAGATGTCCCACTTTGGGTACAAGATAGCATGGTCCGCAATACTAGGGTAGCCCCTGGACGTTTCAAATTGTTTCCAAAATTGAGATTTCGCAAGAAAAACCAGAGAAACAGTTTATTTGGCTGTTCTGCCGAGGTCATATTGTGTCCCCGCAAAAATGATGCCTGGAGGGCAAGTGAAAGTATATAACAGCGTTTTATAGTCTCCCCTATCCCACACCGGCAAGTTTAGAATGATACAGCTCTTGCTTTCTGTCTCAAAGTATCTCATGAATTGTGATGCATAAAGATTATCCGTCAATTAACTCAATTTCGGCACCATCAAAAGTAACCACTCTGTATTGGGTCGTCAAGTGGATTTCCCATTCTTCAAGAAGGTGTATGGAAGGAAGACATACAGACCTACTTCCTCCATGCCTAAAACTTGGATTCTTGTCCCTATTAATTCGTTTTATACAATGATTTTATCAGATTTCATCAAAATATGACAAGGAAAGATCATCTGATTATACAGTGAGTACCACCTATTTATGCACCGAATTTCTGTTGTATTGGGGGGCAATAGATGCCAAGGATTATGTCTACCTATCCTACATAGATGGTACAATACTACAAATTTCATCGAAAATAATCGAATCTTCGGTTACTTTCTGTGATGACGAGTATATAGTAGCGAGGGCACCGAGCTGGAAAATATAGAGCGTCTGTCTAGACACCATCTCATGTTTCATAAACATATTCATCAAGGAATATTGTGTTCATGGAGTAAGTATGGTATCATCAGAGTACATACCGCTTACGACCACGCCCGATGGTTCATATTATAAGCGCATGTGCTCAACTCATGAGCTCTTCGTTCAGTATCAAGGCCGTCCATCTCTAAGCGTGTCTCAGTCAATTTGTTCCCCCTGACACGACCATTAACGACGTGAGTAGAAGTATCATTCATCAGGTGTTGCTGATCACCGTGTCAGACTGCGCCATTAATATTCTGGGGCTATTAGCCCTTAGGACCTTGGATAATACGCTCGCCAAAGCCGGCCGATGTTGTTAGCAAAGTTCGGACAAATTGACCTTTCGCCAAAGGGAGGTTGAGGTCAAAGTTCGGACACGACCTCGGCCCGAGTGAGGTTAGATGCATGCCGAAGTGCACATCTGGCCGTACATACCAAGCGCTGAACGCCGGCAAGCAGCTCAATCTGAGTCGGGGGTTGTGCAAGATAGCGTCAGAGTCAATTTTACACCCATGCGCTTAGTGTTTCTGCGGCCTTGGCTTGGCCTGAAAGCCGTGGCTTTGGCTTTCAAAAATCTGAAGCCGGGCCAAAGCCAAAGCCAAGGCCGAGCCATAAAGCCATGGCTTTTTGGCCTGAGGCCAAAGCCGGAGAAACACTACATGCGCTTCGCACACCCGCGTAGGTATTTCCCAAACCTTTTCCCAGGATGAGGTCAGCGGCAAAGTTAAGTTCGGAGAAATTGTTTTGAAGGGCCAAATCTGCATGTAACCTCTGAGCCTACTGTAGTATTACGTTCAATTCGTAACGCGATTTTGGGTGTGACATCGCTTACGAATTTACCCTTTCGTAAGGGGGCCTTGGGACAGTGTGACTTACGAAAAATTCGTATTTTACCCCCCTTTGGGGGCCCAAAAACGCGCCAAAATGGGGGTCACAGGCGGAAATTGGGCGGAAACCTTTCGTACAGTGGCGGCGAAGTTCTGATGCCACCCCAAATAAGGAAATTCGCATCAAACGGCCTCCAATCCACCATCCTGGACGCGTCTTCACCACCGATAGCCCGTGCAGGATGCGAAGATAGCAAGCAAGGCTCGAACAAAAACAGCTCATTTCTTGAGGGATTTAGACGGGAAAAAGTGGTAGGACAGAAAGAGTCAGGCTCTCAGCCCGTTAGCAGAATTGATGCGATTTCCTTATTTGGGGGTGGCATCAGATGTCGCCGCCACTGTAGGACCCCGTCGTGACCCTGTGACTTACGAAAATTTTCGTAGGATTTCGGGTCTGTGACCCGTGACCCTACGAATTGAACGTAATACTACAGTATTATCAAAGGTCCTGGGCTTGCCAACTTACTTGTGTCATCACTCCTGATGTCCGCTCACTCGCATCTTGCTCGCATCCGTAGGCCCCCAAAACACTGTCAATCAGGCATTGTTTTCTCCATCAATGCGGTTGAGACGGGACCAAATAACTTTGCTGCTTAAAAGCCTGCTTTGTAATCAGGCGGCGTTTCCGCGTCGAAGTCGGTTCCAAGCTCAGATCCCTCCCAAAGCGTGAGTGGTGCCGCAAATAATGGGCGCTGGAGTGTGGTGATTAAATGAGCGTTAGAATGGAAAACCAGAACTGCTGATTGATTTTGTGGGAAGTATTGGGAAGTCTACATGAACACCGCAACACAATGAACGACATGAACCAAGGCTCGGACACAACAGAATGTTGAGAAGCGCGCGAAGCTTATTCAAATTTAAACAACCTGATTGTACATGTTTTGTTGTTTACATGCAAAATAATGTTCTCAAGTTCTGATTAGGATTTCCAGTGAATCTTCATTCTAGGAACTCTGAGTGATCTGTCTGTGCTACATGAGACAAGCACATACTTAGGTCACATTCCTGCCTCTTGCCAGGTTCAGGTTGGGTTCCAAGAGAGATGACCAATGCAGCACGAGTGTCGGCTCCTGGAGCTGAATGAATATGGTGCGAACGTCAACCGGAACGTCAGACCCTGTGGAAAGATGCGAGAGCTCGAGGTTCGGCCAAGCCCACACTGGACCGAACAGAAAGTCGTCAATAGGCAAGTACCTTGAAATAAGTTGAAGTCGAAAGCTCACCGATGTCCTTCTCACAGAATCGTTCAGGTCAGGAACATGGCGTGAACAGGGACAGTGTAACGGCGCCACATTATAAAATTGAATCGTCAGAACGCGTTCCCGCAGCAAAGCAATCAGAACGTACTGGTTAAAACTTAAGACCGGATCAAGCTTACTGAACTTCGAGTCCTGCGAACAATGAGACAGTGAAGTTTGCGTCGAAGTAAAATGAAACACTCACAGCATAACACGGGGAGACATTAGCATATAAATCAGCACAAAACACAACCAGCGTACCTGTGCGAAGTTTGGAACTTTGGGCGGCCGTGTTCAGCTTTTATCAATTCAGAGCAAACGAATCGGCAAAATTGACTTACTGTTATATCTTGTTTCTTGGTAGAATGAGACGGCAAAGGCAAGATGATCAACACAAGTTAAGAACTTACCAGCGAGGGCGTCCGGGATAAGTCATCAAATCATAAACAGAGTGAATCTAGATGAGATTATGCCAGTCAGTGAGCGATGTAGTTGAGCAGAATTGCACTTACAAGTAGTTACAGCGTAATCAATGTGAGGTAACTGCAGGAATTCGTCTCGCGTCAGTAAAGGTTTCAGGACGACGGGAGAGGAAGCGCAGTCGCTCGATCCGGATACAATCAGAATCGGGCTCGAGCGTGTCGAGGCAAAAGGAGATGAAGGAGAAACGTAGCTTGTCACGGACACGAAGTCAAACCTTAAGAGGGAGATGTTACCGGAAGTCAGTACTGCGTCAACTCAGGACCTTCGTGTTAAAACAATTTTTACACACCGAGGGGAAGAAATGCTAAATTGGATGTTTCAGCCATGTTTCTGCCTTTGAAACCGAAATCAGGGATTGCAAGGTACGGAACGAACCATGACGGTTGAGATGCGCCAAACAGTGGGAACACAAGAAAGTGTCGATGAAAAGCAACTGTGATAGATGGAAAGTCAAGATCAAGGTTTGAGGGATGGAAACGGGAAGGAAAAGGGGTTGAAAGAAGAAGAAAAGGCAACATGGGAAGGAGAAGGAAGAGATAGACGCACGTTGATGTGCTGTTCTCTCAGTATGTACATGTCGGTGCCGGCAGCGCAAACAGCGGTGGAGTCGGCGGAGCGGGGCGAGGATCCAGCGTACGATAGTCGGAGGGGACGGAAGCGAGTATTGCGTGCGCAGGCGATGTGGTCGGGAGACGGCGAGGCCATTGCGCTGAAAGGATGCCGTAAGCGCGGACAGCAAGAGGAAGGGCGGAGTGACGCACCGTCGGCGGCGGTGTGAACGGGGCGGTGGTGGGGAAGCAAGTAGAGTGTCATGGTCGAAGTCAGAACGGCGGGCCGGCAGATATCGAAGTTGGGAAAGTTAGTAGGCGAACAGTCGGCGTTGAGGACGGGTAGTTAGGTGGACGTCGGCGTCGTGTGCGGACCGTTGGCGGCGGCGGGATAGGGGGCGGGTGAGTGCGGGTCGCTGAGGTGGTGGTAGAAAAGGACAGCGTGGCGGATGGCGAGGTGACTGTGTTAGCGCGGATAACGAAAAAAAGCGGCAGCGCCGTACCTGCGGATGTCCCATCTCCCTCAGCATGTCCCTATAAAGTCATCTTTCTAAATGTACTCACGTCAGTAATTGACATCAAGCTTTGAAGAATGGCTCACCGTCATACCATCTCCTCAATCGAGGCAAAGGGAAGCAGGAGGGAGCAGCTAGCGAGCTCCAAGCAGAAGCATGAGGTGGCAAGGGCACCAAGCGCAAGCCGCAGACTTAACAAAGGTGGGAGCACCCGCAGAAGATCATCGAACGCGTCGAATGCGCGCAAAACGGCGATGTCGCTCCGAGACGTAATCAGTCCCATAGGCCGAGATTTGGGCATTATCAGGGCATTTTGGAGGTGCAAGACGTGTCAATAGCCATTGGAAGTCGTCCTGCATCGTATTCGGGCGCGTAGAGGGACGGGAGCCCACGGGACAACCCAGAAGATGAAGGGAAAGGGAGAGGAGCGATGTATTACATGTCACTGATGTCACGCATCACATGACTGACGCGTCGCGTTTTTCGCCAAGTCCGAAACTCGCGTTTCGAATGGCTCGGCCGAAAATTCTCAAAAATTCAGATAAATTCCAAAATTATTTGTCCGCCAGGCCAATGGGTCAATTCCATCTGCTACAAGCAGGTATACACCGTACACTGTCTCACATCTCGGACTCGGGCAAAGTTAACAGTCAAATTTCAAGAACATGAGGTTGCAACAAATCAAAACGGTGCCCGACACGAAGCCAGTGGCAAACCACACTCAAACTGTGAGCCAGGCCTTGTACTAGTCATAGAGTCATTTTTTTAAAGGTAACTGTCATACATGAGCAAGCTGTTCAATCTTAAGGGAAGCTTCGACGAGTGCGGTGCAAGTTAAACCTCGATTGGTGAAATGCCGTCCGACATTGCCCCTGTTCCGGCACTGTGGCAACCGGCGGCGTGCCCGGATCGTGCCGAATGTACCGGCATCAGCTGGAAGGCCATGCCGGTCAATTTTCGGATACCTACTCATGGTGAGTGGATTTGTGCCGAGTGGGTTCGGCATACTCAGATTGAGTAGGTGATAAACCTACTCAAACGCGGACCTACTCAGGCTGAGTGGGGAATTCTCGGCGTGAGTGGGTCCCTACTCAGGCCGAGTGGGTTTTCTTCCCACAGTGATTTGCTGTGGCTCTAACACGAGGCTTTTCCTTACTGCCCGGTTCCGACTAGTCCAAACGGCTGATGCTGTTCTTACCCCTATCCCTTCAAGACTTGCATTCTCTAAGGTTTTCCTCGAACCGACTTCAGCATGCAGGCTACTTGGCAGTGCGATGTTCATCTGGCCTTCGCCCTCATGCCTTTGGGCCACTCTCAATCCCTATTTTCGCTCAATCTATCATAGAAAACCTCTCCTATTCCTGATGTCTTGACTGGCTTGCACCTTGGTGGAGGGCGAGCTAACCTAGCAAATAATGTGGGTAATCCTCCTCCTTGTTTCGTAGTACTGTCGTTTTTCCAGAGATCGCCTCAAACATCTGGGCTTCTATCTTGCATTTGTCGTGCCTTCGGGCCGCGTATTCCATGCCTCTGCGCCAACGTATTATCTGCTGTATGTGCTTTGCCTCAAATTATTTCGTGCCTCCACGCCGTATTATGTCGTGCCTCCGAGCCGCTGTTATCCTGTCCCTTTGTGCCCACAACCAGGTGTCACTCGGTGCGTTGTCTCTCATTCTGAAATTTCTTTTGCTGTGGTCTTGTCTCCAGGTTACGAATGCGAGGGCTTGAGCCTGTATGCTGCAATTTGCATGCTACAGTGCATATTACTCTGTTCGCATGCTCCGCTGCGGGCCCCTGCGACCTGTACGCCGGAATTTCCGTGCCTCTGCAGCATCATTTCGCCTGTATGCTGCAATTTGCATGCTACAGTGCCGTTCGCATGCTCCGCTGCGGGCCTCTGCGACCTGTACGCCGGAATTTCCGTGCCTCTGCAGCATTATTTCGCCTGTATGCTGCAATTTGCATGCTGCAGTGCATATTATTTTGTCTGCATGCTCCGCTGTGGGCCTCTGCGGCCTGTACGCCGAATTTCTCGTGGGTTTTCGGGTGCAGTATTCTTCTGCCTGCATGCCGCTGCGCTGCAGTGCATATTATATCGTCTGCATGCTCCGTTGTGGGCCGCTGCGGCCTGTACGCCAGAATTTCTGGGTGCAGAATTCCTCTGTCTGTATGTCGCTGTACTGCAGTGCACAGCATTTCCGTTTGCATACTCTGCTGCGGGCCGCTGCAATTGTAATCCGCAATTTCCGGGTGCGGTATAATTTTGCCTGCATGCCATTGTGCTGTGCTTCAGTACACTGAATTTCCCGTGAGTTTCTGGCGGCAGTATCATTTCTTCTGTACGCACTGTGCTGCATTGCCAATGTTTGTATCTCCTCTGCCGGGGCTGCTATGTTCTGCATGACTGATTCAGACTGGATCTTCCGGCGTGATTTATGTGGCCTGACCGTGGCTACGCTACATTTCCCATTTGAAATCCGTTCCTTCTCTTTCTTTTGAACTTGTGACTTCACTGTTCGCCGTTTCAATCTGTGTTCCATTTATTCCGCGGCGGCTCGGTATGTTCTGTGTTGCTGGTATGCTAATGTTTTCACTACCTCTCCTGTCTGTAAGGTTTTGTGACCTGTTATATTTATTCCGCGGCGGCTCGGTATGTTCTGTGTTGCTGGTATGCTAATGTTTTCACTACCTCTCCTGTCTGTAAGGTTTTGTGACCTGTTATTCTGGTTGTTGATTTTCACGCCGCTTCAATACATTGATTCGTGCTCATGCTATCCATTCTATCTGCCATTCTTCCCCTTGGCACGATTTCGTGCACCTCCCGGCCATTTGTTCTTTCTTATTTGAAGGTATGTATCCATTTCCATTCCTTTTTGAATTGTTGCAAGTTTTCTCTGTGCATTCCCGGAGTCTACGCAGTCCGCATACTACAATGCTTGGCGGCAGCGTGGGCTTTTGCCTCACTTATCGTTCATTCTCTTCTCCCAGTTTTGCACCAGGTCTGTGCGGATTGCACGTCTGGTTCAGCATGGCTTACTATGCCATCGGCTTTTGGATAACGTCCCTCGTTGATTTGATGCCAGAATGCTGTTGCCGGTTGTTGAGTTTGGATATTATGGTTCGTAATGTTTGTTCGTCTCAACCGCATCTATTCCATTGCAACGGGCCACGTCTCTCTCGTATGCTTCGTTTCCATTTATGTTCGTGCTCACCATTGTCATGTTTTGCGAGAGTTGCTCTGCATATGAGTTGATGTTCTATGGGTCCTCTGGCCTTCCAGATTGACGTCCAGCGCATTGCGCTTTATTCACCATCTCGTGTTTGCTTTTGTCTCGTGGTCTGTCCCCTCCCTTCCTCCAGCCATAGCCATAGCATTCGGTCCTTATGGTTTGGCGGCTCTTTATTCTCTTATTCTCACCTCCTCAAAATCTTTAAATGGTTCAATTTCCCCTCAGGGTTAGATGCATATTCCCCCCCTTCGGAAAGGTATTCCGGATTTCCTTCTCTCCAACGGCTTGACCCGCGGCTTGCTCAACTTCTCATTTCTCTTGTCTCGGTCCTCGACTTCGGGACGGAACCATCATTCGGGTATAGAGTCTGGGATCAAGTCAACAGTTTCTCTTCTGCTTCGAGCATGTTCTGGGTTTTGCGGGATTTGGGAGAAATTTTCCGGGCCGCCGACTGTAACGCGCTTGCCTCAATTTATATTGATCTACGCTGTAGCATCTGGCGACATTTTCTTTGGGGGAGTCGTCTTCCTGGATTCCGCCTGTCCGGTCACTGGGTTCCCTGGTTTTTGTGGGTTAGTGCTCATCCGGAAGCCTCACTCACAGAGAACCCGGAAAGCAAGGTAAACGTGGCAATAAGATAAACGTGGCCTTGTGAATTACGTCAATGGTGTTTCAAATGTTCTTCAAATATTCAAATTGCCGCTTTCTTGCCGCTTTCTGTTCGGGAGCGCTATCAATGGCTATAATATCTTCACACACGGCGAAGCAGGTGAGACCGTGAGAGCAGGTGTGTCGTATCGGGAGGATGGCCTCGCCGAGTTAGGCATCACTCGCTATTGCGTAAAGTATTCGGAAATGGAAAGTCGGCTGTATTTCTGCAATGGCTATGGCCACGCTTGCGCAAACAAAGCAAGGAAAGCCTCTTGCGCTTTCAGTCTTGCTCTTGAGAAGATAGCGTCTTGCCAGAATGTAAAATAGTGTAGCGGAATGCTTTCTGTGCAATCTTGAACGGGAAGGCGGGGTGGAAGCCAGTGAAATTGGCCCTCAGTCCTACATCAACGTTAGTCTCTCGTAGACAGACGCTCTATATAAAATTGTCTCGTACCTCACCATATATAGAGTCTGTTACTTACCGCGGGGGTGGAACCGGAGTGTGATCTTATTATATAATCTGTCAAAGCTCGGCAAAGCCCGAACACGGCCTTTGTGCAGGTTAAATTCGGAATTCAACTACAAAAACTGAGCACTAGGTTCCAGAAACCATAGAGATGATTATAGCCTTGAGTCGCTTTGTGGATGGCGTGGCTAATATCGGATGAATGCTTTCAAAGTTGGGCTCAACGGGTTTCGGCCGATCGGCCGAAAATGCTTATTCCGAGGTCTGCCTTTTGCTCTCTACCTCTTCGCTAGCAGACAGTTTAAGGTAATGCCTATAGGAAGAGATGTATCAAATAAAATTATGATAGACGCGTCGCCTGGTGGAGAATTTCGCGACTCGAAATCCGATTATCTAAGATTATGTAATAAGAGAGCACTTCGGTCGGACCCTCGCGGTAACTATAAGACTACATCAACGTGTCGTTTGACGTTTGGGCACGCTTGCGCAAACAAAGAGGTATGCATATTGAAGGTGAAGAAGGCGTGCTCCTTCAATTTTGAGAGCAAACTAGGAGGGCAAGGCGGTAGAATATGGGGAATCTATATACAGCCGTTTTGGAAACAATATACGGGTTTTGATCGAGTGGTGCTCATTCGTTTGTGCTTACCTTTGTTTTGCTTCCCGTCGCCAGCTCCACTTCGGCCGAATCTGAGTTTACTTCCGCCACCTAGATAACACCGGCAAAAAGAACAGGGGGTTAACAGAACTGAGGATCAAGACTCAGCTGCTACTTGCCCAGAGTTCGACAGGGCCGTGACTTGCGAGCAAGGGCCAAAACAAGAGACCAGCTGCACTTGATGTGGTACGGCAACGCCCCACAAAGTGGTGCCCCCGGCTTTGCTGATAATGAACGAGCACCACTCAATGAAAACCCGTATATTGTTTCCAAAACGGCTGTATCAGTGGTTTGACATTTGGGCACGCTTGCGCAAACAAATCGTGCTCTCTCTCCCTCTCTCTCTTTCTTCGGCGCTGCTTCAAGAGCATGATCTCTGGATCTCAGGACTGCCTCAATCCTCCTAACTGAGAGCTCAGTTGGCCTTTACTCTAAATGCTGATGGCATTGACCTCAGTGAATATATTTTTTCTTGAAATCTTCTTGAATTCTAATCTACTTGTGATACACTGTACTGTATATTTGTATCCTCATAACAATACACCTCACTTTTCTATCTATATTGTTGTAACAAATACGGGATCCACGCAAGCTCCCCCAACCTGTAGGCCGGGCACCGGCATACACAACCTACGTTGGGGGAGCTTGCTGTCCGAGAGACACCCAATGTTGATGCGGCTGTGCTGAGCAGGTGATGGCTGATGTCAATCGCACGGCGCCGTCTGGCGCCGTGATAAGACTTTCTTCCGAATGATACAGAGCTTTCCCGTGTGATCCACAGCAGTCCCGGAGTGATATTACAGTTCGCGTCACCACTTCCCAACTACCGCTTTTGGTGGTGATTGATGGCAACACTGAAAACCTTTCTCGGGCCGAGGAAATACCCTGATTTTCTCACAAAGTGTGCCAAACGACTTGTATTGATTGTAGCTATCTGGGTTATAAAGGGTTAAAGCCTAGGATCAATTTTCACTTTTCCGACCCAAGAAAAGTGACCGATTGCACAGCCACACAGCGATAGCCGGCCTCCAGAGGATCGGCTAAGGTAAAATCAGTGATGTTTTTACGCACAATGCATATTTGGAGCGTATTTGAAGGCCCAGAACCGCGGAAAAGGCAAAAAAAATTAAGGCAAAAGTGAAGTGGCAGGCTGAAAAAGTGACCGATTACGTAAGAAAAACATATCACTCCTACCCACTCCTCACTCTCTTGTCTATCATTCATCCTCCTAATTTTTACCCTTTTTTCAGATTGCAAGCGCTCCGGACGGAACACAAGCCTGCGCCTTTGATATCAAATCCTTCCACCGTACATGTCCGGTCCTTCCTGACCACAAGCCATTCCTCGTCGTCTCTTTCAACGGTGGTTTCTTTTTAGATCATTGCCACCCTTTTGGCGCCAGACCGGCCAGCAGCAATGCTGGGCAGATCTGTCGAGCCACAATCGATATCTGGAATGCAGAGACAATTAACGACACCGCAACCTTCGGTTATGAAGACGACTTACTCAAACTCCGCTTCCCTTACGCCACCGGCCCCGACGGCGGTCTCCTTTACCGCTTCGATCGCGCTTCATGTCTAGCCCCCATCGACCCTCTGAACGTTCCGTGGCATCCAACCAAAACCGGCACCACTTTCACGGAGAACATAGTCTTCCTCGGTTTTGACTGGGATCTCGGGCAACGACGAGTTTTACTACATGAACCAAAGCGCATCGTCTACCTTCAACGCGTCACAGACATGCTAAACGGCGCTCGACGATCCCACTCCGCGCATTACAGAAGCTCCACGGTACCCTCTGCCATATAACATTCATCTTCCGCGACGGAAGCTCCCGCCTTCCCGCTTTCTCCAACGCGTTCTCTCACTACAACGGCAATGACGCCATGACTCGTTTCCTCCCAAGCGCCGTCGTGGATTCGCTCAAATGGTGGCACCGCAGACTCGAGGATCCTTTTGCATTCCGGCAACTACGACCTATCGGCCCTCTGCGAAATGAACACATTTTTGTCGACGCCTCAACCTCCTGGGGTCTAGGAATTGTCATCGGCCGCCACTGGTATTCATTCAAATTGGCGGAGGACTGGAGAGCGCCGGAGCGTGGGATTTGTTAGTCTCTCCTAGACAGACGCTCTATATGAACGCTCGTACCTCGCTATATAGAGTCTGTTGTTTACCGCGGGGGTCGGATCGTGCAGCCGGACTATTAGGTAATCTTACGTACCTCGGAAATGGCCGGCATTACTGATTTTTGTTCAACTCTCCTTCTTCCTCGACGCATCTGGCCCTCATAGGAGTCCATATGTAGTTCAAAGTACAGCTTGGTCCCTTTGCTGTGTTTCTTTCAATTTTTCTGGGGCAACTTGAAGGAGAACGGAATCCAACGCTGGTGGCCTATCAATCTTCGGCCGAAGGTCCGATCCTGCTGGTGAGAGTCATCGGCAGCAATTTAGGTGCACTTTACCTGGCATTTCAAAATTTTGAAGAGACAGAAATGTAGATAGGATGCCTATGTGATACTCTGTTCAAGATTTTTGGCAATAAACACGTGTTTGAGGGACGAACGACGCGACTCGGAATGAACTTACGTAAGATTATCTAATAGTCCAGCTACGCGATCGGACCCCCGCGGTAAACACAAGACTAGGGATTTGTTGGCTCGAGGCCATCGCCATCGAACTCTTGTACCATTTCCTTGTTCAACTGGGCTACCGTGACGTTCATCTCCTCATACACTCCGACAACAAGGCGGCCATCGGCGCCCTCACTAAATCTCGTAGCCCCAACGCTCATCTCAACCTTTTGCGCCCGGCGATCATTCGCGATAGCGGCCGATCACATGATCGTGCCGAAACTTATTTACGTTGACTCTCACCTCAACGACGCCGACGGCCCCTCTCGTGGCAAGTCGTCTCTCCCTCTCCATCGTCGCCTCGCCCGCAATTTCGAACTACCTGACGACCTCGCATCCCTGTTCGTCCCGGGCGATTGGTGACTCGCCGCCTCCTCCTTATCATGTCTCAGGATTGTCCGCCCGGCTATACTAGGTAAGTTTCGACGTCCGGCGCGCCACCGCAGACCCTCATCGGCCTCAGATACTTTTCAGTTACTCGCTCCCAATATCTCCTATTGCCTATCTCTACCGAACCCACCCCCGTACCCTCCACTTTCACCGCTCCGTCTCTTCTTCAATCCCACGCCGCTACTACAGCCAACCCACCAGTCACTATGTTCTCCGTCTCGCTCGGCAAGCTTATCATCATTCCGCAAACCCCACCAGTAACCCAGTCTCAACCGCCGCCCAATTCCTGCCTTCCCTCGTCCACGCCTACCACTCGCCTCGCCTCCGCATCGTCCGAGTATGTCCGCTCGAATGAATACCTGAACCTTCACTCTTTCTGGTTAGCATTGACTCAGCCCCCTCGGAGACGCTGCCCATCTTCTCCCTCGCTACCCAACGGTCATCGTTACTGGCTGTCCGCGACGCTGCCGCTCTTTCGCTGCCCGCCAAAAAAGCTCGCCGCCCTGCATTCGGTAACGAACTGGCACCTAGTCCCCACCGTCCTCACGTTCCCGCCGACCGTCGCGTCTTGTTGTGGACGTCTCCGCACTCGCTACTCGCTCACGAAAAGATGATCAACATCGGCCTTCCCCTTGAGTTGCACCGTCGCATCTACGAATCACTCCTACGCGCTACCACTGAAGCCACCCGCGAGTCCTACGGTGCCGGCCTCCTCCGTTTTCATCAATTCTGTGACCTCTATCTCATCAGCGAATCAGCGAGAATGCCGGCCGACCCCGTCCTCCTCGCCGCCTTCATCGCCCAAGCTTCTGGCACCTGTGGTGGCAAAACCATTCGCAACTGGATGAGCGGTCTGCAGTTATGGCATCTCTTCAATCGGGCGGAATGGCATGGAGACGACAAGTGGCTACTATCACTCAAGAAGGCAGGCGACCGAGATGGTGTTGCCTTCAAACGCCCTCCTCGCGGCCCAATCACCAAAGCGCATCTTCGTGCTCTTCGCGCCGCCCTCGACCTTTCCTCGGGCTTCGGTGCTGCCGTCTGGTCCGCCGCCACCGCTGCCTTCTGGGGCTGTCGTCGACTTGGGGAACTCCTTATCAAGAGGGCCAAAAAATTCCTTCTCGAGCACGACACCTGTCGAGCAACGCGTACCTCTCCTTCCTTCACTAATGGGCGTAACGTGGTCTCCATACACATTGTCTGGACGAAGACGACGACCATCGCCGGCGCGGATCTTTTTCTCACCCAGACGGGACGGAAGACACTGACCTTTGCCCCGTTTGGGCGTGGATGAATCACACCGCAGCCAACAACGCACCTCCGAATCCCTTAACCACTCCTCTCTTCGCCTTCTTTGAGCATGGGATCTGGCGCCCGCTCACTAAGGATCATTTTCTTCGCACTACGACAGCCATCTTCCAGCGTAATGATCCTGAAGCGGTCTTCGGGCACAGTTATCGTATCGGGGGCTCCGTCGAGCTGCTGCTGGCTGGTGTGGAACCCGAGTTCATCATGAAGCTCGGTGGCTGGACCTCCCTTTGTTTCCTCATTTATTGGCGCCGTCTGGAACATATTCTACTCGTGGTGAGAAAAAGTCATGGACGGTCGGTTCTTTGACCGATCTCGGCCGTCTTTGCACCTTTTTGTAGGTATCTTCTGCCTTCAACATTTCGACTTCGCCGGTGCCAAAGAACTTTTGAGAAGCTATGCAGCACCCCGAGGTTTGGATGGCACCGATGGAGAAGGAGTACGGGTCCCTTGTCGGGCGGGAGATGTGGGTTCTCGTAGACTTGCCCCCCAACGCGAATGTCAATACGACGTCGAGGGCGAGATCATCAAATGGAAGGCGCGTCCGGTGGCGAAGGGATTTCACCAGATCCCCGGTGTTGACTTCTTTGAGACCTACGCCGGTGTTGTGGCTACGAGTCTCTGCGGATGCTCTGGGCGTAAATGAGCCGGGCTGGGTGATGTGGACAGTGGATGTTGTCAGCGCGTACCTCAACAGCGAGATGAAAGAGGTGGTTTATATGCGCCAGCCGAAGGGTTTTGTTGCACGCGGCCAGGAGGGCAAAGTGTGCTTGAGGATTCGTTTGCGCGCTGACCCCTCCATCCGCATTAGATCTTTTGACGCTGGAATTTCTATTGTCGGCGTGTACACTGACGACCTCGACGGCATTCCTCCGCTCCCGCTGCAGCCGCCGGGGCCCAGGCTGTTATCAGGCGCATTTACGACGTAACTGAAGGCTTGCGCACAGCAAGCTCGCTCGGCATGACTATCGAGTATGATCCCGACGCCGGCACTAAGTATCTCCATCTCCTTGCGTCTCTACCTCGAGCGCATTCTCGAGCGTTATGGCATGTCCAACTGCAACCCAAAATCCACGCCCCTCGCAGTCGGCTTCGAGCTCTCATCGTCACAGTCACCTTCAGCGCCCGAGGAATGGCTGATAAGCCATACCGCGAGGCTGTCGAATCAATGCAGCACGCTGCTAACACCACGCGCCCCGACATTGCGTTTTCCGTAAATCGCCTCTCCGCTTCCCTGCAGAACCCCGGCCCGACGCATTGGAAGGCTGTTCAGCACCTTCTCGCGTACATCAAGGGCACACTCGAGTACATACTTCTTCTGTTCTCCATTTACTTTCAATTCAGGCTATCTCATTTCATCTGAGTACCGTACAGTTTCATTCAAATCGACAAGGGGGGTGACGCGTGACACTCCCCAACCGATTCGACAATTCGTCAGAACCGAAATTTTGCGTGACCGAACGCAATATTTCGGCGAAAAAAATTTTCGGGACGCGAAATTTGCTCTTTTTGGCATTTCAGAGCAATTTTAGCCTGGCGTGACGAATTTTGGATTCAACAGAGGCCCCAGTGACGCGTGAGGAGCCCCCAAAATTCGAATCGACGGCGGGGTGCGTGACGCGTGACTTTCATGTTCTTCGGCACCGAGAAATCGAAATCACCTCTTCCATCAGCACCGTCTTGCAGCCTCACGAAAACCAGCCTCTCGCTCCCCTCTATGTCGTCAACAGGGGAGTCCCTCGCCCCAGCGACAACTAAATCCGACTTCGTCGTTCTCCTGTGCAGCCAACAGCGACGCTCGGGGAACTAGCAGCAAATCGAGTTCAGTTCGCTGTTCCAGGTCTCTGCATTGTTCCTTACGAAGGACAGAACCATCTCGTTCTTCATTTTGGTAAGTCATCGCTGCTTCGATGGACGATTCAGTGGCTTATCTCTTTCCAGTCATGAGGCAGTCAGAGCTGACTGCCTCCCTGTCGCTTTCTGGGGATGGACAGCCTGCTCGCAGGCACCATTGCCTCTCCCAACGAATCTATACGATGTTTCCTCGGGATCGAGTGCATGAGCCCTGGCCCCATGCCGATGGCGATTCCTCCTGTGGTGAGAGAACTTTCGGGCCCAGATGCTGACTTGGGCTGTGTCGGGTGCTCCTTTTTTGACCAAAGATTCGACTATTCAGGTAAGGGTTCTACCCTCTTTCTTCGCATATAACTCACCCAGCGATAGCTTATTCTTGTCGCTGACAACGATCCCCTTTACCTTGGGGGTAGACCTGCTTCTCTTCGTCCTGCTCTTCTGGAGAGTGGGACGATTTCGTTTCGCACCTGCTTCCTTGAGGCTCGCATTCCAGCCTCCTTCCTTCTCAAGGCTGCCCAGGCCACTTACCCCTCGGCTGGTGCCCCCTCTCGTCGTCTGTTCATCCACCACTGGCTCTGTGCCAGTCGCTCAATGGAATAGCTGCTCATACTTTTAGCTAGTCTAGCTACAGCTAGTCCTGTGCCTTTCTCCCTGTCGCTTCTTGCCTAGTATTCCACCCACTTTCTACTCTACCACTACACTCTCCTTGTCGCTTCTGACCCACTATTCCACACACTTCCTGCTCTACCACTACACACTCTTTTCGTTTACTCTACTTTACCTTGGTATTGTGGTTTCTATTACTTTAATCACTTTAATTTCACTGTTTCTGCTATTGAGCTTACATTAAGAACCCTGGTGTGAACTCTAAAATGTGAGTCTGGCAAGTCTTCAATAGTACATTGGTTTTAGCCCCCTTCTGTGTTCAACGTTAGCTGGTTCAAAATTGCTGGGTTCGGTAAATCCTTTTGACATAGGTTCAAACCCCACTGTATGTACATTATCCTCATGTGCATTCAATCTTCACAAGTGGGGTTTTGCTCAAATTTTCAAAAGTTTATGCCGAAATAATCTTTATGACTTTTTCAATCTTTTTTTATTATGTCATCTCAGGTAGTGATAACAGTCAAAAAATGTTTCCATTCATCATACGACAACTAGCTGATCTATGGTTCCATAAATCAACAATGTCGCTGTCGGCTGCTAAGCCACGCCATGGAGCCACAGCATTCTCCAGTAAATCAAGCTCTGCTGCTGCGAATGGGCCTTCGGGTGCTTCCACAGGGACTTCATTCAGATGTTCCGGTGGGCCAGTACGTCCAATCCACGATGTCCACCCGTCTTCTGTAGCATTGTTCCGGCGCTGTGACTCTAGGAGATTATCGTCGTGGAGAGCCTCCCAGTCTACGCCATATACTTCAAGCTCTTCGTCGTTGAGATAATCAGCTATGGCGTGACCACGGGCACCATGAACAAGCATGTCAAAACCGAACATATCCGCCGGAGAACGGTTTGGGCCATTGCGGATTTGGATGCGGTGCTCATTCCAAGCTCCCATGAAGAAGGTGAGCTGATCGTTGATGGTCGGGAGAAAAAGATGGTGTAAAAGCCAGATATGGTTGGCGTTGTTGATATCCAGACCGTGGTGCAGCTCAAGCAGGGTGAAATTATCACTCCACATAGCACCAACTTGAGCGGTAACATCGACCCAAAGACGTTCGATTCGTACGTTGTGAATGCTTCTGCATGCGGAAAATCAGCGGCAGTCTTCTCTATCTGCGGAAACTTACCGCCCCCAGATATATGATCCCCGGCGGATTCCGATATGCTCTTCCGTCCAGGCTGCTACTTCTATATTTTCGACACCGTGATCACCCCGCATCCGCGACGGAGCACCATAGCGGCCAGCAGCATCCAAAAACAAAAGTAGGACTGTACTGCCACGGTTGTTATTACTGGCCCGAAGACCAGTAATCAGACGGGAATAGCCGTCAATGAAACCATGGATAACAATTCCCCACCGAATCAAACCTGGCATCCGCTGTCAATACAACCATTTCTCAAAGAGAAAATGAGGTGTACCATGCTGGCCGTCATGATGCCATAGTGAGTTTGGGCCCGCAACGCGGTATTCACGTCTGCGGATTCTGATACGCTGGAAGACACGGTGCACAGGGTCGATACCGGCAAGGGATTCCCGGATTCGGGTCTGCGGTACACGGTGCCCCAGTCGGTGCAGCATACCATCAAGCATGGTGATCCCAGCCCGCCGGAAATGTGTCCGCAGTCGCGGAAGCAAGCTGTTAAGCTCCCAATTCAATATAGAGGAGATTTCACCAGCAGAATTAGAGGCAGTGGGGATTGAGGTCTCCTCAGGCATATTTTCGGGGATGGGCAGCAGGGGATCAAGAATGTCGTCAGCTTCACTATCAGCTGCAGGATTGTCGTCTATGAAAGGTGCCGGCTGAGGTGTAGCAAGCCCTTGCTCTAGAAGTCGCGCGCGCACTGTACTGCGAGAAACATTGAGAAAGCGGCCAATCCCCGTTGTAGACCTGTGCTCTGTAGCAAACTCCAAAAATTGTGGATCAATCTCAATCCGGGGTCTCCCCCTCTGCCCAGAGTGCACTCTTTCAACGACGGTCGGCCGGCCATGGTGCGATGCATCCAAAGCCTGCTGGTACTGAATCCGAACATCATTGAGCATGAGAGCGAGATTTTGCTGCACAGTCGCAAGCTCCTCTACAGGAAAGATATGGGCATGCTGTGAGTGCATACTATCAGTCAAGATCATAGACTTAGAGGCAATTAGCTACTGACTTCGACCACAAGAGCTGAATATTCCTGAAGATCGTCGTGCAGCCGAGACAAGACCACCTCGTCGGTGGGATTGGACATTGCCTCATTAACAGCTCTATGATACTGGTGGAAATGGAGGCGAAAAGCTTCCAAAAGCTCGAGAGGAGGAGGGACTGTTGGCTGCGACATAGTCAAGATTGTGATGGATGAGATAAGGATGTCTGTCACACCCACATGATGTGACACTCCTCTTTTTCGCTAGGCAGCAGAGTGCCACATGGTGTGTCGTGTCGGTTGTTGTTGTGCCCGGCTTGCGGCTCCGTAGGTTCTCAGTACTTATGTATAAAAGGCCGCGGAGCTCCAGTTTAATTCAGACTTCGAGTGGATTCTCTTCCACGATGAGTACTTTCGTTGCGCTCGCATTCATCGTTGGCACCGCCGTCGTCGCTGACGCCAGGCCAACCCCGCACCCTCTCACGCTTGTCTCACGCGCATTCGACGACTCTGACATCTACGCCAACTGGCCAACCATACGACCAACTTCCGCTTCATCCATCGTTTCCCACGCGAGCGGCGTGGGGCGTCTGTGTGCGCTTTTATTTTCTCAGATACTGCTCTGGAGCATGGTGGGCTCAATTGCCTACTTTGAACACAGGGTGAAAACGACGAACTCGGCGCTCTCAATCACATTCGCAACAGCACCATCCTCGCAGCTAAAAGCGAAATTCAACTCGGCCGCGCTATTAACCTCAATCTGGAACTCAGCATGCCCGACCCACCCTTAATCCTGTTAGGAGGCCCCTCGTCCATGCGATATGTTATCACGCTGAATACCCAGATCTCGATGCAGTTTGATGGGTTAAAGCACTTCCCGTATTCGACGAATGCTTCGCAGGCTACGTATCAGTGAGCCTCCTCTTATTACAATCCCTTAAGCTTGGGGTGTGTTTTGACGATCCATTGTAGGTTCTACAACGATTTGATCAAATTCGACGATATCGTCACGCCTGAGAGTACGCCGGGGACGTTAAAGTTGGGGATTCAGAGTGAGCTTTAATTACCTCGATATATGTCTTTTGATAATCCGTGCTGTATTCAGATGCAGCTCAGAAAGGTATCGCAGGCCGCGGCGTCCTCCTTGACTGGGCTGGATGGATGGCGTCCAAGAACGCCACCTTCGTCTTCAGCGTATCTCTCCTCCCTCCCTCTTCTTTTTTTCTCTCTCAGCCTTATTTTCCCTCTCCCCGCAGGAAACCAGGATCCCACCATCCGACCTCGACGCCGTCGCCGCCTGCCAAGGCCTCAACGCCTCAACCTTCTTCAACCCAGGCGACTTCCTCGTCCTCCGCATCGGATTTACCAAACAGTACGACGCCCTCTCAACGCAATAACGGGCGGCCATGACGTACCGCGTCGACACCAATGCGACGTTTCTCGGCGTGGAGGCGTCCAGCGATATGTTGAGGTGGTTGTGGGAGAAGAAGTTGAGTTTGGTTGGGAGTGATAATCCCGCGTTTGAGAGTTTGCCCAATCTGCCGGGCGAGGTTATCGATGGTGAGATGAGGTCATTGCATCAGGTATTCATTGGTGGGTGGGGGATGAGTATTGGTCCGTGATGTTTTCTCCTTCGTTGTTGTCAATGGTACCTAACGATTGATTCTTGTTCAACAGTCGAATTCTTGAACCTCGAAGAACTGGCGCAGACGTGTCACGAACTCGGACGTTATTCGTTCTTTTTCACGATTCAGAATTTGAATATTCCTGGTGGAATTGCGAGCCCTCCGAATGCGATGGCGATTGTGTAGGTAGGCAGCAAGAAGGGGATTGACATTTGGAGGATATCCTTCTAATAGCTATTCTGATACGTTACTCAGAAGCAAACGAATACATCTGAATCTTACAAACGGCATCCTCTACTTATCATCACTGTATTGGAAAAATCCGAACATCTAGGACTCTTCTTCTCCCTCCGAATCGGAATCATCTGAGAACAAAAGCTGAATCTCGACGCCTCAATGCAACGCTTTCGAAAAGAACATCACGCACCGTCATCTTCGATGGGCCAAGTGGCAATGTTCTCGCCAAATTCACAACGCAAAGACAAATCCAAACCATCGTCGATCAACATCCTTCCAATGACCTGCGCAAAGGCGCTGGGATACCAGAAGCCTATCGAACCCTCGTATCGAGTGTCGAGATGGAAGTGCGCTTTCGTGAGGATAAACTCTTCCGCATTCTCTGTCGACATGCGATGCAGAAGGGCGATCCACTTCTCGCCGTACTTCGAGACAAGATATGAAGGCTGTTAGACCCTCCAATCCGACGATCTCAAGTGACGAGACCGACGGGAAGAGCGAGAGCAATTCTGCTGTCTCGCCACGGTTTTCGTTCTCATCAAAGCCGGCCAGGGAAACTCGTAAGCAGGAGATGCGGCATTTTAAACGAAGCAAGAACGCGGTGACATCAAGACGTGCGCTATATGCCAGCTGCCCGAGTTCTAGGGACGTAAGATTGGGGAGCTTCAGCAGACGCAGGGCGGCACAAGTCGACGGTAAGCCGAGGGAGAGTAGATTAGGGAACGTTTCTGCGATGTCCTGGTCCACATCCAGAACTGAAGCTGGCTGGATGTCGGGGCGGCACTTTATGTGGGAGAGGGTGGGGAAGTGGTACAACAGCTTCAAGAACATCGCATTAGATATATGCGCGGAAATCTCGAGATGTGTGAGGGTTGATCGCGGGGAATGGTAGTCGAGCGATATGTATAGAAGATCGCTGGAAAGAATTTGGAACTCTCGGAGTGGAGGCCTGTTTTGCAAGCAGTTCCAGATCCCTTCCTCCGTGGCTTGAACCGACGCGAGATGCGAGAGCATCGAGAACGCACCATTATTCGAGGAGTGGAGGGTTTCATCCGTGTAGTCTAGCCGTATATTCAAATCTCTGAATCTCCCCATGTTCGAAGAGACGTAGTTGAGATGCGAACGGTATAAGCCGCCAACAATGAGCGAAAGCGGTCTTGCCTTGGCACGCGGAAACCACGTTTCTAATAGACCTGGCACGACGGTGTTTGCATCTACGTGCAGAGAGGTTCACAGAGCAGAGGTAGCAAGCGCAATCTCCCGCCACTGGTGACAGACATGTGAAAGTGAGAGAGGTGCATCCGATGAGCTGGGAACGACGTGTCCTTCGTTGGGAAGGCAGTGGGTGAATATAGAAGATGTTATTTCGAAGCGAAGCTTCGAGATGGGATACACAACAGCTGCAAGACGGGATTCCAAGTCCTCTTCGACTTTGTCCAGGGCAGCGAGCAAATTTTTGTACATGGAAATTTGCAATTTTACTCCGGCTAGAGCTGTACGCAGCTCGCCAGGTGAGGCATCATCTGCTAGAGTTGGACGAGGCAGACTTGAGGCACAGTGCTCGCAGATATTCGAGGAGGACATGGAAGTTCGTCTACAAGGTGTCTTTGCTGCTTTGTCAGCGGGAAATGGCCTCGCACGCTACAACACACAAGAACAAAGCACATTGGCTCAAAACGGACAAGATCCAACAAATTCAGACAGATTTTGGTGTTGACTGTCTCGTATCGTGCCAACATCCTTCTTGAAGCTCTGTGGGGCGGAAAAAATGAGCAAGGGAACGGAATTTGAAATAAGTATCGCTTTGTTGGGGAATTTCACAGGTGTTTTGTAAACGGGTTTATAAACACCTTGTTTACAAAGAAAAATTCAAAAAACCCGTTTATGTTTCCTCTGGGAATGAAGAACACGACCCTAGGGCAGAGCTTGTAGCTGAGTTTGTGTTGTCTTTCGTAGAATGACTACAACACTTCCTCACGAGGAGTGAAATCATTCGGTTAACGGTAGGTTGATTGATTTCAAATTCAATGGGAAAGCCGGTTCGAATTCAAGTTGAAGTTTGCGCTGTACATGTTGCAAGCACGAGGTTCACATAGTCCGCCATAATTCGGTGTGTTTCCTTTGACGGATGCCTTCGGGGAACAATAATGCCAATGAGGACACCTCCGCCGTATAAAGTTCGTGCAAAACTCACCCAGGCAACCAATAGAACGAATTCTCCGGGGCATCACACTCCCCCTCCAAATCTGTTTGCGACAAGTTCGGGATGCCCGCCCCGGGATTTTCATACCCAAACGCCGCGAAGCCCGGGTTAGAGCCCATCACGGTGTCCCACAATGATGCGAAATCAACGAACGCGACGTTGAGACCTCGAGCGTGGAGAGGAGTGAGACCGTTAAAGACAGCTTGTTTGAATGCGTCGCCCGTGTCGGCATGTTTTCCGCGGCCGTAGTCGTCTAGGACGACGATGTTGCGGGCGTTTGTGGGTGGGGAGGTGAGTTGGCCGACCAACTCACGAGTCGTAGTTCGATCGGTCTAATTAGATCCCGGCAACCTAAGATAACCGGAGCTTGTCATCCACATTACTCGCCCGTTCCGGCGGCACAACGCCACGCGTCGGCATTGCTCTCGCGCCTTCCACACCCCCTTCCGCCTCCCGACTTGTCACGCACTAAATGGGACTACGTATACTCTGTTCACACGCCATCTGCGCCACATTCCACGACTCTTGCTAGCCGCCGCATACGGGCGAAAACCTCGCCTGTGATGTAGTAAGCTCGGTGCTCATAGTTTTCCGGGCTCTGGCGTGACTCTTGAAGCTGGACGAACCTCTATCTGCTCCGGAAAATCCTCTTCTCTTGCTGCTTGCAACTCGGCTTTGAAATGACTGCGCTCATCTCTGGGTCTCCGTATCTTGGTCCTATCTGAGCGGGATGTTCCTGAGGCCGCCTAACACCCGAGCACATGCTTAAGACACGATGGTAAGACCCGAGCCCTCACTGGCCGATTGCTTGTGCTGGTAATTATCATCTTCGGCGACGAAATAGTAATATGGTATGCTTTCCAAACCGTTCTTTAATTCTGGTCTGGCTCCTGACTGAGGTTAAGTTGCGTAGGGTACTGCAGCTGTACTGACTCACTGCGATGCAGTCTAAATTAAGTTGCGCTTTCATGTTCGTTCTGTGACTCTCGAAACCTCCGGCTAACTGGAATGAATTCCCGAGCCATATTTCAAGTCACGCTGCGTACACCTCGAGGCAAAGTTTCGACTCTGTGAAATGGGTTCCCGAGTCGTTCCCCGAGCCAAAGTGAGTTCCAGTATCCACTTCAATTAAATCCCTTCACATTTATTCGCTAATGAGTAGCTGTGTGCTCTGTTGGGGCCCGAGTAGCTTCATTCTGCATCACTCTGCGACAGATATACTCGACAAAAGGCGCGGACTTCACTTTGCACACTTCGAGCCTCCAACTGCAATAATGGAGGACTTATCGCCGCTCGTGCACGATCTGCAACGATTATTGAACCAACATGGGAGCCTCTTTGCCCCTCATTCCATTGGAGACTCCCTTCGTCTTGCTATATCATATTTTTCCGATTCCGAAAATCTGCCATCTCCATCTCCTGAGGCAGTAGCATCCATCACTTCCTCGGACCCAACTCCGTCGTCTCGTTTGCCAAATCCGCCGTCAATTCGTCATGGGGTTAGACTCAACACCCGAACGACTCTTGAAACTCTGTATACCTACGACCTGACGGCACAAGTTGAATATCCCGCAACCAGTTCGACGGGCTCTATTGGGCATCTGTTTCAGCTCTCATTAGGCTCATCTTGGTTCAACCCTGCACGTACTTTTGCATATTCTCGTGGTGAGCCTAGCGGCTCGACAGGACGGAAGACCGTTGTCTGTGATATACTGGTGGACTCGAACGGTAACAAAGTAGCCTGCAAGGAGTCTCATACCACATGTACGTAGATATTTGGCTAATGAATTAAACTTGGTCTTTCATGTCCTGTGCAGGCCAGGGCAGTAAAGCGTGTCCCCAAGCCGATATTAACAATCTGATCCAACCTCACGTTTCCGCGTCGCGTGCGGACATTGCAAAGCAGTTGCAGGACTCTCGGATGCATCGAGAAAGGCACTCGTCAACCCGTAGTGCTTTGTTTCAGAAAACACTCGCCTGTTTCGTGGCGCTGATGAGACAAGCTGCGGTGGTTCACCGCATGAGCCTACACTTTATTCGGGTGAGGAGCTCGAGATTCGTCAGGCGTGGCTCCATCAGCAGGAGAAAATACGTCGAGGTCACTACCCGAAACCTTCGTGTGACGGTCGACTCCTGCTACAGTATGATAGCGTAGGAAGTGCGTTCGTGCGGTGAGTTATGTTCTTCATACAGTTCTGTTTATCTGGTATTGAAAGAAAACAGGTGCGAACATTACAACCGCAAGGCCAATATCGACCATTTAGTTAACTATGAGGCGGGACGGGGCCTCTACGATACCCAGTATCTTGAGGCATTGTTCTCCGGCGATGAAAACATGATTGCGGATTTTGAAGAGGACGGGTTGTCCGTCTCCGACACTGGTCCACTCGCCGTCTGTTCAACAGTGGCGAATTTTTCTTCAATTAAAGTCAACTGCTGTGTGTATTTTTCTTCGCTCCGGACACTGTGTGTCTAACGTCGTCACTACAGCAAATGAGCATCGCGACGAGAACGGCCGCGTCGCACTCCTCGAACTTCAGCAACTCAAATGCGAAAGTAAATTCCGCATCTTTGAGCCAGTTGAGGAACAGCGCGCGGAGTGCCCTTACAACCTCGTAATCTGTCATGGTGCCCATACACATCCGATACCGCTCCCAACGAAGACGCCGCCACGCATTCGCGAAGAAATATTCGATCTCTTGAGTTCTCTCGATCATGATTTACCTGATTTGACCCCTAGACGCCTCCTTCGGCATCCCACAACTCATGCTTTTCTGCGCAAACGCATCCCCGACGTATCAAACCCAACCCTTCTGGATCTTCACCCTTCTCTCGGTAATCGCGACCACATTCGTGCGTACATTCTTCAAGCGCAAGAAAATATATTTCCTGAAGGTACAGGATGGGAAGGTGAGTATACAGATATTCCGTTATCTTCGTTACAAGCTGAGTTGATATGTAGGGTTGGTCCGGATGAAGCAAGAACAGGACGAGAATCTCCCCGAACAGGAAGCTTACATTCGTTATATGGAGGAGTTCTCTGCAACAGATCTAACTCACGATCCTGATGATGAGGACGAGGATATAGAGTCCATATCACCGGACTCTGATCTACCTTTCAGAATCGCCGTCTGCATGACCAAAGAGGGCAGCCTACGCCTACTGAAAGCACAGTATATTCAGTCTGACATCGCATTTCGCCGAATTGTAGGCTTCAAAGAGTTCGAACTCGGAGCACTCGAGCGTGGATCAAGAACAAGTGAGTGCATCGCATCTTTCTGTTCAATTGCATTCACCCTTTGCAAGCGATTGTGTTTTGTCGAATTTTCTTGAACCGCCAAACAGCAACAGCACACGAACTCATCTTCAAGAAAATTCATGAGATTGTTTTGGCCGATACAGGAGAGGCCCTCCGATGGCGTCATCTACACTCTCCTACAATTCATGCAGAGGTCGGCATCCTTCATATTACACTGGACCAGCACGGCGGGCAAGCCAAAGGTAATTCAGAATGAAATTATCTTCGTCAAGTCTTGTTAATTTTTTTGCCCCAGGATTAGGACTTCATCTCAAATCGCGTGCACAGGAACTTGCCGATGAGTTTGAGCTTCATGAACCACACAAACTACTTGCGAGTCTCGATGAGTACGATCACTTATTTCGCATCGCGCGCCTCTGCACTGCCCATATTTTCCGCAATATACGAAAGGCTAATGTTTCTGAGCCTGTTCGTAACCTGATGCGCAGTTTGGTCTGTATCGAGCATCCAGAGTGGGACAGTGCCGTTTTGCGGATTCAGGTTGAGGGCGGAATACCGGGCGCAAGTAAGTGTTAAACCAATGAACTTCAAACTTGATTATATCTTTGATTAGACTGGGTAGCAGACAAGATTCGGAGCAAGTTTGCCTTCCCCGCTATGTGCTGGGCGAAGAGTTTCATTCCCAAAACGATTTGGCAAGTGGGAGACAATACAAGTAATCTCATTGAGAGTGTTCATGCCGATGCCAACCGAGAGGGTGTTTCCTGCACTCTGGTGGGAGGCGTCAAAAAAGGGCTCCACCTCGACACCTTGAGGATGAAGTCGCTCACAGTGAGCTCGAACTCCTTTTCTCTTCAATGAGTATTCTGATTGAATGCAATTTGCAGAATCTGGAGGGAACCGGAGTCCGTACATTCTACGCTCGTGGCCATATTTCAGAATCCACGATGAGAAGTTTGAGACGGAAATGTGCGTAGACTAACACGGTCACAACTCAACCTTCTCTCACGTTGAATATAGCGACCCAAAATCATTCAAAGCTCGTCAAGCAGGATGGAAAAATCGAAGCTCAGAACAAGCGAATACGAACTGCGCACACCTCGAAGGTCAAGGCAGAGGCTCAACTAGCCTCGCTAAATGGGACGACTGGGAGTCAGATGCAGCTAACCAAGGCTCACAACGCGCTCGTCCGGGCTAATGATAAATTTGAAAAAGCTCTCGCAGCGAGTATGGAGGTCGTTGGTTCCGGTTCCGGTAAGGTTGGGCTTTTGCTGCCTTCCAGGGCAGCCCGCGACACTCGGGACAATGTGTAATACATTTTGAATATGAATTTATCATTGACTCACTGTTAAATCGCGTTAAAATTTTCTGTGTGGCTGAACTACAGTGCAAAGAAGCAGATGCACTGAATAAACCTCCCCCATTGCATCTCGTTTCACTGCCGATGATTTTTCGTTAGCTGATTCAACCGTGGGAATATGCTGTTCGTTTTGTAAAAAAAATCAAAATACATCATGAGCAAAGCCCCACTACATACATTGACCGTGCAGGAATAGAGAGTTTGCGGTGAGCCGCCAGAAGCCACCCGGTGGCTCTCACGGCATGCGCTGTGGAGCGGCTACGTCATATGGTGGCTTCCGGTGGCTTGCAGGTGGCTAGTTCGCAACTTGAGTCGTCTTTTTCTCGATAACTGGCAAGGTTCAAGGTGCGGAAAAAATTGCAGGTGAGTTGAATGGCCATTATCTGACACCCCGAGTCGAAAAATCCGGGATTTTCCGCTTGAAACAAATCAGACCGCTCCGCATGCCGTCAGAGCCACCAGGTGGCTTCTGGCGGCTCACCGCAAACTCTCTAATATATAGGCTGCAAAACACACTTATATATATTGAGAAAGGCACATATATACTGAAGAAACACTCAATATATAGTATGAACTTGCAGTCTATATATATTGAAGACAGCTCTATATATACTGACCACCAGCCATATATGGTGGGACACGGAAAATATATAGCTCCATCTCACGGCGCTGCCCGACGCAGCGAGCGGGCCCCTCCGCTCATTGCCCGAGACGGCGCTCGGGACTCCCGCCTCACGGCGCCATCGCCGAGGTCCTCCTTCGGGGATCTCGGACATCTCCGGCTAATCCCGGCGCCGGTTTCCGACCTCTGCCGTGGCGGCGTTCAACCGCGGGAAAGAACTCCCAAATTGGATGTATGTGTCTTTCATACACCTTTTCTGCCTCGTCTTCTTCAGAGTCTGGTATATGCAGCATACTGAGACAATCTTTCGCTCTATGTGGCATGGCCCGCATGGAATTGCAAGGTATTAAGAGCCATTTTTCTGCCTTTTGTCTCCGAGTGTAGTAGACTCACAGGAGTCCCATTGCGGCTGTAATTTGCTTTTTGTCTGAATGGCCAAAAGGATGCGAGTGGGACTCGGTTAAATCCCGGATAAAGCCTGACAGTGCGATTCGGAAGCTCGGATGAGCTCTAACAGTGCGACTCGGCCTTGCGGCACATCACTTCAATTGATGTGAATCAAATTAGCTAAGAAAACCCACCCAACCCTTTAAAATCTTCCCTGGCCCCACGCAGTGGGCCTCCGCGGCGAGCGGTAGCACCACGCAGTGGGCCTAGCGGCGAGCGTCAAGGGGGGTCCGCGGGGGTCTCCCCCGCGCTACATGCATTAAATTTCAAGACTAAACAGCAAAATAACACGAAAATACCTAATTACACCTCTCATACATGCCGTCAGGCCAAAGGAGGGGGGTCTGGGGGGAACATCGTTCCCACCAGCTAATATTCTAGCATATAAATCACTCAGAATGTACAATAAACAGTAAAAATACATCTTCGGCTTTGCATGCCGAGGATTGATCGAATTTTGATACTGTGATCACCACTTGATTGCGGCTGATGCGGAACCCATCAACAGTGCGACTCGCTTATATAGCCGAGTCCCACTCGCACTGTTTTTACCTATACTCTTTTTGTCTTGTCCTCTACGACGGCCCAGCAACATCCCTGACCGGACTGGACCCGTCGGGTCAGCAGACATGGAGCCTCAATCAATGGATTTTCAATCCCAATGGCTTTTTAACTCAACGGAAGCAGAAACACATTCAACGCAGAACAAATCAGCTCGACTTCTACTGTATCGACTAAAATGCTTCTACGGTGTTGCTGAAGTTCAAATTCCAGCTACAAAAATGAACTTTTCTCAACAATGATCAGTTGGGTTGGATGACTTCGCCGGGGACTGCATTGAGAAAAGCTCATAGGAGATAAGTCAGCAGAAAAAATCAAGCACCAATTCTGCGTCGATTCGTGATGTGATTCCGCAACGATTCAACATAGAAAATTGAGATACCCACTGAGTTCTTCCCTGAGCAAGAACCGCAGTTCTGGTTTAATTCATGAGGCATTAATTTGGCACTGAATTCAGGCTCTGAAAGCAAAACATGAATCATTCAAATTACAAAGCACAGGTGCAGTCCAGACAAGTGCTGTGACTTGAATGAGTGGTGCTTAGTCTTTGTAAACAGCGAGCTACAACACTAGAGTATGGCTGTAATACTGGGGCATAATTATTTTACGCCCAGCTTTGTGAGAATTCTCACAGGTTAAGTGCAAATCAGCACAGAAATTCACAGCTGCCAAGGATGCGGGAAAAACACACACCTTTTCGTGCAAGAAAAAAATACACAGCCCCATGACTAGCACAAAACCACACAGGCAACAGTTCGCGTTCAAAGTCGAGCAAGTCAAGGCGCTGATGGATCACACGGATCGTCTCCCTGGCGCAAAATGCCTCCATCACAAAGCCACGAGTGCGGATCAAAGATACTCTTCGGCATCACAAATCTGCTCACCAAATGAGGACAAAACACGCTCGGTGCGTCAAGTGAGCACTACCAGGGCCATATGAGACTGTGATAGCTTTGATGTAGGCTCATAGACATATTGACCCTTCCGACAGCTCTGTGTTGCTACCTGATCCTCATGAGTATCAGTATCTACCGATTGCTTCTTCCTCATATTTGACTTTGATTTGACTCGCCACTGGAAATCACTGAGTCTACCCCTCAGTTTAAGCTATACATGTGTGTGGCGACAGGCGACATTGCCTTCAGCAGGATTATAATGGCAAAGATTGCAGAAATATCAGAAATATGTGCTGGTCAGCATCACTTCGGCATGATCCGGAAGCCGGAGTACATCGGCAATGTGAGCTTGTGCGTTTTTTGAAAGCCTTGAAAGGTGTGCATCTTTATGGGGTGTGTCTTTTTGCGGCGCATGCACCCACCTGTGTAAATTTCTTGTGTAAGCTGTGTGTTTTCTGTACTAGGTTGTGTGTTTGTTCATCGAAAATGAACATAATTATGCCCCATTATTACCCCCAAACTACACCAATGGACCCGTATCAACAACGGCTACTTTCTGCTAAGCCTGGGTTTCGGAGTCCTAAAATTTAAGGCTCCATTCGGCTGTCGTGTCTTAGCGTCACTTTGGAGCACTTGGGAAAAATTCCACGCCAAACTTTTGGTGAGAGATACTCTTAAGTGACGTCAAGTGCTCCGAAGTGACGCAACCGAATGGAGCCTAAGAATGTTTGTAAGGCTTTCCAACCAGAATCTAAGCACCCCCTGCAGCTTTCTCGTCGGATAATAGACGGACCAACCTGATCTCACATCAGACCAATAATGTCAAATTGAACCCAGGCCTCGTACCAATGGACGGTCTTTCAACTTGAAGACGTCAAGAAAAGCGCCCTGAAGTCAATGAAAAGGGTTTAGATCTCAGGATTTGAGTCGGAGCTATTAGTGCTCCTGCCGCCTACCGGTTTGAATGCATGTCAGTTGAAGGCACTTCAAATTCAAGATAAAAGGTTGAAGCCCTCACTCAACCTGAAGCTGTTATACCAATTCTGGCTCAGAGCCCTTTCTATTGATGGGCTTTCTAATAGTTAAGCAGTACAATCATGCACAGATAGTCAAGAATTGAGGAAAAAAACACGGCAAAACGACCTCAAGAGAGACAGTTTCCCGCTCGGGAGAACATTCACACGGTTGAATGTCACAAACCTTCGGAAACCGCTGGCGGCGGCTTTTCGGATTTCGGGGTTTCGGACACTCGGAAACTGGCGCCGGGATTAGCCGGAGATGTCCGAGATCCCCGAAGGAGGACCTCGACGTCCGCCGCGATGGCGCCGTGAGGCGGGAGGTCCCGAGCGCTGTCTCGGGCAATGAGCGGAGGGGCCCGCTCGCTGCGTCGGGCAGCGCTGTGAGATGGAGCTATATATTTTCCGTGTCCCACAATATATGGCTGGTGGTCAGTATATATAGAGCTGTCTTCAATAAGTTATATATAGACTGCAAGTTCATACTATATAGTTGACTTCGACGCTGAATTCCAATTCCTACGCTGCACAGTTTTGACGGACTAAAACATAAATTCTTGAGTCAACGAATATTGGACAGTCAAACTCACGAAGACTTTGTATCGATACACTATGCTGTGTTGATGAGACGTGGGCGTCAGCGATGGGGCTATGTGAGGGGAAGACATACAGAGTCAAATGCTTGAGGGAGAAGGATTGATATCATGACCTGTAAGAGAAAAATCAGTCAATGCATAGATATTCGACGCACCGCGGCCCAAATCATGTTCTCGCGTGGGTAGGAATGTCCGAGTACACCCCTCCAGCTATGCTTTGCGATTCCGGTGCGTTTACTCTCAGGCATACAGCGCGGAAAAATTAACACGATTACGCACTTTGGGAACTCTCGCGAATGCTTCGGATGACGCGTCGCCGCAGAGAAGGTCCTATCGCTTGCTGTAATCCCACACAAAAGTTCAGCGGAAATTCAGCGCCTCCCACGACTGCGTGCTGCTTGCATCCCACACCGCCGTACTCATTTTGCCGTGATCTACGACGTGAACCTGCTCTTGCTGCGACCTACTCACAGGAAAATAACAATCTTGTCCAACAGCTTGATCAGCCGAGGCGTTGACATGGGTTTGAGTCTTGGCCTACAAAAGCGTTTATATCACAAGTTATCGAATGAATGAGACGTACTCTTTTGCGGGAGGATAAATCCTCGACCGCAGCCTTGCGTTTTTGAGAAGAACCGAGCTCTGCGCGGTTCATGTATTGATTAATAATTTCGAAGCAAAACTTACGGGTGTATTGAAGATCGTCGCGCGACGCGCATTAATTTTTCCCTGGGACTAAATGATGTTAGTACAGCTTCGAAAACGACTGCCAGAAACGTACCATTCGAGATGGCGTCCACTGGTTTTTATTCTCCTGGTGTCGTTAAATACGCGGAGAATGAGGGGCGTTTGAATCGAACCTACAGGTGTTTGGAACATTGGTTTAGGACGCATCGCCCTCGTTCTATCTCAAATCTCAAGCTGATGAGCAATCCTAAGTTGCGGATATATACGTACAGGTTGAGGGCTATTGCGGGGATTTTGATTTTCCTGCACCGCGGGCATGAACGAAGAACGAACGCACTAAAAATTGGAAGGCTCACTTTATTCATTTCATCTCCCTCCGCACCCCAGCTTGCCGCGTGGAGTTCCGTTCCTGTCCCAACGTTATCAAAGAGATCCTCTTGCATCTCGTCCCCGTTTTCCTCTCCCCACGCTGCTTCAAAATCAGCGTCAGCGTCTTCTACATCGATATCCAAATCCTCCTCGTCATCTCCCCCAGTTTCGCCTTCGTTGCGTGTTCCAGCATCAACATTCTCTTCCTCATCGTCCCCCTCGTCATCGTCATTTTCCTCATCGTCCTCCCACGCGATTTCATTGTCCTACGACTCAGCTGCCTCGACCTCAGCACGGATCTCTGGAATCTCCCATTCGTCTCCATCTGCTTTTGCCGCCTCTTCTTCGTCGAGAAGGTCGCGTTTTAAGTTGGTGTTGAAATTTCGGAGGTATTGCTTGATCACGGCGCGAACAGGCCACGCGCCTTGGTAACAGCGCATGAACTTAACCTCGCGGACGACCTAAAAGTGCGAAAATCGTAAGTGAGGTTCCAGCAAAAAATGCCCAGTACATAACAAATTAACGACTTTCTCGACTTTGAAAACTTCTTGCGCGTGGGTAGATATCCGTTAGCGAAGCCCCGAAAAATCCGCTAACAGTTCATTGGCCAAGGATCAAAGAAAAGAGCAGTTTAAACGCACCAGAAAGCGATTACTGTTTACTGTTCATGGGGGTGTCACCCGTCACCTTCATTGTTTCAGTTCAGCAGATCAAAATTCCCATATATGGTGGCCCGGCGACAGCCGGGCCGGATTTTTTTGTGCAGCGTCACCGTCACCAGGACCAAAATTGTTCAGTTCATGGGTCGGCGTCACCCGTCACCTGAACAATTGGTCGAAAGTCTACAGTATATCTGCCTGTATACTTTTTGCTAGACAATCCCATCTCCGTTCGCAGATTGTAGCCTCCCGGACCGCGACCGGGTTCCCCCTTAGGGCGTGGAATGAGCCGCCTCTTCTTCTTTGGTTGTTTCTGTGTTCTAAGCGACTCTGTAAACCGGATGAGCCATGCGATACACCACTGGAGAGTCGCGTCGACGCCGTACGTATGTATCTCTTGCTGCTGTCGCTCAAGCTGCTTTGTTTGAGCCTCCAGCAGTGCCTTGGATTCTGCGAGCTGTTCTTCAAGCGTCTTGGGACGCAGTCTAGGACGAGGAAGACGGAGGCAAGGAGGAAGAAGCGAAGAGTAATGACCGCGCCTATCGATCCTGCGCTATTGAGTCCCAAACGACGTCGTGATCCAGCCTCGGACCCGGATATGTTCACGCCGAGCAAGCGAATGAGATTCTTGGGGGTGGGTCTGGCGAGTACAACCTCCGGTGGGTTCCTGGTGTCGAAAGCAAAAGCTAGCGCATTGCAGATTAGCAAGCTCTCAGCGCCGATGTTTGAGCGCGTACCTGACGAGCTTGTTGCGCCGGATTGGAGCCTCCTAGAGCAACAAAACGCTTTGGAAAATCTTCCTCGTGATGCCCTTGAAAAGCGTTGTAGAGAGCTTGCCCTTCAGCTGCACCGTTCGACGAAATTGGATGGCGCGCGTGAGGCGATTTCTGCGGGACAAAAT
The DNA here is from genome assembly GCA_037176885.1 of Favolaschia claudopus. NCBI lineage: Eukaryota > Fungi > Basidiomycota > Agaricomycetes > Agaricales > Mycenaceae > Favolaschia > Favolaschia claudopus. The sequence continues at coordinate 517,490 of JAWWNJ010000123.1, forward strand.
GCTCAGCTGATTGTCCAGAACATGACCATGAATAAATTGCAAAAAGCACTGCATGAGAAGGAGAAAGGGAAGAAGAGTGATCGCACCTTGATGTTTCCGGGAGGTAAAGGGCGCCACCTCACTGCCGATGAAGTAATTGTGCAGAAGCTTGCACTGGAGGAGGCTAAGAAGAAGGAGGAGGTAGACAAGGCCGCAAAGAAGACGAGGAGGGAGGCGAGGAAGGCCGAGAAGGCGGAGATTGAGGAGAAGTGGAAGGGAATGCTGGCAGCGCATGCAGCGGCAGTTGAGGCATGGAAGGAGCGGTGTGCGAGGCTTCGGGAGGCGGGGACTAGAGCCAAAGACTTGCCTAAGAAGCCTAAGAGGCCCCTCAAGCCAAAACCCAAGCCAGCGGAGGATGTGAGCGACAGTGACGGCGACGAGAGTGGGGGTGATGAGGAGTAGTGACACAGTGTCACAGACTGTGTAAAGGACTGATTTGTGTGACATAACTGATCTGCGCGGTATTCCGCCAAATTACAATGTATAGAATATCCCTAGTGGCACCAAAACTTGGTGAAGCCTTCTTGAGACCTTCAGGAACGACTCTATCTAATTTGTTTTGCAATATTTGATTCGGAGCAAAGGTTATACGAGATATAAATTTAGGTGTGTAAAGGAACGTCAAAACACTGTAACTACGGGGAACACAGCTACCTTAATTTCCGCCCAGGTCAAATCGAAAATATATTCTTACAAAATATTCACATACCTGTATCTTCCAAAACTCAACTTCCCGAGCAGGTCAAGCGAATGATATCCGCTGCCGAGAAATATAGTTTGAGATTCACTGCTTTGTCGATATCGCCCGAGATACAATTGCGAATGCCTATATGGAAACATCCTTCAGGGAATGCTTGCCTATACAAAGCCGCGCACCGGCGCCCTGCGGCGGCCTGTCTTCGAGTAAACCATGGTGTTCGCTCCCTCGAGGACTTGATGGCTATTGCTGAGCGTAAGACGACCTCGCTGCGAAGGCCCCATCAGATCAATCGGCAGAAAAAACTGTGGCTGTCCCCCGTGCCGTCATGATCGGGTTGATCTAGGTTGTAACGACCCTGGCTCGTGCGTCGACACTGCTAAATTATTGTTGAACAGTGTAAATCCCAAGTGGAATCCCACAAGTCCAGCAACGGATCTTTGTTCCAAATTGCAACTCTCGGACGATGAATTGGAACAGAACGACAAATCTCTTCAAGTCGACTGTGAATTCATATTTGATCCAAACTATTCTCTGGGTGATATCATCTCTGGCTTTCGCATTTTTGCTTCGGAAGATAACTTGGATACCTTTCCAGCCCGAAGGGCTCAAGTGGCAGACGACAGCGACGAATCCCTCACCAGTTTTTTACACTGCAAGGTGGATCGTGCAGGCGTTGTACATCGGCGTCGCGGACAACACAGTGGGCGCCGTGACATTGGAACAGAGCACACTGACTTTTGATGTGTCGGACATCCCCCATTCTTACGCTACAGGACTTCTCGGTGCTCTGCTACACAAACTGCATAACACCGCCAAGTCAACACCGCTGATTATATGTTCGGTGTCTGACTACCTGCTGAAGGTTTTTGTCAAATGGAGGGCAAATTTTGAAGATGATATGTTGGGGGCAAACTTCAAACTCATAAAAAGTGTGTTCAATGCTCTAAACGAGAGAACTGGCCGCGTGAAATTCAAAAAAGTCTCCAAATTACCCGGCAGCGTCCACTTCCCGACTGCCATAGACGCGATAGAGGTTGACACGCAGTTGGATGTTATGTTCACTAACCCGGGCATCTTGCTTCGCCGTGGTACTCAACGCACATTCACCAAGATTATTCTGAATCTCCGTCAAGAGCCTGAACGGAAGACAACGTATGTAATCTTGACCGCATTCGCTGTTCTGTGGACGAGATATCTGACTTTGAACCTTCTGATGAAATGATATGGAAATCCACTGTACTTAATACAACGGCAAGTGATTGACGGTCACCATCAAAAATTCCACAGCTTGGGATGCACCGCCACAGCACCGCCACCTCGGCAACCTCGGCCCCGAATGGATGACTCTTGACTCTTGCCTGACTTCCCCGGTTTTCACCCACCTCCATGACGCACACGGAAAACTTTGTCGTTACCGGCCGTGGCAACCCCTCCGGCTCGCCATGGACTAGGCCCCTTCCGAGTTGGAGAAAAGGATGCCGCGCACAGTGTCCACCAATCAATTGCGGAGTGATCTTGTCAGAAAGTAAACTGGACAACGCCGCAAGGCTAAGGGCGCTGATCAAGTTGTTGCGTGATATTGAGGGTGACGGCATATGTATTCTGTCAAACCGTGCCATACGAGTGGCCGATCAGAGACAGAGGGGTTGAGCAGTGTCAAATATGGCGAAAAACCATACAGTGCTGGCAGAAAGAAGGGCCGCGGGTTGTCCATAAATTCGTGTACCAAGGCGCATTGCCTGAAACAAATTGTAGAGATGCAAATATGATTCTTCTCCACCAGGAAGATGGTGCAAAGATGGTGCAAGAGGAGGCCCCCGGTCACTACCATATAGGTCCGTAGGGTAAAATTCCCTAGTCTCACCAAGTCAGACTCTATACGAGATTTATGATAGTCGATAAATCTTTTATATAGAGTCTGAACTTGATGGCGCCTGTCATCCAAGACCTCGGATTTTGTGACACACGTGATTCTTCACACGTTCCGAATCCGGGCGATTTTCCCATTGCGAAGGTTTGCAGGATGAATTTCTCATTCAAAGGGGTTCTAAAGATGTATGGAATAGTGCTAGAGATGTATATGGGATACCTGTAGCGCAATATCCGTCTCATTAGCACGTTCAACCAAATTCAACCACCACTTGATAACTCCATCAGATTGGCTTGTCTATTGCTGGAGAAAGCTTCAGACGTCATTTACATGAATACCTGGACGCATTGAGGACTCCTTCGGGGCTCAACAACTACGTCAATCTATCGAACGACGATTTTGCTTCCCAATTGGGACGTGGGAAGTGTGACTTGTCACATCGAAAACCGAGATCCGGGTCGAACCCCGCCAACAATTTCAGACTAAAAATTCCCGGATTTTTGACTGATTTACTCTATTTTTTTGGCACTGATGGCGCCCTAGAGAAGTCAAAAAAGGCTTTTTTTCTGCAACTTGCGCGAAACGCTTAGTTTGGAGCAGCTGCGTCGGCCCAGCTGCGTATGGGAAAAGAGCTGTCAAGGACGTTCAGCGGCTGGGCCATCAACACAGCATCTTGGCAACCACCTTGACAGCTGTTTTCTCACAAGCCGGAAAAGGTCAGTATGAAGAACTATGTGATAATGTAGCAAATTAAATAATAAAAGTGTTTTTACATGCCCTCAAGAACTTGTGACATCTTCCTGAATACCTCCCAACTGTTTTCAAAAGTAATCTCTGCAACCGCAAGCCCCGCAAATATATCTGTCGCAATACGCCTCAGCCGGAACTCGGATACCACAATCCAACCCGCCAAAAAGCCCAGGACGTTCTAGTGCGTCAGCTGGTGCATGCCCCGAAGGCATCTCCTTCTCAGGCTGCGCACGGATGATGTGCTGGTTCCAGTACGTGCGAAATTCGTCGAGCTTGGCTTGGACAAGTGGAGGGAAAATTCAATAAAAGAGGTCGCTACCACGTCAACTCATCAACAATGTAGATTATATTGATCAATGAACACTTACTGGTGAAAGGGCGCCTCTTCAACGAATATGCGCTTATTCTTACCCCGAACAATGTGCTCCCACATGTTGAACCCCAGTTTGTCGTGAAGCCACCGTCAAAAAGCCTCAATTACTGTATTATGCACACTCTTCAGAAAGGCGGCAGCCGGATGAACACCTGGATCGATGGCCGGTGCAAAGGCATCCCTGACACGGTAGTTCGGGTGGTTAATACAGACAGGGCACCGGTCTTTGTCCGAAATGCGTCAAACTTCAGCCGAAAAAAAAATTTGTTCTCACATCCAACTCTAGAAATGACAGCAATGCGCTGTTTGTGGGATCACCAGACGAAACATGCTGCCAGCATCTGCTTGGTTCAAACCTGCGGAGCAACTGCTTGTATGACGGCCGCTATTGGTGATGGATCAGGTCTTTTCAACTTCGCTTCACAACACACCTTGATCGACGGCTGCAAAGTTCAGTCAAATTACATTCAAAAAATTCAAAGTCGTGACCGCAAAGGAGGACGGCCGTACTTTCATCAGGAAAAATTGTTTTTGCGCCATATAGAGCCATAGAAAAGGGCCTACTATGAGGCACTTTGTGTCACTCTGGCGGACTATGGCGCACTTTGAATTTGGCCCTTGCACTATGGCCGTCTTTGAAGCGCTATGGCACTCTCCATGGTTGATATGGGCGGCTCTAGAGAGCTTCAAAGTCCTCGGAATCTGATGAGGAGTTGAACGTTGTAATTTGCCCCAAATATAATCAGACTCGAAATGAATTGAGTGTCATTGATGGAGCAATACCGAAATACTTGTCTAAATACTACCGCAGTACAAGAAGAGTCTTCTAAATCTTCCACATGCTTGTTTGGCACACATAGCCCTTGTCTTGGCGGCCACGAAGCCACCATGACGGTTGTTGCGACGGTATAGTTATTTCCTCGAGGTATACTTACCGCATCATCACTCATATCTTCAACTAGACTCGTGACCAGTCTACTACGCGAGGCCGACATTGTGGCAAGCACGTCGGGCGTAGTAGACTGGTACTTCTCGGGACAGCCCAAAGGGCTGTCGCGGAGTTCCAAAATTTGAGTGGTGCCGGCGAGTCGCCGATTGATGCGAACATGTCAAAACTATGTGACAGTATGTGACCCAGCCATTTCTCGACTGTCATTTCCTCTGCCCATAGCGTCGAAAATACTAAGCTAAATACCTGGATATACAGTAGTGCTGTATAGGAGTGTAGTGTAGGACTTTTTGAGATTTAAATATAGGTTTAGAGGGGTAAAAGGACCTGATTGATGGTGCCCACCCAAATATTTCAAACTCCGCGACAGCCCTTTGGGCTGTCCCGAGAAGTACCAGTCTGCTACGCCCGACGTGCTTGCCACAATTGTCGGCCTCGCGTAGCAGACTGGTTACGAGTCTAATCTTCAACTTGCTCTTCTTCAGCTTCTTCTTGCTCCTGGTGGCAACGATTTCTGTTAAAAAAAGACATATCTCAAAGCAGAGCCAGATATACCTCTTCGCTGGCATCCGCATCTTTTCGCTTTTGGGTTTGCTGCTGCCACTCTGATTGCGGAGCCTTTCGTTTCGGAGGCTTTGAAATTGCTGCCCCTGAACCTCCCGTGACAGGTTCGGGTTGTACAGGCTTCTTTTCGCGCGCGCTGCGCCGAAGCGGCTCAGGCGGAGCCTTCTGTATGTTTGTTTCGTCAATTTGCATTTCAGAAGCTCGGGAATGTGTCAGTTTCGACAGATCGGCCGATTCAATCGCTCACCTGCTCCCGGTTCTATTTCCCGGGTCACTACAGCTGTTGAAATTGAGCACACTTCAAACCGTAATCGACTTACTCTCAATATTTGACTCTCCTGTCGTAGTTGGCGAGGGATTGGGTTCTTGACTCGGAAGCTCAGGTTCTGAAACGGGTCTGTATCAATATTGGATGTATAAAACAGTGTCGAAAATACCGGGTTCGCGGATAAATATCGATAGCGCTTCCCGGGGAGGGAGATCTGCTACAAGGGTCATGTTCTCGAGCTTCGGAAACACCTGAGCTCGAGGGATGTGCGACAAAGCATGTGCGATCTGGCCGCCACCGGTCGCAGGAGAGAACAAGGGTGGAGATTGTGGGGCGAGAAGAAACGGCATCTCGTAGGTCTCGACTGGGCGAGCCAATGGTGGCAGCAAGAGGAATGTTGGCTTGTTGACCAGCCTTGTACTGCTGCTGTATCTCTGTTGTGACTGAGTGAGCAAGATTTTGACGAGGAAAAGGATCGCGCAAACTTTTGAAAAGAGAAGTGTCCTCGGCGGTGACTTTGGGCTTCTCCGCAAGATGCTTAGCATTAACCGTGGAAACAATCTGAGCATTAAACCCGCTACTCGCCCGGACAAGGGCATGCGCAAAGGTCTCAACATACTTCAGCGCTGTGGGTTTTCTCCCTGCGATAAGCAGCATGTTCGATAGCTGCGAAGTTTGGTCGGAGTTCGCAGCGCATTCCAATAAGAAAAAAACATACGTCAAGTTCAACATCGAGATCTGTGTGTGTTTTTGCCAGATCAATATTACAGAATACGAGAGCGGGGGAGACGTTGAGGAAAACCGAGAGTGGGCGGAGTATCTTCGCAGCCTAGAACCGGCAGGGTAACTGAAAGATAAGGTTAGTGTGATTCCATCGACAAAGTCGAGAAACATACCCTTCATAACGCTCTGACAGCGGATGTCATAATACGACATTATCCAGTATATATACTGCCAGCCACATGTCAAGCCGAGCTTGACATTGCTCCCTTTTGGTGGAGTGGTAGTGGTGCAAGGCTGGCTGCATTACATAAATCCTTACATAACGGGCGATTAGGCCCTATCGAGAGCTGACTACTCTTCAAGAGAGGTGCGTGTTCAGATCCCAGCTACGAAGAATTAAACTCTGTCAGTAGGATAAGAATTTTGGAGGAGCAGACCTCTTATAAGAAGGTGCAAAAAAAATCCCCAAGCTGACATTTGGTGCAAAATGTGGGTTTTCTTGTGCTGGAGGACCAAAACAGGAAGGTGATTGACATACACAGCGCGAAATCTGTGTGTGAAAACATTTTTTTGCAGTTTTCAAACTTTTGGTCCAGTAGGTGTCTAGGTACATCTCTTCTGATGCTTTCTGCACAGCTTCAGGAAAATCCACGTTAAACTGGGGCACTAGTAGCGATTTCCAAATCGGGTAAAAAGTTTGTCACGAAGTGTTGGCGCAACCATACTCCTGGACCTTAGTGTTGCCGCGGCTCGGCTCAGCTCGGCTGAGCCGATAGAGCCGAGCTATTTTAAGCTGAGCTGAGCCAGCCGTTACCAAGGTGGCTCCACGTGGCTCGGCTCAAGCTCAAGCCGGCTTGAGCCCAGCTCAGCCGCAGCTCGGAGCAATTTTTTAGTTTGCGCGCTACCCATTGCGCTCGAGCTCCAAATAACATTCAACGCACCCTTCGACCCCTCTCTTGAGGTTCTGCTGAAAAACTTCGCGTTTGCGCCATCTTAGCAGTGATTTCGTCACCTATGGGAAAGATTTAAAAATAAATTTAATAATCATTTTAGCGAGCCACGTTGCCCGCGGTGCTGTTGGGTGCTGTCGACAGAGTCCGATGGCTGGCGAGTGGTCTCAAAATGTTAGAAAGAGCGTCTGGACGCTATTACTATGTTATGGGGTGTACATTTGATGTTCAAACTGCATTTTTGAAAAAACCCCTCTGAGCCGTAGGCTAGCCGCGGCTCAGCCGCAAGCCGCTCGAGCCAGCCAGTTATAAATGGCTCGGCTCGGCTTTTGCGGTGATGGCTCCGAAGCCATCAAAAGCCGAGCCGAGCTAGCCGAAGCCGAGCCGCGGCAACACTACTCCTGGTTGAGGGTGACAGTCACAGTGTGACTCAGTGACTCTGCTCGGCACTCAGGGATAAGTGCTGCCAGAGGTTGCTCTCTGATCTCGGCAAAAGCTGTCAAGGTTAAGCCCAAAAAGGTTAACCCTTGGGGACAAAGAATATCATACTGGACTTATCAGGGACGATAAGTCTTAGAGTATCATTGAATCATCACAGTTCGTGTGATGATGAGTCATTCTCCATATGGTTTCCTTCTTATAGATTGAAAGGCTGTATCCCCTCGGGAGCTTGTATACGCTCAGTATTTGCCCGGAAATAATGGTCGTCAACTCACGTAGAGGTTTGTGTTGATTGGGCATGGCCCAACTTGACCCACCAAACTCGGTTTTAGGGTCCGCTGACAATTACACTTTGAAGAAAATAATTGATTGTCAGGCTAACAGTCAGATTGACAGTCAGTTCTGACAATTAACAATTGACAATTGCCTTTTGCGGAAATGTATAAGTGGTCCTGCAACTATGTTTCTTCAACATCCTACTATCCAGAGCCTGTTCACGTTCGCAGAGCTATAGATATCTTCCATGATGGCAAGGGGGAATCGGCATTAAAATTTCGTACCGTAGAATGGTGCCATGTACACTCAGTTACTCCCTGGGCCCCGGGGTTCCTAAGGGGACCGTGCCGTGTAACCTTCCTTCCTTCCTTCCATCGGGGCCAACTCTTCCCTCTCCTGGGTATGCTCGCACGTGAGCGCCGTTCCTTCCGAGTGCGTGCGCGGCCCTCTTTCTATTTTGGCTGTGTCAGCGTTATTCGCTGTCGAGGGTCGCCCGTATCGAGATGGAAAGACGAGTAGTCGAAGAAATTTTGCGTTTGTCCAGGAACGAAGTGGTTCTATTGCAAACGTTAAATCCATATTAGTGGCTTCAATGTGGATCATCTTTGTGAAGGTGTCAACCCATACTTGAATCGTGTTGTAGCCGTTGCTGACTGGGAGTGTCCGATTAGATCCTCTGATATGCAATCTTGTGCGGGTGTAACTTGCCCTGTTTGTATCGGTTGACTCGCAACCTGGCGCAAGCCTCGCACTCCTTAATGTATTTTACGATCCAATCGCCCGTCCTCGGCCACCAATAATTTCGTTCAACGATCTCCCTGGTCCGGTTCTCTCCGGGATGTCCGAGCATCGCCGAGTCATGGTGCAGACCAATAATCTTATTCCGGAGGTCAACATCTCGCGGAACATAAATGAGACCGTTATAATATAACACGTTCTGAACCTTCTCCCAGCCTGGGAGCTTCTTCTCAAGCGCCTCCTTCACGCTCTTGTCGATTCTCCGTACTTCCTTGATTCGATCAAGGATCTCTTTCTCCACGCCTTCCACCACAATCTCCTGGACGCGAAAGTACTCTGGTTTGAGAAGTGTGACGTTGTCATTGTCACCCTTCCCTTGGTCATGGTCCGCCCTGCGGGACAACAGGTCGGCCTGACGGTTCAGAGCTCCGGGCCCGTGCCGGAGCCTGAAGTCGTACTCGGATAGCTCCACTATCCATCGCGCCTGCCGTCTATTCAACTTCTGTGGCTTACGGAAGTATTGGAGGTTCTGGTGATCCGTCAGAATCTCAAATGTTTCCCGAGCGCCCATTAAGAGCTGTCGGTACTCTTCCAACGCGAGCAGCGCGAATTGATCGCCTCTTCCCAGTGTCTAGGGCTTCTAGGCTGATGGGTACCAGCATCTCATGGTGCACCCTTTGCTTTTGGAACTCCCGCAGTTCCTCCTGCAGACGGCCCTCTGAGATTCCCAGGGCCTTCCGCGCGCTCCAGCGTGCCGCCTCCTTCCGCTTCAGGCTGAGTAACACCCTCGCGTGCTGCTCCTTTGACGCTTGCCCCTCCTTCGCTGAGGGTTGAGCCATTGAGCCGGCAGTTTCGTTCACATTTTTATCGCTGGTTTTGGTTCCAGGGGCCTTTTTTAAAAGCGCTCCAGCGCTTGTTCGCTTCATCCATCCTACGATTCTTAATATTACGTTTACGATTCATATTCTCCAAAATGGTTATTTTTTGTGGGTTTTCAACACTAACTACCGTTTCGTTTATAACCGGTAAACTAGAGAGTTTGCGGTGAGCCGCCAGAAGCCACCTGGCGGCTCTAATGGCATGCGGATTGGAGCGGCTATGCTGTCTGGCGGCTCGTTTGGCGGCTGGTAAGACTGGTTCAAATTTGGTTTTGCGAGTCTATTCTTAGTACTTAGTCATCTATATCTTGAGCCATACACACACGAAGAAAATTGGACCCGAAAATCTGACGCTATCGCGCATTCGAGCCGAAGACTTCGGTTGATGCTGGAAATTGCTTCAATTCAAAACAATTATGCACGTTTGGACAACGAACTCTCATTGGCTGAAGGTATAGTTAAGTATGCAAGGTACACAACCACTATCCAACCGCTAAGGACCGCGCGCGACGAGCCGCTGAACGAGCCGCCATATGACGTAGCCGCTCCAATCCGCATGCCGTTAGAGCCGCCAGGTGGCTTCTGGCGGCTCACCGCATACTCTCTACTAGCTTTTTCTGTATAATTTGCATCGGAGTCGGTAGCTAAAATCCCATATTTCGTATCGAATTTGATGTGTTTCTCCGCTTCAGGCGGAGTGAAGCGAATCTCCATCTCAAGTAGGTACTACCTACTTGAGATACTACCTACTTGAGATGGAGATTCGACATAATCTTTGGCATCTATTGCCCTCCAATACAACAGAAATCCGGTGCATAACTAGGTGGTACTCACTGTATAATCAGATAATCTTTCCTTGTCATATCTTGATAAACCCTGATAAAATCATTGCATAAAACGAATCAATAAGGCAAGAATCCAAGTTTTATGCATGGCCCTCGGAGGCAAAAAGTCAGGACGTCCAAAATCCGCTGAAAAAGTCAGGATTTACACAGCCCTCGACCAAAATTCCCTCCAAAATCGTCAGGATTCGGGCAGTTTCGGGGCGTTTTCCGAAGAAAAAATCTCCGCTGCCGCGGGTTCCGTCAGGATTCTGACCAAGGCCCGTGCCAAAAGGCGGCCAAAAGTCAGGATTTTGTACAGGCCAAATCACCAAAACCGTCAATCTTCGTCAGGATTCGCATCAGCCCATATTATCATGTAAACAACTTTCGAAAAACCCCACTCGATCAAAAACCGGACAATTACCGTAAAACAGCTGTAAACAACTGCGCTCAAGCACACGTTCGAGCCCTCTTAGAGCTCAGCTGGAAGCTCTAACGCAGTCAAAGAGGTTCAGACAACTTCAGAAACTCCTTTTCTGGCCACAGAATGCGCTGAAAGAGACAGCTTCGTATACTTACTATCTATCCAACTTGGCCGCTCTGTGGCAACTCGGCCTGCTATGAGGTGCTACGTATAACGAGTCACCCTGGTGCACTATGATGCACTTTGCTGCATACTCGGGAGTCGTACATCAGAGGCAGCTCAATGCCGAGGTCGAGCTCCCAGCCAGTCCCTGATTCACCGGTCGGTAAAGAAATCAAGACAGCGACATATAGTGATCCGTCACTTCTTGGCAATCCAGACAACGGCTTAAAAACAATCAGCTTATATTGCTAGTCAGCATATAAGTCTCAATACCATCATGTCCCCCCAGCCCAATGCTTCGGAGTGAGCAATGCTGATTTCGTGCATGGTCGGAACAGCTATCGATGGAACAATCGTCCCGCTATTTGATTGGGAACTTCTGCAGCGACATAGAACCAAGAGAGCAAATGAAAAGAGAAGGAGGGAAATCGCGATGGTATAGCTGTTCCGAGAGCATTGGCCTTGGTTCATCAAGAGACAGAATGACTAAGCACCTTTGTGGATTAATGTGAACAGAACCCGGTGGGGAGTGGTGGCTGGAGCGTCCCAATTCTGCGCCTGACTCGTTGATGCGGAATGAAAGAGAGTTGCGGAAGGGAAAGGCGACCATTGCGATAAGTATACCTAAACTTCGAGTTTTTTTTTTGGTAAGATTAGGGTGAGTCTTACCGAACCGAAAGTCATCTTTCCCATCTTTTACCTGTCGACGGATGGTGAACCCTGCGGACCATCAACCATCCTTGTGGAATGCAGTGGTCGCCGTCCATTATGTAGACCCACCAATCATAAATGTTCCAGATTTCAAAGCCGAACAAGCCGCCAGCAAACACGATGCCGATGCAAATGGACCGATGCATCGCGGCATCCTCTTTGTCCGGAATGCCCGAAACTTCCACGCCCACAAGAATATGTGAGCCCGCCCTTCCAAGCTGTGAGTAAACAAGCCATATCTAGAGGACACCGTTGCTAACGACGAGCACGCAAGTTGATTGAATGCGTGGTAAATGAGGATGCCAAGGCGCGGGCAAACTACGGAAATGGTGAGCGCTCTAAGTGATGTATCATGACGTTGTTCTAGCGAGAGCCAAGATAGCTTTTTCGTGAAATTTGGCATAAATTAGGTTCTGTAGAGGACTTTTGCCGCGACTGGCCCAGTACGGTACCAAATAGCGTACAGAGCTCACTTATGATGAGTATGAAGGCATTTTTAAAATATAAAGGGTAGATCTAAGCAAGTGGTAATATGTTGTTCTCCACCAATCAATGGTTGAACCAACACTTGAGCTCGTATATACTACTTATGAGGGATATATCACTTCTTACACATGCTCCAAGGCAGTATGAGATGGTAGGCTACTATTTGAGATGTGTTCCAAGCAAAGTGAACAAAAAAGCCCGTCACTGAATCCAATTTATGCGCAAAACTCCACGAAAAAGCTATCTCCTCCTTCAATTAAGTACAGATTTCTCTGAAATTCTGGAACAACCGAGCTCAATACACTCCCCATCGATTTACGGAACAGATTTTTCAATTTCAACCTGGCTGTCGAGATATGAGGGAGATGGTTGGGAGATGGTGTAAAACGTGACGCTGTGACCAATCATGGTCACAGCTAGATGCGCATGGACGCGGCCTATCTTAGAACTTGAGACCAATGGATATTTTATAGTCTCACCAAGTCAGACTCTATATGAGATTTATGACAGTCGATAAATCTTTTTATATAGAGTCTGAACTTGATGGCGCCTGTCATCCAAGACCTCGGGTTTTGTGACACACGTGCCTTTTCACACGTTCCGAATCCGGACGAGTTTGCCATTGCGAAGGTTTTCTGGGTGATTTTCACATTCAGGGGGGGGTCCGGGGACGAATATGATAGTGCTAGAGCTGTAGGTGTTATGTATTTAGCCCAATATTCGTCTCATTTGCACGTTCAACCACGGAGATTGTTTTACAGTTCAGTGGGCTGCCAGCAGAATCGACGGACACCCGTCGATTTTCGACGCGTCCAGTCACAGGTCCCACGGTGTTATGCTGAATCACAAACGCGACGCGTCGAGGTAGGAGGAGAGGTTGGTTGATGTCCCAAAAAGGAAATTACCTCACTTCCTCCTCCTCTGCCTCCCTCGACGTTATCCTACCTTTCACTGACCTCAAACGGGCTTCTAACGTCTCTCTTCTGCATCCCAAATGTCTCTTTCTATTCCCCATTGTCACCAAAGGCTCAAAATCCCCGCGAGTTTGTGCTGAGTTACTGTTGAGCCACTCAACAAGGTGCGGTTCTTTCTCATTCTCTGGGTCAAATCTTCTCAAACGAAGTTCCTACAGGCCTCTTTTTATCCACTCTCGCTGTCTATCATGTCTCCCGCTCGATATATGTCAAAGCGATCGCGATCGAAGCGTTTCAATTGCCACCTTTCCCCCAACCAGCTCCCAACTAAATTTCATCACTTCTACTCAATTCCTTTGGCCAATCTGGAAGCCCTGTACCGCTGTGGGCTGTCACAAACACACCCTACTCTACTTGCGACTGTTTCTCGAATGCTCTACCCAGAACATTTCAATGCCGTCTCTCTGTATTTTGCAAGCATCATTGATGGTGGTAAGTTTTGGTACGTCTTGTTCTAACTCATTTCTTCATCGAATTCTGATGAAACCAGGGCTCCCCGTGTTGCGTCTAGTCCCTTCTACGCTGTGATCCTGCTGTTCTGCCTGACGATTGCGTCTTTCGCTGACGCGCGGTGTTCCTTGACCATGGTCTCAGCTTGGACCTCCCATATTTGGTCAGTCCCATTCTCGCTCATTTCTTGCTCAGAACTCTTCAACCCAAGTTGCTACAGGTTTTTTTTCCGGTCGCCTCTAAACGGCTATAGCACTCGACACCCGATATACGACGAAACGACTCCGATCGACGCGTTACAATTGCCCCCTCCCCAAACCAGCAGCAAATTTCTGGTACGTCTTGTTTTCACTCATTTCTCCATGGAATCTCATGAACCAAAGCCCCCTCCGGTACTGTTGGACTCCCTCTACGCCGTCGGTATGCTATGCTGGCAGACGACTGCGTCGTTCGCCGAAAGCGCAACGTTTTCTTCGCACATTTCAGCTTGGACCTTCCGTTTTCTGGTCAGTCTCATTCTCCCTTAATTCTGCATGGATTGACATGATCTAAGGTTGTAGGAGTAACGACTCAATTGCCCCTACGCAACCGTCTGGCGTCTGCGTTTATAGCTCTCCAGACGCGCGAACGCCGCCCGGTTCTGCGGAAGCTTCTTCCCCCCCATGATTGTCAATTCAAAAGGCAAAGAGAAGCGAACATTCTTTGGTACGCGTTATGGTTTCTCGTTTGGTTGTTTACGACAGTTGACCTGAATTCCAGTCTGTTCAATAGGAAGAACTACCCTACGTACATACAAGTTATGCTAAACAATTCAATCTGATTCACTTCCACTATCCGCCGCATCGTCTGAGTCTTCTTCCATCTCATGCAATATACGAGTCATCAAATCCAGTGCTTTCGTCCACTGAACTGCTCTCGGGTACCACTCTCCGCGAGGGAGAATCACCGACATCTCCTTCCCCTTTGTCCCTGGCCTGAAAACTTCAATCTCGGGGTAGCCATCGTCATCCCACTCCTCTTCCGTGACTCCGTAGTCAACAGGCACAATGTCTGGACGATCTAGCAGCGCTCTCATGAGCACCAAGAAGCGTCTCTTGTCCTCCGCATCAGCGAATGGAGAGCGGTTCTGCGCTACCTTGACAGGCTGGTGTCGGATGTTATGCTGCAAGTCCGCTTGCACGCGATTCTCCAACTCTTCCGCGAGGGAAGGCTCAACCTCTTCGTCGTCCTCAAGCTCATCATCGGACTCAATGCCCGCTCCTGTCTGATTCCGTCGTCGCCTGCGGCGCCGACCAGCAACACCATAGTAACGATTTATTGCGTCAGGGTGGATACCCTCCAATGGATCACGCTCCTCGACGCCCGGATTGTCGTAGAGGCCGTGTGTGGTTTGGCCTAGGAAACGGATATCTTAGGGAAAAATTCTCAGCAGCACACAAGTAGTAGGGGTGTGACGCACCATAGGGCAATTATCATTGGTGGTGCGCCCTCCCAAGGGATGAAGATTCCATTCTTCTTGAAACTCGGAGCAGTCGTGGTTGATTTCGGATAGAAACAGGTGATGTAGGAGCCACGGATGGCTAGGTCTCTTGCGGTCAAGACGATGCAGGCGGCCAAGACGTGTAAAAAAGGCTCGCCACCGTCTCGCGAATTGGGTGCCGACTTCAACCCATAATCGCTCAATACGCGTGTTACGCGTAGACCTAGAATGCAGTGAATAGCAGCGCTGAAGAACTTGAAAGATCCACTGACGAGCCCCACATGAAGGATGCTCTTCCTGGTCCCCTGTGCATCACCATCCAGATAGCAACCTTTGTGTTCTCTCCACCGCGATCTCCGCGTAGGCGATACGGTGTTCCATAGTGCTGGATTGCCGCCATGAAAACCTCAAGGACAGTGGCGGCAAGGTTGTTGGAGCTCGCGCGGAGACCTGTTATCTGCAGGACGGTCAATTAAGGGTAGAGAAGTTATACAAGGTGAGGCTCCTACAGTTCTGCAATAACCATCGACAAATCTGTGAATGACAACACCCCACCAGATGAGCTTGTGGTGTCCGTCGCAGTGCCACAAGTAGTTGGGCCGGGGGACTTTGTACCTTCGCCGATTGATTCTGAGGTGGCTTCGGAGGGCCTGACCCAGCGCGTCGACGCGTTTGAGAGAGAGACGAGCTCTTTCCCGCTGGATACGAAGTCCATGGCGGCGAAAGTGACCTCGAAGATAGCGAAGACCCGACGTAGGCTTTTTGGCCTTGTATTTGCGAGTGAGGGTGTCGAGGTCATGGTCGTCAATGTCGTCAAAGCCCTTTTTCATGCCAAGCTCCCGCATGCGTTTACGTAGGGTGTGTCGGTGGACTTTCAGTGCAGCTGCAAGATCATTGAGCTTGATGTTACGGTTTGGTGCAGTCGCGTCTCGAAGATAAGCTGGGTCAATGTGCTTAGCTGGTCGCCCGCGCTTTCGTGCTTGCTGGGTGGTAACTGGCTCCAGAAGTGTGATATTTCCTCTTTCTCTGAAAATATGCTGTCAATATCACCAATGCATGAGAGTAGATGGCCATACATGCCCTCAGCCGCCAATGCGGCAACTTCAAGCTCATATACCAGCGGGCCAAGAAGATTGGCGCACTCAACAGTCCATTCTCGAGGGACTTCAGCATCCAAACCCTCAAGCACAGGAACGGATCGGTCAATTATATGAGCTGAATGCATTTTGTAACGAAGAGGGTCACTGTCTTCTTGGAGTAGAACCTCCCGAGCGCGGCGATATGAGTTGTTGAGTACCTGGTGGCCAGTGGTGACATTGGCTGGCCAAGGTACGTTGCTGGGAGGGAAATCCGGAATGTTTTCTGGAAATTGGAAAGCGGGCATGAAAGTCAGGAGAACGGATTAGTGTTCATGTGACTTGGTTTCTCTTCACTCTTTTCACGGATGGGCAGACATCATCCCTGTTTGTATTTCGGCGACGGAACGCTCACACTAAAGGTTCGGTTCAGTTGCGCGACCAATAAACAAGGAACTCATTCATGAACAGGCGGGGGATGGCTCAGGGATCATCTACAATGTTTACAGAGAACCGCTAATGCATCACAGCCCTTTATTCAAAGGGATGCTCACCTTGCCACAAGAAGAGCTGCCTAGCCCTGCCACCGACCTCCGAGATTGGATAGCTAAAGCGCGGGAACAGGGCTTAGAAGGCTATAAAGACGAAACGGCGGTGGTACTCCCAGAACAGCTGAAGACGGCGGAATTGGATGAGTTTATCTTGTTTCTGTTCTTGCACGCGTACGTTTTTATGAACTCGCTGTTGTATTGGAGGCTGACAGTCGTGTGCAGCGGCGAAAACCCTCCCTCGGTCAAAAGAGCCTGTGCTATTCTCAAAGTCAGTCACTTCTTTGCGGTCGACTGGGGTAGAGTTCGCACGTTCACACCTGGATGACAACCCGGACTTTGGTCCCTGCCTCCGTTTCAGGCTTGGGTTTGACTACCATATCCGCGAATGGATTATCAACGCCTTTGACCAGTTGATGGGAAAGCCTATCGGTGAGCTTACACCGGAGGATGAGAGTCTGTTGGGGCACCGAGGCTATAGGGCGGTGGCGAGAGCTCAGTCAAACTCTCTTGACAGTCGTCTCCGTCTTGCAGTGAAAGCCGTGCACAGCAATCAGTAGACTCGACACCAGTCGATATTGACAGGCACTGTAATCAGAGCACGTCAATAACGACTGGAGCTTAATCACCGGTAGCCAAGGGAGAATAGATTTTCTCCCACGCTTTTCAAAGACTTCGTCAAAATTTCGAGTATGATAGCGGACATCACTTCATGTCAAGCGGCAATTTTCATCGAAACTTTCCAAGATCTGAGATTTAGAAGGAACATGGGGTGGGTTTATGAGGAAAATTTTCATTTCAGAGAAATCGGGGTAACCCTAGGTTAGGGTTAGAAAAGCGCGAAAGTTTTTCGGAAAGTTCAAAAGTGTGTGTACCTAACTTGCGGTTCTGAGGTCAATCGCCTGGGTATTGCTCACTCATATGCTGCCATAGGGTTCCGAAACTGATCTGGAGTCCTGTAACAGCCTGCTGGCAATATTGGACACTATGTTTGTTTGACGGTCTGAGCTGGCACGGCAAGATTCCGATGCGCTGATGGCATCACACTGCCACCGGTTATCGGCCGGCCCGGACCGAAAGCGCGAAATCCGTCGAGGAAAAAACTAATTTTTCAATTTTCTTGGTTTTGACCCGGGGGATCTGTAGCTGGCCTTCTTATAGTGCTTTCTACACAGTTTCAACACTACTAGGTAAAAGGTGAGTGCACAGTAGCGATTTCCAAATTAGGCATCTGACTTGTCACGAAGTGATGTCCGCTATCATAGCTGCTGGTAAAAGTTTTTTGTATGCAAATTCTGAGCCGGCAGATCTCTAGTATTTAGAATTATAAGACTTCGGACGTGCTCAGAATTTTTTTATCTTTCACTACGGCCTCGTAATGAAGGAAGCTTTGAGGACCAAGTAGCAGTCACGTTTGGCCACCACGTCATGCATGCACCGCCTTCTTGATCCTGCCCAAAACGGCGAGTCCAAACGTGGCGAAAGCAAAGGCATAGCGCCCCAGAAAAAAATTCCGAGCACATCCGAAGCCTTAGAATTTTACGCGCTACAAAACTGTCGATTCAGAATTTTGATACAAAAAACTTTTACAGGATGCTAGCGAAATTTTGGCGAAGTCGTTGAAAAGCGTGGGAGAAAATCTGCTCCGCCTTAGCTACCGGTGATTTAGCACCAGTCCCTTCGGTGATTGATCAAACGACTGTCTTTGAGAATTTACACCGTGGACTGGTTCGAGTCTAAGCTATCAGTGCCTCAGCCATTACTCCTGCAAAACTGAGTGGGTGAAGATGTGGACGTCGACCAGAGGTGTCTTGGGGGACATCATTGTCCATGATTTGCCAGGGTCCAAGATCTTGGAGAATTTGCAAGGCTATCCGGTGGGCCATATGGGTCCTGATTGTCGCCGCCGGACTATCGAAGGGCTGGTGGGCACTGCCGACAAGCGCAGCATTTTCTTGAAGGAGGAGGAGCTGATCGACGAGGAGATTTTCGCCCTAATGAGGGAGGAGGGGGTAGCGTAGCAGTCTCAAGTTGTGTATGTAGATGAAAGTTGTGTGCGCGAGACAAAAGTTGCGTGTGTATGGCACATATACTGTGCAAAAATTATCAGTGATTACAACCTGATTGAAAACAGGGTTTTTGCTCGCAACTTACTGTTACTTACAACTTGTTCATGCAACTTACAACTATGTTGCAAGGTTGGTTACAACTTCATTGGCGGATGCATCTTGCTGGACATGTTATCAACTACCAAATCGTCATCTTTTTGGCAAATTGTCCGTGGATTTACTGACCTCCTGCTGATCTTTAAGTTTCGCTGATGGTCGCGGTCAGGCCGATATCGATGGCATCACTGGCGGGGTCGGCGAATGCGGAAGATCGAGCGTCATCGAGCGATTTGCTTTGGTACGATGCCCAATCCCGGGACTAAACTGGAGGAGAGTGAAGGAAATTTTTCGAAATTTCTCCTCTTAGAAAACGAAGCACGCGTTTGATTTTTAGAGTCGGAGACTCTATGTCATCTTTGTGCAGAGACAGGATCGTCGTCGCCTTGATTCCCTTAGGATTTATTCCCCAAATTGGTCCATGGACACCTATCCTTGCCTGAATATTTGTGCTCCCTTCCATACCTTATAAAAACTCACCTCGACATTATTGTTCAACTAGCCGAACCCCAGCCAGATCAAACTCAGATGGCCGATCATTTTACCTCCGCAATGCCAAGCCTTCGATGAGATGCCACCAACCTGGAGATGTAAGTAAGATGCAACCAAGATAGCAGATGTAACCAACCTGGAGATGCAAGCAGATACAGATGCCGCCAGAGATGTAAGTTGTGTAACTTGTGTTCAAAAATCCTGTAAACGGAGGTTAATTATTGCACAGTATATCGCCCATACGTGTGTGAGAAAGTTTTGTTAATTGTGTGCGCGACTCAAACTCATTAATTGTGTGCGCGCGCCAAACATTTTGTGCGCGCATGATAATTTGTGTGAATTATTAAATGTACAAGGTGACCTGAGGCTTTGCTTACTAAACAGATTATCGCGGCTGACAACCTCCGGCGAGCGGCTTGTAAGCCGTCCCACGCCGTGCTAAGGTCGTAAGCCAGTTCAATCCGTTGTAAGCGAATTACTTTTTTCCGACATACAGTGGCATGTAGTGAACTGAGGTAATGTCTATGGAGGAGAATTAGGCGCAGAAGCGCCGATGACTGGTCTCGTTGCGGCGCGCCGGTAGTATTTTGGGGCTGAGAGGTCGGATTCGAGTGGTGGTAGTTCATAGTCGGAGGCCGACGCAGCGGGAGTGATTTGAAGCGAGCCTGTCGGTAAGCAGGTACGACATAGGTGCAGGAGGAAAAGGACGGGCTATGGACGCACGGTCAAGTAATCGCTGGGAGGCAAAGGTGAGATATAAAGGGCGGTAACAGCGGTGGGGCACGCACCCGTTCTAGAGTATATGGCATAATACTATTGATTCAGTGGTGCTCCGAAATGACGCTACCGAATGGAGCCTAAAATGTATACAACCCTATGCGAAGTCCTCCTCCGGGAAATGACCATGTCTGGCACGGTAGGCCAAGTAATCATCCCACATCTTCCGCGCGATGGCGTCACGTCGGACCAGTAATACGCCCGGACCGGCAACGCCCGTGCATTCCGTCGAAGTTTGGTGAACCCCGGCGACTCGGAACGCTTCATCGGATTCCATCGTACAATTCCACGTACACTGTACTCCATTGGACCTTCTAACCACTTGATTACTGTACACCGGAATCCAACGCAAACCCTTCATGGTGTATTCTTCATACACAAGTCTTGACAAGCTTAATTATGATCAACGAATTCCAGCGTACTCCACCGACATCTCCAATAAATTCCGCTGCATTCCGGGGACTACCTCCACAATCTTCGTCGGATTTCGCTGGAATTCACGACAACTTCCGGCGAACTCCAGCGAACCGCTGGCTTAATTCAATGAACTCCGGTGGACTTGCTATTGGATGTCCACCGTATTCCGCTGTAATGCAGCGCGATTCCGCCGGAATACACCAAATATGCGATGAATTCTACGACATAGGACTAATGTGAGCATATTTCTCTGGCTCCATTCTGAGGAAAGCTAATTAGTATCACTAACCTGACGCCAGAAATCGTCAGTTAGCAGCCGCTGCTTCTTTTCAACCCTTTCCTCGACCGATTCCTTGTACAGTAGCATCAAAACGTGAACAACAGAGTCGTAATTTGTGTCGGACATCTGTCGAAGCTGAGCCTCATACCCAGTAAGCCATAGGCTCGTGACCAGCCTACCTACGAGTTGCAACGATTTTTACATTTGGGTGTGGTCGTTGTCGTAGGCAGGCTGGTACTTCTCGGGCGCCACCAAAGGGCGGGGCCGGAGTTTGAAATATTTTGATGGGAGCTTTATTCTACTCCTTCTTTGGCAATAAATTCGAGAAGTACCAGCCTGCCTACGGCAACGACCACACCCAAATATAAAAATCGTTGCAAATCGTAGGCAGGCTGGTTACGAGCCTAAGTAAGCCATGCATTGAGCTGTTCTGCCGTTTCTGTGTTATACGCGCGAGTTGTGTGTTGCTGTCCATTGCTGTCCACAGAGGAAATGATAAGATCAGGTTGAGATCCATTCGTCGGAGCCGGATTACACCAAAGGCGACACAAAATGTCTGCGGCAAGATGTCCGATATAATGCCAAGCGTCGACAATGAATTTTGTTGAAGCCAATCAAGGGCTGGCCGGGTCTTGGGTGACGATATGGCGAAGTAGATTGCATGCATCGTCGTAAGCTAAGATGCTAGGCTTCGAATTTGGGTGTTCTTCCCAAATCTTGTCCAGTATTCCCAGAACCTGGGAAGAACTCTCGGAGTTATAACATTTACCCCAGCCAATTGGGCAACCGCAAGCCCACTGAACTGTTTGCAAACAGTATATGGTTCGAGCTCGAAAAGTATGGGCTACTTGGTCGCCGGGAGTGCCTTCCAAGTCTGACAATGCCAAATGTAGGGTGGGTCCTGAGGCTGTTGCGGTGTCATTTTGGCGGCGCAGTACTCGCTGAACTCCGGGAAAAGACAAGCGGGAGAAGCGATCCAGGTATTTTGCATGCCAGTCCTTATGAGACTGTCTACCGCAAGTAAGTCTCCCTTCTTGCACTGGCTGCCCACAAGGAATGATACCGCAGATCTCGCGCATTCCCAAGTGACTGGAACAGAAACGACCATTCTTGTAATTTGCTAGAGGCTGATTGCAGATGCTCACGGCACAAATCTAGATAGCAAAAACCGAGTGAGTGAGCAAGCCTGAATTTATGGAATGTGACTTACACAGTGCGGTATTTTTTTCCCGTCCATCACAGCATACGAGTGTAGCCACGCCCCATGCCCTCGACTCTTTGCTGTTGCACAAGTCGTTGAGCTAAACCAGGTGGGATCTGAGCTGCCATGTTTGAGCCGTCATTTACTGATCCATTAGAGTCCTGCCATAGTAATATTAGTCGCGATGGTAGGAGGACTGGTTTGAAAGACTCACCAACTCAGCAGAGTTCGTGCGGACACCTCACCAACCACTCAAGGGGGTGCGGAAAACTCAAAAAAATACCTCACGCTGCTTTTTCTATTAGAGGCCCTTCTCCGGGAACCACCGTACCACGTGACGTCCAAATATGGAATTTACCATCAAAATCAGCTGTTTAGGGTCCAATTCTTACCTCCAACCTGGTGAAACCCCTCTCCATGGTGTTTTGTGAACGAAATCTCGGTTTTGAACCACCACAACGCACCACCTGAAAATTCAACATATTTCGGCCAAACACGGCCAACCTCATTGCCGTGTCCTTCCAAATCCGGACAATCCACCAATCAGGCCTTTAGATGGCTGCTGAAGCTCAATAGTGGGTGTATACACTATTATACATTGTTTCTACTCACCCCATAGCCCCGAACACCCATCCCCGCCCAAAACAAAAGAGGTCATCATTTTTTTTTATCCAACCTTTCGGCCGACCCACCCTCCCTGCCCGGTGTTCCGGCTTCTCCGGCCCGCACCCCCTTGGGGCAGTCAACGTTCTCAGACGGGACTTTGATATTGTGCTGATTTTCGTTGCTTTAGGTGAGTTGCCGAAGGGACCCGCGGTTTATATGCGAAACCGCGGGTAAGATGCCGACCCGCGGGTGACCCGTAAGTCTTCTGCGGGTACGGTACTCGCGGGTGCGGTACGGGTTGGTGTTTGGGTACCCGCGGGTGGACCCGTGCTGAGCCCTACCGAAAAGCAATGCCCCCAATGCGGCACTGCGTAACCCGTCCGAAAATTTCCCGTTTCACCGACGTAAAGTGTGGGGTAGGTTTGAGGGAGGGGGGAAATCGGTTCGCCATCGCATAGCCGCCGGTCTTCGGCGCCGACTTCCACTCCCTTGCCCACGTCTTCTAAACCTTCTCCTTTGACTTTCTGAGCGTATGGGAGCGAGTTCTGCCCGGCGGCGCTGCCAGTTCCGCTCCAGCCAAGCTCTAGCCTTCGCTAGTGCGTCGGCTCGCTCATTTCCATCGATGTCGCAGTGTCCCGGTGACCACCCAATCTCGACTTTGTGTTCCGGGTCGGCGTCGAGGAAAGCACATATTGTTCTGTGGAATGTGTGCGCGGAAAGCTGTCTGGCGCGGGGTTTAGTGTCGCAGATGGTGTTGATTGCAGACACGTTATCCGCAAAAAAGTGAATCTCTTTTATCTGCGGGTTGGCGGCCATAGAGACAGCTTTGGCTGCTCCAAATAGCAGGCCCGTGAGCTCAGCGTCATAAACCCTCATAAACCCCAGCGTGGCTACCCAAGCTGAAGCTTTTGGCGAAGACTTCTTTGTCTTATGATCATAGTATATCACAAAACCCGCTCCCGTTCTGCGCACGCGGTGCACAGCGCGTTGCGAGCCATCGGAATATACGAGGAGGTGGTGGGGGGAGGAACTGAATTGACTTATCTTTTCTTTTTACTCAGTGAGGTAATATTCCGAGGAGGTATAAATACTTGGTAGATAGAGCACTGTACTTTACTAGTACTGCGCAGCTGGTTTGCAACAGAATATATCACATACTGTATTCCAAGTTCAAGCCACCGCTTCTTTCTACAGAAGGAGGAGCGAACCCTCTTGTGTGCCGGAATTAGCTGTGCTTTAGCTCTCCGTCACAGTACTCGAGTAGTAGGGTTCCTTGGATAGGGAGGGTTCCTTCAATTCTTTTGTTCTCTGGCTATCCAGCTTGTAGTTAGATTCTTTTTGCTCGGCCTGGTGATATAGAGCCTATGTACAGTCTCAAAAAGTTTTAGCCCACCAGTGTGTCAATGGTACGAGCAAGACACTATTTGAGGTGCATCAGCTGCCTAATTCGGCAATGATCACTTTTCTTTTGCCCACTTCTCGTCTCCTTTCAGCGCGTTATGACTGAAACTAATTCTCATGAGATTATTGAGGAACACATCTACGATTCTACACCCAAGGTGCAGCAGATACGGACAAGATCCGGCCAACCATAAATCACTGTGCGGCCAAAGCATCATGAACTTCCTCATGTTTTTCACGACGATTCATTAGAGAGTTTGCGGTGAGCCGCCAGAAGCCACCTGGTGGCTCTAACGGCATGCGGAGCGGTCTGATTTGTTTCAAGCGGAAAATCCCGGATTTTTCGACTCGGGGTGTCAGATAATGGCCATTCAACTCACCTGCAATTTTTTCCGCACCTTGAACCTTGCCAGTTATTGAGAAAAAGACGACTCAAATTGCAAACTAGCCACCTGCAAGCCACCGGAAGCCACCATATGACGTAGCCGCTCCACAGCGCATGCCGTGAGAGCCACCGGGTGGCTTCTGGCGGCTCACCGCAAACTCTCTATTGGTCAACTTACAGCGTTGTTGCAGCACTGTGCTTCAAGCTGTGATGTGGAAATACGAGCCCTCGGGGTGCCAAACTCTGTTGGGATTCTTCGATAATTCGTGCACCCGCGCACTATCACGGGGATGGTATGAATTCCTACATACCTTTGCTCTGAGTCTCATAATGCAGGAGATAAACAGCCAGGAGGTAGTACACAGTGTAAATACTGGAAATTTCGGCCGCACGAAGCGAAGGAAGTGGGGGTACTGTATGGGCATCCGTATCAAACAGCCTTGGTCAAGTATTAAAGAAAATCAGCGCCGAATGTGAAACCGCGGACGGTAAAGTGTCGGATAAGCTGCAGAACTGAGGTGGGAATGTGAACATCTATGTATTTCGTGGTCGGAGAGGTTTTCTGCTCATACTACTGGGTGTCCGAAAGGGGGAAAACGCGCAAAAACGCCGAAAAAGAAAGAAAGAGAAGAGGTACATGGAGAATTTAGCGGAGAGTTTACGGGCACTTACAGCCCTCAAACTCGAGCTTCATCTGGCTCAAATTTTGTTGCATTGAACGACGGAGAAGAGTTCCGTAGATTAAAAATATCCATTTCATTGTATGAGAATCTTTACAGCCGGGCAGTAGAACCACAATCAACAGGAATACAAAACAAGTTTTAGCTCCCCGCCTTCGGCGCGGTGGACTCGCTGCGCTCGCACCGCACCTTCGGCAGTCGCACAGCTTGTCGGGGCTCCGCCCCAAACCCCGCTCTGTGGATTCCGTGGCCTCGGGGGGACACCCCGTGATTTTCTGTCAGCCTCGTGGGGACGCCCCGTGATTTTCTGTCAAGAAACAGGGGACTTTCTGTCAAAGGTCAGGTGACTTACGTCACCTTGTGTTTTCAACAGGAAACAAGCTTTAGCCCCCTGCCTCCGGCAAGGCCGACTCGCTGCGCTCGCCGTCCTTACCTTCGGCGGGTCACAGCTTGTTGGGGCCAGGCCCCAAACCCCGGTGGATTCCTTTGGGCGCGCGGCGCCTCGGGGGAGTGCGTGGGACCACACCATGTGACTTTCTGTCAAAAGTCACGTTACTTTCTGTCACTTAGACATTTGCATAATTGATTGCAGTCAAGATTTCTTCCGCGCTTGTTTGGCCCTATGTATTTGATCCAAATTCCGTGACTGAGTCACGCACAGGACCACGGCCATTACCTCGAAACCCCTCGAAACTTGGGTCAGAGGCGTAGAAAAAGGGAAACAGAAGATATATCTTATGCAGGCAGACCTTTTGCAGCAATTCTCTGGCCTGATTGGATGTTCCATGCGTAGTCTGGTGTTGCTGAGAGTCACAGTTTGGCCTCAATACACACGAACAAACAAGTCAGGACGAAAATGTCGACTGCAATCACTTATGCAAACGCCTGTAAGCCCGTTGTTGGCTCTTGCCTGATTGGGCAAGCGCCAACATAGACCATTCGCACGCTGTCACCAGCCACGAAAGCCTTGATTCAAGCTCGATTTCTGCCAAAAGTAAGTCCGCCCTCGCACATTCACAGTGCCACTAGGGCCCAAGCCCGTGAATGTGAATTAATCCGTGCGTGAATTCCACGATTCATGGGTTTTTTCTGTGAATTTAAATCCACGTAGTTGGAATTTTACATGGTCCGCTCACTTTGCTATATCTAAAATTTACGCTGAATTTGGATGAATTGGACTACATACGTGACTTCACGAGGGAGCAAACACACACACACACACACACACGAAATGTAATAGGCAGACTTTCGGCTCACCTCTCGTTCATAAGAGAAAATCACAACATAAAATTCATTCACGGAGAAATTCAAGTCCATGGTTTATTTGCGTGAGTGAGAACATAGATAACCGGCGTTCGAAATATCGTCTGGCGCGGACCAAGAGGAGCTCAGCGCAAGCGATATAGAAAGAAACGCAGATACTTGAATTGATTTGCGCGTAGTTACACATGCTAGCTAAAAACTGTCTTTGATTGACTGTGTAAACAACCGACAACAGTAAGCGAGTGAGGAGCAAGGCCGAAGAGACCACGTACCAGTGGAATGTGTGCTCACGCGACGAACGCAGCACCAGCGTGTATATGAGAGTCCGACGACAGGCAGGTCCAGCACTTCACCAGCGGCACCTCAAGGGGAACGATTCTCCTCGGGGATTCTCATTTTTTGCGCCTGAACGCATACAGTCTCAAGGCGTCCTTCCCTCCTCCATCGCCGCGTCCAGCTCAATCACCCCTTCTCCTCCTCAAATCGCCGGCGCGTCCCCATCCCCAACATCCCCCCCACGCGCAAATACTCATCCAGTCCTGTGAGCACCTCACTTCCCCTTCTACCACCTCGTCCTTTGTCTCGCATTCTACCCCTTCCTGCTCGTTCTCCTGCTTGTCATCTTCTCCCATTCCCCGCCCTTCTCTCACCCCTCCTTTCGTCTGCTCACCCCTCCTTTCCGGTGCTCTCCCTTCCTCTCGCCTCGTTCTCGACGGATTCCTCCCACCACTCGTTCGCCCTCAGCTAATTTTGCACATGGACCTCGTCTCGCCGCCGTCTCCCCACCCTTTCCCCCGCCCCCTCCCCCTCCCCCCACGTTCACACGGCCATCGACTCTCCCCCCAAAACAACGAAAGAAAAAGAGGAATAAGAAACCCACACAGCCCCAAACGGAAGCAGCGCGGGTCAATTTGCGTATTGTCTTTTTTAGTTTTTGAAGGGCGTGATTGGGGAGTTACCAGGGTATAGAAGGGAGACGAGGAGAGCAGAGAGGCGCATGCGGAGGGACGAGGAAAGGAGGGAGGGAAGGTGGAGAGGAGGAGGGAACGGGAAGAGGACGGGGTTATCGCTCACCGCTCCAGAGGGTACTTCACCCTCCTATTCCCAACTCTAAATGTTTGATCCGAGTGTCGCCTTACAACAGCGTATGAATTGGAACAGCAACCTACGCCGCGACACAATGGAGAGTCTACAGACTCTCCTTACTGCTTCCCACCCCTACACTGCTATCTACAAGCAGGCATATGAGATTCTTCAGGACCATGAGGTGCACGACGCCGAGGTGCGGCCTGGTGCGGCTTCGAGTCCTTCCCGGGAATGATCGTCGCCGCTACAACCTACCAACTGCTGAAGAGGTGGCGGTGATTCTTCCGGGAGCTGAGTCTGGAGATGAACGCCCCGAAATAGTTCGTCGCGACATTATTTTGCATAACCGTAACTCCGGCGATTCCCCCATGCAACGCATCTCCGACCTCCACCCCGCGTACACACCACTGTATTACGTTCTTCTCTTTCCGCGTGGCGAGCATGGTTGGCACGCAAAGCTATGTCTCAATGAACCAGACAAGGAAAGACCCGGCAGCCTCACTCAGACGCGCTATTACGCCTTCCGCCTCTTTACCCGCGACTCCGAGTTCTCCACCTTACTGCGTGGTGGCCGCCTTCTCCAGCAGTACATGGTCGATGCGTTCGCGTCCATTGAGCAAAATAGGCTCACTACTGTCGCCAGAATCAGAAGAAGTTGCGTGCGTCTCTCTACAGTGGTCTGGAGGATGCCATCTCCAATCGCGACGACGCAGTGGATTTGAATGAACTCGGCCGGCGATTCATTCTTCCCTCATCTTATTTCAAGTTGTTCTTCCAGCCACCAAACGAGCCACCATATGCCGTAGCCGCTCCACAGCGCATGCCGTAAGAGCCACTGGGTGGCTACCGGTGGCTCTGCGCAAAGTCTCTATTGAGTTCGCCGTCTCAACCTCTGACTCTAAGCAAGCTGAAATTAGTGTCAGAAATTCGATAAAAGGAGTCCACCACCGACCCAAGAACTCAAGTAGTTGAACTTGTGCTGAAGAAAATCAAGTCAGTCGGGGGAGACAACAATCTATCCAGGTAGCCTGCAGGTCGTCGCCAGTGACATTGTTGCCGACAGAGCGAAGTGCAGGAGTTTGGACGGAAGTCGAGTGGTGCATCAGAAGATCCACTAATTGCCGGCACACGCCTATAGGGACAGCTCTACGGCAAGAAATACTTTGTGTTGGCACTCCAATACAACAAAGAAGTCACTTCTTGGGTTGAATTATAATATATGAATCCTCGGACCGAGATGATGCAAGTGGGTGACCGAAGAACTTACAACTGAGTTGACCCAGTCGGAAGAAACTGGGTGATCTATTGAGAAACCCGGCTTTCGGAGAAATCCCTGCCGTAATTGCGAAAATTATTCGGCACCCGGATTTCCCCAGAAACCCCGTGTTGCCGACTCGTCGGCATGGGTGATGGGAACTGATGTAGGATCATTTCACGATGCCGGGTGGTTTCACAGTTGTGCGATTGCAGCTGAGTGGAAAACCAAGCGCCGAATTGCCATGGGCATAGTGATGCTGAAGTTTGAGTCACTTACACAGTTATTATATACCCTACTTCACCC
The DNA here is from genome assembly GCA_037176885.1 of Favolaschia claudopus. Classification (NCBI taxonomy): domain Eukaryota; kingdom Fungi; phylum Basidiomycota; class Agaricomycetes; order Agaricales; family Mycenaceae; genus Favolaschia; species Favolaschia claudopus. The sequence goes on from JAWWNJ010000123.1 coordinate 546,458, forward strand.
AAGATTGTTCTCCGAAAAATATATTCGATCCCTGACTTCGTTGGGGTCACATGACTTGATTACTGCTCTTCCTCGCGTTTTCCCGCACGCCAACGAGGTAAGTCTGATTTATTGTAAGCATACCCGTAGATAGCACGACGTGACAAATTGTATATTTGTAACGGCGGCCAGCCTTTGACTGAAAAGGAATAACAGCCACACTATCGGAAGGTGGAGGAGCTGCGCGAGGGCGTTTATTGCGAGCGAAGCGAGCAAATCTACCCTTTACGTGACCGGCTGGGGGCTGCAGTGTACATACGGTGGCTGACAGGTTTATAGAAATTAGAAAATCCACTCAAACTCGTTCAATTTGGGGCCAAAGTGGAAGAAATCTGACCTGTAGCTTCACCTAACTATAAGGCATCTTCTGATACGAAAATCTAAGCAAATGACCTCGAAATGATTGAGTTTGGAATTGCCTGCTTGACTAAGTTCTGCTGACACTGTCTCGGATCATAGATCCGAAGCTTCGCGAGCAGTTCTCGCTGCAGCGGATCCATGTTTTCCGCCGGAATGACCTTCGCGCACATCGGTGAGTCTTCATTCTGATTATGGGATGAAAGACAAAGAGCAATATTGAGCAGCAACACCAGCAAGTGCCCAGTAAGGCCGACCCGAGTGAGCGCGACGTGGATGGAGGAAGGCTTGATTGGTTGATTCATCAAGTCCGTCATCAATATTCGGCAGGAATGCCGACGGCGTAAAATATTTGTTCGCGAGGTTTCTCAATAGGAGTTTCTCTAATTCAAGGGAAACCGGGTTTCCCAGTAGATTAATCCACCATTGAGCCGTAGACATTTTATCGCAAAAACATCGTACAGAGATCCGAGTCGGGTCAAGTCAATCTGCTGTTATATCACGGCATCTTGACGGCATCACGGGGCCTGATGGGATAGGTGTGGGTTAAAATGTTCGAACTCGAAGGGTATGCGTTTATTTTTGCGAGAATTGGAGCTGTGCCTGTGCTTTTTTTTTGGCTGGAACCTGGGTGTGCATTTCTACCTGTGTTTAATGGCAATGTGCAAAAAACAGAGAAGAATCAGGGTTGTGCGTTTTCCCGTTTGCAATATCATGAGCTGTGCTTTTTTTTTTTGTGCGGGGGGTCGTGGGATATATTGGGTGATCCAGAGATCGCTCACCCCTTGCATATATGTGAATGGCATCAGATCAGCCTGCCAGTGGGGTAAACTGCCAGCGATCATAGAGGAAAGGCTATGGGGAATCCCAGGAACGGAGTCGTTTCCTCCACGACTGAGTTAATACTTACTTTCCAGCTCAGCTAACTAACGGAGTCAACAAAACTACTGACTCTGACACTGAGTGATCCTCAACAAAGTTGAGAGTTTAATTGCCAGAAAGGGATAATTTCGGTTGGGGATGATGCTGGCCGGCCAGGGGAGAAAAATGATCCCCGGACGAACACTGTGACAGGTGTCAGAGTGAACAGGGTGCGAACGTGGGTGTTGGGAAGGGTACGACCCCGGTTTATCCACCCAAATGCCAGATCCCGGTTCGGACAAATTTTGGTGGGGAGGGGCCGCGAAGCCTAGATGCCGTTCGGACAAATTTTGGGGGGACGGAGCCGAGGTAGCTAGATCCGGTTCGGACAAAAATTCCGCTGTCGCATAGTCTCGTGACCAGACTCTTATGCCATCCCAAAGGGAACCCTGTCATAAGAGTCTGGAACAATCAGCGGCCACATAACCGTACCCTTGCCTTATCAAAATTGATGGAATTTTCCCACAGTGTGTGGACTTTACTTCCCCTTGTTTTGCCCACTTCTTCCTTTTCATGACCTGAAATTTGTGCATATTTGAGGATATTTAGCTGCTCAAAGTCTATTAAGCCTTCCAAACGAATTTTTTCCTTCACCATGGTCGTAGCTGCAAGATATTCAGCCTGTGCGTAATTCTGCTGACAGCACTTCCCAAAACGGTCTAACTGGTCAAAAGTTCGCTGAAAGTGCGCAAAGGGCTAAGTTTCTCAACATATAAGAACCCAAAGAGACTACATCTACTAAATCTACTACTTCACAGTCTGCAGAAGATTCAAAATGAGCTATTTGAGGCCCTCAACCCGTTTTGGGACGTAACAGTCATCCTTATTACGCAGTATACTCAAACCTCTTGAAGCACTGATATTCAACGCAAAGATGTGACTTGAACTGCACAAATAGACTTTGACTGCATTGTAAAAGTAGACTCTGCCCATATATTGTCAAGTTCCGGTGTAGAAGCAAGCAAAACGAGGGGAAGTAAAGTCTACACACTGTGGGAAAATTCCATCAATTTTGATAAGGCAAGGGTACGGTTATGTGGCCGCTGATTGTTCCAGACTCTTATGACAGGGTTCCCTTTGGGATGGCATAAGAGTCTGGTCACGAGACTAGCTGTCGCAGAGAGTTGACTCCGCCGAGGACAAGCCGAAAGTCTAGGAAAAAGCGAATTTCTTGGAACTCATCGAGAAAATGGCTAGATTTGGTTGAAAGAGCGCAAAAAAACAGCTCGGGAAGAAAAATTGAGCATTTTTGATGGGGGAAAGCAGAAAATCACCGCTTCTGGAAGCTTACGGCACCACAGGCTACCTCCGGTTCGGACAAAAAACTGCCAATCCGCCCCAAAACTGGTTCGGACAAAAATTGGGGGTTTTGGACGATTCGGGATCTGGCCTTCAAAGGGATAAACCGGGGTCCTGGAAGGGTTCTGTTGGTCTGCCATCCTGGTGAAGGTGCCACAATTCGCATGTCGCTTATGGGTGGGTTGTCGGACAGGCTGCTGACATTTCCCTGCATTCTGTCGTTTTGGTTTTGCTCAGGCGATCCTCTCCTGACAGATTTGAGATTCTCGGTGGTGCGGGTTGGGTAATCATTCCCGAGTACTATTCTAGAAGTCTCCGCTTTGATGCCTCGTTCTGATGTTTAATACCGAAGGATTTAGGAAGAGACGGGGACAATGGAAATTTACATGGGAAGAAATATGATTTCGTAGGTCACGTTGTTAAGTATCGACTGGTCGTAGCGAGTAAATGGCCGTTTCTAGGCGTAGTATGCCATCTAGGAATAATCAACGGGCTCGTAGCAGATTCCCTCCTCCTCCTCGTAAACGTCCGCTATATCCTCCTGGAAGTAAAATTTTGCGGACCCTTCCACCAGCTGCGTGGTCAAGAACTGCACGTCCAGGCTAGGTGGCGGCACGTCGACACAGAAGGCTGGGAACGCCACTGTGCATGGGTCCCGATGAATGCTCTCGCGGAACAGGGGAAGAGCGAATCCATCCCACGACCAGAGCCAGCGTAATGCCACCCATTCACCCACAAGCGCACGAGTGAAGGCGAACTTTGCTCCTACAGAAATAGGACGCCGAAAGTCGAAGGGCGCGACATAACTGTAGAGACTGCCACACAGAAGGCGAATGCTTATCTCGACCGGGGTAGAATCGACTGGCTGAATGTCGGCCCAGTGCTGGGCTAAGACGTGGTCGGGATGAGGGATTTGGTGCCCAGGTGGGGGAGAGTGGATTTCGATAGGATGAGTATGGACTGGGTGGTAGGGTGTGTCGCCGTTGAGAGAGGTGATAGCAGGGCTGGCTTCTAGGTGCGCTGTAATGTATTCCTAGTAGCGTCTTTAATTAACTTTGGATTCTCCCTCGCTAGACCCTCGAGACATCTCGGGTCCTAAAGGTTGCCCTTACAAGACTGTAGATCATTACCCTAGACCATATTGTGTTGTATCAATGTCGTGCAGGAGCAAAAGGCGAAGAATCTCTTTGTCATTTTTGCCCATCTTCCAGTACTTGAGAAGTGGGGCTCGGATCAGATCTAAGGGAGCTTTGAACAGAGTTCAGAATCGACATTGTGAACTTGATATATCGTGTACAACGCACGATTCGGTAGATATTGATTTTTCGAGGACATTGATCTTCGAGATGAAGTGTTGAGTTGGAATGTTGGATCGTCAAGAAAATGTCTGTCTTTATACTCGCTCACCCACATGAAAATGCGATGAGTTTGCACAGATTCAAGAATAGCCTTGCACCGACTCGAGAACAGCTTCGAACAGCTTTCAGATATGTTGCTGCGGATATAGGCAAAGATTTCGTTTCAGCGATCAACAACACAGCAAATATACCCATGGTTGAACCTTGGTAGTTGTCGTTGGCTTCGGTTCTTGCTCACTGCCTCAAAATCCTGCGCTATTTTCTGTACTGCCTCTGTGCTGTATAAATTGCTTGCTAACTTGTCTCTCTCATTGTGTCACATCCTTTCACCGTTGCTTTCTTCTTCATGTCTCAACCACTCGAAGTCTACGCTCAATTCACGGACGATGTCAGGGCTAATCGTCCTGTGGTCTGCGAGCGCTCCTCATGTGGTGTTGTCCTTCAACCTGGAGATCAAAATCGGCACTTGGTTAGAAATCAGAATCCAAATTTACCGGACCGAGTTGTATGCAGCGCTTGTTACAACTGGATTCTGGGCAAACCTGACACTCTTGGTGAGGAATCCTATCTATTGTGCATGGTGTCGGTCTGAGATTTGAATATTCAGTGCGTGGTGATATTTCTGAGCGAGCTGCGGCAGTACGTCGCCAGGCATTGGATGCGAAACGTAAAGGTAGATATACCGGTGTTTGTATTGTTTTCCGCTTCACCGAATTGCGCAGATGCGACTCCGCTTCAGCGGCAGGTTACTGCTGTTCCACCAAATTATTCGATGCCGCCTCCACCGCCACCGGGTGAGTTTCGGTTCGTTTTGAGGTTCGACTCAATAGATTTGACTATATTCTCTCTTTAAAGCCTCGATGCTACCACACATCAATGTACCCAGCTCGTGGGGTGCTCCTGGGCACCAATCTACCTCCAGTACAACATATTTTCAACCCAACGGATATTCAGCTGCACACGCTTCCTATGGTGCAGAGCGACAGGCATGGGCGTCGAGGGCGTATCACCACGATCCTGCAGAGAGCATCGGTCTGATTTTACAGATTCTACACGAGGTTCCTGGCAAGTTAAAGGGTACCTTGGTCTTGGTGCGCAAAAGAGTATAAATATTTGTCAGTTCAAGCGCTAATTTTCTATCTTAGAATCTCAGCGAGGGGAAAGAAGTCCCAGCAAAAATCACTCCGGCGGGTCTGAGAGGACTAATTATCCAGGTCATGGGCCCACGCCTGGCTGAGGCAACTAACGGTTATCCATTTCCCCTGGCGCAAATGCCTCTCCGAGAGGTTGTTCGCTGGATTGACCTGGGTCAAGAGGATCAAAACTCACCTTGGTTTTACAATCGCTATATGGGAAAGCCGAATCACAAGCAGAAGGATAAGACAATGGTCTACAAACGACCTAAAGTGTCCATTGCCATCGCGTTGGTGTTCCCAGCTCCACAATGGGAAGCTTACATCGACTGGGATGAGGTTTGTTTGATTGTTGGATTTCTGCTGAATTCTTTCTTACCGATAATTTAAAAAGGACACTCCGAAGGCAAGATACATGAAGCTCTGATCATTTTCAATTAACAATATAGTCACAGAATTCTGTAATCGCCCGTACCACAATCGTCCCGTAACCTACCAGTGATCATGTAACCTTAACCTCCCCTCTTGTACTGCCGCATAGCCTCACTACTGGCCAGGTACGGCATATAATAGAACTTCAAGTCAAGTCAAGTCAAGTCAAGTCAAGTCAATCGCCCGTACGACTCGATCATCGTCGTCCTTTTCCATTCAAGCTTCGGTTCCGAACTCTTTACACTCTCAAGCGCTAGGAGCGGCTGACTGGGAGGTACTACGGGTACTGAATCTTTGCCACACTCATGCTAACCAATCAAAGAATGGAAATAACCTTGATGTTACTGATAGGGAGAGCAACAGTTCCGAAGATGAAGAGGTAGCGAATCATTACTTTCCCAACTTTACAATAATCTCTAACGCAAATTTGTAGTCTCGGCCTCGAACGCCTCCTCAATCCAGAAAGAGAGGCCCTCCAGCATATGTTTCACCCGATCGGTCGCGCCTAGCAAAGGTGCTAGCTGTTGGTGGTCAACCGGATGTTACTGCGGGTGCCAGTACGTTGAATTTTAAATTCATTTGTCTATCTGTGCGCTTACATTGATCTTCAAAGCTCCTCTGGGTTCGGAGCAGGTGGAATTCTATGCAATCGAGCCGCCTTCATTGCATGAGCTCTTGGACCCAGAGCTTCAACATCTTTCCCGCTTCACTTGTACACCAGATGAAGCATCTCAAGGATTCCTTGCCATTCAGTCAAACCTATCAATTGGATGCGGAACATTCAAAACCGCTCACCGTGGTTGGATCACCTTGCACCATTTGCGCGACGTGGGCTTGGGGACCACCAAAAATGAGTTGGTTGTCGTCAAACGTACATTCCGCGAGCTTTCGAACAAATCTGGAGGTCAAACAGTTTACACCCGCTACTCTTCTCCGGAGGAGCACAAAATTATCTTGAAGGAGGCGAACAATCTATACTGGGCGATTTCCATCATGGGCTTCTCATATTCATACATCTATTCATTCGACACCCTCGATCATCAGGATTGCCCTCCGATTCCAGACCTACGCTTCGTTCAAGCTGGGGTCGCAATATACTATGAAACTCCTGCGAAGAATTCCAGCAAAGCATCGATCCGAAAAACATATCTTCTTGAGGAGTATATCGAGACTAACTCTGACAGTGAATTCGTCAAATTTGTGCACAACGGAAGTGCTGTTCCCCTTCTTGATGCAGACGACGCCTGGCGGTGGATTGCGGACTTCCTGTGCTTCACCCAGCATATTCAGTATTGGAAGAGTGGAGAGATGGTCTTTCTCTCTGATCTCCAGGGTGAGTATCTTTATTTTCGATTGCTTCCGACTTACTCAATTCATATGCTAGGATCTGACATTTTACTTACTGACCCACAAATCATGACCTCACCGTCAGTCCGATTTCTTGCTTTGACATTCCTTTTTGCTTACATCTTTACCAGGAAAATTGCGGAGGGTGCGGATCTGTTTGCAGATGGAAATGTCGGTTCCGTGTTCGAGCAATTCCCCGACCAACATGTTTGCAACCAGTACTGCGTTCAAACTCCCCGAGCTGTAAATTAAACTCACTCTGTCCGTGTGGCTGAAATCAAGTACTTATGAGCAATATGATATGCTGTATGTTGAATATGACTACTATGCACCTATGATTCCTATACACGCTGGTTCCCTAACCGCATGAATCCACCCAACTCAACTTGTCTTGTCGGAAATAGTTTCATTTTGATTAAAATGCCAGTGGATGATCACTATCGAAATTCTGAGAGAATTCCGTGATAGATTTCGAGTAGTGACACATATATCTTTTTATCACACTGTGCCCATTATTCTGGCGCAAGCCTGGCTTCCCTGAAGTCCAGCTGAATTTGTAACACGTAGGTTTTCCGAAGGAAGCCATTTCCCGGATTGTCGGCAATTACAAGGTAATTACAAGCCGGGGCTGCTAAAATAAAGCTGACTGAGTCTCACAGGCCAATGTAGTCCTTTTATCGTCTCATTTAATGCGATAAAGCTGCGTGCCATCTATCTCTACTCTGCTCTGCGTCGAGGTCGAACAGTGTCACACTGAAGTCACACCGGTCACGGTGAATAAATTTCGTTATTTTTGAACTGATGGGGGGCCGTAATTCTGCTCTTGGGAACTTGCCATTGTTTAGATACAATCTCCAGCTACCATTTTGATTCTTACTGAATACTTTCTTGCTACATCAAATACTTGAGCAAGTCAAGTACTTACCATAAAAGGTCGTGGCTGAGCGGTATTCGGTGTCCGAGGCCGGAGATCACACAATATATGATGCGATCACATCACCATCAGCGTGGTGCTCCGGGTTTCCATAATAAACCCTAATGATGGGATCAAATCCTGACTGATTTGCCTAAATGGGTATGATAAGCTGGAAAAATCGAGGGCTATACACACCGCGGGAGCGCGTAAAAAAGGCTCCCCACAGTTAGATTTTAATTTTAGATATTAAGGTACAAAAAAAAATCCTAATATAGTGCTTTGATATCAAAGATAAAAGGCGCCCTGAAAGGTCCCCCGATTAGTCTTAAACTTAGGTGCAAAAGAGGCTTCATCATTTTTGAGATAAAAAGGTGCGACTTAAGCGGTTCATTTCTGCGCAACTTACACCGGGTATCAGGGCACCTGTTTTTTTTCCTTCTTTATCACAGATAATAAAGAGCTGTTTTTGAGCCTTATTATTACCAATAAAAGGCGCCATATTCCGGCATTGGGGCCCAAGATATGGCAAATATCAGACCCACTTTTACTTAGCCTTTGATATTTCGCCGGAAATAGCCTTAGATTGCCGAGGGTTTTACTGCCCGGGGCCATCGGCTTTAATCGGTCTGGCGACCGATTTGCCATCACCCTCTGAATGGCGGGGTGGTAATAGACTTGAATCTTCACGTGATGAAAACGCACTCCTTATGTCTGCCCTACCAACTCCGTATGGGTACCTCGCGGCTCTTGCGTGTCAAGCTGGAAGCAGTAACGGTGCGCTCCTTTGATTGCGCTGCACCGAAGTTTTGAACGTTTGGGCTCAATGAATACTGATCAAGACATGCTTGATTTTGTCAAAGCCGCGTACTGTGAAAACTCCCCTTTAGCTGTCGAGGAGCACTGCCTCATTCTCATGGCGTACGACAAGACCACCTACCGAATGCGAAGGGCATGGAGAGATATCTATTCCATTGAGAATGTGGAGCAACGCGAGCCTAGACTCTCCGAACTTACGCGCCGTTTTCGTTACCACATCCAAAGGGAGCTAATGGAGCATTGCGAACACCTTATCAGTTTAGTGGAAAGCTATCTCCTCCCGACTTGCACGCCCGAGAGCCGTCCTGACCAATTCGTTCTTTACCATCGGACGTCAGTTCATTGAACTTGATATGCAAGACAAATTTGACCATTTTGCAGAATTGGTGATTATGCCCGGTATATGGCGGAAGTATCAAATGAGAATGAACAAGGGAAATTTTTACACCGAGCTTCAAGCGCATACACAATCGCGTCACGGTGCTCACACGTTTCCCTCTCCCCAATTGACCCCCATCGCCTGGGCCTTGAAGTGAATCTTTCGGTGTTTCGTCACGATACCCTCTCCAGACATTCTGCGGTTGAAACCGTGATTGCAGCTCTCCTTGCCGCAAGAAACCATCTTCGCACCTCCAATGACCGTCCTCACCAGGAGTCTCTTCGAATATTGTCTCTTTTGCATCGTAACTTGGAAACTTGGCTTGTGTAAGAAAACTCCCAGATGGTAAGGTTCCATATTCGGTTCGTACATCTGCTTAACACCTTTCAGAAAATGCTGTGCCACCGGTTGCCAGGCTGACAGCCTTTCAATAGGTCCCACCTACTGTACCAATACTGTACCAATCTGTATGACTGAAACGTAGTCCTGCGCGCAAGATTCAAGGCACTGAATGACAATGCGATACATATTTGTGTGTTGATCCCATTGAAATAACCAGTCCTCTCCAGTGAGCTACCTGCAATTGGTGCTAGAACATCCAGATACTGAATCAGAGAACACCAATTGAACATTGAAATAAACACGCAACAAATTTTGAATTGCCCTCTTAGGAATTCTCAACTAGGCTTCCAAAGGTTGGGAGCAGATATACTATTGGAGCTTCTGCCAAATCAAATTGAAGACAAGTACGCCATTCCCTACCACCTTCCGGTCACGAAAACATGCCGGTGCGCTGAGGTTGTAGGGTCGAAAATGAGTGGTCGGGGTGGGGCGGATTGTGGGCTGGGGGAAGGCAATTAGATACTAAGGATGAGCCGAGTTCCTGTGCAGCCTTGTTCTTCCAGTGTTTTTTCTAGGTCCGCCGTGCATACTGTAGTGGAGAGCAATAGAGGTTGTGGGTTGACGCGTTGGACGCGAGAGTTGATATTGATTGATCGGAACTTGATGGATCAAGTCGGATCACTCGAGTATGCCTTTTGCGGACATACTCCTCCACGAACATGATTAATGAGCCTATTTAACTTGTTTATATTTAAGTTTCAGGATGCAAATATGGCCCAATTTGGCATCAACGCCCTCACTATAAATTCCGACACAGTCGCCGCAGCTGGGATGAACAGAAGAGACTTATGGATTGAAGCTCGGGAGGGAGTTTCTATGCTGATCCTCGCTCCGGAGCAGCTTATTTCAAAGAGCTTTCGGGACTTGCTCGCGCATGAACCATTTTATGACCGGGTTTGTGTTCTCGGGGTGGATGGAATCCATCTACTTGTGGAATGGGGGTTGGAGTTTTGGAAGGCCTTCAAACAGATTGGATCGTGCTCGACTGCGCGCTGGAATCCCTATTATTGGTCTTACGGCGACGCTCCTCGATGATCCCAAAGTTTCAGATGCCATATCTGGCCTTTTGGGTGTAAACCGTGGCGAATTTCATTTGCTGCAGCGCTCTAATGCTCGGCATGACATCCAGATCTTGTTCCGACAACTGCATTCCGGAATCGATGGACGTAAATTCCCCTAACTGGCGTGGGTTCTTCGCAACCAAGATAAAACTCTGATCTTTGGTCGCACCATCTCGCTTAGTCTCCCGCAGTCAGACTCTATGAGATATATGATAGTCGATATATCTTTTTATATAGAGTCTGATTTTGTTGGCACCTGTCAAATGGGACCTCGGATTTTGTGACAATTTGATGGCACGTGAAGATAGTCCCACGCCCAATTCGGACGATTTTGCTATTGCCCCAGACCTACAGGCATTTTAAATCCATAAACCATTGCAGGGGCACTATTAAATTATGCACCACTAATTCTTATGGGCTCAGGACTCGAATATTGATAGGAAGTGTGAATTCAACCAATTTTGATACCTCGTTGAAAACTCCGTCGTTTTTGTATGTCTACTGTCAGGGTAAGCGGCCACTACCTTTTCTAGGCTATTCAATTGTCTCAAGACTGCACATATGCGCACAGATTCACAAAAGGTGGCCAAACGAAGCCTTGCGTCCCAATCCGGACGTGAGAAGTGTGACATGTCACATCAAAAACCGAGGTCCTGGTTGACAGGCGCCAACAAATACCTACATCTCGCTGGTCTTTCGACTCAAAGTCTACCTCAATTCCCTTTGTCTCGACGATCCCCACCGCGACTTCCGAATCCGCACTCATACTGGGCTTAATTGGCCCGACGACAAAGAAAAAACTTTGGCAGACATCGCCAACGAGCCTGGGTGCCAAATCATCATCGCAACCAACGGATTGGCACAGGGAAACGATATTCGGGTCATCGAAACAGTGATACAGGTTGGTGAGCCTGAAAGCAGCGAGATGTATGTACAAAAACCAGGTCGAGCTCGTCCCACAGTTCAAGATCCCCGCGCCATCTTCTACATCTCAGCTACCCGCATGAAGCTCGCAGCCAAAATCGTCCAGCAGACGGATGCCTAAAATGCTGCGGATGCTCGGAAAGCAGCAACCAGCAAGAAATCTGTCCCGGCGATGTCTCGTTCGGTCACCGAGATACTTACGGCTCCGTGCAAGCCTGCAGAGCAGGACCGTCAATTCGGTAACCCAGTCGACCCCGACATCCCTTGCTCCTGTTCCACCTGCGCAGCTTCCCCACTTCCCTCGCGTCCACTACAGTGTCTATGCAGTGGATGTATGGTGGCGGACCGAACTTCGTGACAAGTCGGAGTCCCAATTTGGTAAGGTAGCCGAGGACCCCTGATAATGCCTTTGGAGCCTATGGTGCGGTTCACTTAGTCACCACCACTTTGTGACAACCGTTATTACTCACCCGAAAAAAAAAAAAAACTGATTTCTTATTCCTCTTGCCCAAATGCTCATTTCAGTAAGAGAAACACTTTCCCAAGAGGGATTTTAAGTTAGGGTAGATCTCACTGAGTAATAGATTTTTCATGGTGTTAAATCGGGACTGCACACCACATATGCCTCATAAAGCTGGTAGAAGTGGGTTGGGAGGATTTCTTACCTTCCATATGCTGCTCAGAAGGCACATTGTAAGCCCTTTACATTGAAACTTACAACAAAAGAGTGATATTTGCTCACAGATTTGGCTGTTCTGAAGGCAAAAAATAGGCAACAAAGTGCATTTTTGTAAAAATTTTCGCCTCCGGCGGATTTGGGACTTGCACAAATGTGGTGGCAACTAAGTGATTCGCACCATAGGCCCCGAAAATCCTCGAATCCATTTATTTTGTCCGGACGAAAAAAACTTTCCCACGGTTTCTGAGGCGGCAGAAATCGCGTTTTCTAGTGTCCGGTCATTTTCGGTTTTTTTTTGCTCCGAAAATTTATTATTTTTTGTCCGGACGCAGGTGGCTAGCCTCTGAAGGCACTATCAGGGGTCCTGGTAGCCGCCATCCACTCTCGCGAGTGTTGTAGGATAGCGACCGAAGTCCCTGATAGCTATACCCGGCCCGACCACTTTATCACATGTTGATCCGTATATCTCTTACTCACCTTATATTCTGTACCTTTCCGTAGCAACGAAAGCTGCCTTTTTGATCCCCAACGCTCACTTGCTAGTCTTGCGCCCACTCCGTTCCCTGCCTTTCAGTGTCCTCTGCTGAAATAAGCTCATATTTCCACTGCAGCAGAATCTCGATGCATTCGCGGGCGTAATTGTGAAGTCCAGCCCCGCGAAACGAAAAAATGCCCAGTATTTCAGTACACTAAGAACGATACCAGCATCGGCAAATGCAACACCGTGCTCGTATACGCAAAAAATGAGAGCGTCCCGCACAAAGTATTGAGAGTGCGCATAGTAGTCGTCGTTGATGTTCTTCGCTGTCTGGATGTTCCGTGCTTCAGTAAAATCGGCCACAAACTCTCGTGCAAAGCCTTCAAGCTCAGCAAGTGTTGGCCTCCACTTCGCCAGATAGGCCCACCGTTTAATGTCTTTCTTTAGCCTGCACCCGAAATTACAAATCAAGCACATTCATGAGTGACCATATCACGCACATTACTTGATAGAGAATCCGGGCTATCAGTGAGTGGCGTATTAGAGCTTTCGCATCAGCATAATTCGGTTTCTCTGCGTCCCAGATACGATTGAGGAGGCCTTTGTGTTTAGCGAGGGAGCCAGGATCTAGCACGGAATCACCAAAATGCAGTCGCATGATCATATGCGTTGCGTTGAGAGCAAAGTGCCATAATGCACTCAGCTCTTCGACGTATTCTAGCCGCTCCATTGGAGTGACGTCGTCCATCCGGTCCCGCCGCATTTTTTCTTCATCCTCATCGGTGGGGATTATATCGGCCCCCGTTGCGGCTGCCCGTTTTCCACGCAGCTTTTGCTTAGCCTCGAGATTCTCAGCCGCGGGGACTGCGTCAGATAGCGCGATGGCAGCAGCATTCGTTGCATGTATCATGGAATTCTTGATGAATAAGCGCTTCTGAGATTTTCGAAAAAAAATATTGATGTTGTCGAATATGATGTAGAATAGGCCCATGTATTAAGCTGACGGCGTGGGCAACAGCATCCTCAGAGAGGATCTTCTTGAGCCTTTTGATGGCGGTGATTGAGACGCAAGCGCCAGCACTACTGAGAGTTGCGAGGATGCGAGAGCTTGTCCCTCCGATCTCGAGAAAGAGACCGAGGATCATTGGGAATACATTGGTGCCGGTGTCGCGGGTGAATGCCATTATGCTAAAGACGAATACAAGGGCCTAGACGAATAAGAATCGAGGAAGGAGGTCAAGACAGCTGACTCACAAATGTAGCATTACGGGCAAAACCCATGTCTTTCCAGAAACCCCCGGTTTCACCCACAAATGAATCTGCATCCTCTTCAGGTCCACCTGCCGTCTCGTCCCACTCGTCCGGCTCCGTCGGCGTCTTCACCTTCGTCTTCAAAGTTTTTCGAGCTTGCTTCTTTCGGTACTCGTTGGGAGAAGTTGTGAATACTCCCAAGTGTATGGAGCGTTCTCCCGATAGATTCTGGGCAATTTCCCGGGGTCGAGGATGTTCCTGATGAATTCCATGGTACAGTCCTTCAATCTAATCTTCAAACGGCTGTCGTTGATGACTTTATTGCTCTCGAGTAGGGCGATCTAGTCCATGCAAGGCTTGATTATGGTGGAATGCAAATGGGGACACTCTTTGGAAACCGGTCGTGCCAGGCTTTGAATATGCGTTGAGGGGCAAACTCATGGCTCGGATGACTACCCATGAAGAGACCCGCGCGATGTTTGACCTTTGGAATTGTCGATTCGAAGAGGAAGACAAGGAATTCTTGCATTGAGAGTCCCAAGAAAATGAGCAACGAGAAAACGAGTTAACATTTGATTTGGGGGTCTGTGAGGGTTGGAGGGGGGTGTATATGAGATAGAAGAAGCAAAGGAAAAGAGCAGCAACGGCGTGACGGCTGATCCCATCCGCCGAAACGTTCCCGCTGAATGCCGAATTGTCGTCCGACGTCAGTCAGTGCCATTCACACGGTAAGATCAATTTCCGTGATAACCTTAAGCTTGGCCCCATCACCATTGACATTTCCTCCCGCTCACTGCCTAATAGCTATCTCGGGCATGTTGATTTACCCTATTCTGTCCGGACCCCGGGCCAAAGAAAACACCAAATTTCGCCTGTTTTTCTTCAAATTTTTCCCACAAAAATTTATGTTCAGCCGAAAAGGCAGTGTTGGATAGCCCTGTCTTGGAATCAAAATCTGGGCCGTTAGAAATGTGAGAATCAAACGGCCTCCCTGGTTAGATAACGAGGATACGAATACATATTAGCCTGTTTGCGATGCAGCCATTGAATGGCTAATGGCTAAACAAGTGTCCAAATTCCGACGTATTGACAAAAGATACCCCAAGTCCGAGTACTCGAACTTCATTCCAGGCAGCTCTTCTTAACTTCTACATGAAAGTTTGGCCCATCAAAGTCTCCTAATGCGGAAATCGGTAGCCATTCAATGGCTCCAATGGCTCTTCGCAAACCCTCTATTACATAGATTTCTGCTAATTATGTAGGGAAAACCTTATTAATCTGTTTGCGCAAAAGCCATACGAGCCACCAGATGGCTTTGGGCGTGTGCGCAGCATATGGCTCCTAATTCTTGGACGTTTAAGCATCATACCTATATTGTATGCAACATATCCGCACAGTGTGTAGTAGCTGTCACGGGCTTCCCCAAATCACCAGAATCCACGGTTAATTTATGGCATCAACAACAGTTTCTCTGCTTGAGTGGTCTCTCCCTCACTGTCTGGGTATTGCCCGTCATGAAGGTCCGCAGTTCATCACCGGGCTTTATCTAGATAAGCACAGATGGTTTTGATGTACAGTCGAAGCTGTCATAACCCATAGCTCCCGTAACCCATAATCTCCCTTAACCCATACATTTTTGGGGGTTTTTGACCGGTTTTTGGCTGGGATAACCCATAAATCTATCATATCCCATAGCTTTTTGGCCCTACCGAGGGCTATGGGTTATGACAGCTTCGACTGTAGTTGTGAACAGAATGCCCAAGATCAGCAGCCATTGGAGCCATCGGCTGCGCACACGCCAAAAGCCACCAGATGGCTCGTATGGCTTTTGTGCAACCTCTCTATTGTAACCCACCGTGCCCTATAGCCGCGACAGCGTCTTGATAGTGTCCCGATCGGGCACTGTCGGGAGGTCATCGGGCAATATAGGGTTGTTATCGGTTGGATTCCCCGGTCGGGCTGTCGGGCCCGATAACAAAATAACGACATAGCAGGGGCTGAGCGGGTGTGCCGTGAGTCCTAGCCGGAGAACACCGGCTGCCGTAAGTGTGGTAACGCTTACGGCAGTGGTCGAAATCCCAAGCTGCGAGTCCCACAGTACCGTGACATGTCACGTGTCTGCATAAATGCATTTCCTCCGGATCTCTACTGAAACACGGCAAAGTCCGGAATTGTCACTGCCACTGCTTCTGCAGCGGCGAGGGCACTGCTAGTCGCAGAGAATGAACCTGCGGGCAAACAATCCAAAAATAAAAATAAATAAATAAATAAAAAATAACAACATAGCCAGGTTGAACCGCGGTGTTTTTATTTTCATGGACGCGTTTTTTTTGAAGGTTTTGGCTCATATACTACTCGTAGAGTATAGTGGTACCGTGTGGCGAGATTCAAGGTAGTTTACAGCGAATGTATTCATTTTCTGGCAAACACCAGACAACCAAGGACATACTCACGGACATACTGCACAGGACATACTGCACGGATGTCAACCAAATTGAATTACACCTTGAGGCAAGGGTGTGCGGGCCGGTCAAGCCGGCACACCGGGCAGGGAGGGTGGTTCGGCCAGAAGGGTCAGAAAAAGAAAAAAAAGATTATTTTTTGGAGGGTCGTAACAGGTTCCAGCTGCTCAGAAGCAGCTGTAAACCGCTATACTGTGTTTTTCAAGCCAATTAACCCTCCCAAAAGGGTCCCATCATGGATCCCGACCCTCATCGCTACATCATCCCTTTTGGGTTATCAACTTTGGTTGTATTTGTTGGACGACGTCTCGAGAGACACCAATGGCAAAGGGTTAACCGATGGATCACCTGGGTCCACTTGACATGTCAAGTCTCACAGCCACCTTCGGACCCAGCACCGATAACATTTTTTCTTTCTTCACAAGCCCCGTAACTCCTCCAGAACGTCCCTGCACATGGAAAAGACTGCTATTAATGATCCTAGCTACAAAAATTGCGAAATTTCTGCGTCCATTGTCAAAGCGACGCGGTGGGGATGCCAAGTGTGACGTGACCGTCACGTCACACTTAACCGCCGTAACCTTTCCTTCCACCATCCACGCACTTCTCTCATTTTCCTGCGCGCTTTCTGGCACTTTCGACTCCTCAAGCCCAGTGAAAATCCCGTCTGGGCGGATATGCTCAAACATGGGCAGATCTGCTGCATCTGCTGAAATCTGCTGAACAGCATATCAGAAGATCCAAGAATTCTATATTTATACCGAGAAACTGACAATTTCTGAATGAAAGTCTTGGCAACCGACTTGCACCCGACTTCGGAATGCGCTTTCGACGGCGAAACGCAGCGTGGGAACACGTCCAAGACGCGCCGGGAGACGGTCGGAGTTTGAAATGCATCTTGTTCCCGTACCACCACCATCTCCAAGTCCTCTCCCGAGTGCCGCACTGTATTCCGTTGTCCGTCCGCGTTGTCTGTTCGCTTTCTTCCCTACGTTCGCCTTTGATACTCCCGATAGCAAGCTGCCCGGCGCCCCCACCTGCGAAGCCTGCTCCCTGCACAATTCAAGCTCTCCCGCGCCATGTCGTATTGGTAAATCTTTGTCGTTCGCACTTCATCTCGCCGCTGATTTGTGACGCGCCCCACTGTAGGATACCACAAAGTCAATTCTTCGTCAAGAATACCACGGCGGTGACACTCTTCCCAGCGCGATTCACGCACTCTTTAGCGGCGGCCACGGGACAGACGAACATTGGCAACGGAAAAGGTGCGGCCTCGTTCATTCTTGATTTTCCTCTCTTTCGCTCTATCTAATCACCGTCGGCGCGCCTCACGCCAGCCTGCCGTCGCCTCCTTAGAGGTGTTGGCTGAACATATATCGTTCTTTCCGTCTTGTTCTTTGAACCTCGGTCTCCTCCTTCTCCCACCATATCACTTCGCTTATACGTTACCTGGTTCTTCACCTCGTCTTCCTTTCCTGTAGAAACCGTACTGATACTCTTCAGGCGCGGCAGATGCCTATAGTTCTGCTTCCTTTTGTTTCGTATTCGGTGCCATTTCTTCTTCCACCACTTATGCTGACCTGAGCTAACACCTCATAGGTACTATTTCATTCTGAAGCGCTATACTCTCCATTCGCGCCGGCGGGGACTCCAATAGTCTAGTCTTACGGCACCACGCTTCGTGTGAGTTGGTAATGATATCGGCTCCCTTCCGCTCCGAGTCACTGATCTGTTGTTTATCGACCGAAAGACGATAGCTTCACTGCCGATGAGTCGCATATCCATCTGCGAATCCATTTGTATTGGTGAATATCGATGAATGCCAGATAAGACGCGGATGTCGCGTCGGGAGCTGGGTATCTTCTATACTTCCCACTCGCATTTGCTTGAAATTATTAGCTTGATTTACTGACGGTATGCGGCTTGTACTCATTTTTGGCTTGCCATCTTCGCCTCAACTTCTGGAAACGGTAGCTGTGAGTAATGCAATTTCCATGATCATGAGTGCGTCGTTAATTATATCGCTCTCACATACCGTAGCATTTGTCGAGGCTGCGGCCCCTGGAGGTCAGATATCGCATCGTACTATGCTTTGAAGTGTGTTGTCGCCTGGGGCTAGAAGAGGTAAGCCGTCTCTTGATCGGCATCACCCCATGTTTACGCTGTTCTTTAGCTTCATACATGGGCGTGCCCTTGGATGGTTTGTGGCCTGCCGGTTGCTATGATTCTGCGGGTAAGGGTGGTTTTCGTGCTTGGTATACCTGCGCTAACACCGTCTTATAGTAAGACGAGTCTTATTTTTGACAATGAACGGACGCAAGAAATCGGACGACGGAAATAAGCTGGTTGACAGGGTAAGCTTGCCTGTCTGGCCAGAAGTTTTACTACCGCTGATCTTGGCCTCTGGTAACAGGACTTTATTCTGGCGGGAGAGGGTAGAGGACGCGGGAGATTGGACTTTGTAGCGGACGGTGGGACTTGGCGTCTTTTTCCTATTTCTCGAATCGTGTATTAGGTAGAGGAATTGAAAAATATTGGATTTTATTCAATTATATTCAATTAATTGAGTGAATTTGCATAGGACAGACCAGCGCAGAGCATAGCATAGCTGAGCATATTGGAGCATGCCGGCCCAGACCGGCCCAGACGGGATTCTCACTGGGCCTCAAGACTACTAACCCTACTCCCTCCTTCGTTCTCTTCAAGTATCCTCTGTTTTCATGGTGTTTTAGCTCCGAATGGGCTGGCAATTATACCGGCTTCGGCGCCGCTCCGAGCGCATTTTCTGGCCAGGATTCAACATACAGCGCTCTAATGGAACGAATGAGTATGTGGGAAGAGCTCTCATGGTTCTCAGGTGTGTTTTATGCCTAAAATATCGTGTTTATTCTATTTTCTGTGCTTTTGCTCAGTTTGCTTGCCACAAAACCACGCTGAACACGCCCCAGCGCCTCTAAATTCAGGATCTTGCATCTGGATGGATTCTCATTGCCCCCCTTCATGTTTTTTTCTTTCTGGTCGTCGTGTCTGTTTTCCGGTGTGCAGTTCCAGCTTCCCATCCTGTATTAATGTGTATTTAAATCTGAATTCAATCTAATTTGTGAACATTCTCCATCGGCGGGTGAACCTGAATACTCGGTGTGACCAAAAGTAACCGGAATTTGGCTTTTTAGAGGGGAATTTCGCAACTCAGACAGCTTTAAGTAATACAGGGCTCTTCTAAATTATGTTTTCTACCACCTCTATGGTATAGGCATGACATGCAATGTTTTGTTTTGAGTTGGTGAATCAATCTTTAAAATTGGACTAATATGGACATGTTTGCGTTCTCTGAAGGAGAGATGCCGGAATTTCAGGCCGGTAAGTACCCCAAAAAAGTGCTTAGTATCCCAATAGTCTACAAATCCGATATCTAAGGTTGCCAAGTCTAACTTGATTTCTCACCCTTAGCGACCCTGATCTTATAGCCTGTACCTGAACTTTCAGTATAATTGGCGGCGGAGAGAGGTGTCAAAGCTGTGACTCTTGCAGATTCAAGTTCCTCGGGTAAGTTATGTTCGCGAAATACATCACGGCGCTTTTTCAGCAGCTACAGGAACATCAGTCATGCCAATTTAAGAATACAAGACCGTTGACCGGGACCCACGCTGTTCGCATTTCTCGTTGCTACTCGAGCACCGGGAACGGCACTTCGCCACCGTGTATCGCGCTCAAGACCTGTTCCTATCCCTCGGTCCTCTTGTGCTTTCAGAATTTCGTTGGTGCGCTTCGAAAACTGCTGCCTATTTGACGAGCCGGTGGATGGGCAAAATTACAGCGAAATGCTGAATTCAAGAACACACTCGGCGTAAGTTATAATCTCCTCCCTTGCCGTCCGCTCGCTCAACTACGGCTGCAGTTTGGACTCCGGTCGCGGACCCATGCCAAGGCCACTAACGGCTCCAATCGCCAAAACGCTGCCTACACTGTCCCCGCTCGTTCCACTCCCCATGTTTCCCGCAGGAACCTCTGAGTGGCCTTCTTGCTCACTCTCGGCCAGTTTAAAACGTCCTGAGTCAGCTATTGAGTCACCAGCTAGAAGCTCCGGAACAGGCCGTATCAAGCCCCCGATACAGCCTCGCTCGCGATTTCACCTATTCTTGCCACCTTATTCACAGCAACTATTTTTCAAATAGTACATAAATCTAATGTATCGGTAGACGCAACCTTGACGTGCGGCTGGGCGAATTGTGGAAGACAAGAGACTCTTGGAAAGATCCAAACTCATGTTAAGGAGAGGCACGTTGCTTATGATCAAGAAAAAAAGGCGATATGTGCTGATGTAAGCTTCAATCGCCCCAAAAAAGGATTACAATAGGGGGGATCTGTAAGCATATCATGCTGCAGGCATAGCAAGCCGTGCATCTGAGGTGCGAAGTTTGTGGAGTGGTTTTCGTTGGCGAAAGCACCTTCAAGCAGCATTAGTTTCACCGTAAAATATACCGGGGTGGCTGGAAGCTGGAGATCTAGAGCTCGCTAGGAACCAGAGCTACAACAGAAATGCGTAGAATATAGTCCATATTCTGCGCTACTCTGATACGAAATTCAGGAAAGGGAGAAAAGCTCAGCACGTCCGTGACGTCACTTGTGCATTTTCTGCGTCAACACGATCCTATCCGAGGCCAACCGATATCCGGCGATAAGCCGTGCCCGTGTTTCCGCGCCCCTATTCTCGGCTCGATACCGGTGTCGGTGGACAAAAATAAAAGAAAACAGAAACGGAGAGAATCGCCAAGAGCATCTCTCAAGCCGGAGTCCCACACTGCCACTGGATATCGACAATAACTTCTTTATCAATGCATCTTTCACAAACAAATCCAGAAAAATTTAGGGAGCTTCACAGTCTATCATAAATCTCTCTGCCTTTTTTTAAATCGGTATCGGTCGTGACACGAGTTTCAGACTTGCTTTTCATCAATTCGCGGCAAAATACCGACGGAGTTTGATTTCGGTGATGTATCGTCATTTGCATCGCGTCATCCAGCCTGTCAGTGCTCCCACCTTCATCGCGTCGTCGTTGTCTGCTTGTGTCTCTTCCCTCCGGGCTCTGGATAACTCCCGCTGGCTGTAGCCCTACAACTACCATTTCTGTCGCTCCGAATTTGGAGTTCGTCACCTCAATTCGACCATGCAACGTATAATAGGCCGTGCCGATTGTTTCTCGGTGGGATTTAACCTGGATCAAGCAAGTATCTTATGTCTCTTTGTTTCATCCACTTGACTAAGTAGTGACTAAGTAGTGCAAATTAGGATACAGAGGTAATTGCACCAAATTTCTTCTAATTTTCGACATTACCGTCATTTTGCAAGTTTACATTGCTTAGGATAGGGCAGACAATGAGAGAGAGATAGAGAGTCCGGCATGATCGTGAGACGAGACGAAAGGGGAGACTGAGACAGGTGCACTTCCGAATTTATCTGAGCTCTAGTTTTGGGAAGGCGGAGGACCACCGAATAACTGCTCATACAGGTGCGAAATTACAATGCAGCAGACTTTGAAGCCAAGAGCTAGACACATATGTGATTTGGCAAGAGTGGAACGAATTGAAACCCGAGGATTAGACAAGGCGTCCGCCGAGGTTGAACTCGGTGGCGATAAATTTCGGATGGTGGAAATGTGGCGAGACGGAGCGAGTGCTGCCGTCACTGCCAAATACACACAAAGTTGAACTTTTGACGCTGCGCAGCTTTCCCAGTCTTTCGCACTAAAATTGCAGAACTGCTAGTCTGAAATCTGCGTTTCCATACGAAGGACGTGGAAATTTCAAGCTCGAGGCGTTCGCGGCGGTGAGCCGGAGAAATTATAATTGATTGGCTTGGGACAAGGGGGCTACTGACTAAAAGCGATATAATTGGGGAGAAACATGTGTTGGTTCAGCCGTCACGGACATTTTGTGTAGTGTGACACGGCGCGACCTATATTAGGTCGTGACCGTGTGACCATGCCCCTCACCGTCTTTCCTCATCTTGGAAGCAGTGAGAGTCAGTTCTCATAGTAGTGTTACAGGTCTAGTCTTGACAGGTTATGGGCTTTTGAGAGTCTATATCTGTAAACTACGCGCTTCCACGACTTCGACGGTCGCTTTCCTCTACGTTTTCAACCTCTGTCTTTACTTCTGCGCTGGGCGAGTCCCAACGTACCATCATGACGAGCAATCTTATCGACTTGGGCAACCTTCCTTCCATGGGCTCTATGAGCTCGAACAACCCGTTACTGAACCCCGGTCGTCTCCTCACCATGGTGAACAGTGGTCTCTTCGCGAATCCTACGGCTTTCGACGGTGCTTTTGACTCGCCGACGCCTCACATCCCCGATACGCCTCTTCAACCCACCGTTCCTTTTAACGCGCCACCTGCTCGTCACCCGTCTCCGGCACCGCGCCCTTACGTTCCTCAGGCTCGCCCGCAGTATGTTGTGAGCTTGCCGCCGCCGCCGCCTCCTCAGCCGGCGCAGATGTTGTCTTACCCGTCCTGGCGTCCCACTTCTCTCGCCTCGTGGCCTTCTGCCGACTTCCAACATCCTACACCGGTACCGGCCTCTGTGTCTTCTCCTCCGGCGTACTTGACGGCTCCTCCCGCTCCTCCTCCTCCTCCTGCAGTCCCCCAGCACTTCTCCTACGTCCCCGAGAGCGACCACAGCTGCAAGGTCATCCGCCTGTCGTCTTCTGGGTGAGCGGAGGAGGACAAACTCTCCTTGTGCCGCGGGAATTGGGCCGACTTCGAGCGGAGGATCTTGAATACGTTGGACATGCAAGCCGCGTCTGATAAGTACCTCACCGGGCTTTTCCCTTGTCCTGCCCCGGACACTCACCCTCGTCTTCACGCCGCGTGGAACGACAACGACCACGTCATTCGTTGTTTACTTCGCGAGGTATCGGACGTGGCGGAGCACGGACACTTCATGCACTACCCCACCGCGGCTGATGCGTGGCGGGCGCTTCGTCTCAGGCAGACGAACAGCGGCCCCGGTCGGCAGATACGGGCGATGTAGGAAGTCTTCAGCATCGACGACGAGGACCAGGCGACCTTCTCTGCGACCACCAGGCGTATTCGGGAGCTCGCCAAGTCCATCTGGGCCTCGGGCATGCCCGACATGGATCATTTCGTGGTTTGCTGCATGCTGAAGGCCCTACAGAAACGCTACCCCACTCTCGCCGAGGGCTTCGTCACCAACGACGGGCTCACTTCCACCATTATCGAAGGTCGTCTCGACTTCAAAGAGTCGATGCCCACCTCCAGCTCGTCGAATCTCACCGCATACACCGCGACTCCCGCTCTTCCCGCCATTCAAGCTGCGCCGACTCCCTACGTCGCGGCCCCGGCGAGTTCGGCGCGGGTGAGGGAGATATGCGTGAATACGACCTGCAGGAATCCGTCCTCGCATACCTGGCCCTTCTGTATCGCGCCGGGGGGTGGGATGGCTGGGAAGTCTGTCGACGAGGCGAAGACGGCGCAGTCAGCGGATCGTCGCAAGACGAAGCCCCAGAATAACGCGGAGACGCAGAAGAACATGCAGAAACAGATCAAATACAAACCCAACGGCGAGGCCTACACCTTGCTCTTCGGGCGCGAAGTCCCCATTCCTCCCTCCGTGTTGACGCAGCCCGCAGCACCCGTGCCTTCGGCGCCTGTTGCTGCCGCTGCTACTTCTATGACCCTCGTTACCGACGACATTGATGCCATGACCGACGCCGACTGGGGTACTTACGCCGCCACCGACGACCTCCACGTCAGCGTTTCCTTCGACGCGCCTGTTTACGCCCTTGCCTCCGACGGAGACGATTTCGCTATATTTGCCGACTCTGGCGCTAATGTCCATATTTCCCCTTACCGCACCGACTTCTCTTCGTTCAGGTCAATTCCCTCTCGCCCTATCAAGGGGGTCGGCGCCTCCATCGAAGCTGTCGGCATCGGTAGTATAATCACCGATAAATTTACACTCGAGAACGTACTGTACGTTCCTAATGCCCATCTCCGCCTTTGCTCTGTCATCCACTTCGCGAAATCCTGCGCCTTTCCATTAAACTTCACTCCCGACGGCCTGCGCGTCCTCGATTCCACCGAGACCCTCGTTTGTCTCGGCAGACCAATTCCTGGCCGTGAACTCTATCAACTCGACTGCTCCCTCGCCTCTCCCACCGCTGCCTCCGCCGTATCCACCCCTCGATCCCTACACAGCTGGCACCTACGCTTCAGCCACGCCAACCACCAAGCGTGCGCCGATAGCTACCAGCACAGTTTAGTCGACGGTATGGATGTCGATGTCTCGGTTGATCCTCCCACTTGTGTTGACTGTATCCTCGGGAAACAGGAACACGCGTCGATCCCCTCCGTTCGTGAGGCCACCGATACAAAGGCGACGCGGCGGTTGCAGAAGATTTTCGTCGATCTGAGTGGGTCGTTTGGGACGAAGTCGAGGAGCGGTAACGAGTATATTCTGGACGTCGTCGATGACCATTCTACGCGCGGGTGGTGTATTCCTATCCCTACTAAATCCGATGCGTTCCTCCATCTCAAAGCCTGGGTGATCATCATGGAGACGCGCACCGGTGACCGCGTCGGCACCATCAACATCGACAACGGCGAGTTGAAGTCGCTCGAGATGGAGGCTTGGTGCCTGAGTAAGGGGATTGAGCTACGATTCACGGCACCCTACACGTCGGCGCAGAATGGGAAGGTCGAGCGTTTCCATAGGGTGATGCACGAGAAGGGTAGGGCGATGCGTATTTCTTGCGGGGCACCTAACCACTTGTGGGATGAGTTTGTTGTCACAGCCGCCTACCTGCACGCACGCACACCTAGCAAGGCCGCTGGTCGTCGCACTCCCCACGAGCTCTTTGAGGGGGTGAAGCCGAACGTTTCCCACCTAATGTTGCCGTTACTCGGAAAGTCGAGTTCCGACTCGTTGAGTCGACTTCCGAACCGAGTCGACTTGACCAAGTCGACTTGGTCACTTGGAGTCGACTTCTTCAAACAAAAATCCAAATTGCTCAAACACACCTCTAGACCTCGTAAAAATTCGAATGGTGAAAGTTGATTTTTTGGCTTGTCACAGAATGTCACGGCCCTGTCATGGTGTCACGGAGATCACAAAATTTTTGATGTCCCCAATCGCTTCTCCGGGCCGCAAGAGACCACCTCCCTTGGACCCAACTTGAGTCACTCGAGTCGACCTCAAGTCAATTACATCGACTCGACTTGACTCGGCTTAAATCGACTCCGCAAGTCGACTTGGAGTCAGTTTAACCCAAGTCGCGGCAACATTATTCCCACCTTCGTGAGATCGGTTGTCGCGCTTTCGTATTGCACGAGACGCACAATCCGAAGCTCAACCCCTGGTCGTTTGAGTGCATCTTGATTGGCTACGCTCCTCACGCCAAGGCCTATCGTTGCTGGCATAGGACAAGAGGGCGAGTTTTCAATTCAATAAACGTTAAATTCATCGAAAGTGGACAGGTCCATAAAGTCAAGTGGATTAAAGATCGCCTTTGCGAGCTTCGATCCCTACCTCCCGTCGAGCCCACCGCCAACGTTCCTTTCATGATGCTCCAAAACTTCTAAAAGTTAAGGTATACATCACGTGCATCAGTGTGACAACTTCCTTTTTCGGAGGCTTTCGAAAGAAATACCTATAAAATCATCCGTACGCTAGATTAACTCAAATCCTTCGACCAGTTTTTGGAAAATCGATGTATATTTCATTCTACGGCGAAAAAACGGGAAAATAATTAGACTTGTTCCCGGAATTATCAAATCTGTCTCCGAGACCGCACGTTTCCGCCCTGCGCCCCGTCTCAATTGCCTATGGGGGCGTACTCGAAGACAAAAAAGACTCGCGCAGCTAATCTACTCAACAATATCACCAATGGGACCAAGCGCGTGTGGGAGGAAGTCAGCCCCAAGAAGATAGCAAAATGGCTGTCGCCGAGAAAAAGGCATAAGGAGAATATTGACGCGATGGTACGTGTTAAACACCTTCAGATACATTGTCACATACTTCACTACCATCCAGGAGGTGGAAAACACGCTGAATGAACTTGAAGACACGTTAATTAATAGGCTCGTGACCAGCCTGCCTACAATTTGCAACGGATTTTACATGAGGGAGGGGCCGTTGCTGTAGGCAGGCTGGTACTTCTCGGGCCCCGCCAAAGGGCGGGGCCGGAGTTTGAAATCTGTGGCTGGCGGCATCATTTTGCTCCTGCTCCACAGAAGAAACTCCATTTTCCTCGAAAAAAGTGGTGCAATGCATTCGAGGATAAGGATTCTTGATGCTGGTAGACTAATTTGTATATTTCTGTGCCTGAGGGTGAAGAAAATATGTAGCGGGAACACAGTGAGTCACAACTTGTCACAGCACTGCCGAACTTCGGCACCTGCCAATCATTTCAAACTCCGGCCCCGCCCTTTGGCGGGGCCCGAGAAGTACCAGCCTGCCTACGGTAACGGACCACCCCCAATATAAAACCCGTTGCAAATCGTAGGCAGGCTGGTAACGAGCCTAGTTAATTAACACAATTCACGCGTTTGACGCGTCGAGTGATTATCCAGCCTTTTCAGATCCATTTACCGCGTCCCTCCATTCATTTTCTGTTCCCGGCTCACCCGAATCTATCCATGGCGCGCCAGCAGCGCGTGAGTTCCTCTGGAAGCTTCCCAAACTGCCGTAGCCGACAGTGGAAGAAGTTGACGATGAAGATGACTTGTGCTTGGACTCGGATTCCGATATCGATGATCATCAATCGACACACACCTTTCCTGCTCGTCGGCAAAGTCGCCGCCAATCCCCGGACAAGCCTGCAGATGGTACGCTCGATGATCCCCGAGACTCGGATGTACCCGAGGATGAAGACGAGCTCTTGGCGACATCGCCCGGTTTTGATGACAGTTATCCACGCCCATACGCTCCCCGGTCCTTTCTAGACCGGGTTAATGAACAGGCTACGCGCCCCGCAGTACACCGTCGAGCCCCAGATCTTGGACAGGCAAGGGCTGCATTGGATTGTCTTCAGAAATTTTTGCGTGGAGAACTTCGTGGCACAGACCTCTTTGGACTTCGTGGAGTTGGCTATGAAGATCCAAACATCAGTCCGTTCACCCGCAACCGGCTCATAGGTATAAGAATAAGAACCATGCTCAATTTCTATGCTACATACTCCTGGCATCGGCACCTATGCTCAATGGGGGGAGTCAGCCAAATTAGCAGCTTGCGGGCTCGGACGAGGGCCACATTGTGCTCGGGTCTTAGCTGCCTTATCACGGCAATTCATTCCGGATCGCGAAGTTCTGGATGTAAACCCCTACGGTGACTGGAATGAGAGTATGCTGGCGGATGAAGACCTTGCGAACGATCTAAGGCTTCATTTACAAGGTCTTGGGAACGAGACTACTGCCGATAACATTGTGGAATACCTGAATGATCCAGCTGTACGTGTAGAGCATGGGATCGACAAGCCCGTGTCACTGACAACGGCACGCCGTTACCTCGACGAGTTGGGATACAGGTGCAATTCAATTCGTTGCGGCATTAAGTATGTTCTCATCATTTGAAACTTCAGATTTAAAGCTGCCAAGAAAGGGCAGTATGTTGACGGACATGAGCGTCCCGAGGTTGTCTATTATCGAGATAATATCTATCTACCTCGCCTCTTTGAGCGGTAAAGTAGTATCCACTCTAACTTTCGACATAAAGGGGTACTTTGACTGCATTAACCACCAGCACTTGCTCAATGAACTCCGCCGCAAACGAATCCCCCTTGAATATATTAAATGGGTCGCCACTTTCCTTGAAGACCGACAAGCGGCCCTGTGCATCGACGGACGGCGCTGCCGGATGAAACCAGTAAAAAACGGCACCCCCCAAGGCTCCCCGGTGTCACCGATCTTAGCAGCGTTTTACACTGCGGAGCTGCTGGAGAAGTTCAAAAAATTGGGCACGGCGGTAAACCGCTTACCTCTTCCGGATAGTCCTTCTGACACAACGCTTTCCATGTATGTCACGATGGACGGACCTACGTCGCGTCGGATTCTCTCGAGACCAACAACGAGTTTCTGGCCAAAGCCTGGATAATCAGTGATCAGTGCCTAGAGAAGAAAGAGCTCACGACGGACGACGACAAACGGGAACTTCAACACTTGTTGGCTCAACGGTCACGCCTTCCCCAACGGTGAAATGGCTCGGTGTTTACCCTTGACTCCCCCTAAACTTCAACCACCACGTCCGCTCGCTAACGGCCAGGGGCGAGAACAAAGTTAATGGCCTTACCATGTTGTCCAACACGGTGAAAGGCCTCTCCCAAGTCCACCTCCAGCACCTCTACAAAGCGTGCGTAATCCCCACCATGACGTACGCCAGCGCAGTGTGGTGGACGGGGAAGAAAGAACACCTAAAACGCCTTGAACGAGTCCAACGCCGGGCCCTACGGCTCATTTGCGCAGCCTTCCGGACGTCCCCAATCAACGCTCTAGAAATCGAGGCGTCGATCCCCCCCATCCGCCTGGCTCTCGACGAGCCAAACCGCCGCACGGCACTTCGATTTAACAGGCTGAGTACACATAATCCTGTCATCTAGCGGCTAAACGACGATTGGAGACAGGCGCATTGACCTGAGCCCGCTAGCGTTAAGAGGATAGACATGTACGCACGGTCACAGGCATAACGGAGTATACATGATTCCAACCCATGTTTAAAAATGATGAGGCCCCAATCGACTCCACTTGCATCAAAACTGGTAAATAGTGTGGTCTCTCCAACTCACCCGATAACTCAAATTCAACCCCAATTTGGCAGTGTTTGGAACTTGCTGTCACCCGTGGGACATTATTGATGCCATGTTTTTTGCCCTCAAACAATGTCTGATGAGACTAAAAACTGCTTTTGAGGGTTGTAACAACTTCAAATTTGACCTAAAGCCTCTGGATCATAGGGGGTGGAAGTAAATTTAGTCCTTTAGTAAGGATTCGTCCCTCAAGATGAAGACCATTTTAATATTGGTGTAGCTCGCAGTGGGAATGCATTCTGGGAACACTTTCAGTGCTAGACCTTGTATTAGAGCGTTTGTGCTAAGCGGCGGGGACGCTTGACAGGCATGTGGAGCGGGGTCGCTTCGCTAAAGCCAGGTCGCTCGCATTTCCTCAGAACAGAAGACTCTGTTGGGCTTGAAACTCGGTACAGTGTCAGAAAGGACCCTTAAGAGTGCCTATCTCAGTGCGTTTAATATTCTGCGGGCTGAGTCCTGTTTAAACGACGATTTGTTAGCGACCTGGCGGGAATGACGTAGTTGGTTGAAGCGTCTCAGCACTATACAGCGATCCCGCGGCACATGCCTGTCAAGCGGGCCAGCCGCTCCGCACAAACGCTCTATTTAGACAACGATATCCGAGCTCCATATTCTAAAATATTCAATTAAATTCGATTAAATATGATTATTCTATGATTATAATACGTTACAATACCCTTACGATTAAATATGGGCTGAATCCTCAAGATTCTATTACGATTACAGTACATTATGGGTCGGAAGCGTATTTAATCATAATGTTCCAGCCTTAAACCACATCATGAAATTCAAGATGGCTTTCATGATGCTCAGAAACCCATTTTTACAATAGTTGTTGAGCATATGAATTCATGACAAAACGTCATGAATTTCATCATGCAAGACTGTCAAATTTTTGCCAAGTCCACGAGCCAGGTTGTTGAGTGCCATTATGCACTCAATATTCTACTCACACATCATCTAACCCTCCCGAATGTAAAGAGGGGTCGAAGAAGGTAGCTCAGGAATATCTGTAACGGGTTCAGTAGTCGGACTCACTCGATGTAGCTGCATATATGGTCTAACAAGCTCTTGCCAGTAAATCCATCTTGGCTGACTTGGATGTAAGATGGAGAGCGTGGGAACCCCGCACCCTTATGTCAGCAGTCACAGTGTAATCTGTCACGCATTTATACCGCCATTTAGGGCCAAGGTTTTTCATAGAAACGGAAGTTACAGATAGTTCGGTGACAATCAGGTTTGGAGGAAAATAACTATTTGTTAGGTCAATTGTCAGGCTGACAGTCAGACCTGTCAATTGACAATTGACAATTAGGTAATCACCTATATCGGGAAATTTCGTATGTACCAGCTGCAAAGGTGAAAGGGAGGATGTAGCTGCCTTCCCACTGACAATATTCCTTGATCTTTGACATTCAGTGAGTGTCTTGTAGTTTTTCTATCTGAATGAGGACAAATATGAGGTTCGAGAGAGTTGATTCAATTCCGCCTCCACGTGCGAACCCAATCGGGAAATATCTTTCGGCGGACGAGGCAGTGCATTTGATGTGTCGGGCTCTCGGCGATTGCCGGCACAGCCTGAAGACTTGTTATCTCGACGAAGCAACGTTTGCGACGAGTCGTTGGATGGGTCAGAGATGATAAGTACATTGAAATTCAAAGGATATAGGGATAGAGAATATAACATTGACAGTATACGAGAACAAGGTACATAACGAGAGTCGGGACAAGTCGAGAGTAAGCGTATGGAAATGACGGGAGGTGGGCTTGGGAATCGGGACGAAGCGAGGGTAGGAGGAGGACCAATATGTAGGCAGAGTGCGGTAGCAAAAGATGAGGGAGTTGCCTCCTCAGAAGCGGACGGCAAAGGCGGGGCGGCGTGAGGGCAGCAGGGCGTGCTTTTGAGGATCTCGCGTTGGGCGAGAGCAGCCCTGTTCAGAGCCAAGGGCATGGGGAGGATGTTGCTGATGTTGCTGACAGAGGATACAACTGTCCAGTTGAGGTGGCGTGATTGACGAGCGGCGGCGAGGAGCGGCGAGCTCACATTTACATAGTCGAGACCAGAGCGATGACGAAGAGAGGGCGTCAACACGACTTGTGAGGGCAGCGGTAGCCGCGGGAGCGGACTTGACGGAGGCGAGAGAAGATTGGAGGCAGCGCAGGGAGGAGATGGTGGTGGGAGAAGGCAAGGGTGCGCGTTGTGTGGCCTTGCTTGTCACCTCCGCCATCAGACCGGCCGCCGAGGGACCGAGAAAAGTTTCCCGATTGGGAAGTCATGTGGAGGCGGAATTGCACGAGTGGTTCGAGAGTCCACTGTCACAGACTAGTCACCCGTCACACTGGCAGACGGATCACTGACGGAGGGGTTGAATCAAAATCATCAAATATGCCATCACAACACTGGGATTTTCTGAACTCTTCGACGAGATGCTCACGGCCTCAGGGAAAGCCATAGTCTAGTTTTGGTTGTCACGCGTTAGCCGTAGGTCACAGTTCGATCGTGAAGCTTGTTTTACACCGAAAACAGAGAAAGATGTGTAAAATTTCTGTCAGGACAGATACCTTGCCTTCCAAACTCAAACTTTGTCTCTTCACTTTTTTCTTTCTTGTCGTGGCAGCATCGAGGAGAGGAAATCAAAGCTCGACATTTTCGGACAAGCAGCACAGCCACAATTGAAGCAAGGCTCAAAATAGCAAATCTTAGCGCCCAATGCTACTTTATGGTACCCAGAAAGCTTGAGGATACAGAATTGACTACTTCAGCAGACCAAGACAATATGTAGCTTCCCCAGACGTTGCGCAAATTCAAGTAGGGGACTTCCATTTTGGGTCTTTCCTAATCCGGAACGCTGACCTACGGCTAAGGGGTGACATATAGAATCAGACCCTATATCAGGTTATTTTTCCCGTCCCAAAATTCTAAAAAAAAATAACCTCGGGATATAGGGTCTGACTAGGGAGACTATAGACTTACAGAGCAGTAGATGGCATTCGATGAAGAGTTTTGACCAAAAAAGCCTCAGGAGAAAGGATATAACCGGGTGTGACATTAGTGTGACATTTTCAAGGAAGTGTTGCAATCGTGTTTTCCCGTCAAGCGGCGCGTTTTCCAAAAATTCGAAAGATTTGGAATGCACTGCCACAGCACTGCCACCTCGGCCCGCCCCGGCGCATGCTTTGATCATGTTGTGGGCAGCTCGGCAGCAACAAAGGGGAGTCTAGTGGTGTAGTATGCACATTAAGGACCGTTTCGAGGATCTAAGCAGGATTGTAGGTAGGGATAAGGGCTCCCAGCCCTCAAAAAAGGCTAAAATAAATAATTTTTCGTTCCGAACCTCGAGATTTGGAACCTCCCACGGTCACATGGGCTGCTTATGTACATCAGGGTGCGGGGTTCCCACGCTCTCCATCTTACTGTAACTTAGGCACCTGGCTTCAGTTCGTAGCGACAGGCTGAGGTCACGCGTTCGACTCTGTCTGGTGGCTAGATATTTCTTTCACACAAGCTTAAGCACCCCGCCTTCGGCAGGGCCGGCTCGCTGCGCTCGCGTCCCTCCCTACGGCTGGTGCACAGCTTGTCGGGGCTCCGCCCCAAACCCCCCGTGTTTTTTTGCTGGATTCTGTGCCCTCGGCGCCGCACTGCCGCTCGCTGAACTCGCGGCGCGCGGCGCCGGGGACCCCGTGATTTTCTGTCAAAAGTCACGTTACTAACGTCACCTTGTGTTTTCATGTATAGGATTTTTGCTCCTTTTCGGCGCCAAAAATCATGAGCCCCATTGGGGCGTGGGGAAATGCACATGATGTTACAGCCGTGACAAAACCGAGGTCCGGGTCGAACCCCGCCAACAATTTCAGACTATTTCGCTCTATTTCGGCGGTAGAAAGCGCATCTCAACCAGTATCCTCCACTACCACAGCCAGCAGAGCAATCCTTCACACGAGTTCTCAATCACTTTCTTTGAAGCCCCCAAACGGATCGTGTAAGCTGACGCCGCGCACCTAAGCAGAACTAACTCGCCAAAATTCGAACAGCCATAACTCATACTTCTCACACACCCAGCACTACCGGGGCAGATGATGCACATTCGTCAAGTATCGGAGCATCATCTCAAGTAACAGGATGTAAGTCATTTTCGGGACTTCAGGCACTTCGTGTTGATGGTTGAGTTCTGTCAGCACGTAATCCAGTGACCAGCCCGTCGACGCCAACTTGTTCATGCACTGTGGATGATGAAACAAGGGTGTGCGGAAACCAAAAAAAAATACCTATGGCTGTTTTTTTTCGAACCGACCTTTTGGCTGAACCACCCTACCACGTAAGCATTACGTACTGTCCAAATCGAATAAACATGTTGGGTATGTGGACAATGGTCCACATAGGAGGGTAAGCTTGCTTCAGTGCGAACGGGAATTCAATATCCTAGTTGAATACGTCCAATTCATCCATATACTACAATAGCTAATCTTGCTAAATTAATGGCAACATGACTGGCTCGAGCAGTTTTTCGCCCGATTTGGGTAACCAACTTATTCAGTTGATGAACCTCAAAACCGCCTCAGTAACCGCGCTCATATTCACCTTCAAAACTCTTCTGCTCCTGATGAATCTGGTTGCAGTGACTCAGCGGCCCTGTTTTTTCTGGATTATTAATTTTGACAGCTGAAGCTTATACTCAAGTACTGGATAGTGGTAAGTATATCCAAGACACTGGTAGTAGCACAAAGTCTGGTAATATTTTTGAAGTTGCTCAAAGCATTCCCTGAGCCCCGGCACTGGTGACAAAGTGCTTGTATTGAGGAGTAGGGCTCTAACCCGTCCCGTCCAGGCTTTGCGAGGTCAAAGAGACGGACGGGAACGGGACGGGTTCGCGCCGTCGACAGATGCCGTCAAAATTTAATTCGGCAATGAGGAGACTTGTTACAAAACTGCTAGTGGATGCTGCTGGGAAAGTAGGCGAGTGAATGCGATGAAATGGAATGGTTTCCTCACCCCCGACAAACAACCTCAAATCATTCCCTTTGACTGCTGCTTGTGCCGTTCCACCTCAAACCATTTCGAACCATCCAACCGACTTTTGACTGGGCCGCAGGGTGCTTACAGCTGTGCTTACAAAGCACCCAGTCATTTTGTAAGCATCTGCATTTTGGAGCCCTATAAGTACCGATGAATGGGGAAGCAATGGGGAAGCAAGCTTCCCCATTATTCACGTGATACTATCATGCCGAAAAGCTTGACCAAAGCTTGACTGAAAATATGAACTCAAAACAACTGTTAGAGGTGGTATAAGATGAATTAAGCACTAAATATCTATTACAGCCCAGCAAAGCGACGCATGCATCGTATCCTCTGTTGCGTCTGATATCAAACCCAGCCAAAGTTGATCGTCCCAAATAGGATGGGACAAGCTTTAGCTCCCTGCCTCCGGCACGGCCGCCTCGCTGCGCTCGCCGACCTCCCTCCGTTCGGTCACACAGCTTGTTGGGGCTGGCCGCCCCAAACCCCGCTGCGCTCGCTCCGCTCGCGACGTCTAGTACGATCTCAACATCTCGACATTGACCCGTGATTTTCTGTCAAAAGTCACGCGACTGATGGCCTGGCCCTCTTTTCAAGTATAGGATGCCGGTGAAACCCGAAAAGAGCCATGCGAACCTTGTTGACGGGGATATTTCGAGTAGAAACAACGGTAACAGTAATTTCTAGGTGTATTTGAGCTCTAGGAACCATATTCCACCCTTCAAAAAATAATCAATTTTTTTTTTTTTTCTGACCCTCCCCCTCCCTGCCCTAGGTCTCGGCTTGACGGGGAAAAATCGGTCACTCCGAGGCTTTTCTTGGTGCCGAAAACGCGTTTTCTCGGCCGAGGGATTTCCCCTTGGGGAAGGGGGAACAATGACCCACCGTGGGAATCGGGACCGTTTTGCCATCACCCTCGGAACGGAGAAGTTCCCACTGTGGACAGACCGAAGGAAAGCGATCACCCATCAGTCATGTGTCTCCTCATTTTTTATTTTTTTTATTTTTTGTCTCTGCATTTTTATACCGCAACAAGTACACGATCTACTAAGACGCGGTGCCCATAGGCGATAAATAGTGCAATGGAAGTGACCGATGGATGTGTAGTATAGTTGTGTGAGGGTGGGGGTTAAGTTTGGGGTTTCGGGGGTATTAGCGGAAACATGAACCATAAGACCATAGCGCATGAGTGAAAGATATGTACACGAAAGGGAAGGGTATAGGGTGTGTGCTGAAACGGTGACGGGAGGGTGTTTCGGTAGTGCTGTTGAAACAGGGCTGTGTTGCGCGCGGCCCTCGCGCTCAGCCCATGTCATCTACATCCGACGCGTCGTTTGGAGGTTCCGGTTCGTCTTCGTAAATTGGGAGTTCTTGCGGCATGCGGGGTAAGCCCGTTTTCGTGAATGCTCCGGACACCTCCAAGAATTCAGCTAGTGCTGTAATTCCGTCTTTCGTGCCCAGTATTTCAGGCAGGGATATGTCCCTTGAGACTTTTTTGAGGATGTACCGTTGGTCCTCATAGCGAGGACACTCGCGAAGCAGATGTTCGCGCAGCTGGAAGGGTTCTCCAGTCAACGTCCTCGGATGGCACGAAGCGGCTGTAGTACTCGCCTGAGAAGCAGTGTCCGATCCGGCACTGTGTACTATATATACTTGGACTTAGACATCAAAATGAACTATTAGTTCAAAATGCATTCGCTTGAGCTCATTTCTCGTCTGATTTCCTTCGGAAGTAGCGCAGACTATACCGACAGCTCTCCCTTGTATGAATATGAAAAAAAGTTGAGGAAATTTGGGCACGTTTTGAACGAGTTAAAGCCCGAGCATCAAAAGCCACTGATGTGTTGCAAGTAATCCGCCCAAAGACTTCTCTCGACAACGACGTAAAATGTGGGGTCGGTTTTAGGGAAGGGGGGAAGCGGTTTGCCATGGCATAACTCCCCGTCTTCTGTGCAGACTTCCATTGCTTGACCCAGGACCGGTGCACTTTTTCTTTTGATTTCCTGAGTGCATGCGAGCGGGTTCCTCCTGGTGGCGCCGCGATTCCGTTCCGATTTTTGCCAGCGCGTCTGCTCGCTCGTTCCCGTCGATGTCGCAGTGGCCTGGCGACCACCCAGTCTCGACTTTATGTTCTGGATCGGCGTCGAGGAAGGCACAGATTCTTTTGTGAAATATATGTGCGGAGAGTTGGCCTGCTCTGGGCAGTGGGTTTTGGGTCGCAGATGGTGTTGATAGCGGATACGTTATCTGCGAAGAAGTGACGTGTCTCCTCATTCTTTTCGTCTCGCCCGCCTCCGCATCGCGCCTTTGGCTCGGCGACTCCGTCTCTTTGAGACCTTCCCTTCTCCAGCCCCTCCCCCTCCATGACCTCGAGTCTTCTTCCCCGCTTCTAGTCTTGTCCCCCCGTCACTGTCATACCCCTCTTTTTTCGTGTTTTCCCTTCCTTTCTGGGTGCTTCCGCTGCCATCTTGTGACGTCGTATATTAAATACCCCGAAGTATCGTTTAAACCAGTCGTAAGGTTACGATAAACGGGTGAGTGAGTTTGAGCTCCGTTCAGTCCAAATCCAATCCCAATTAGGGTTGTCGATTTTGGAGGCAAGTCGACAGAAGATGAAGACCCCGCTGTATTTCGGCAAGTCGTGGAGATTTTCAAGCAAAGAGATGGACCTGTAGATGGAGACGTTAAAACAAAGTAAGGGTTGGTATTACCGTTTTAATTGAATCCAGAAGATATTAACAGGAGGGCGAGTGTGGCAGTAAGTTCAAGTTCCAAGAGGTAATTCTTGCTAACTCGGTTGGTTCAGTCAGTAGGTTGGCAACAGGAAGTATTCAGAAAGTGGGGGATAATTGGTACGATGCTATCAAAGTACATTTGTGAATAAATACGAGGAGAGATATGTATCGATGTTTTGGGTCCGTACATGCGGTACAAAATAAATAGGAATGGACTGTCCATATGGGCTCGCACAGCCAAATATCAGGAATCAGGGTCGTTTCCATGATTTTGGAACTCGCCCGCATGCTCGTAGTAAGGCACGGATTAAGTTATTTCATCTTGGAATTGAGTTGAACCAGTAAGAATGGGTTGGGGAGAAATGTGGGTATTTGGTCCACATGGGTCGCTGAGGGATCGTTGTAATTGCTGCCTCGAAGTGATCTTGGCAATTATAAACTCGATTGGAGCTCAAATTTGGTTTTCCGCTTGAGGTAGGGGCCAGGAACGAATATCCTATTGTTGAGATTTGGTGGAATGATGCCATCACAACGCATTCCCGCGGTTCAAATGGTTCGAGTCGGCGATGAGGGTGAAGCAAAAGAGATGAAAGTTGGAGGATAGAGAGCAAGGGGTATATAGAATTGATTGGGCGAATAAAACTGGGAGGTTGGTATGTGAGTTCTGGGGTGTTTTCAATGTAAACAGCGAAGCTGTGTCACATCCGCGGGGCACGCGAAAATTCAACCGTCCCCGGTTGCGTCGAGGGGAGAGGAAACAGTGGTGAGGCGGATCGAGACAATAAGCAACAGATTGTTCAGATATCCTCCTCATCCAGATCCTCTGGGGGTGATTCTTCGTCATGTTCAGCATCTGAATCCGCGTCGCTTGGATCATATTCCATGCCATCGTCAACAGGAAACCCATCAGCGAGTTCAGCGAGACGAGGATCATCTCGCGATATATAAGGGAGCAGGCGTGTAGCGGCGATGCCTTGAGTGCTAATCGCTCCAGACAATTCTCGGAGAACATAAGATCCGCCAGTTGTTCGTCGAACCACAGCGTAAGGGCCGAGCCATTTATTTTTCCATTTCCGTCCCAGATCAGTTGCGAGGCGTGCGTTACGGACCAGAACCAGCTCATTGGGGTGATAGACTTCGCGGTAAAATCGTGCAGCATATCTTCGTTTCGAATTCCACTGCATTCAGACGCCGTCTAGCCAGAGGGGGGCTGGCGAGGCGACCATTGGCTAGCCGGCCAGCGATGACGTAGCCGCACACCAGCCGCAGCTAGCCGTAAGGATAGCCGAAGCTCACGGCACCTCACTACACGTTCCTCGCTGATCCTCGCATCAGCCCTTCGTCTCGCTTCGGGCCGGTGGGCTAGCCGAAGGCTCGCTGAATCTCGCCGAGGGGGCTGGTGAGACGGCCTTGCTTTTGGAGTGGATGGAAGGCTCGGAAATTATCCTGGGCAGGTTGAAATCTTGATGAAGCTTAAGCCCGATTCCGAGCCTGTTTCTTTGCTACCATTTCCTGTTTCGCCGGCTAATCGCGAGGTCATCGACAAGCAAATGGACTCTTGGATCAAATTGGGAGTCATTGAACCATCAAAGAGTCCCTGGGCAGCGCCGGTTTTCATTATCTATCGTAACAGTAAGCCGAGAATGGTAATTGATTTGAGGAAACTCAATGAAAAAGAAGATATCCTTAAGCTCTCTCAGGATCTCAGTGGCTTTTAACGCTTGATGCCTTGTCTGGATTCACTCAGCTGACAATGACTCCTTCTTCGGCGGAGAGTCTTGCTTTTCGAACTCATCGCGGACTTTGGCAATTTCGGCGAATGCCGTTTGGTTATCGAAATGGACCTAGTGTATTCCAACGGGTAATGCAGAACGTTCTTGCCCCATTTCTTTGGATCTTCGCACTGGTCTACATTGATGATATCGTGATTTTCTCCCTAACCTTCGAGGAACATGTTCAACATCTGGATAAGGTCTTCTCGGCCATAGCAGATGCGAATATTACATTGTCTCCAGCAAACCGTAGATTCAGTGGGTTTGAGGTGTGACACTTTATCTTCACTTTTGTCATCATTCATCAGTGATCAAATTGCCTTTTAGGGAGATTTTTCGCGTTTTGCCGATCAATTTTGATGGGAAAACGGCCCAAAACGCGCTGTGACATGTTACGAAAATAAAATAGATTCAATTCAGGTCCCTCTGTGACCTGTGACTTGAATCTACGGTCGAAATAGTACAGTACTGTACCAATCTGTATGGAGGCAACGCTCTGAGGTGCGTTACGCGCCGTTGCTAGTCTTTTATGGTAATTTGCTGTGCAAAAGCAGTGCAAAATTACCATATATGGGACGATTTGTAAGCAAAATGGCGCTGCGTTATGCGTTATGTTGCTACCATGCATATCGGTACAGTACAAGTGCGGGAACTTCTCCGTTCCGAGGGTGATGGCAAAACGGTCCCGATTCCCACGGTGGGTCATTGTTCCCCCTTCCCCAAGGGGAAATCCCTCGGCCGGGAAAACGCGTTTTCGGCACCAAGAAAAGCCTCGGAATGACCGATTTTTCGAGTGGGATCAGGGTTAACCGTCCGATCAGCTGGGTGCACTCAACGCACATAACACACAGCCACTCGGAGCACATAATCCGAGGCAGTAGATTTTGCATTTCTGCACAACTTTAAACCGTAGAAATATTTGTGAACTCAATTTTAATAGCATGGATCATCTTTGTCTGAAAGAAACACGGAATTCTCTTATATTGCGGAAGTGTAGCAAGACTTGAAGTTGCCCGCCAAAAGTTATGTGCACTGATGTGACTGTCACGTCACATTATGTGCATAGTCGCCGCCTTTGTCCTTCGTGCGCATCGCACTCATCATATTAGGGCACGATCTTTTACTGGTGGTCAGCTACTTGTGCTCAACAAAGATTCCAGGGAGGATCAGTCTAAACGTTTCGTCATCCACAGCGCGGGCCAAGCTTCGTGGTGTTGTCCAAGTACGGTGTCGCTCGGTGG
Organism: Favolaschia claudopus; assembly: GCA_037176885.1. Lineage (NCBI taxonomy): Eukaryota > Fungi > Basidiomycota > Agaricomycetes > Agaricales > Mycenaceae > Favolaschia > Favolaschia claudopus. The sequence continues at coordinate 586,292 of JAWWNJ010000123.1, forward strand.
AAATCGAGAAATCGACATGGTGGTGGGAGCCAAAACACGGAAAAAACGCGTTCTATCCCTCAGCAATACCCCGCAAGTCTCAAACCATTTATGCCACCACCTACTGTCAATCCCCCAAGCAGGGCCGGCTCAAATGCTCAAAATATGGGCTATCTCCCCTAAAATGGTCCTCCTTGGGGCCATCTGTCTTCTAAGGCCTTGTTGGAGAAGGTACAGGGAACAGGTACGGCATGAATCGTTGGATCAATATTAATTTCTCAGTTACAGACGATGCCAAAGCAGCAAAGGTGCGGGTAGGATATTCAAGTGTCCGGTTGTTTGCACCGTTCTTTGCAAAACTAAGATGTCAGGGGGATGATGGAAATTTCCGAAAAACATGCACTTACAACAAAGACTACACAAAAAAAGGGTCCAAAAGAGTGCCTGGGAGATGTAAATTGTGTATAGTGAATATAATGTTCGTGTTCTTGGTTCAATTCCGAATCTACATGATTTCCTTGAAATTCTCCCTTTCTTTCCCTTTTTGCATTCTTTTTTTCCTTTTTCCCCTTTCAGCTACCCAGTACAATGTGCGGAAAACCGAAATTGACGCGTCATAGCGACGTGGGAGAGGATTACAGTAAGTCGCCGGAGGTTGCCGGCAGATAATCACCTTTCGATTATCTCGTCTGTTATCTTGAAAAACGATTGGCTGGCCCATGTCCAAATGAGGACTACACCCCGTTTAGACTTGGGACACGGAAATCACCGCAACAACATGGGACAGGACAGCGATCAAAAGCCCGGGAGGCTTGGTTTGCGCAATACAAAGCTGTTTCATTCAAAATTCAAACGCGGGGAGCCTTGTAATACAAGTTGAAATCTTCTCTCTTTTTTCTCTCCCTTTTTTTTTCAATTTTTCTCGTTTCTCTCAACCGACATGGGACATGGGCCTTTTCCGGCTCATTATCCATGTCAGATGAGGCCAAGTACATGGCCATCTGATCGGAACATTAGCCGGTGATCCTATGATGTGCACTGCCTTCACCGGCAGTTGGCATTCCTCGAAAACCTTTGTCGCCTTTCGAACTCCTATACCTATCTGCAATGGAATTGCCGGAATGGGTGGGACGATAATTACGGCGGTTTCCGTGTTGGATCAGGACGTCCAAGTCTATTCATATTGTGTAATCAAACTGTTGGCACCGAGTCAAGCAGCCCTCGATAACAACATTCTGGGGAAGTTCTCGCTAAATAATATCATTGAATATAGCCTCAAACCTTGCTGTGGATGCTTGGGTCCAAGGAAAATGAGAGGAAATCAGAAGAGTGACTCACAATTTCGTTTCCAAGCTAATATTGACATTGAGCACGACGTCCCGGGGCAACAGCGAAAAAAGAAAGCACCATAATTAAATAAACTATACAGCTTCGAATTGATGTTGGCAATGCTTGAAATCAGAGGAAACGAGTAGAAATTGGAAGAGAATCTTACATTCTCTGTTTTGATGCTAATATTGATGGCAACCATTGAGCGCGGCGTTCCCGGGACAGCGCCGCATAAATGAGCAGCAGGAAGAGCTGAAAAGGTCTAAAACGACGCCGGGTAGACTTTAGTTGAGGGGAAACGAGCAGAAATTGAAATTGAAAGAGAAACATACATTTTTGGTTTGAATGTGGTACAACGAGTCAATAACAGTGCTCACAATCAAGCTTATCATTTCGGCTGTGGAAGATAGCCTTGGTCTCTACATCCAGGAGGCGATATGCCTTCTTCCCATCCCCCACATCACAATTACCATAGCCAAGCATGATGCACCGGCGGCCACGGTTGGAGAACTTCCCAACGCGCTTGTCCTTTGGTATCAAAGCGTATCCCGTGCAGCCAAACGTTCGGAACTTTCGCTTGAACAGGGTCTCGTATGGTGGTACGCCGTTGTTGGAGGAGTATGGACGGCGTCCGAGAACGTAGGAGGCAAAGCTCATGGCTTCCTTCCCGAAGTTTTGTGGAAGGCCTGAATCGATGAGCATGGTGAGGGCGGTGGAAACGAGCGTCTGATTTGCTCGTTCAGCTACACCATTCTGCTCGGGTGTGTCTGCGGCAGTTGTGTGATGGATGATTCCGCTGGCTTTCAATTCTGCCTCCAGTTCGTTAGAGGTGAACTCCCCCCGCATGACGAGGTGTGTGTACACGGCACGGCAGAGCTCCAGAGCACATGCCGAGGCCGTCTTGCGGCCATCAGCTAGCCGTCAAAAATCTAGCCGGCGCTTGAACGCAGTGATTGTTTGAAGGCGGCATGCACGTCACTCTTCTTCTTGTGATAGAGTACCCAATCAAAGCCACTGTGATCGTCGAGGAATGTGATCCAGTAACGATACCCGTCTCGAGACTGTGGGCTGACTGGTCCACCGACATCACTATGTATGATTTGTAGTGGGCGTGTTGCCCGCTGACGTCCCTCAGTTGGGAACGGCTGCTTGCGCATCTTTCCCTGAGCGCAGGCGTGGCAGAATTTAGGGGTACCAGTGGTGCGCTCCACGCCCTTCAGGTGTCCCTTCCTGACCATACGCTCAAGGCTGTCTATTCCCACATGCGCCATGCGGCGGTAGAGGACGTTAATGTCAACGGCGGCAAGTGCACATTCCTCCTGGACCACCGGCTCTGCAGTCAAATGGTATAGCCCTTGGTCATGGTTGACCTCGAGAACGACATCGCCATTGCGGTCGAGAACGTGACCACCCGTCCTCCCAAAGATCGAAGTCAGGTTACCCTGTTGGGCTAGCTTCTGTACGGAAATGAGGGAGATCTGGAATGAGGGGAGGTATGGGACGTTCGAGAGTGTGAGGAGTGTCTGTTTGCCTTTGACAGTGCTGAGGAGCTGAATTTCCCCAATCCCAGTGGCGTCAGCGAACGACTCATCCCCAAAGCGTACTTTTCTCGGGGGGTCAAGCTGCTGAAAGGTCTTAGCTATGAACCACTTCAGGACCGGTACCATGTGTGTTGACGCGCCGGTGTCAAGGACTGTTGTGTAGACGAGGGCAGGTGTCGTTTCACTCGCAGCATAAGCTCCAATGCGTTTTGCAAGTTTCCGAATGCGGTAACATAATGTCCGCTCTCATCGCCCCCTGCATTTAGCGCCTTCGCCCCGTCATCCTCCGCCTTCTTCTTGAGACCGCTGCAGTCCTTGGTGTCATGATAGCAAAGGCCGTGGACTTGGCACTTCTTCGTGGGGCCACCGGTTTGTCAGAATATGAATTATTCCGGGTAGCCGCCCCGCCGCTCCGGCCCTTGATAGATATCTGATACTTATCATACAGCCTTGTTCTCACATATAAACCGTGCTCGTCTGTCCACCACCCTCAGTCTTTCATCCCACATTGCGGGAGATTGAGGGTATGCTCCCGCTGTCTCGCCCTGGCTCTAGCGCCCTTCCCGGGTTCCCTGGGCTCTATTCCTCCGGTTCCCCGACCCTCCGGGCCCCGAGCTCCGGCCCTCCTGACTCCGGCTCCGGTTTTCCGCGCTCGCCGGACCACAGGGTATCTCCGGGCCTTCGTCGGTCTACGATCTCTGGACCAGTATTGTAATCCTCCCTCTTCTGGGCATCTCCCTGGCTCCCTGCTACTGTTGGATCATCTGATCATTGATATCACATCATAGATGCTGTGCTACTACATAGTTCTCACACCCCGTGAGAAGTCACGCGTCACGCGCCCTTTTACTGTGACGCCTGGGCATGGAGACTCCTTACTCTGTTCTCTAAGGATTCTCCCTCTGCCCAGGTGAGTAGACACTCTTCCTCTTGTTGTAGCTAGCCCTCCAAGGATTCTCCCTCTGCCCAGTGCTTGTTGGACTCTTGAGTACCTCGGGTCTCAGGCCCTGGCAGCTGTTGCCCTTACAGGATCAAAGGACTCCAAGAAGAATGACAAGCAGAAGTCTGAGAAAGCGAGACCTAGAAAGCGCCGTGACAAGGCAAATGCCTCTGCTACTACAGATTCTGAATCTGATTCCGATGACTCTGAACATGAACATTTACAGTGGCGGCGGGATCTGATGCCACCCCCCCCCCCAAAAAATGATGTGGCCCCAATCAACTCCACTTGCATCAAAAGTTCCAGAAATAGGCTGTTCTATTTTTAGGGGTGGCATCAGACAGTGTTGCAGTTAAGGGTTTAAGGGCTTAGCCTTAATAAGGGCTTAACGCTTATTAAGCTAAGGCCTTAATATCGTGAGGAATCACTGTTAAGGTCTTAATAACCCTTAACCAAGCGCTGATGCCATCAATATGGCCCATCAACGGGCCAATGAGAGTCTGAGACAATGTGTTAGGCAGTGGTTGCTTACTCGAACAAAAATCTGTGCAGGACAAAAATGGCAGATAGAATATAATAAGTATTTTTAATTTGACATGGGCATCAGATTTCGCATAAGTGTTTCATAAAGGTTTTTCGTGGGCAGCGGAATACATCTGAGACGTGTATACTTAATAGAAGTACATGGTAATAGTGGATTCAAGGACATGGAATATTGTGAATAGCACTAGTTGATCATTCATAGTGCCGTAGTTCGCTCCTGGCTCACTCAGCCATTTTGGGAAATAACCCTTAATTTGACCCTTAATTTGGCACCCTTAATAAGCCTTAATAAGCTTTAAGCCCTTAATTTTGGGAGGCATCCTTAATAAGACCCTTAACTGCAACACTGGCATCAGATGGCGCCGCCACTGTAGCTGTACCTGTTGTTTCCCAGAAATCTTATGCTGCTATGTCTGCTTATGTATCTTTTGAGTGATGCAAACCCTTCATCCAAAGCTGTGGTAATTGACTCTGGGGCTTCTACCACCATGACACCAAATGAGGCATGGTTTGAGACAGGTTCTTATAAAGTACTCACTCCACCAAAAACGGTGCGGCTTGGTAATGACACATATTGTGATGCAGTTGGAACTGGAACCATCCGTCTATCTTGCAAAACAAAGCGAGGGATGTCTGATGTCTCTCTACGTGCATTACATGTCCCATCCTTTGGTATCACACTTGTCTCAGTGCAACAAATGGCTAAAAAGGGATACAATTGCATGTTCGAAGCAGATGTCTGCATTGTTCGAAACCCAAAAGGGCAAAGAATGATTGAAGCCAAGCATCGGAAGGGACTGTACCACATTGTCTATACTCCTTTGAGTGAAGATCCACATGCACTATTTGCTATGGATATCAATCACCTTCATCGAATATCTGGTCATACAAATTTCCAGCTTTTACAGAAATCTGTTGCTAAAGGCCGACTTGGTGAAATTACATCCTTGACAGGAATCCCCAAATTCTGTGAACCCTGTGTTCTTGGGAAAATGAAGAAATTACCGTTTTCCAAAAGTCAAACCAAAGCTCGTGGTCCTTTAGATATTGTATCATCTGATGTTGGTGGTCCAGTAACGCCTGAAGGCCCAGGTGGAATACGCTACTGGGTGGTCCTTATAGATCATCATTCCTCTGAGGTGTGGATTCTATTTGCCCAAAAGAAATCCCAAGTCTATTCAAAACTCAAAGAATGGCGAAAATCTACTGAGGCTCATTTCCGTGCTCAAATTGCTAATTGGGAATTCTGTGAGGGCTGGACTCGATTCTTTCGCACAGATGGGGGTGGTGAATTCACGTCTCATCAAATGGAAACAGAATTCAAACGTCTAGGCATCATCCATGAAACAACAGCACCTTACACTCCAGAGCAAAACGGAGTAGCAGAGCGAATGAATCAAACACTTGTTTCCAGAGCTACAACTATGTTGATTGCCTCACGCCTTCCTCGTAAATTTTGGGTCTTAGCAATGCGAGCAGCTGGTTATACTGTGAATAGAACACCTACTTCAGCACAGGAATTTGAGATCCCGCATGAGAAACTTTTTGACCGTCCAATAAACATACGACACCTGCATCCCTTTGGCTGTAGAGCTTATCCTCTGATTCCTAAAGAAAAGCGTCACAAGCAGAAATTTGGCGATAAAGCAAAGCGTTGCATCTTTGTTGGCTACCATGAAAACAGTAAAGCGTATGACTTGCTAGTAATCAACAAAGATGGTTCTTATGGTGAAACCATCACATCTAGGCATGTTCGGTTTGATGACCAGGAACTTGATTCACCTATAGAACCAAAGCTTGAGGCACCTGCTACATCTAGGAAAGAATATGAGGATTTTGCTCAGACACTGCGGAAGAGGTCTACCCCATATTATGGTGATGATGACGATGATGGTGAACTGGACACTTTGCCTCACCCGATACCAGGTTCAGTGGGGGATAATCTAAGTCAGGCTGATCCGCCGTCTATTGTCCATCCATCAAATAGGGGAGCTCCACCATCAAGTGTTCATTGTATGGTCTTAAACAAGCTGGGAGAACTTGGAACAGGACTTTTGATACAGAGATTCTAAAACTCGGATTTCATCGCTTGAATTCAGAGACCTGCCTTTATGTTTATAAAGAAGGCAAACAGACTTGTTTTGTTGTGGTCTATGTTGATGATCTTCTTGTTGCTGCAACTTCTAAAGAATTCTCTTCCAAAGTCAGAAGAATGCTTTCATCTACTTTTAAGCTGCGGGACCTAGGTCCAGCCAAATACCTCCTTGGGATCGAGATCGTTCGAAACCGTAAGAAGCGCCCCATTGCACTGAACCAGCGTCAGTATATTGACAAAGTCCTTTCTCGCTATGGCATGACAGACTGCAAACCTGTATTCACACCTATGTCTACTGGAACCCCGCTCACAGAGAATGACCCTGATGACGACAGTATCATTACCCATATGGCTATTGTCGAAGGTGGATCTATTGTTCCATATCAAAGTGTAATCGGGTCTGCCATGTATGCCATGCTAGGTACTCGACCAGATCTTGCATACAGTGTAGGAGTACTTGGTCGATTTAGTGCAAAGCCAAAGAGAATTCATTGGGCAGCAGCAAAACGACTTCTTCGATACCTCAAAGGCACCCGTCATTGGGAACTTGTATACAACGGGGCTGACATCAGCATGGACATGCAATTTCTGGGATACAGTGATGCCAATTGGAATGGAGACAGAGATACATCTCGTTCTACTTCTGGTTATGTGTTCATTGTCAACTCTGGAGCAATCGGATGGTCTAGCCGTCGGCAATCCATGGTCGCTCTATCTTCTACTGAGAGTGAATACATTGGACTTGCAAATGCAGGACAACATCTAGCATGGTTAAGATCCTTTTTTGACGAACTAGGTCAACATCAGAGAAATCCCACTGAGTTGAGATGTGATAATCGAGCTGCCATTATTCTGTCCCAGGATCCACAATACCGCGCTAGGACTCAGCATATACAAAGAAAATATCATTTTGTCCGTGATGACTTGGTTCGCACCGGAGAATGTATTGTCTTGTGGTATCCTACAGATGAAATGGTGGCGGATATTTTCACAAAACCTTTATCTCATGACAAGCACTCCAAATTCTGTCTATCTATGGGACTACGGCCTGGGTCGAGTGGGGGTGTCAGAATATGAATTATTCCGGGTAGCCGCCCGCCGCTCCGGCCCTTGATAGATATCTGATACTTATCATACAGCCTTGTTCTTACATATAAACCGTGCTCGTCTGTCCACCACCCTCAGTCTTTCATCCCACATTGCGGGAGACTGAGGGTGAGTTCTCTATCTATCTACCTACTTGTATTTACTTACTCATTGTGTAGTTATTGCGCCTTCCGCGCATCTTCAGGTATTTAATATACAGTCTTTCATCCCACATTGCGGGAGACTGAGGTTATTGCGCCTTCCGCGCATTTTCAGATTCTGTTACGGTTTTCTTCCCTTTGTAGTTCGTCGACGAAGACGGCACTGCAGCTGCGAGCGCGGACTCCTGTGGGCCAGTGATGATGGGGTTTCCCAACTCGGCTCTGATGCGCTGCTCAGCTTCGGAGAACTTGAGCTTTCCGCCCTGGGGGACACTGTTGACGGTCTGGGAGACGAACAGTCTCCACCCAGTCGTGTCCAGCAGTGATTTGAGCAGGATCCATTCTATGAACTCATCGTCGACCGGCCGGGACATACTTGTCAGCGTCAGGCTGCCCGATCGAAGTTTGGTGAGGTGGCCGTCGAGCTTGGTGGAAGGGTCCCACTTGGCCTCTAGCATTTGGACCAGGGTGAAGAATGCGGTGGCACCAACGTTGACCTTCTCGTACTCCTTGACAATGGCATCCCATGTTTCCTTTGCGCCAGAGAGATGAGCGACGGATATGAGAATGGGGTTGGAGATGAACTTGTGGATGATACCACGAGCTCGGGCATCGCGTACGCAGAAAGAGTCGCGGATAGCGCTAGTGGAAGTGGTCACGACACCATAGATGGCAGAGACAGTGCTGGCAGATGCGGCTGCAGTTTCTGCGGCCGCCTGAGTCGCCGCGTTGTCCTCCCCAGAGATGATGAGGCCAACCTTCTCTCGGGCAAACTCTCCCTCCATTCGAATCTTCCAGATTGGATAGTTTTCTGCCCCGACCAGCACCGGAGTGGTGGGTTCAGATGTAGTCGCCATGTCTGGCGGATGACGTGGCCTGGAGTTGCGAGCGTTTGCAGACTCCTGCGGCTAGTTGGTTTTGCTGTTGAGCTGTGTAGCGTTCGGCTAGCGTTGCGCAGTGAAACTGGCGTCCTACGAGGGCACGTAACCTCTCAAAACCGGACGTCCGTCCTAGACAGAATACACGATTAGCTCAGCGTCGTGTTAGTTAACAACAACGGCTGAGGAAAAGCTTGGCGCGTGACGTGACGTGACATGTCACCGCTAGCGATGACGCAGTTGGATTCAGAGTCGGGGAGCCTGAAATCCACTTGCGTCATAGCTGCCTAAAGATAGATTTTAGGTTTGGCTCGCTCGCTTCTTGTTGGTTTCGACAGTTGCCTCAAAAAAGTGAGCTGGCAGTTGATGGCGGCATTTGCCGGTTACCAATCTTGAATTCCATTGGCTTGTCCTATGTCGTTTTGGGATGCAAACCCGAATAGACATAGTCTTGAATTCTTTGATGTTTACTCGATATTATGGCAAAAGAATCAAGATAAAATCAAGACACTGAATTGTGTACTGCACTCGCTGCAGCAAAGTTGGAGATCTGAAATGCGAGGACATTCATGCAGAGGTATCTAACAATCTCTCCTCTTTTTCCCTCTTTTTTTCTCTTTTTCTGCAACTTGAAAACTTGATTAATTCTCCGTAACCACAGACATAGTACATAAGCCCAGCAATGGCGAAATCCCCAAATTTTAGCCTGACTTACACTGACTCGGAAAAAATATGGGATCACGTCATCCGTGAGAAAGTCGGCCGTTTCGCGCGAGACAGCAGAGCTTTGGACAAGGTCTTTGAGGTTCATGAGCATGTCCATAAGGTGTAGTTAATACATATATAAGATCTAGCTTCTGCGTGAAGAGCTCGGCACTGTACAGCGGATTTGTTGATGACAGGTGATCCAATCATTAATCTGCATTTTGCCGATTTGGGAAAACAATGTCAGAATCATACTCTGAAGAGGATATGGGACAAACCAAGCCTACGGGGTGTTAATAGTGAGTGTTCCCGCCCTTCGCCTTCAATAACTCCCGCACGCGATTGGGCATACTATCATATAACGTGTCGATGAAAGGCTTTCCCACTCCTCCTTCAAAGCGAGCCAAAGGTCGTCCTTATTCTTCGGCAGGGGGTCCCTAACGTGTACCATGCACTCCAGGTGATCCCAAAGGTTCTCTATGATGCTCATGGGGGACGTGACTTCGTGACAAACTTTTGTGGAAAATGTTGTGACGCTAATAACTTGTGTGACAGTCACCCGAATTTCTTGATCTTGCAGAAATCGCATCCTTATGAGGAGTAGAACAGATTGGATGGAACAGTTTTACCCTCCGTTGACTTTCGGGATTTTGGCCACGAATTTGGCCATCCTAAAGCGGAATTTGAACCGAAACGCCTCTGCCGGGGCAAATTGATGGCCCATCAATGGTCAATCTGCCTCCAGATATAGGTAATTCATGAATTCGGTCAGAAGAGATTTATGGGGGCGGAATGGAATGTTGAAAATCTTCCCAAGTCCCGCCTCAATGGTATTTTCACCCCCTTAAAATGTTGTTTTTTTCAGCGAAAATTTGGCCATTTCCCATCAAAAAGTTCCCACGGTCCAAGATTTCGGAAAACGGCCACTCTTGGATTTGACCTTGTATATGGTGCAGGTCATTCAGGACATCGAATAGACGGAATATGAGTGATAATCAAGCATATTGAACACCTATTTGACTTGGTCAATGTGCCAGCTATAGTAAGTTTTAGGTGAGTGAATATATTCAAATATATTCATAATATATTCGTAATCAGCCCCTATGAATATGAATACGATACACTACAAATACGATACGCCGCTGGCGTATTCAAAATTTTAGAATATGTTTGAATATGAATACGATACGGAAATTTCGTATCGTATCGTATTTATTAGTCTAGAAGTTCCCGCGGGGCCGGTCCTGGAGGGTCGACTTATTATATAATCACTCACTTTGGCAGGTTGTTCCCACGGCCCGTTTTCGCCTATTCCACTGTAGCTCCCCACCCTTCCGTGCAAATTCGAGGTTCAGAACCACCCTAAAGTATGTCTGAATAGTCGCCGGGTGTTTTATAATCTTACCTGCTACAATGTAGTTAGATTTGAGAAAAGTTTCAAATTCGCCGGCCATGGCCGGCGGCCAACGCAGTGCAGTTTATCTCTGCGAATTCTGAAGCTCTCGCCGCAGTTCAAGCGGGAAATGTTATCTTCTTGGGCCCTTATTAATGTTATACAGTTGCGGCAAAATCAATTTACTTACTAAATAAGGAAATTCTCGTCAATTTGCTCCTTTTGCTCGTTTTTTGCGAGCGGTAAGTTGATAAAAATACTAAGAACTGCTGGCCTGTATTCCTGATGTAGAAAAACTGGCGTCTTTGTATTGGTTTCGCCGGGATAAGCAGCAACTTTGTCTCATAAAGTGCAGCCAAAAGCAGTGAGAAACATGACGAATCCGGTTGTTTTTTGTGCGTAGACCGGCTCAGCTCCAGGAGTACAGGCTCTTTGTGCCATTTCAGCGTGCCTGTGGTGGTTTTGCTGTGCGGTAGAGCGGTTTTGATGCAAATTTCCTTATTTGGTAAGTAAATTGATTTTGCCGCAACTGTATATTAAAACTGCTGAAGAGCTCGTTGCAAACTGCTTAACAGAACGCGAGAAATTTCAGATTACATAATAAGGGGACCCTCCCGTCAACGCACCGTGGGAAGCGACAGACTAATATATAACAACCGCAGGCACGAGGAGTTTTTTGTTTATATTGTCTGTTTATAAGAGACTATCGTATTTATAGCCAGCACTAGAACGAGCACCACTCAATCAAAACCCGTATATTGTTTCCAAAACGGCTGTAAGCCTTGCTTGTGCTTTCTAAAGGCTTGTACATATTCCCTCAGTACATGCCCAGTAGTATTATGTGTTATCATTCAGTAAACTCACTGTCAGTCGAAGTTAGATCAAAGCCAGTACTCAAATGTGTGAACAATCAGTACAATACCTACTCGTATATACTATATGGCTTATCATTCTCTCCCAAGCACTCTGTTGTATCTCAAAAGGTGGAGAGCTTTACATAGAAAATCATGAATTATTTGTGTCCATTTTGGGTACATATCACATTATATCAATGACTTTGGAGCTGAGCTCCAAATTTTTATACACATAGTTATAACATGTTTATCTGAAATCTGGTCGAGGGGATTTGCCCTCAGCTTCGTGGTTGTCGCAGAGCTAGTCGTTTTGTCCGTCCGTTCCGGATATGGAAAGTGTTACGTTCCCCCACGTGACGTTTGTCGGGATGGCGGCTACTGTACTAATCCGACCGGTTGTTCACGTTATGCGTGACGCCGGTTCGTGAACTGAACAATTTTGAACAGGGTGACGGGTGACGGGGACTTTTTCGGCCCAAAAAGGGCAAGAAAATCAAAAAAAATCTCCGGCCGGCATGTGCCGAGCAATGCCGGCCTACCATATATGGTAGTTTTGATGTGATTGACGTGTTGTGAACAACTTGTCCAGTGAACAATTTGGGTGACGGGTGACACCCAGTGAACGACCGGTCGGATTAGTACAGTACCTTACCAAATTGGGACTCCGACTTGTCACGAAGTTCGGTCCGCCACCTGCATAGACACTGTAGTGGACGCGAGGGAAGTGGGGAAGCTGCGAAGGTGGAACAATGTCGGGGTCGACTGGGTTACCGAATTGACGGTCCTGCTCTGCAGGCTTGCACGGAGCCTAGTATCTCGGGCCGAGATACTTACGGCTCCACATTTGAGCACTTAACCGTGCATCTCTTTTATTGGTTAACCGACCGATTAGCTGGGTCCACTCAACATGTTGAGTGCACAGCCACGTTTCACACACCGCGAGACATCCCGGTACGTACATACCGAGGCTGAGTGTGACAGTGTCACAACCGTAACACTTAACAACCTTCTGTCTTTCGTCCACGATTTCTCGGCCCTACGGGCTTGCAGACCTCTGATTTTGCTTGGGCTGTACAGATACGATATCTAAGTTATTTAATTGCGTGTTTTCTCATGCTGGGACGGCCAGAATGCTCGCGATTTGAATAAATTCTGCATTTTTATCATCCCCCTCTGTTGCCGCGAAATGGGCATCTCCCGCTCCTCCGGATGCTCCAAGAAAATATTAGCAACACTCAATTGTTCTGAGCTCTTTGTCTGCTCAAACTCACGAGATTCTCTCGCTCTAGTCACAATCAAACTTCTTTTCCTCATTGCTTCTGGGCTTTCCAGTGATGCAGCCTGAGGTGAGGCAAAAAATAGTTGAGGAGATTTCGATATTGTTTCATTCAGTCTCTGTTGTACTCGGGAATCCATGCTAGGTCTTTTTACTGGGCCACGTTTGAATTTTCTATCACCTTCTGTAAGCCTAGGATTACAGTTCCTTTGAAGTATCTCATGCTGTAGCTTTTGGCCAGTGAATGGGCCTCTACTTACTCTAGTGTGAGTCCATAATTCAGTCAAGTCAACCATACAAATGTACGCACTTGATACTGCATTTTTATTTTTTATTTTCGATGCAATAGCCTGTTTAGGAGGCAGAGTTTATCCTCCTCTCCTCCCCTTTCATATCTACTGTTGAACTTTGTTACCCCTTGCCGGCCTTGCTAGTTACCTGTGTGCCTTGCTGCTTTATATTAATTTTGTGCAATGATTGTATTGAGTAATTGAAAAAGCTTCAACCCAGTCCACAATAATAGCCCGCCTTAGATCTTTCTGAGCCTCCCAAGAGCCTCCCCATGCTCACCCCAAAAGCTTACTTGTCTCTTTCTTTTCTCTTTCTTTTATTTGTCTCTACGGCCGCGGACCTGGCCATTGCATGCCTATTGATCTCAACATTGAGCTTTCAACGATTGGCTATCTGGAGCTGAGATTGTGTTTGAATTCCTATTTAAAACACCACTAATCCCGATTCTAGAACTCACTTCGAGTAGAGGGTCTCGGGGCCAAGGCAATACCAAACAATACCTCCGCTGCAGTAGGCTATATACAATCCGTCGAAAAAAAAAGATGTCCGCCATACTTGAAATCCATATCAGAGTACGACTCATACAACACCGGATACTCCTCATTTGGTCTGGAGTCCAGGCTAAGGTGGCAGATGAAGAAGGGCTGGGAGAGTTTCAAGCCGGTCGGGCTCGGAATGGGCAACGAAAATCAGTGGTAGATATTTTGAGCAGTGGGAGGCCAAGATGAACGTCGTCAATGTTGACGACGTTCGACAAGAAGACGGCGGCGATGGTGGCTTGCTTGTTGAGCTTTGAGGAGGATGAGGACGAGTGTCCAGAAATCAAGAGCTATTGAGTGAATATTTGTGTCATGGGCATGGTAGAATTCGGGGCGACGCGACGCGACGCTCCGTTGCTTCGACAGCTCGGCCTTCGGGCGAACTTTTCTCTAAAGAACTGCGTTTGTCCGCATAGGTACGTACATGGCAATACGAAGGCAAACTGAGATATGAAGGTGTACGTTATGGGTTCGTGCATGCCAAAGAGCTTTGTGCTGCGCGTAAACCCTGAAACTCCAACGAAGCTACCGTGTGTCCGTACCTGTACATTTGGTGTAACGGTGCATGCCCTTGCATGCCGTTTACTTCCTTCCTCGACGAGATTTGACCTGCTGTGACGTAGTGGCGGCTTTCGGTCTTTTCTCGAAAGCTTTCACCAAGACTGGGGCATCCCTGGGTAGTATTGGTGAGGGATTTAACTGATGCCAAGCACTGAAGTAGCTTACACGTCAGCCTCAGGCACCCAACTGTTGTGTGCCTTGCTATAACCCTTCCATTTGACAAGATAACTCAATTCCTGGGGGTGGTGTTGAGAGTTTTGTATGTAATCAGGCAGCAGAAATGATTGCACTTGTTGCGAACGGCCCCGTTTTGATTTCAGGATCTCTTCAATTTCGTAGGCATCTTTTCCAGTGTCATCCTGCTCTCTGACAACATCCGTTAGCAGACGGCTGACTCTTGGAAGATGCAGCCAACCTGGGTGTGACTGCTACTGTTGAGCGCCGTGTGCGCTTGCGCATAGAGGACTAATTTTACTCCACATCAAACGGCCTTGGAAATAGCTTGTAAGACTTACGGCTGGGAGGGGTCCGAGCTGGCGGCGAGTGGAAGAAGAATCACTGGCGTCACCCGCAAGCTGGGGATGATAAGCCTGAGTTGTCGCAATACAGTGAGAAGCTTACTTGGTCAACTTCATCCTCGGATTTTCCCTAACCAGTCTAGTTTAGTAGCGTCAGGTAGAGCCACGACATGCTTACTTCCGCATTTGCAGGAGCTTCGACGCCGCTTGCAAGCTGAAGATCATGATTTAGTGGGTCATGCAGCTGTGTAAGTTGGCATTACTTTGTCGGTATCCTGTTCAAAGTGAATAGCATAAGCTTGTTGAACCATGAAAGATATTTCCGAGTACATCAGCTGCCGAAGTTTCTGTGCGAGCCGCAATGGGCTCAGGAACATTGGAAGCCTGATCAGCTGCCTGGACAAAATTCGAGTGATAATTTGTCAGGAAAGTGTGATAGCTGTTTACCGAATCCGGCGCCGATACTGTCTGATGATTAAGTGTGTCAGCAACCGAAGGGTATTCAGAGGAAACACCTGCTTTCGAAGGGCGCCCACGCTTGCGTTTAACCCCAGGCTGAGCTAGGATAACGATATTGAAAGTCAATCATTGGCGCACACCCGCCTACTTACCATTACCGCCGTCACCGGCGGGCATATCTTCTTGAGAATGTTCGGAGGACATCAGTAAAAGCAAGGCTACAGGATCCTTGAGTCGCAGTCGGCGGCACGTCGCCAGGTCACGTGCCTCGACGGGCGATGGAATTTGACGGGCTGATGAGAAGTGAAAGCCGATACGCCCCACTTCCCCCACCAGTCCCTCACTCAGCTCCCATACACTGAGTCGGAAATAATATCGGATCACCGGGTTCTAAAACTTTGGGCCGTTACTGAGGCTGAAGTGTGAGAGGAGTTTCTAAAGTAGATAGTGTATGAAGTACCTTACCATGTACCCTTTCTACACATAAAAGCTTGAGGTCTCATTCGGCGGTGTTGTGGCAAGAGAGTGTGATCATCGCGCACACGTGATCCAATTGTTTTTCCCTGTTTGACAGCTGTCACATTCACTGCGTTTTAAGCAGATCTGGTCAGAGTCAGTAGAGGTCTCGCAGGTTATGTATCTAGCCAGACCTAGAGTTAGAATATAGCTGTACCACTTAGCTAGACCCTTTGCGAGCTGTGTCCAAGTGAAATTGGAAGACCTAGCTTTGGCGTCTGCCGAAGTCAGCTTGATTACGTCTGGCTAGGTTTGTCCAGGTTAGTTTCCGAGGCCTTGGCCGACGTCATTCTACTTCTCCGCCCTCGCACCAACTTCCCCAGATTCTGGCTCGGATGGATTTAGGCTCTACCTCTCACGATGGAGTTCGTGCAAACCCATGTTATTTGAATGAGCACAAATTAAAACTGTTATACGCAGAATCCTCGCACCACCGATCGCCAAAACACAAAACGCGAGCGTGAGCGCAAGTTGCGGGAGCGCCAAGCTCCATCCGGGCAGACTGTCTCAATTGGAACATTCATGGCCAAAAAACGGAAGGCTGAAGCCTCGACATCCAATACTCTCCCCAATATGCCGGGCTCCTTTCCAGTGCAAGAAGATGTGGAGATGGATGTCGACGTTTACATGCCTGATGCTCAGCTAAATCAGCCTCCGTTCCCTGCTTCTTCGGCGTCTGCTGAGACTTCTCCGCCTCAAAGTGGAGGAGGAGCGGCATCGTGTCCAGACATTCCAACAAATACCTCCATTGTCGATCCCAGCATTTCTACTACCGCTGAATCTGAAGCTATCGCACGTCCACGGGAATCAGAAGCTGAGGAGTCACCCTTCTGGTTCTGGCAGATAATACTCTTCTTGACTGCGTGGCTACATCTGCACTACCACCTCCCTCATCGCGCTTGTGCTCTCCTCTTGAAAATTCTCCGAAATATCTTCATCACCCTCCGACACATTCCTTCCGACAATAATGTTCCCATCACACTCGCTACAGCATTCAAAAATTAGGTCTCAACGAAGAGTTCGAAATTCGTGCCATATGCCCCAGCTGTCGTCGCGCATACCCGGAAAACTCCTCCCCGGATCTTCAGTGCTCCCATTGCGACATCCCACTTTTCAAAGATCCGCCCGCCCGAACTACTGCCCCTTCGTTGTTGGATTCAACTCGACCAAAACCCGATTCCAAACCTCGACCTGTTCTGCAAGGCCCCTACCTGCCGCTGTCGACTCAGCTTGTTGAATTTTTGAATCGAGAAGGGAACGAGGCTGCTTGCGAATCGTACTTGACGCGCAAACGAGTACCTGGGAAGATGTCGGACATTCAAGACGGCGAAATATGTCAAACTTTGAAAGGTCCAGATGGCCGCAAATTCTTTGATACGGCCGCTGATCGCCCCAACCCCGACGAGCTTCGAATTGGCTTGTGTTTCGGAGAAGATGGGCAAGTGCAAGTTCAAGGAAGATATCGGTAGCTAATGCGCATCTTGGATTTTCATTTACCCGAACCAACGATGCCGGAACTCATTCAACCGGTGCAGCCTCTTTCTGCGTCACGGGCCTTCCAGCGCACAAAAGGTGAGTTATGTTGCACTGTTGGGCGAGATTGTATGACTTACTACGCCATATGTAGATATCGTCCCAGAAATTTGCTATTGACTCACTTAGGTCCCGGCCCTCATGAAGAGACATGCGACCAGTTTCAGAGAACCATGGCATCAACCGTAACTGAGCTACTAATGTTATATGACAAGGGGATAGTGGCCGAGACCCCAAAGTTTCCCAACGGTAAGTCTGTTGAAATAGGAAACCTCATTTTGACTGACTTAAAACATCTCGAGGACGTCGCATACGAGTTATTCTTATCTACGTCTGTTGTGATCACCCGGCAATGTGCAAAGTCGGGGGATTTTCCGACCATAAGTCCAACAAATTCCCTTGCACCCGCTGCAAGATCACGCACAAGGATATTCAGACGCCGGCAGGTGTCAAAGTAGACGGTATCGTTTCCAAATATGTGTTTCATTCCACTAAACATTGATTACGTGCAGCATTTCCGAAGCGGGAGAACCAAGAGCATCGAAAACATTCCGAAGAATATTCAGCAATCAACGAGGACAATAAGAACGCGCGCAATGGCACACGATATTTTAAACTCTCTCGTTTGCCATACTTTGATCCCATTCGGCAGATCATCATCGACCCAATGCACTGTATTTTTCTTGGTACGTTTTCGTACTGCGATAGGGGCCCACTAAACATGTGTACTAGGTATCACTAAAACACAATGGCTTGATGGCTGGATCCGAGATCCTGCCGCTTTGCGCAAACGTACCGAAAAAACAACTCGCGAGATAGATCAAATTCACGATTATTTAAAAGCAGCATGTGTGCTTCCCGTAGTGTTATATTAATGGCTAACGACTCTTAGATGGAGATGCCTTCGTGGGTAGCGAGGCTCCCAAACCAGGTCGGCTATGCATCCGGCGGCAATTTGACATCCGACGAATGGAAGGGTATGCTCCTCTTAATCTGCCCCCTCCTTGTGAGTCTTTCTGTGTTCCGTTGCTTTAACTGACAGTGTCCACCAGCTACCGCATATATGGGCTGAATGGTACCCTCTTGCCCTTGCAGATTACGAACGGTCAGTGAAACTATGGAACAAGAAAGAGAAGGCACGAAAGAATCGCATTACAAACAAGACAGCGACCAAGGCTGACAAGAAGGAGACACCTGCGCCCAAACCTATCCGGATGTTCGAGGATGATCCTGATTTTTTCTTGAAATTCGCAGCGTGCTGCAAGATTATACTGGCCGGTACAATTGACATCAATTCCTTACCTCGTGCACAACAGCTGCTGGAAGACTATCTTGCCGGATTTTTAAAAGTACGTCCTCTGTACATTGCTCGACTCTTCGTATTTGATGTGATACCAGAATCACCCGACCCTTGTGAAGCCTAATTTTCACTACGTCACTCACATCTTCCAAATCATCCGCGACTTTGGACCCGTCTACGGCTTTTGGACTTTCTTGTTCGAGAGACTCAACAAGCTTCTTAAGAGTTACGATACTAACAACCATGGTGACGGTGAGCTGGAGGTCACATTCTTCCGGGAGTTTCACCGCGATGCGAACTTGCGCGAACTTGTGAGTCCTTAAACTGCAGGCTTTATCATATTAATCTATGTGCAAAGCTTGAACGACTCGGCAAGAAAGAAGCTGTCGAGGGTTTGACTCCGGCAGAACAGTGCACCGCTCGCCGCGGAGGCCCACTGCGTGGAGCCAGGGATTATTTTAAAGCGTCGGGGCGGTATTTTCATGCCAATTCCGTGCTATTGATTCAAATCAAATGTATTGATGTGCCGGAATGCCGAGTCCCACTGTTGAAGCTCAAATCTCCTCATCCGAGCTTCCGAGTCCCACTGTAGGGCTTTTTCCGAGCTTTTCCCGAGTCCCACTCACACCCTTTTCGTCATTCCTCGTCTATTTGGGAGCCCCAACTTTCCCGGCGAGTCCCGGCAACTCCTTAACATCAGTTGATCGAAGTGATCTGCCGGCTTTCGGCACCTATGCATATCTAGCATTTATTATTGACAACGGCTTTCGAGATGACCTAGGTTCCAGTGTAAATTCACCTTTTACTTTGTACCTGCTTTGAAATTTGACTACTTTCGCTCCTTCTTCCTCTCAGAATTCCACACAGGCTAATTGATTCGTGCCGAATTTACTCAAGTTCCCAACCAAATTTTCCGCAACCGAGAGCGTGAAGGGATGCAGTACTGTACAGTATCGAGTCATTCTAATTTCTAGGACACTTTTTCTTTGACTTGACGATTTTTACTCTGAATGCCACGGCACAGTTGTCAGTTGTACAAACAAAAATCGATGCCGGCAATCCCGCTCTCCGGCATGACCGGCACCGTTTTGCCTACATTCACAAGCTTGAAATCTTTGAACCTGGATTTATTATTCAGCTTGCTAGCAGGCTGTCAGACTTCCCAATCCCAAACTTCCGCCCCATCAATTCATCGAGTGGTCTCTGAGGTGCAGCGGCAGGATCTCGGCAGCGCAACATCATTGTTCTCAATGTTCTGAAATTGTGACTCTTATTTGGGAACCCCGCTCAAAACTTGGGGCTCCCAAAGAAGCCCCAGGAGTTTGGGGTTCCCAAATAGAATTATCCAATGAAGCAGTGTACAGGCTGCACAGTAACAATTTCCAACTTAAGTATCTGGCTTGTCACGAAGTTCGGTCCGCTATCATACTATGTAGGTACGGCAATGCCAGGCTTCTGAGCTTTCTTCGGCGCGCTTGTCGTCAACGCATGCAACCAAGGACCATCGCTATTGGCACGTTGTGCGATCTACACGAAACACTAGATATATAGCGCGCTGATACCATACAATGAAACTGTGTTGTAGTCTGTTCATATAGAACATATACGACCTTCTGTGGCACGGACAGTCCTGAACACAACACAGTAGTCTGGTCATGGAAATGACTTCCTCAAAGACTGTTTACGCTTTGGACTTGTTGGCAAACCCAGCGGGCCGACACCTTTCCTGGCCTTTCTGGGGATTGTAGCGTGCTTTGCGCGGCGTCCTCGACATCCTTGACGTCGCGAAAGGGGTCCTAGAGAAGGCTCTTGGAGGTAGAAAGCATACGAAAGGGCGCCTGAAAGGCTGAAAGTCGCGTCGAAAAATCTTCGGCCGAAAACAAAGCGTGGACTTGTTGGCAACCGTACTTGTCGCTCACAGGATTTCCGGCGGAATTCCCAGGACTGTCGAAGAATTCCCGCAACTCGTGAACGAGGATTATTTCCGTCTTTCTGTATTCCTTCTGTGCCAATACCATGTAAAAGTGTATAAGATTTGCTTGAGTCGCCGAAATCCAGTGGGCTAGCAGCCAGGAGGGAGGGTACACGATAGCCTATGGCAGAATCTTGCCTGCTTCTGTTCACGGAACTGTCAGATTGTCATCTCGATCACCGGTGATTTTCGCTTAGAGGGTTGCCGGCAATCGACCAGGTTTACAATTCATTTCGTAAATCTTGCCAAATAAAGCTACTTATGCAGACGAACCAAATGGTTGGTGGCTGTCCACTCTGCTCCCATTTCAGGAAGTCAAGCACAAACGGCGCAACGACCTTAACACGACCCCAGTCCAGGGATACTTGGCCAGCACATATCGTGAAAATCATTGATAGCATCCCAATAACTGAAAATTTTGGGAGACTTCATTAGGAGGGCAGAGTAGAGATGAATAAATTCAAGAGGGTGACATTTTCAAATGCAGTCCATGATTAAATCGGAGTCAGAATACATTAGCTAGTCAAGTAATACCTCTGGATAGACTACATTTACAGTTTCATCAGCTAAAGCATTATCAGGCAAAAGTACTCTTATCCGCTGCTCCGATGTTGCCCGGGAAAGTGCGACATACAGCTGTCCATGCGAGAACACGGGAACGCGAAGATCGAGGCCAACGAACTTGACCGATTGACCTTGCGACTTGTTGATGGTCAAGGCAAAAGCGAGACGCAGGGGAAATTGACCTCGTGTGAATTTGAAAGTTAAATCGGCAGAGTTGGTGGGGGAAAGTGAAATGCGGGGAAGAAAAGCAATGTCACCATCATTGTCACCACCGACTAAACGAACTTCGAGAACACGATCTGACATGCGGAGAAGGACCATCCGAGTGCCGTTGCAAAGAGGTTACGAAGCCTTTAGCAGGTGCCAGGTTACGAAGGAGAATCAGTGGACAACCGATCTTGAGGTTGAGCTCTCCGGGAGGTAGGCTGGCGGCGTTGAGTGAGCGCAGAAATTCTACAGGAAGCTGGCGCTCATCGAAGTTGTCGTCACCATCAGCGCCTGCTTCCTCGATAACTTTGTCGGCACTGAAATAGATCCTCGATTCACCCGCCATCTTTTCGAGGATTTCGGAGTTGACATCGTTGACGTCGGCATTTCTGGGAGCGAGGATCATGCGATTGAGAAAATAGTCTGGAGGAGGAGGAGGGTTTGAGTCGACATTGGGGTAGGTGAAGCTGACCATGTGAACAGCAGTGTTACAGCACATCCCATCCCGCAGCGAAATGTTACCCTCAGGAGAGATGTTTCGCCCATGCCCGACATCGAGGAGCCATGAGGCAAAGTCACGCTGGTTCTGCCCCCCAGACTCCAATCGCATATTCTGCCGAAGATGGAGAACTTCGATATTCTGCCAAATATGAGAAGGTTGAATAGAGGCTCCAACGATTTTCTCCCTAGAGCCACGAACAACGACGGGAAGAATCTGCTGGAAGTCCCCGCCAAATACGACTGTAACACCACCAAAGGGACGTTGGTCATTACGCAGGTCTCGGAGCGTACGATCAACTGCTTCCAACGCAAAGCGGTCCTGCATACCTACTTCATCCCAGAGGATGAGCACCACATGTCGCAGGAGGTCTGCGCGTTGACTGTTCTTTGGGATGTTGCAAAACGACTCGGCATTAATTCCCTCGACTGGAATCTTTGAGCATGGAATGAGACGTTCGCCCACCCGGGAGCAGTAAGGCAGAGATTCCCGATGAAGCGACGCAAAGAACAAGGTTTTGCCTACGATGCCGGCGCTGGACGCAGCATTGTGTCAGTAGATAGCTCACAGGACGGATAGTTCAAAAAATCGCGTACTTGTTGATCAGCACATCTAGTCCGGTCAAATTCTTCTCCTTGAGGTACTTCTCGATAAAATCATGTACACTCTTGATCGACGCCGCATCGGTAACATCCAACTGCACCGGTACCACCTCCGATGAAGGATCGATCTCCGATGCGAATTTCGATTTACTCTCTTCAGCCGCGGCCAACCTGCGGGAACCTTACATTGGAAAATCAGGTCAGCCACAACCAGGATTCAGCCGATAAATAAGAGATCGCACCCATGAATACAAGAACGCCTTTCGTCTTGCCAAGCTGATGAACGGTATGATATCCCAAACCTACATACAATCTCAGTCGTTCTCATCGCCTCCGAACAAAACCCGATTTAGACGCACCTTGGTTGGCACCGGTGACGAGAATACTGCGAAGCGCGGACGCCATTGTCGAGTCAAGCAAAATCTGTGATGATGGAGGAAGGAGGAAAGAAACGGAGCCTCGATTGTATATAGCTGCCTCCATGGCGTGGGATAGATTACTCATCTCGGTTAAACGGCTATTGGGGTTAGGACGCAGGATGTAGCTCAACCAAACCTGCGCGACCACTTACAAACAGGATTCATTATGAGGAGTGCATGGCTTTCGTTCATGAAAAGAACTAAAGCTTCATTCACTCTATCGCCGTGTTCGACTTCGTTCAAACTTCGTTTCGACTGCCTACAGTAATTCAACGAGTCAGATGATTCGGCCGCCGCATACATCCAGCTCTCCAGGGAAATGCAGCCATAGCGTCGCAGAAGTGCACGAGGGTAAGTACGAAGCAGACCACCATCTCCTGCGGACGAAAATTGGCTTGAATGCAGCCATCCCTTGCGGTCACTTTGGTTGTGAGTGGGCTATATTCGCGACGTATTGCGGCTGAGTGATCACTTTCCGTTTGTCCCACAGGCGTGTGCTGAATGTCAAAGGTTTTCCTAGTACTTGTTCTGTTTCATTTCCCAATCTTAACCTCGTTTGAAGACAAAAATCAAACTGCGACAAGAAAATCCCCTGTACCTCGTGTGGTACGTTTCTACTGCTGCTGGAAAAGAAACTCTCATTCCAGTGCCACAGTACGAAGGGGATGCGATAGCATTTGCCCCACGGGTAACTTGAAGCCACCGTGTCGGTGCTTTCTGCTCATCCACTGCAAATATTTTCAGGCACATTGCTCTCGATTGGGCGTGGCAAACGGTGAGTAATCCTTCCTGTCTCTACTTCGCGTGCGGAATGGTTTATAGTGACTACCCCAGCTCCATCATGTCACACGTCCCAGAACTCAATTCCGCAATCATCGAAATGGGTCAGCGTATACGTGATCTTGAAAACGCCATCGCAAGTATGAAGGAATCCGAGAAATCGCACCTAGTCTGTAACTTACCGCGCCACCGGCCCTAGGAGGGTCGCCTTATTATATAATCATCATATTGGGGAATTAGTTCCCACGCCCTCTTGGCTCATACCACGGCTGCGCCGCGCTGTACTCGCTATTCCTCTTGCTCTATCCGCGTCGGCTGGCCGAAATACACTTCTATGGCATCTCTCAGTCGCTGGACAGGTACTCCCGGTCGCCAGACACTCCAAACTATCGTCAAGAAGCTCATCCCGCAATGGGCAAACGGCCTCTATTCTTATCAAGAAGATGTCGTCTTGCGCGTTCTGGACGGCCAAGACGTTCTCTGCTGTTTGAATACCGGCGGAGGGAAGTCCGCCATGTTTGCTGTTCCACTCATCGTGCTCAGGGAGATGACAAGAAATCCACACCTGTACCCTCGTTTACGCACTCGGGCTCGACCGGTAGGAATCGTAATTACGCCTACAAAAGGACTTGCGGCGAATATAGTGCGTGTTTATATATGCTATATTGCTTAATCTAACCAAATCTAGGTTCTCGAGCTCCAAAAACTCGACGTACCTGCGTTCGCGTATTGTCACGAAACAATCACCGATTATCACAAGAAGGGCGAAAATCTCGTTAAGATTATTGCAGACTGCAAGACATATAGTCTCATATGCGTCGACCCAGAGCATCTCAGGGACGACTCTTGGCGCCGTATCACCGCTTCCGACACCTTTCGTGCCAACGTTATTTTCGGATGCGTAGATGAGGCTCATCTAATCAACGAGTGGGGCGCTGAGTTCCGCCCGCTTTTCAAACATATAGGTGCTTTCTTCCGTGGCCGTCTTCCCTCCTCTGTTGCTATCATGGCTCTGTCTGCTACGATCCAACCGGGTGCCGAAACGGACAGCATTTGCCGAAGTCTAGGCTTTTCTGGCAACAGCTTCTATCACCTGCGATTATCGAACGACCGCCCTAATGTTCAATTCACCATTCAAACACTCGACCACGGTTTCAGTAGCGATGAATTTCCTGAGCTTCTCGACTATCTGAATCAGAATCGCAAAACTGTCATTCACTGTCGGCGGATCGAGGATCTCCAGCGCTTATTCATGTACGCTTTCGACTCTCTACCTGCGGGACTGGATCGTTTGCGTCGCATCAAAACTTATCACTCGCTGCATTCCCTCGATATCAACACCGAAACTCTTCGCCTCTTGGACGAGGATCCTATGTGCCAGGCTGTGTTTGCGACTGTAGCATTTACAAATGGGCTCAATGTTCGATCTCTCGTCGACAGTCTGGCATATAACTTCCCAAAAACTCTCAACCTGAAGCTGCAGGAAGCCGGACGAGTTGGCAGAGATCCTGAAACAACAGCGCGCGCAGTTACGTTCCTTCAGCCGAGCGTTCTTAGCGACGCCGAGAAACAGATTTCTGGTGCGTTTCGAGACCTTGGCATGAATCGAGCTGACAAATTTAGGTCGCGTTGATCCCCCGAAAATTTCTCGAAAGACCGGCAAGCCTGTTCGCGCGAAGAAGCCGAAACCGATCGAGCATTCAGCCGCCCTTGTTCTCAGTGAATCCAAGTGTTATATAGCGGCGATAAATCGAATCTATCAGAACCCTCCCCTCGAGACATCCGCCCTCGACTGTATATCTGCTAAGCGTCTACTCCCTTGTTCCCTGTGCGGCAAACGGAAGAAGATTAACATTGAATTCCCTTCTTCACCTCTACCGAGCGGCATGACTTTACCTCCATTCATCGCACTCGCCACCGCTCATTCCGCACCGCTCACCCCAGAAGAGAAAAAGCTGAAATTGTCGAAAAAGGAGCGCGAAGATGTCATGCTGGCTTTGGGAAAGTTCGCCGAGGATTTGCGTCGTGCAGAACAACACCATCCGGACAATCAACATCGTCCCAAATCCGCCTACTTCCCTTCTTCTCTGCGGGAGCACCTGGCTGCGAAACTCCTGTCGTTAGACTCGCTGTTCGACCTGCACGCTCTCCTGACTACGTGGAACTTCGCTTCAAGTTACGCAGGCTTGCTGTATGATCTTGTCGTCGAGCTTCAGGCAACAATTCGTTCGGATCGCGAGACTGCTCGGTTGGAGAAGAACGCGAAGCAGCGGGCTACTCGGTCATCGAAGAAGGCAAGGGAAATGTCGGAGGTGGATGAAATGGACACAGACCCGGATCTCAGTGATGTTGACGACCATCCGCGTTCTTCCCCCATCCCCCCACCGGCGAAACGCACCAAAACCGGTACAGGTAACGTTTTGAAGGAGGTCACCAACCGCAAGAAGGCGTCGAGTGGAGGGAAGCAAGCGTCGCGCGGCAAGACGAGTTCGACAGCGAAGGTTCAGGTCAATGTTGGAAAAGAGAGACAGACTCTGGCGGCAATCTCAGCAGGATTTGGTCCGGCTTATCGAACGACTTCGGATCGTCGCAGGGCGAGAGCAGGATGAAATTGCTTTGGGTTTTTTGTGTCTTGTTTTCTCATGCATTCGAGCGTACTCAACTTGCTATTCTAGTGTAACTGTGATATACATGTATCGCTCTCGGTCTTACTAGTCCTCGTAATCAATGTCGTCCTGAGGTACCTCGGGGTCTTCTTCTTCCTCCGATATCTCGTCGTCGTCACCCAAATTCCGAAGCACCTCCTCAAACTCTTCTTCCTCATACCACTCCGTACTCATTCCACCTGTCTCGTTGTCAACTGTTACAGTCAAGTCCGATCCGCTAGTGAGCTCTTCGTTGCTTGGGTCGTGTTCATCGCTGTTGTCAGCATTTGAGTTGTGCGGACTGCCATCACCCTCCGACTCCGATGAGCTAGAAGAGCTACTTGATTCGCGCGAATTCGAGGAGAGAGCTGACGGAGAGCGACTGGAGGATGAGGATGCGGGAGGGAACGAAGAAGGTGAGCCTGTTCTTGGATGTTCCTCCTCCATTGTGGGTTCTGGCTGAGACGGCTGATCTGCGTTATTATCCGTGCCTTCCGCAGGTGGGAAAGCACGCCCGAGGCTCCGAAGTTGTTCAGCTGCCGTCAAGAGTCTCGCATATTTACCGCTCCGCTCCAGATAATCACCTAACTTTCCACCTTGCAATTCCTCGTATCCGCGCTCGAAACGGTTCACCGCAGCGTGGCCCAGACTGCGCCCACTGCGGAAGGAATGCAGCTGATCCTCCTTGTAAAGCTTTAGGAGCATTCGAGTCTCGTCTCGCATGTGGGGGGAGGTGTGTGATTTGCTTCGCCGTGTAAGTTCGAAAGCTGATTCCATGTCCTCCTTGATTTTGATGAAGTGGAGAACGTTGGGTGCAATTGTGTTCCTGTAAAACGGTTCGTCAAACTCGCCTCCCTTCCGTTTTATCATCCCAGTGAGCCATTTTATGTTCCACTCCTGGACGAGGTCTCCCTCAACAAAAGTACCCACTTCACCGCGCAGATTGAGCAAATAATTATTGAGAAGCGTTTTCTTGAGCGCAGGTGAGCATTCGAACTCGAGCAGAGCATAGAGATCGAGCATATATCGCATATAGTTTTGATGTGCCGTGCCTGCGAAGGTGAAAATAAAAATCTTTCGCATCGACAGTCAACGAAAATTTCAGATTCGGAACTGAATCACAACCTTCAAGATTTCAAGCACCCTCCCAACATCGCCCTCGGGAATTGCGTAATTTAGCTCTATCCACCACCCGAACTCCATGATGAAGAGGATAGAGTTGCTGAGCACACGATCGCCGTCGAAATCTGCCTCTTCAACAAATGTCTTTGGTTCGTTTTTGCTCGGAAGGGGAGAAGCTTGAGCATCGACCTCCGTTTGGACCTCGGGCGCCGGATGCGAATCTTCCTCGCCATCCGCAGGCATATCTGCGTCGACTTCTGGCTCAGGAGATGGTGGAGAAGGATTGGGGTTGGAGGAAGGTGAAGCCAATGTTGAGCCACGGGGTGCTCGGTCTTCAGCCTTGGCGGCTTCGTATTCGCTACTGGACAGAGACTCGTTGTATGCGGTTTGTGACGCGTACCGCCGACGCAAAATCGAGGCTTGAACCAGAAGCTCGTCGAGAGTCGGCAGGCTATTGGTTTCAGCTAGTCGCTCAAAATGTTCGTATAAATCTTCAACTCCGAGAACCACACTAAATTTTATTAGCGGCTGAAAATCACGTTGACTGTTCAAACTTCACATACCGCCAACAGTCAAGAACCTGGGCCTCCCAAATCAGTGTCATACTTCGACTTGTAGGGTAGAAATTGCATTTTTTCAAATTGGTGGGACGCTTCATGTTCGCAGCGTTGGAACTGCGCGAGAGAGATGAGGGATCTTTGGATGCCGCGGGACCATAGTGATTGCTCGCGCATGCGTTCAGGTCTGTGGCCTTCGTATGCCAGGTCTCGGGTGTGCTGATGATATTGCGGCAGGAATCGTAGATGTTGAGTGACGTCGAGAGATATTTCTTGAGTCCGAGTGTTGTAGCATGTGAGGCGCCGTCTCCTCTGACCCACTGCAAAATATTATCAGACTTCTCTGGCTCAATTCCCATCTGCTTATCGAAATCCTTTAGTGCCTGCTGCATCCCTTGGGTTGTCGTTTCGCGTTCTGAATTCGTCCCTAGAGGTTGGAGAATTGTTTTGTGAACCGGAATGCGATATTTTGCGTAAGTGGTCCGGAAGCGGGCGGAAATTGCGGTACGGAGGTGCGAGAGATGGGGGGAGAATTCGGCCAGTACACGTACACTGTGGAGATTTGTGATGCCTAGATTGTGGTTCCAGTCGATGCTGCGGTAAACGCTTTCGGTTGTCATGTTTTGCCGATCCTGTCTGCAAACCCGGTTAACATGATCTTGGGCGTCGAACGCACCGGGCTGAGGATCGAAAAACTCGAAGGTGGTGCATGCAGTGCCGACCTTCATGGTGTTCTCGCGTCCCAGCCCATGCTCGTGAATGACATCGTGATACTGAACATTATCGACAATCTTGCCGAAGGCCGCTTCTCCACGCTCCGCTCCGGCTTGAGTCTTTTGTTGTAAAACTTTCATGTCAGCTGCCGACATCGAGTTAAGAGCCTTGTAGGTGGTGCTGGTGCTGGTTATACCGGCTAAGCGGCAGTACACGCGTTTGACATCAACATGGGACCCGCAAGAGAAATGCCACACAGCGAGAGGAAGGGCAAGCTCGCCGGAAGCGTACGAATTTCGACTGACTATAAATGAGCTAATAGCCGCCACCTGAATCTAGAGAATGAAACCTTGTTAATAAACGCAATAGCCATAAGACTTAATGGCTTACGGGTGGGTGCGGCCGTCGCTCGCGGACCACAATATTGCCTTTCACGCGAGGAGCGCAACAACACTCTGTGATATACCACAACAAAGGGTCGGCGGCACGGTAGCGGGCAGCAAGATCCTGCATGGTGAAATGAGTGTCGTCCCAAGTCATGGTTCGTACTCCTTCTTTGCGTCCGTTGCTCGTTGCTCGGATATGTCGCTGCCCATCAAGATCATTCTTCTTCTCCGCCAAACGTCCTACACGACGATGAAGTTCATCGCCAACAACTCGAACAGCCCACGCATTCAGGCACGGACGAGCGAATCTAATATCATCAAGAGGAATTTCTGAGGAGAATGCGGCGTCCACTTGGTCTGGATATATGAGTTTCGCTCGACTTTGTGGATGGGAGTAGATGAGCTGGATTATATTGGCCATTTTCACGTTGGAAGACCCCTGGAGAAAACTAGTTACTGCTGCAATATGTTTGGGGGTTCGAGGGTCTTCCTCGTTTCCTGCGTGACAGTAGAACAAGGTTTCTAAAAAGTCTCCCAGAGAACGGAATCCGTATTTTGACAGAACATCATTGACCTTCTGCCATTTTGTCCGCTTGGGATTCCGCAGGCTCTGTTGAGTGCTAGAAGTAGCTGATGAGGGGGTGAATGGTGTCGTCGGTGACACAGAGCTCGAAGCCGAATCTGGGCCATATGAAGGAATTGTCGGGATTGTTAGCTGCGGAAGGCGTCGGTAGGGACGTTTTGGCCGGTTTTCGTCGGGAGAAGATTCCATGGTGTCTTTGGATAGCTGATAGAATGGTACTGACGCGTGTAAGAGGTAGATTTGGGTGACGTGGCAAGAGCAGACACGTCGAAAGCGAGTAGAAGTCCAGTGTCACACACTGTGACAAGACGCGAAAATGATCGCACGTGCGGCAGATTATATAATAACTCGACCCTCCCATCACTGATCCGCTCGAAGTGACAGACTAATATATAACAACCGCAGGCACGAGGACTTTTTTGTTTTTATTGTCTGTTTATAAGAGACTAAATCGCACCGTGATCTCTGGTCAAACAAAATCTCTGCACCGGCGATAGCGCAGTCGACACCAACTCCTTCAGGCGACCCCCTTGGCTCTTTCATTGTCAATGAAGATGGAGAACCCGTGCATTATGGGCCTGTAGGCGGCGGCGAGGTAACCTCCCGATTTAACTTTCACCAATATCCCACCCATCTGAATCCTATGCAGGTCTTTCGCTCAGTAAGCATCAAGATTTCTCATATTTCCTCTATTCACCGACACTCCCACTTTGACATGCAGGCTTACTCCGCATCCAAAACAATCCCAGCCGGCCGGGACGGCCAACTCTTCACCGCTCTAACCGTCTCGTTCCCATTCTCTCCATCCCCCTTCAAACCTTGGGACCTCCCCTCCTCCCTCGACCGCCTCCTCGTCTTCCTCCCCTCCCGCACCCGCGCCGACCAACTCATCTCGGCACGGCACCCCCCTCACCCAACCCGACCTCCTCTCCCTCTACAACCTCATCTACACCCGCCCCAACCCAACCACCACCCGCCTCACCATCAACCCACACCTCCTCGCCTCCCTCTTCCTCATATTTGCCATCGGCTCTATCGTCGACACCGCCATCGTGGGCCTCGACAACGCCGATGCGGACTGTTATTTTGGCTTGGCGAAGGCGGCGTTGACTCTGAAGAACGTGTTGGAGGAGGTGGAGGTGGCGACGGTGCAAGCGTTCGTGTTGATGGCGAGCGTCGTAATTGTGAACAACCGGGAAGAGGCTGCGTAGTCATAATCGACGCACCTTTCATCGTATTCTCGCTCATTTTCCCATACAAATTGCTCCTAGCTCACGACAGTGGTCAGTGCCAGTGTGAAGTCGATCCATGCTGTTGACGTACCGGTAACCGCCGTTCCTAAATCCAGCCCAGGCCTCGCATCCAGCTTGCCCGAAATCCTCCTCAGTGCCTAGCCAATGCAGCTGTTGTCGTTGTCGTCGCCACTGAAACGTCAGTCGCAGTATTCAAGATCCGGTAGGGGTGTTTGGCAGGAGAGGGCAGGGGGGGGCAACGGCGGCGGCGGCGGCGGCGGCAGCGACGGGGACAGTGAGGGCGACGGCGATGACAAGATGCATTGTTGAGGTGGTGGTGGTGGGAGGAGACAAGAGACGAGGGAGGCGTCCGCGTTGTGTGTGCTGCGGATGTGGAGCACTGTCGTCATTGCTCGGCATCTCGGCATACTGACTTGGACGTTTTTCACGGTTTTCTGCCCAGCACGGCGGGGCAATTTTATGTCACAATCCATGAATTTACACGGATGCGAGCATGTACTGATGTTTTCACAGTGTTATTGACTCGCTCAAAATTGCCCTGACACCTCTAATCCCCTTAAGACACTGCTTGGCTCATAAGGGCTTCGAACCAGCTTAGGGTGGATTATAACCCACCCCGCCAGCAGTTCTAAGCCATCCTAAGGCTTAGGAAGGTCCTAATCAGTTGGAAGCCCTTCGAAGCAATCCGCCATTTTTCCGACATCCTGAATAGTCCCATCGAGAACGGCACGGAGGTAGTCTTGACCACAGAACAAGTCGTCGTGAGTCTCCACCACTCCACCATTCTCCTTCGCTGCGCGCAGAATTTCTGCTGTTTTCTCCGCTCGGTATGGCATCGCTCGAGCCCCTTCTTCCGTACGCCACATTGCCTGGAGCTGGGGTCCAAGCGGAAAAGTACGGAAGGTCAAGCGTGGAATTTTGGTCTCCCCGCCGCTGGCTGCGAGCTGTATGGGATTCCAGCGTGATTCACCGCACTCCGGGCAGTTCTCCAGATCCTTGTACGGACAGGTATATGCAACACAAGATTTCCAGCACATGTCATGGACCATGGAAACGACTCCGGTCAGTTCCTCAATTTTCTTCTTGACAAGGTAATGCGAGAGATGGTTGCAATCAGGGAATCACCGCTTAATATTCCCGCAGATCGTAGTGTACGCCTTTTCAGAGGCATTATCGAGTCCGATGTAGTTTTCACGCGAGGGTGGGGCAGGGTCCTCGTCAAAGGGAGTCTCTATCTCGGGGTCAAACTGAGGCGAGGGACTACGAAACTGAACATGATATATTTCCCATGATGAAAAAACAAAGACTTGTGATATAGCTGTAATTTTTACCTCTGTACCGTGCTGTGTATCCCTCATCGAAGGTCCAGAAGATTCAGAGGCATTGTTGCGGGTCCTTCGACGCTTTCGTGTGCTATCGTTGGGTCAATAGCGTTTAGTAAACATTGACAGGATTATTTTTTAAGGGAGATTGTCATCAGGCTCCCACAAATCATTCTCCAATATTCTGAGAGCTAAAATACCCTCAAATTAATTCACAGAGCACGAGGGCCCAAAATTGGGCTCGCAAATGTACATTCAAGTTTCAACATCCAGTTGACCGATCACAGGATCTGAACCGAGTCGTCGAGCTTTCCAAATCCCAGACGGACGGGTTCCGTCTGTCCGTCCCGTCCGTCTACCCGTCACGAAGACAGATGGTGAGAGCCCTATGAAAATATAAGCATGCGGTAACCATTTTACTCAGAATCCAGCCTCAGGGAAGGCAGAAGTTTGAGGTCTACATTCGCCTCAGATCGTTTTCTCCATACTCCTATGTA
This sequence comes from Favolaschia claudopus, assembly GCA_037176885.1. Classification (NCBI taxonomy): domain Eukaryota; kingdom Fungi; phylum Basidiomycota; class Agaricomycetes; order Agaricales; family Mycenaceae; genus Favolaschia; species Favolaschia claudopus. Next base: position 618,911 of record JAWWNJ010000123.1, read on the forward strand.
TGCACTCATTGTAGGTCTGCTTTCTTCATGGTTTGCTTTCTATTCATTCGCCGCGTGCATTTGATATAATATATAGTTGGCTGACTCTCGGCTGAACAACGTCTCGTGCGGTTAACCGTTAGTAACCTTTTCTCACGAGAAAAGAGGGATGACGGCGACGGGGGGAGAAGACTAGTAGCAGGGGACGAGACTCAGGGTCATGGAGGGGGACTGGACAAGGGAAAGTCTCAAAGAGACGGAGTCGCCGCGCCAAAAGCGCGATGTGCGGAGGTGGGCGAGACGAAGAGAATGAGGAGACATGTGACTGATGAGATCACCTTTTGCCAATCCCCTTGGTCTGCCAGACCATCCAGGATTGGCCTGAGCTTCACGAGAGAGAGGATTCGTAAGCAAGCCATTGATATATTGGGCATGAACTTCAAAACGAAGCTCGCTGCACTCCGCTCAAAGGCGAGGGAGCCAAGGCAGCCCACAACCAACAGCTCACCATGAAGCAGCCACAGGCGGGCGAAGACAGGGTGAAGCACCACAGGCTCCACAAGAAACTGAGGGGAATGGACAGCAACAAGGGGAGGGGAGGGGAGAGGAGGGGGGGGAGGGGGAGAGGGGCAGGGGTGCTAGGAACGCACAATGACAATAGAGGGGGCAGTGACGGCGACACGGGCAGGGCGGGTACCGGACTTGGGGAGGGGCCAGTGGGGATACAGCCAGGATTGGCCTGAGCTTCACGAGAGAGAGGATTCGTAAGCAAGCCATTGATATATTGGGCATGAACTTCAAAACGAAGCTCGCTGCACTCCGCTCAAAGGCGAGGGAGCCAAGGCAGCCCCTACATAACTACAGGATACAGAACAAAACCGTAGCTATGTGAGTGCGCAGAAAATAGCAAAACTAACTAGGAGTGGGTGGGTGGGCACGAGAAAAGAGGGATGACGGCGACGGGGGGAGAAGACTAGTAGCAGGGGACGAGACTCAGGGTCATGGAGGGGGACTGGACAAGGGAAAGTCTCAAAGAGACGGAGTCGCCGCGCCAAAAGCGCGATGTGCGGAGGTGGGCGAGACGAAGAGAATGAGGAGACATGTGACTGATGAGATCACCTTTTGCCAATCCCCTTGGTCTGCCAGACCATCCAGGATTGGCCTGAGCTTCACGAGAGAGAGGATTCGTAAGCAAGCCATTGATATATTGGGCATGAACTTCAAAACGAAGCTCGCTGCACTCCGCTCAAAGGCGAGGGAGCCAAGGCAGCCCACAACCAACAGCTCACCATGAAGCAGCCACAGGCGGGCGAAGACAGGGTGAAGCACCACAGGCTCCACAAGAAACTGAGGGGAATGGACAGCAACAAGGGGAGGGGAGGGGAGAGGAGGGGGGGGGGAGGGGGAGAGGGGCAGGGGTGCTAGGAACGCACAATGACAATAGAGGGGGCAGTGACGGCGACACGGGCAGGGCGGGTACCGGACTTGCGGAGGGGCCAGTGGGGATACAGCTTTGCTAGCGTGAGCCACCGGAACCTCGAAAGGGCATCTGCTACGGAATTTTCGTCTGTTGGGATCCAGACAGGGCGGAAAGTGAAGTCCTTCTGAACAGCAAGGAGAGCGAACTGGCGGAAAAGCGCTTGGGTAGGAGGATGATCAATAGAGCCAGACTGCAGACAGGTAGAGATGGCCTCGTTATCAATACGAAAGATAACCTCCAACCCAGCCCAACAGTGACCCCAGACCTCCGCTGCCCGTAGCACAGCACGCATCTCCTTCCAATGGATTGGATGGCGTTCATACTTCACCGGAACAGGTTCAGTGAAGAAAAGGTCACCACCTCCCCAGTAACCGCCCAAACCCAGCTTACCACTAGCATCCGTGAAGATCTCGATGGTGGGACGCGGGGGTCCAATGGCGAAAATGCCATTGAAAGACGTGAGGAAGGTGTTCCACCACGCAATATCGAGTCGAGCAGAGGAAGGGAGACGGCGGCGCTGGTGACGGGGGAGAAGTGAAAGGCGGCGCATGAAGTCCCGGATACGGCGGGTGAAGAATCGTCCAACGGGAATCACTGACTGAGCAAAGACGAGATGGCCACAGAGTTTCTCTAGGTCATGGTAGCTGGCAGTCCGACGAGACAGGCACCCATCCAGAAAGACAAGGAGGCGAGCAAGCTTATCTTTGGGCAGACGAGCCTGCATAGCAATGGTGTCCAGCTCAATGCCAAGGAACTCAAGGCAGTGGGTCGGACCCTCCTCCTTGTCGCTGGAGATTGAGAAGCCTAGCTCCTCCGCAACTGCCCGGAAGACAGCACGACCATGACGAGCATACTCCACACCCCTGGAAGCGGGGGTGACATTGAGCCAATCATCTAGGTAGTGCTGAATAAGTGCCATGACCTCATCCCGAGAGAGGAGGACCCAGTGATGGGCCTCCGCAAAGTAATTGTAGATGCGGGGTCCCGTACGAACCCCAAAGGGCAGGAAGATGTCGAGGAATAGACGCTTTAACCACTCAAAGCCCATCAGGTGTATATGATCAGGGTGAATGGGAATATGCCTAAAGGCCGCCTCAAGGTCTGCCTTGTAGAGGAAAGACCGTTCGCCAGCCTGCCGGATGCGCTCAATCGCCCCCATGACAGCCTCATACACCAGATGGCCAAACTCCGCTGGGATAGCGTCGTTGACGGATGAGCCAGGAGGGTACGAGAGATGATGGATACGACGACGCTTCTCACTATATTTCTTGGGCACGGAGCCCAGCGGGGACAGGACAGGCTTCACAGCAGAGTCTGTGATATCGACAATACGCCCCAGAGAAATCTCGTGAGCAATGTCTTTATCTACTGTCTCGGGAAATGCAAGTGCAGAAGGAAGAGGGGCAGGGGCAGAGGAGGAGGGAGGAGGCATACGTGCAGGATCTACGCCTAGAAGGACACCATGGCGGATGGCAGAGACGAGGGTCTCAGCGAACACCCGATCTGGGTAATCAATGAGGGCGTGCGCCCAAGCCTCGGGGCGCAGCTTTGAGGGCGGCATTGGCTTTGAATGAGGAGTCGTGAGCGGAAAGAGGAGGTCTGTATTAGGGCGTGCTGGAGGAAGCAGTGGTGGTGGTGGCACCTCAAAAGTGGGAGCATGGTCAGATTCCACAATTTTGGCAGATGATGGGGGAGACAAGACTTCCCTGCTCGATTCCGAGCGAGGAGAGCCAGAAGCATCTCCCCCTCGCTCACCCGGCTTCACTAACACGCCAGCAGGGGGATTTTCCTGAGGCGGAATAGGCCGAGCCACATCTGGGGGCGTTGACATACGACGAGGGCATGAAGGTGCGATATGGGCACGCTCTCCACAATGAGAGCAGACATGGCGACGAGGACATCGACGTCGACCATCCCAGCAACCCCCAACACGGTTGTGGCCCCAACAGATCTGTGTACGCACTGGAGCCCCAGCAATCATCAAGATTCTACCATCGTTTGGAGGAGTCCATGGTCCCCGGTCGGGGGTCCCCCAGCGCAAGAAACCATCAACATTGATAAGTCTGGGGAGGGGCCGAAGAGAAGGCATCGAGGTCGACCAGCCGAAGGTGGGGGAGAAGACGAGAGAGCGGCGTGAGCACCCAGAAGAAAGGCGGAGAAAACACGAGAAAAGAGGGATGACGGCGACGGGGGGAGAAGACTAGTAGCAGGGGACGAGACTCAGGGTCATGGAGGGGGACTGGACAAGGGAAAGTCTCAAAGAGACGGAGTCGCCGCGCCAAAAGCGCGATGTGCGGAGGTGGGCGAGACGAAGAGAATGAGGAGACATGTGACTGATGAGATCACCTTTTGCCAATCCCCTTGGTCTGCCAGACCATCCATGACTCTTCTCACTTGGACAGGTAAGGTCCAGTCAGTTCACAAGAACTATGTGTCTGCATGAAACGAGGTGAGTCGTAGCGAGTCGGTCTAATTGAACTAAATCTTACCGACATTTTCACAATGGTCAAGCGTATTGAACAAATCAAGTGTCTATAGTACGAGCCAAGGTAAGTACTAATTAGTAGCGAGCTGTTCAAATCTCAACTCAATTTTGGCTGACCTTTATGTTAGTGACCACCTCGGAAATCCAGCGCGGGTAATTGAAGTTCAATGCGTCGTGTCCTGTTGATTCAATGGAGTTCGTGTTCGACAACTTGAAGCCAAGCCTCCGGGTACACAGCTCTCAGGCTGGGCGTTCACTGAGTTTGCCCACTGCTGATCCGACCAACTAAATCGAAGGTAAGCGCACATTCGATTCAATTCACTTGAGGCTAATTGAAGTTGCGGGTACCCGGGTTCCGGGTCAAGTCGGTCCTCATTGCTCAACATACGAGTCAGTACGACGTGAGTTCACAAGTGTCAACTACAAATACAGCGACTGAGAACTTCAAGCGAGTGTCCGTTTGTACCCAAATTTGATCTAACATTCAAGTGAGTTGCGCTCGTTCTGTGAGTATCTCGAGTATCTCGATCACTGACAGAACGAGGGCAAATTCGCTGTTGAGCTAAATAATCTATCCGCCTTCTCGGTCCCAAGTACGTCTCAACTTACTGGGTAGGTAGTACACGGATTCAAGTTGTTGAACTACACTTTGTTTGACATCTACAAGTCGGAGTCGGTGGTTTGTAGTACTTACGCGCCGGTCTGGCAAAGAAATACTTGAAGGCCGTTTGGGCCAAGTTTGGGCTCCTAGTACTTAGTCGATTTGGCACTGAGAACTCCAGTTCAACAGTGTTAGTGGCTTTCAAGCGCAGCAAGCATCATGGGATCATCTAGCTGTGGAATTTCGGAGGTATAATGTAATCTCAATGATGAATGATGATTTCTGCGCCCTCATAAGCTGACCCCCAATTGTACTGATTTTATTCTGTGGTCGCTTTCCTGAGCAAACCTCCCACAGCCACTCGGCAACGTGCGGCCAACGCGAGTGCCCGGGTCTGAATGCCCGATCGGGCAGTTTCCGGCCATCAAACGAGCGTGGTGCTCTGGCTTTCCATGGCTTGTGACTTAATCGCACCACGAGTAGAAAAAAAAAAAAAAAAAACACGTGATAGTGTGACACGTTCTTTTTCTTTCGTACCACAATGGATTGCGAATTGATCCACCCGCACTTATCTATGTTCAGCATGCTGGAAAATATCCTCGATGATGTATGTTCCAGCCCTGAGGTCCAGGGCCAGAGCACTGCGCAGAAGTGACTGATGTTCAATAGAGCCGTGAACCCGAATACCACGTAGCTAGCTTCCGCCAGGATCAAGCCAGGATTGCAATGCGGGAAATGACAGTGAGTGCATTGTGTTCCTCGCCCGGATCCTCGACCTGATTCGTTTAATCAGTCAGTTATCGTACATGCAGACAGAGCTCCCGCTCATTGTGTGCCACTCCACAGGTCATCTTCCGCATCTAGTATTGTATTCAACGCTTGACAGTGAGTCAACAAACATCATCGAAGATTATGCGAACCATCTGCTTTCGTGAGGAACAAAGCTTGCTTCTACACTGAAACTCACTGTACTATTGTAGTTGGATGCTTCAAGAGCATGATTCCTTGTTCCAGGCTTTGTATTAATGGAAGTCGTGCTCTTAATGCTGTGATTAAGCTATTAGTGTCAAAACCAACGGGAAGTGAGCGAGCTAAACACAATTCCCAAACGGACCCGCCTTCGCAGAGCATGATGCCTTTTGCCATCGAGAACTTCTATTACTCAATGCCAAAAACGCCATAGATTTGATGGTGGCCAAGTGCCAAGCTTTTCCTCAGCTGTCGGACTCGGAGCCGGTCGACGAGGGATCCACTCTTTCGGGAACTTCTCCATTCCGAGGGTGATGGCAAAACGGTCGAGGTTCCCACGGTGGGTCATTGTTTTTCCTCCTCCAAGGGGAAATCCCTCGGCCGGGAGAACGCGTTTTCGGCACCCAGAAAAGCCTCGGAATGCGCCGAAAACGCGTTTTCCCGGCCGAGGGTTTTCCCCTTGAGGAGAGGAAAAACCGTCATGGCCCGTGGGAACTCCGACCGTTTGCGATTATCGATCACCCTCGGAATGGAGAAGTTCCCACAGGGGGGTCTGCCGAAGTCACTGAAAAAAAAAAAAATTGACCCCCGGTGCGGATTTCGCGGATCGGTGTACCCTTGTGACTCGTCACTGTTTTGGCAGGTGCACCAAAATGTGGTTTCGGACTCTTGAAAAAAACTGTCAAAAGTTGTATAGTGAAAGTGGAGTAGTTTTCGATTTTGGAGCGAATGAGCTTCACTTGTTTTTCGTTTTTGCGAAAAATCAAGTTGGGCTCAATGAATTCTACACTGAAAATGGGCCAACTTTCACTGAGAAAGATATTCGTCAATCCAGGTGCCTGTGACGCGTGACAGACGAATTGATCGAAATAGTACAGTATTTCCGAGTCAGTGTAAGCGCCTGCGAAAAAAAATGTCATTCTCATTACTTTCCGGAACGACTGTAACCAGAAACAGCCTCAGCGGCCTTGGAATGGGGCTCATTAACCATGTCTGTGGATGCCTATGTACATAGGTCTGCACCGGGATGAGCACACTATGCACTCAACATCTGGTGGACTTAAGAAAAAAAAAAGGAGTAGTTGTTTCATGACGAAAATTCATGATGTTTTGTCATGAATCCATATGTCACAAAAGCAACTTTCTGAGCATTAATTAAATAGCCGAGTCCCACTCCCACTGTTCTGGGATATACTTGGGATATACTCTTTTCGCACCTCTGCAAGACTCGTACACCCATGGCTTCCGACCATCAGCGTCGACACATTCAGAGTGGAACTGACAAGAAGTGAGCGCTGTACATGTAAGAAATGAGAGGCATACCCAGACTGGCTCGCATTCCGCCCTGCCAGTGCTGCAAAAATTGCCGTGCATGCCTTAATCACCGAGGGTAAATACAATCAAATATCAATAACTCGCGTTAGCCGGCCTTACAGTGATTCCATCGCTTGTGGGCACTGGAATTTGTTACACATTCACTGGGGATTCATTCTAACCGCTGAAACAAGCGTAAAAAAGCAAATCCAAAATTCATATAAAACTTTTTTTTCGAGCCCGAGGGGACCCCCCTCCCCCTCGTCCAAATTAGGAAATTTCTTATCATGGAAGCCCCTTGGTGGATATGCTCGAAAATGCCATCATCATCCAAAAGACCCACCGCCAGCTTACGCCGGCTTCAATCAGACTGTAACTACAACTCGAAGCAGACAATAGAAACGTGCAATCCAGCCGCAATTGGACCCAGAACTGTTTGACTCAGAGGTGAGAGCCTAGCAATCATGGTGTAACGCCAACAAGACCTGCCTGGACCAAGGAACACGCTGGCAGAGAATAAACTTGTGGCCTTTCCGCGTGCCTCAATATCCCAGATGACGCCTGAAAGGTCCATAATGGCCTCCGGCTCCTCTCCCTCCAAGCGCACTCCAGCCAGTCAAACACGACTGCAACTGCTCATTTAGTGCTAGGAGAAACATGGGATTGATATCTAATTTGTAGGCTTCAGCTTTTACTCTCGCTCGATGCAGAAGGACTATTGCCATCCAACCTCCGTTCTCCTTCTAAATAACTCGCAATCTCAGTGCACTTGAACTCCCACAATGAACGCCGCGAGGTGTCTGTAATTTGGCAGAAGCTTGGCCAGCGCCGAGACAGAGAATTGATTTGTTTTAAATCATAGGCGTACAAAGCCAAAAATGCATATCTCCACTCTATAGTCCTGTCCATTTCCTTATCCTGAACATCTTCGCCTCAACTTGAACGATCAAATCATATAGGGTTCCCACGGTTCAATAAATTTTGCTTAGAACTTGACTCGATTCCCTTCGAGCTGGACCCTAGCTATCCAGATTCTGAGTAAAGATGACGCAGAGATTCGATTTGAAGCAGTGTTTGATCTTTCTCGACTCCTCAGTAGGTTCTTTGCGCTGCGTAGAAGTGAATCGAAAGTTCAGAATTCAACCCTTGCGATTGGGAGAAATTGAAAACAATCCTCGAGCTGCAGGTATCATGAAGGTGAAACGCGAGAATACTGTGTGGAATGATACAGCGCATGCGCTCAGCAGGCGAGTCAGCAGCTCGCCCGATTCCGAGATGACCACAAAATTGTGATATAGACATTGGAAGCAATTTCGATTGGGGTGGCTACCCTCTTGAACAAGTCTCTCCCTTTGACGTGGTATACGGGTCTGGAGCTTAGCCATATATTTAGATGTGCTTTGACTGGTTCGTTAATGGGTTTTTGAGTGATGGTCAATCGCGCCAACTGAGCCAACTCCACCAAAATTATACACGTCGATATTGTGATCGCATTGCGTTGTGAGATTGAGCAAAACGCAACGGGGAGACACAGGCCTTCAACCTCGCTACCATTTCCGGGTCTCAGTCAGAGCACAATAAATGAAATAAGTACTCAACGTTTCAACAACTTTCGCCTTAATACTAGCCACTGTGAAAACATCGGCGCCTGATTTTCATGTACCTAGACAATGAATTAGTTATCTCATGGGAATGCCCATGATTTTTGTGTTTCATGTATCCCAGAGTAATGAGGCCCCATTCAACGAAATTCAGTGGATGCGCACCCCCTCGAAAAATCATGGACTTTGACATAAAAATCACAGCGCCGTCCAGGGCAAAAAAAAAGCACAAAAACGTCCAAGTCCAAATGCCGATTGCCGGGCAGTGACGTCAGAGCTCCGCATCCGCAGCACATATGCTGCGGACGCTCTCACACTCTCTTGTTCCCCTACCACCACCACCACCACCACCATCTCGCCAACTCGTCGTCGCCATCGCTGTCGCCGTCGCCGTCGCCGTCGCTGTCGCCGCCCCCGCTCTATCCCTCCCTCTCTTGCTAGAGTCAACACTGACGTAGCAGATCCCGCCAGCAACAACGCCCACACAAGTTGGTTAGACACGCGGAGAATACGGGGCAGCCTGCATGCGAGGGGTGGGCTGGATTTGCGAACCGTGGTACGTGACGTACGTCAACAAAGTGGATAGTCTTCAAACTTGCACTGACTGCTTGTCGTGATCTCAGGAACTTGTCGCGACAGCTACAACGTTTCCGGCAACGAAGGTCAACACGATGATACGGCAGTAGGCCGAGACGGATGGCCAGGAGCGGGCGTCATTGATGTGTCGATGTGTATTGATTTATGTCTATATCTTCACTGACACCATCTAGTCGCAGGACGTTAGCTCTCTCTCTCCGGTCTGATGGGCGAGAAGTGTCGCCGTTGAGCGCTGAGCAAGGGTGTCAAGTGCAATCTGAATCGTAGCTGCCGTACTGTACCATTTGTACCTATATAGTCTCAATATCATATATTTTTCCTATAAATTTAATTCGCCCTCCCTCGATTTTAATGTACGATGCCCATGATTTGAGACGGTGCTCTGAACTTTTAAATGATTTTCATGTACTCAGAACATTAAAAGGGCACATGAAAACGTCAAAAAAGAGTATGATTTTATTTTAGCGCCAGGTACATGAAAATCCGGGGACGACGACTGATTTTCAGAGTGTGGGTACATGAAAATCGAGGTACCAAGGTACATGATTTTCATGTGCCCGCATCTTCACAGTGTAGTGAGTGCCAAGATAACGGATTCATTTGTCGAGATCGTAGAACTGCTTGTTCTGCACGCGATTGGTCCAATAAATGAGCGCTACACCTATTCCTTATGTGAGATTTACTACCCGCGACTGCGAGTTTCCATTTCATATATGGTGAAGATTGGGTTAAGAGGTGGGTTTTGGGGTCCTGGCAGCCTAAACGGCCGACCAGCCATAGGACCCCCAAAATTCAAGAAACTTGATGCAAATTCAAATTCAATTCAGCCGGCTTTCGCGATCACCTCAGCAAATTGAACGCGTTCTCTCCGGCCGATGCACAGCTTCATCTCGCTTTCCTCCCACCATGACCTCCACACCTTTGAGACGTTTCCTCTGCAGCATACTCGGTCCCCTCCTCGACGCAGACAACGGAGACATTTTTCATGTCTATCAGCAAGCCGCTGATGCACCGGACGATCCGTGGCTCGGCATTCTCGAGCACTGGCGCCAAAATCTTTCGCGCTGTTGTGATTCCGGCGTCCCGCTATTGGCGGCACCAGGATTTCACTTGCTTGGTTAAACTCTATCGGTTCCGGTACGTTTCCTTGATGTTAGAGTGAAGTCTACGTCTATAACAAGCATCAAAAGTTTCTACGCCGACGAGATGGCTGATTCAGCAGCTGCGTTGGACATACCACCCATCTTTCGCACACAAAACCGGTGTGCTTTCCCACGTATCGAAGCTCTCGGGCTACTTCTCGCACGCTTCCGCTCTGCAGGCGACATGTTCGAGCTATCCATGCAGTACAATCGCTCCCAGGCCGCCATCAGCCAGCTAATTAATGAGCTGTCGGAGTTCTTGGACGAGCGCTGGAGCCATCTACTGAGTCCCAAACCCTCCACAACCCTCATGGTATGCCATCACCTAAAATAATGGAATGTGGGACAAAATTCGGGGGCAAAACAAATGATATTCAAGTTCATATAGATACATCGTATCGACATCGTATCGATGCCCTGGCTATTCGCCAGTCCAGTAGACTCGCTAAGTCTCGTCCATGGTTTATACACAAATGGCAAAATGCCCAAGGGCCTTCCGAAACTAGAATTTTTGAATGTACTCTACTCAAGATATGAAGCTATGTCGAAATCGGAGCAGGATTCTACTCTACCTTACTGACAATGAGGGGTAGAGTGGGTGTTGAGGTAGATACGAAAACATTATTCCCTGATTTGGGAATTTGCTATCGCACAGCCATCACGGATATGGCAATCTCCCACGGAGGTTCAGTCACGGGCGACATGCTGAATTTCGTTTTGTGTGCTACAAGGCTTCAAACCCCTCAAAACCATCCAGAGCATCCATACTTCATTCATTTGACACCAAAACCGCCGAATTGTTGCAGCTGTGGCCATTTTGATCGCGGGAACATCACGTGAAATCACCGTTTTTTTGATTTGATTTGAAGTTCCTGGCTACGGAGGCGCTATGCAGTTACATTGCAGTACCGTAGGGGTTGGCGGGGATTTCGTAGAGTAGGTATGTAGTTTGGAAACGGTATAGACTACAACGAGAGATTTGAGGGTTTTAGCGTTTCTGAGTGCCCATAGTCCATTTTGTGTCATATGCGAGGGCTAACTTATAACTGCAATGTACAGGGTCTTTAATAGTTCTGGAGGCCTCAAACTGTGTTGATCAACTACAAATCAGAAGTACACGAATAACAGTTGGGACACTTCAAGGCCTCATAGCGTTGTTTGTCGAGGGTGGATGGGGAATATCTTGATCAAGGAGGGTCGACTTTTTTTTATGTAATTCCACCTATTTTTCCTTCGGCATTGAAGGGTATATATAGCCACATGTAGCACACATCCCTAAATATTTTGAGGAATTATGAGCCGGCGCGGCTGGGAGGATGAAGCTTCCGAAGTGGGGACACGAAGTGAACTCGATTTTGGCAGGCGTTTGGCAGGGTCACAAAATGTCACAAAAACATCCTTTTCATTTGTCTAGTCCGCTACATGCAACGTATCGCTCTCAAAATCGATATACGGGGTCAAGATGTAGGAAGAATTGTCGATGATTTTTTCTGAGCACCGGAGAGAAAAAACGGGGCGAGGATCAGAGAAGAGTTCACTTCACGGGTCAAGGACACATAACGGGTTAGGATAGTAGCGGCGGCGGTGCAGGAGTGGGACAGGGAGAAGCAAAAAATCCCCATCGTCACGGAGTGGGCACTCGTCCAGTTCATGCGTGAATCCGCGGATCGAGGTTTCCCATTCATCCATCGACAGATAGAGCAGTATGCCAATGTGGTGGGGTCCCGGGGTCGCTAGGGATGGCCCTCCGCAGGTAGCTGGACGCGGACGACAATGGCAAGAGGCAAGGCAATAGATACACACGCTGTCTACATCACATGACTATCTACCCGACCAAACACCCTACCACATGTGCCCAACACAAAATGGCGACGTCCTCGTCGCCCAAAAGCTCGAAGAAAACCAAGAAAAACCTCCTCAATGCGGCCTGCACCAACCCAACGCTGTAAGCGCACGACTTAAGTCACGAAGTCGAGGATCGTGATCCCAATCGAGACGTGGTTGCTGTCGGGTGTTGTGAAACAAAGTAGTCGGCGGGGATCGGGGGTGCGGATGTGAATACGACCGGCGATGTGATATGTACTGTGAATGAATTTTTGGTGGTCTGCAATGTCCATGTGCGCGGGTATGATAAAATATGCTCGGTGGTGCGCGGCGTTCTCTCCGGCGTAGACTTGCAAACGGATGGGTTCTGTCGGAACGCAGACAGGAAAAGTCCCTCACGGGAGTCGGAGGTGGTGGTGCACGTGTAGGCAACTCCTGCGCGTCTTCGGCCCAATCTAGCGGTGTGGACACGATGGTGACAACAGTGGGTATATCGGTTTGGGTGGCGACATCGGACAGAGGGAGGGAGGGAGCGGAGACAGCGACCGAAACGAGAGCCGGAACCGGCATGTCTGTCTGTACCGCAGTTTCTGTCGACGACACGTCGCGCACCTTATTTTTCTTCATTTTTTCCTCGCAAAGCTTCCATCCAACCTCGAAACCCCACATACGCTCCCCCTCAAGCTGCTTCACTTGCTTGGCTGCAATCGCAACTGTGAGCTTCTCCCATGACTCCACTGCACGCTGTGTTCCTGCCCGGTCTCCCTCCTCATACCCTTCCTTTCTCACCTGCTCTGCATCTTCCTCTGCACACTCCATGCCTTTATCGAACGCTATAGCCCAGAGTCTCTTCAGACACTGCTGCAGCTCTGTACCTCCCTTCTTCCGTGCGCTCCAAGGCACAGTTTCGAGCAATATACGCTCCATGTCACGCTGCGATTCTTCAATGCTACGTGGCGAACTCTTTGACTCCATGGTTCCGGAAACTTCGAAAATCTTCAACTGCAGATATGACAACAACGACTAGGACTTCTAGGGACTGCGGTGGCGGCAACGAGTCAAGACAACGCAAATCGCGCGAAAAAAGCAGCTCTTCTGGACGAGTGGCTCAAGACAAAACCAAGGCAAGATCTGGTCGTCGGGGCAGGCTGGGTACGAATCACGCTCTCGTCACCATATGTGGTGGGGTCCCGGGGTCGCTAGGGATGGCCCTCCGCAGGTAGCTGGACGCGGACGACAATGGCAAGAGGCAAGGCAATAGATACACACGCTGTCTACATCACATGACTATCTACCCGACCAAACACCCTACCACACCAATACGGCGCTCCAGGCCCTTCACGGACCCGACTACGAGCCGGTGGGGAAGAAATGGGTGTTTAGCTTCCTTTACAGACATCGAGACGCGCTCAGTACCTTCTGGAGCAAGTCCCTCGACACTCAGCGCTCACGGAGCCTCAATCCGGAGGCCGTCAAGTCCTGGGTGGAGTTAGTGAAGAAGTACGTTGTGGATGCGGGGGTCTCACCTGACAGAATATATGGAATGGATGAAAGCGGGTTTCCGACTGGTTATACGGGAAAGGAACGGGTGATTGGGGCACGCGGGACCAAGACCCAGCATAGGCAGGGTGGTGCAAACCAACAGAACATCACCGCGCTCGTAACAATTCGCGCCGATGGGAAAATGAATGTCCCGCCGATGATCATCTTCCAGGGAATGAATTTCCAGAGTAACTGGAACAACGGGAACACAATCAATGCATTGTGAGTCAAGTCACGATGATTAAAAGCCCACTCACAAGCCGGAACTAGCATTGCAAAGTCTTCAAATGGCTGGACCAACGGAGAGCTTGGATACGAGTGGCTGATCAAGTCTTCGACCCGGCGACGCGTGATGAGGCCAATGGTCTTCCGCGAGTGCTGCTGCTTGATGGCCACAGTTCGCACTACAGTGACCAGGTCGTCAAATTCTGCCGGGAGAACAACATTATCTTACTAGGTTATCCCCCGCACTGCACGCATGCACTTCAAGGTCTTGATGTTGTATGCTTCGCAAAGATGAAGAGTTGCTGGCAGGCGGCGATCATTGCTTTCGAGGACGAGCACATGCGCGACGTCTCGAAAGCCGAGTTCATGACTGTCTGGTCGAAAGCCTACACCGAAGCCTTCGACGAGTCAACTGTCCGCTCGGCTTTCAAGGTGACAGGTGTCGTACCATTCAATCCGGACTTCGTCAGCGAGGACCAGATGAAGCCGAGCCTCGCGACATCGACTCGTGCAGAGTTTCCGATGCCACAGCCGAGCCCAGTCCGCGCGATAACGAATGCGATGCGCTTGCACCCTCCCACCCGCTTCGACTTGTCGCCCTCCAACGTAGCGAGCACGTCGAGGTTAGCCGAAACGCCCACGCGCCGGCGAAGGCGGGATGAAGAGGATGAAAACATAGATCCTGAGCTCTGGTCACCTTCAAAAAAAAATGAGGACACTGTACTCGCACCTTGGAACCACCTCCCGAGGGTCTGTCCTCCTCAGCACTCCCAAAATCAAATCATACGACACCGCCATCGTCCCTCCTGTCATCCAACATGTTCCCCAGTCGATCCCAACCCCGGATTGGTCCCTCTACACTCCCGACCGGAACGACGATTCCTATAAAACAAACGGTCGGCTTGAAAATGAGATCGTGGAGCTGCGGAAACAGCTTGCACTCGCTCACCAAAATGTCGTAAGGGACAAGATCATCGAGGAAGGGAATGCAACGATGATTTTTCAGGGCATGGGGTTGAAGAAGATGAACCAGGCACTGCGATTGCAGGAGGAGAAACAAGTGACGGAGCGAGCAAAGCTTTTTCAAGGCAAAGCTCAGTGCCTCTCATCAGCCGAGCTTGTTGCCAAGGTGAATGAGATCAGCGAGGGGAAGAAGGCGAAGGAAGCGGGGAAGGAGAAGAAGCGTCGAGCGGGAGCGAAGGAAGGAGTTGCGAGCAAAGATTGGGCTGGAATGGGCTGAGATGAAGCGCCAGCACGCTGCTGCTGTTTGAGAACTGGGTGGCGGAATGCTCTAAGCTGCAGGAAACTGGCGTGAGGAAGAAGGACCTGCCCCAAAGCCAAAATTGGGGCAAGAACCGAAGCTACCGGTCGTGGATGATGAGGATTCGGAGGAGGAGGATGAGCTGAATGAGGAAGGTGACGTGTGACATCCGTTCACCAAGGAGCGTAACATTTGGGATCAAAATTTTGTGTCGTTCATCGCACTTCCTCTCATACGAACAGTATACTCAATACCTACTTGTTATATGCTCTAGTAGTGCCTACACGAGTTCCAGGATTTTTGCGATACAAATGCGGAGCATAGATCGAAAACATCAAAGTTGATCACCATCGAGCCGTACTACTGTAACACTGTATCAGTTTTGAAAATGGCGTGTTAAGAAACAGCAACGGGATGCTCCGGAGTATGAGAAGGCGACGGCTATTGCTCAGCGCTTGGCGTTGAAGGCTCGTATGGCGGAGGGAAAGAAGGAGCGAGAGGAATTGGATGCTCAAATCGAGGCTGAGTTGGCTGCTGAAAGGGCCGCTGCTGAGAAAGCTGCCGCCGAGAAGCGCGCGGGACCGTCGCCGGGAGGTTCTGATGAGATGCAAACTTAGATTGAGGTTGCCGACGCGTCAACCTGGAGGGCGTATGTAACACTATTATTTTTCCCTGTTATCTCGTGACCGTGTTTGACTTAGACGTACTATCCACCTCCCGCTCCGTCCATTACCTTGCGCTCATGTATGACTTCATTCCGCTTTGTCTCGTCTCTTAGTTTACTTTAAATACTGTGATGTACTTTGTATTAGACTTGGGTGAATCTAGAACTTACAACATTCACTTTGTTCGCCACCAGCTCTCAACAAATACGTCGTGTGCCGAAACTATTGCTTAAACGGTAATCTTTCGTCACATATTTTTGACTAATGTGATACTTTTCAAAGTGTACAATGCACTTCAGCATGGTATGGAAACATTCAATTGGTAATGTGAACATTCAATTCGTGGCACAACACGAGTGCCTGCTGGTACTCAATATAAAGATAGGGCCTGTCATTAGTCTCGTGACCAGACTCTTATGCCATCCCAAAGGGAACCCTGTCATAAGAGTCTGGAACAATCAGCGGCTGTCAAACCGTACCCTTGAGCTATCAAATTTGATGGAGCTTTCCCACAGTATGTGGACTTTACTTCCACTTGTTTTGCTCACTTCTGCAAATATTCTTTTAAAATCGGAGCCTATGCTACCTCTATGTTAAAGTGAAAGTCTATCTGGCTAGGGAGAGAAGCACGTAAATATACATATCAGGAGTTCCCGCAGTATTTCACCTGGAAGGAAGGGTCGAGGGACTCGCAACCGCATTGGGCAATTCGGAAGCGAGGCGGAGCGTTGGGACGAATGTTTTTTGTATCTCCAGCAGGGGGCGAGCGCTTTTACCTTCGCACACTTCTGTCCATCGTAAAGGGCCCGAAGTCCCATGAAGATTTATATATTCATGACGGTGCGTTGTAAATTACTGGTCTGTATTCTTGATTCTCATCCTCTTCACATAGGAATCCGGTACGAGTCTTACCGTCAAGTCTGTCTTGCCCGTGGTCTGCTTCAAGATGATGGCGAGTGGCGTCTCTGCCTCTCTGAAGCTGCAGAAATGCAAACGGGTACCCGGCTGCGACACCTCTTCGCTACCTTGCTGCTTTTCTGTAACCCCACGGATCCGGTCAAGCTCTGGGACGAATTTCGAGCCCATATCTGCGATGATTTAGAGCACCGTCTGCGACGCATGGGGACCGAAAATCTCACCGAGGACGATGTGTACGACTACGGCCTATTTCTGCTCAACACTATCCTCGAGGAATCAGGACGGTCCTTGCGCGACTTTGAACTGCCTGTCCCCCGACGTGACTGGAGCGTAGTGGGGGACAATCCGTTGATTGCTGAGCAGCTGGACTACAACCAAGAAGATGAGCGAGAGCAGGCGGAGAGCAAACTATGCCCGGATGAATGCAGAGCAGCAAATTGCATTCAATCGAGTCACGGATTCTGTGGAAAACAACTTGGGGAAAGTGTTCTTCCTCAGTGGAGCAGGTGGTACGGGCAAGACGTTTGTGTACAACACCCTTGCGCACCACTTCCGAGCGAAGTTCTGGGTAGTGCTATGTGTTGCCTCCTCCGGGATCGCTGCACTGCTTTTACGCGGAGGGCGGACCGCACATTCAGTCTTCAAGATTCCGATCGACGGACTCAACGACGAGTCTACCTGTTCCATCCCGAAAGAGAGTCTTCGAGCCGGGCTCATGCGCGCTACCAAGCTCGGGATCTGGGATGAGGCTCCCATGCATGATCGTAAATGTCATGAAGCCGTTGACAGAACTCTGCGAGATCTGCTGGGAGTCAACAAATCATTTGGCGGTATCACCTGGGTTCTCGGCGGTGATCCAAAACAAATTTTGCCTGTAGTTCGGAAGGGCACTCAGGAAGAAATTGTGGACGCGTCAATCTTTCGTTCATATCTTTGGCAACATGTAGAGATGCTCACACTGACACAAAACATGCGGCTGGATGTCGGTGCTGAGGAATCTGTTTTTGCGGATTGGCTCCTGGATGTCGGCAGTGGGAAAGCTAATCGGGCAGATGGGACGGTTGACCTCCCGCAGGATGTGGTGTGTAGGAACGCCGAGACGCTGATAGACACCATCTTCCCTGGCATCGAAGGTCCAACTCCACCTCCCGACTATTTTGCGGAACGGTCTATACTCGCCGCCCGAAATAGCGATGTCGATGGTCTCAACAACAATGTTTTGTCGCGCATGACCGGGGAATCTCGGACCTTCATCAGCGCTGACAATGTTGTCACCGAGGCAGGTGCTGATGATCCAACAATGAACGATGCAGTGCCTATCGAGTATCTGCGATCATTAGATGCGTCGGGACTCCCACCTGGAGAGCTGACTTTGAAACCAGGCTGCCCGGTAATTCTTCTCCGCAATCTCGCACCAGCTCAAGGTCTCTGCAACGGTACAAGACTGGTGATCCGGCGGATGTCTGATCGGGTGTTGGAAGCTGAAATTTTGGGCGGGCAGCACAGCGGGGAGATGGTTTTCATCCCGAGAATCACTCTCACTCCTTCCGGCAGTACGACAGACTTCTCATTCGTCCTTTCACGTTTCCAGTTTCCCCTGCGCCTAGCTTTTGCGATTTCGATCAATAAAGCGCAAGGCCAATCAGTCAAGTATGTTGGGATTGATTTGCGAACGCCGGTTTTCAGTCATGGGCAGCTCTACGTTGCTCTTTCGCGAGCAACGTCTCGCCATCGGGTTACCATACTTTTACCACAGCGAACTGCGCAGAACCGGACTTTGAATGTTGTATATCCCGAGCTCTTACAGAACATGTAACATAGTCATCACTTATCCAATGGTACTATCCAAGCAGCTGCAGAGTGAAAGCAAAGTGAAAGAGAACTTCAAGTCCGATACGAGCGCTGACCGCATAGCCACTGATTATTGAGCGTCTATGCTTTCGCATTTCGAAAGATATTCTATTCAACTCTGCCCTTGATACGCAAGACATCACTAAAAGGTTTACACTTTGCTCTATATTCTATGATACATTAAATTCGGGCTTCAACCATCCCTGAACGCAAGTAGTGTTAAGAGATGTATTTACTTCTGTTATATTTACAACCCGACAGCTTCATTCTGCTTTCTCCGTCCACGTCCAACTCAGATATGGGGAGCCCCGCTTCTGTGACTCCTTGAAACTACGTTAGCCGACACACTGTGAATCAATCTGTTACAACCCACCTTTATTGGAATGAATTGTCTGCGTTGCGGATGTTGCAAAGGTAATATAGGAATGTGTACCGACGACGACGCTTCTTGCTTCTTGGTCCGCGAGAAATAGTAATTGCGTAGCCGAATTTGACAGACTTGAATCCCATACCTGGCTTGCTCCAGCCGCCACTCCAAAGCTCTCATTGTTGGAAGCCTTTTCTTCGAAGTTCATGGTTATTCAGTGTATCTGCAGTTGCGAATTGGACTTGCAACTTAAAACCCCCAACCTCTGACGTCGATTTGGAGTCCAAACGTCATTCTGTGTGCTGAGCTCCACACGCCCCACTTCACGGTAAGGTGACCTTTGGAAAAAGGAACGGTAACATGACAATTTCTGGAACGGCTAAGGCTCTTTCGCTACGTGAGTCTCCACGCGTCTCCACACCAGTCTCCACTGACGTATCTCTTCAGAACTCTATAAAGTTGGTGTGCTTTCGCCTCTCTGTCCCCACTTCAAAGTAACACTCATACAGCACACACAATGTCCTCTGCCTCTATCTTTGCTCTCGCCGTCCTCGAAAACCCTCGCGTGATCGAGAAGACGAAGACTGTTGTCTTCGACGGTCAAATCTACTTGGGATCATCAATCCAGGCAACCATTGCCTCACTTCGCTATTTCAATGCCGACAACATGGAGTTTCCCGACGTTGGGTGCTACTGCACGGTCATCCAGGCATGTATAAAACCTCCTTTGCATTATTTGCCGCCCTCATTGATTTTGACAGCCTGCACGCACCACGCCAACCATCGAAGTGTACTCTCAGGAGCTCGCTCCTCTTGATTATCATGTCTTTGGAGACATAATCTCTGTATGTATAATGTTCCATCTGTTTTTTTCACGTTTGTTACTAAACCTGACTTTCAGATTATCCCTCTTGGATCTCCCGATGACATCAACCTTCGAACCCATACTACCGTCCACGTCTGTGGTGTTCCAAGCGACATCGACAAGGCAAATTCGACTTTCAACGTCAAAGCAGAGCAATACCTCTCTGCTACTAGGACGCCAAACAATGTTTTCCCCACCCACTGTGTATTCCCCGCAACGCCGAGGTGGGAGAAGTATAAACCCATTCCGGGGAAGGGAAAGAGTGTCTCCGTCGAGGGTTTTCTTACCGGTCTCGAGCTGAACGATGATCGTTCGGTGAAGTATTTCATCGTTGATGTTGAGAAAGTCACGTTCCTCGGCAACGCTTCCTCGACGACGGCACCAAAAGCAGAAGAGAGTCCAACCAAAATTGGTTCGTTTGTTTTCTCTGCCTTGGGATCAATCAAAACTAATATATATATCTCAGTCAACAACGGTACCCCCGCGCGCCTCAAATTCACAGGCTTCTTCGGCGACCAGACATCCAATGCTGCCTCTTCCGAGCCGAACCCGAAGAAGCGCAAGCTTGACAACCGCTCTAACGAGCAGGAAGACAAGGGGGAAGGAACTTCGACGGGTCGGCGGGCTGGGGGATCCAATGGTAAACATTAACTCACTCTCAAATCCTCAAGCTCGAGTCTCCTATGTAATCAAATTCAAATGTAATTGTAATACAAACGACTAATTTTTTTGCGTTCTACTGTATCCGAGTCGTGCTCTGCTCTTTCTTTCAATCCAGTTCCCACCGTAGCGTAGCACGGGTCTCTTATGACAGGGTTCCCTTTGGGATGGCATAAGAGTCTGGTCACGAGACTAGCCTGTCATGAACCCAGTCTGGCTGCCCGTGCAATGAGCCTGGAAGGCCTATTTCTGTGGTGGTTTATCTCGTATCTATGGCAAGATCCGCACACCCTGGCTCCGCTCTTCATCTGACTATGGTACCTATGGCGGGATTGCAAGACAGAACGGCAATTTCCGCAGTGTAAGGAATGTATCCCCCGTCGACGGCTTTCTAAAGCTAGAGGGCGAAGTTTCTTGTGCCGCCATTCAAATTGATAGCAGGGCCGGCAGCGAATGTGGCCCGCCTCCAGAACGCTTTTTGTCCAGTATTTACTGCTGGTGGCGGAGCAACGTGTGCACGTGCTAGTCGGAGATGGAGCTGCATCTGACTCAGGCGAGGGAGTTGGAGGAGCAGAGGAGAGCGGAGACTCGGACCCAAAAAGGGTGAGTTCCTCCTTGCTTGAGACATCTCTCTGGACGTTGAAAATGTTCGTACAGGGGGATGGAAGAAAGGGATCAGTAAGCAAGCAGGAAGAAAACGGCAAAGGGGGGCACAAACCCTTGGAATGAATGTGTCCGCCATCTCGGGCTCAATCTTCAATGGGATCTCATGGCCACCTCTGCCGACATCTGGGATGGGAGACCAGGATGTAGGCCTGGCATCTACAGGGCGTCCTTGAGATGTATGAAGCCACCCAGTAATTGCAACAGCTCGCCGTTGGTGCTCTCTTGCTCGACGCTTCGGAAGCGGTTCGAAGGTCGGGCTGTTCTGGCCGTTGGGGCTACAAGTCCTACTGAGCGGAAATACGTACTGAGTACATTGGATGTGTTTGCATCCTGGTGTCCCACATACCTTTTTTTCTTCTGCTATAGCGCTTCTCGTAGTACGCTTTCTCCGCCTCGTATTTCTCGTACAATTCGTCCAGATAATCCGCCATAGGGGTCGCTGTCGCATCGGCCATGGGGGCCCGGGGAGTGATCGTGGTGAGAAAGGTGTACCTGCAGTGGTATGTAGTATACGTGGTTGATACGTGGCAACAAAGACGGCCTCCCAGTCTGACATGACGTAATGTTTTCCCAGCACGGAAGGCCTTACGTTGGTCTATGAGCGCGTCTCGGACGCGTCTTTTTTTTTTTTTTTTTTTTTTTTTTTTTTGGAGCGTTAGTGTAGTGCAGGTTAGCCCTTCCGGTCCGGCAGACTCGGTTTGCAGTCCGCCAGACCTTCCAGCCGACATAGTCGGTCCCCCCCTACCGCTAGTAAGAGGCCATGGAATTAAAACCCATAACAAATCAACCACCCGAGGAAATGCGCAATCGCACTTGTGCCCGACGCATCGCTGCACGTTGTGTGGGGCTGCGACTTTCTCGACTCAAAAGGTCGACGGGTGTTAACCCGTCAGCCTTTATCATCGTCAAGTTAGCCGACACCCACTAAATTCTAATACCCCGGTCTCCCATGTCCAGTCTTTCGGGAGTCTATCCGCATTTTTTAGAACGTTCTTCCATGTACTCAAAACAAGTTTTTTATCGATAGCCTTGCTGCCATATTTAACAGCGTTTGTCATTGCGCAGTCCATTCCGAGGCGGTTGTTGATAGTCTTACACCAGCGATTCGTGATTTCCCGGTTCGAGGCGGGGCCTTTTGCATTGATGACGCGTTCATTTCTGAGCCTCCATATCAGGTGTGCAGACTCGGAGACGAGAATGCGGAAGAGGCGCGTCGTGCCCGCGTCTTTTCGCTTGATGGCTGCGCATGCCATGATTTGTCCAACCGTTGGCGGCGGTAGGTCCGCGCCGGTCTTGAGCTTCCATAGCTCGCTCGCGAGGTTCCACACGGCTTGTTGGCCCGGTGCGTCGCATTTTGTTAGGATGTGTTCCATTGACTCTGTGGTGCCACATTTGTTGCAGGTTTCCTTTTCCTCGTGGCCGGGCATGTCTTTCCAGTGCAGTCCGACTTTATATCCTCCGTGAATTAGCATCCAGAGGAAGTATCTCGCACTCCTGGATAGATCCTTGTCCTTCGTCGACTTCCAGATAATCCCCTCAGCCGGTAGATCATCGGATGGATCAGCGGTTGCTTCTTGTGCATATTTCATATTCTTTTTGGTCTGTCCGCGGTCCAGGAGCTTCTTGTAAGTTGGCTTGTTTCTTTTAAATTTTTGGATGAACTTATATGCCTTTGATTGAGTCATTGCTTGAAGTTTGGCTCCCGGCAGCAAGAATCTCGTATCAGGTTGTACTTTGATCTCGTCTTCATCAATCTTGTTGCATCCCTCATTCGCGAGTTTGTCCGCCGCTTCGTTTCCCTCGTTTCCAGCATGGCCTTTGACCCAGGTGAGTGTGGTCTCGGCCTTGCGTCTGCGTAGTTTGGTCACGATTGTCCGGATTAGGCCACCATTTTCGATATTCATAAAGCCCTCGTCTTCGTTCCTTGTGAGATATCGGGTCAAGGCGTCGATGGAGGTCTTAGAGTCGCTGTATATTATCAGCGGTGCGTTTAAAGGGCATTTTTCTACTGCTTCTTTGATCGCGATTAATTCTCCGACATTGTTGGATGGTTTTAGGTGTTTGGGGATGCGTATTGCTTGGTTCCGCATGTCACCCGGGCCGTAATATACGCCTGCGCCCGCGCGCGCGTTTGCGCCGCCGTTGTTCATTGCCGAACCGTCTGTCCATACTCTTACTGGTTCACCCTGGGGGTCGTGTTGTGTGTTTGGAGCCGAATCTCGCAGGTTTCTAGGGGATGTGTTCGTGAAGATGCGGAATGTGTCCGCTATCGTTCCGTGGGTTGTTACTCTGTGATTGAATATTGCTGATTCCTCATCAGCTTCTACCCCGTCATCTAACTCATTTTCATAGTCCTCGGGTTGCGGCTCTCGGGGGTCCCACTTCTCTTCGAGTGCGTCCAGTAATTCTCGTGCTCGGCTGTAGCATTGGTGCGGGTTCTTGCAGTGTGTAATGGCCTTTGTAATCTGGCATGTTGCACACCTACAGGACTTGTACGGTCTGTGGCGCGGTGCGTCCATCTTCTGACCGAGGTTTACTGCGTCTTTGACTAATTTGAGGCGGTGATTTACCTGTAGGCATTCTACTATCTCGACATCTTGGTTATACAGGGATCTTGTAGCGTATGATTTGCGGTGGTACCAAATTGGCATCGAATTTTGGATCTCACGGGATACCGCAATAGCGTCCATTTCCAGTCCGTTCTTGCGGCCGGATTTAATCATGTCCGAGAGGTCTCTTCCAATTTCTGGCACCGATACCTTGGGGAGCCACGATTGGAGGTATGCATTCATTCTTAGACCTTCGCTTACGTTTTCATTACTGCCGGGGATTTTGTGGGCCAGGATCTCATCTGCTACAAAACACCACAGGGGGCGGTCGGGTCCAAAATTCAGGTAAGTTTTTAGCCAGGTGACTGTGATGGCTTCGTTCCGCGCTACAATGTCTAATAGGTTCTTTCCTCCCATCTCCGCCGGTGCGTAAACAGTTTCTTTATTAACGGTGACATTCGTCTTGTTACCCCATAGGAATTGTCTAATTCTCTTTTCCAGTTTCTTTTCAACCTCTTTAGGCATACCTTGGACCGTTGCGAGGTATTGAGTCATCCCGCCGACTACCATCAGAATGATAAGGCGGCGTCCTTCCATCGTGCGGTGTCCTAGTTCCCATCTTTCAAGGGCGGCATCGATTTTCTCGAGGGTTCGTGCCCAGGTGCCGACTTGCTCTATTTTGTTTCCAACCCACGCTCCTAAGGTGCGTATTGGCTCTCCGTCCCTGGAAATTTTAATATGTTCCGGGATTATTGTTCCGTCGATTCCGTTCACGAATCGGGTCGCGAGAACTCTATCCCTATGGTCAATCGCACCTATTGGGATCATCTCGGTTTTGCTGATGTTGAATTTGGCGCCATCTGCAACACACCACTCGTCCAGGACCTCAAGGAGGTCGCTAAAGTCATCCCCGGCGTCGAGGTATACCATTGTGTCGTCAGCGAATAGGGTAGCTATCAGTTTTTCTTGTTTTCCTTTTATCTTGAAGCCTTTAAGGTCTGATTGTCTCAGTGATTCAGCCAGTGGTTCAATAGCGAGGTCAAACAGCAGGCATGACAGGGGATCTCCCTGCCTAACACCTCTTGTAACACGAAACGGGTGTTGGCTCTTCTCGCCGTTGACAACAACGTACGTCCACGCGTCACTATACAGCGCCTTTACAGTGTTGATAAACTCTTCTGGTATGTTGTAGCTTGCTAGCGTGCGCCACAGGTAGTCGTGTTCTATCTTATCGTATGCTTTCTCTTGGTCAAGCGCCACAATAACCCCGTTTCTCTCGGTGGCTTCAGCGAGTTCGATGACACGCTTCGTGAGCCATATCTGGTCGCGGATTTGTCTACCGGGTACGAAGCCCGCCTGGTTGGGGTGTATAAGGTCTGGGGCCACCGCTGCGAGCTTCAGGGTCAGGGCTTTTGTGAAAAGTTTGTAGTCGGTATTTAGCAGCGATATTGGCCTGTAGTTTGCAATGTCGGACTTATCATTTTTCTTATACAACGGGCACATCCAGCTCTTCGAGAAACCAGTTCCTGTGATCATACCGTGAGTCTCGATATCGTTGTACACTCTAAGCATCGTTTTGAGGATGTTAAAGGCGAGTTTGTCGTTATGTACATCCGTCCGGTATCGATCATCTAGGATTCTCCATACTTCATAGGGAATTCCATCGAGCCCTGGCGCCTTGTCCTCATAGGTGAGTCTGCGTTGAAGTATTTCTTTTTGTTCTTCTGTTATTTTCCTTGCTGTACGTCCTATCACCGTCCGTATCTTCTCTTCCCGCACCTCGGGGGGGACTTCCGGTCGTACTGACTGCAGGTTGTCGTGGTAGTCTCTGGCCAGCGATGCCATTTCCTTCGAGTTTTTTTTGTATAACGGTGCCGTTGGGATGTATTCCTTTTTTCAGTCTGTGTATCAATTCCCTCGGTTTGCTTGGTTTATTGATCATTGACCAGTAGCGACTAATGGTTTCGCCTTCGAGTCTATTCCGAACTTGGGCGGTGAGTCGGGCAGCCTTGAATCTTTTCCTCTCGAGCTCAGCTAGTTTTTCAATCAGTACGGCTCCTGAGAGTCTACGTTCTTCTTCGGTCAGGTTAGCGTCGGCGTTGATTGTTCCAATTTTGTCTTCGAGGGCCGTTCTTGGCCATACTATTGTGCCCAATGGGTATGAATTCTCCCATTGGGTCAGAATTCACGATTTCCTGCTCCCTCTCTTTACTTTTTGCCCCAGAAATTTCCGGCATGTATTCTACTACGAGTAGTATCAATGCATAATTCTACCAAAGGGCTTGAGGATTCGTGAAGAGGAAGGTATTGAAATATGTTTACCGGGACATCAAACTCAGTGATCCCGCGACATATCCCAATGTTCTGACCTACCTCTTCACTGTTTAAATCCGGGAAACTTGGAGAGAGCCCATATAATAGCATACTACAGTGGTGGCAAATAGAAATTGCCGTGGCTTTTTGGCCAACATCTTGCTGTATACTTCACCGAATGACCTGAAATAAAATGTAGAGATAGATATATGATACCTCTGTACTGCTTAGAACACTCAGTTATATATTACGCCCTGACAATGCATCAATAACAAGACAGTTTCTTATTATTGCCATATCTGCAAAGACTCAATGTATCCTCAGCAAAAAAGTGTCACAATAGGATGAAAGTACTTGAAAAACAGTCCAGAGGCATGCCTTAGCTATCGTGTGTAGCATACAAAAAAATCTAAGCAAACGGAACAGATTCGAGGTTGCAACAGAGGATTCCGCAAGCCCTGTGTTTGATGGACTTTGAAGCAAGCCCTTCATGAGAAGTGCCCGGCTTGCCCGGGCCGGAACTGCGCGGGCTTGTTCCGAACCTAGCTTTTAATGAGCTTTTTCGTTTCTGAATGGTGGAGAGCGTGGGAACCCCGTACCCTGATGTAAGCAGCCCATGTGACGGTGGGAGGTTCCAAATCTCGAGGTTCGGAACAAAAAATTATTTATTTTAGCCTTTTTTGAGGGCTGGGAGCCCTTACCCCTACCTACTTACACGTGCTAAGATCTTCGAAACGGTCCTTAATATGTACTAGACTCCCCTTTGTTGCTGCCGAGCTGCCCACAACATGACCAAAGCATGTACCGGGGCGGGCCGAGGTGGCAGTGCTGTGGCAGTGCATCACAAATCTTTCGACAGATTTTTGGAAAACGCGCCGCTTGACGGGAAAACACAATTGCAACACTTCCTGGAAAATGTCACACTAATGTCACACCCGGTTATATCCTTTCTCCTGAGGCTTTTCTGGTCAAAACTCTTCATAGAATGTCATCTACTGCTCTGTAACTTCCATTTCTATGAAAAACCTTGGCCCTAAGTGGCCTGTGGCTGACGGTATAAATGCGTGACAGATTACACTGTGACTGCTGACATAAGGGTGCGGGGTTCCCACGCTCTCCATCTTAATAGTGTGGTAATTGATGGACCTGATGGCTGATTCATATCAGCTAGCCGCGTTTTCGTTTTCGATTTTTTCGTTCAATCCGGGCAGTGAATGAGCTGTCACATCAATGATAGAAGACCGCGATGCAGACGGCAGCCACGTCCGCGTCGTCTTCTTCCACATCGATGGCCAAAAAAACTCATCTTTGTCCCGTCTGTTCTCGTGGCCTCAGCACAACCGGTCACCTCGCTCGACATGCCCGCATACATACCGGAGAGCGGAACCACAGATGTCCGTTTCCGGGTTGCGACACGCGGTGCTCAAGACGAGATAACTTGCGGCAGCAGCGAGTCTCTTTCTTCTCTCATCTGTTGGTTGTTAAATAGATGATGTAGTTATCGAACTCATTTCGCCCTCGGTTCCGAGTTGAGGCGTAGATCTGCAATCAGCAGCAGGTCACTCTCAGCGCTTGAAATGCTTCCGAACGTGCTGAGACGGCGAGGGGGTGTCAATCATACTTTAACACTGCCCACGGCAGAGTCGGTGGTGTCGGGCTCCTTGGAACCAAAAAGCCATGTACAGCACCACTTCCCAGGTACACACTCCTGTCGCTTCGCTGCTTCCCAGCTTATGGAGACACAAATCCCCCTCCACCAACCAGTTTCGAAGTCGTACGTGGAGTCGCACACGGTTGCAGACACATTTGTTCCAGTACTCAGTACCCTCGAGCGCTATACTCTCGACGCGCCATCCATTGTCATAAGTCAGGTGCAAGCGCAAGAACAGTACAGCAATGGATTTTCCACCGAGTATATGGCGGGCGCGGGATATCAGCAGGCCGGCCCAATGTACACCTTGCCTAAAGCTTGCGCCTCGTCCTCTGCACAAGCACGATCGTTTGCTACTGCTTCTTACGCAGTGAATTTGGGTGCCGTACCTTCAACAGCGTGCTATTATTCTCAGGCATCAACCTCCTCCTGGGCGCGCTCATTTCCTAGTGTCACGTTCCCGTATCCGTAGCACTGTCCTCGGGCCCCACCTCGACTTGCACCTCTGGGGCGTTCCCGTTCCGCTGTCCCGCATCGGTGCATCCCTGAAATCGGGCTACACATCTGAGCTCATCAGGGACAGAATCATTCCTTCGGCGCACCGCAGCATTAAGCAAATGGAGCAGGTTTGGTCTTGGTTTTATGGCGGTTATTCTTCACCCAATGTCCTAAACTAGCTTTATCACAGTTCCAATGAAAAAGACATAGTGTAGGCTGGGAGGACCCCCGACAACCACCTATGATGCCTGCCCGCGAAATTTTCGATTCGGATAAAACATGCCCAAAAATTGCGCGCACCCTGCCCGGATTCGGATAAGAAATCGACCATCGACGACGCCAACCCTGCCCCACAATTCGGATAAATCATGGAGGCTGGGGGTAGTGTTGCCGGGAGCTGAGCTGAGTCGAGCTCCACCTCGAGGTAGCTCGGCCAAAAGAGGTAATGGCTGCCTTTTCCGGCCTGATATCATCACAAATTACCTTTTTGGAGCGAGCTACCTCGAGGTGGAGCTCGACTCAGCTCAGCTCCCGGCAACACTAGCTGGGGGCCAAGGCTGGTTCAGATTCGGATAAAAGATACCCGAGACTCTTTCGGGAATCAGGTGCGCAAAATTCGGCAAGCGCACCTCAAAAAGCGAAGAACAGCATTCAAACTACATGACAAGCTTCCGCATTACTCAAAGGAGCTAGAGGAGCCACCCAGACGCGTCAAGAGATAAATTGCGAATTTTTGCGATTTTAGCCGATTTTTTTAGGCCTGGTTCACCGTCCGGATAAAGCATCGACCTCTTGA
The DNA here is from genome assembly GCA_037176885.1 of Favolaschia claudopus. Taxonomy (NCBI): domain Eukaryota; kingdom Fungi; phylum Basidiomycota; class Agaricomycetes; order Agaricales; family Mycenaceae; genus Favolaschia; species Favolaschia claudopus. The sequence goes on from JAWWNJ010000123.1 coordinate 647,730, forward strand.
AAGGCCTGGTTCGGATTCGGATAAGATCTTCCCCATTTGAGGTCCGGATAAGATGTCCCAAATCCCAGATTTTTTGGGGCAGGCATCATAAGATGGAGAGCGTGGGAACCCCGCACCCTTATGTCAGCAGTCACAGTGACATTTGTCGCACGTTTATAGCGTCAGCCACAGGCCATTTGGGGTCAAAGTTTTACATAGAAATGAAAGCTACAGGACAGTAGATGACATTCTATGAAGAGTTTTGGCTAAAAGAGCTTATTAGCAACCGGTGAAAAACGAAATTTTACGCACAAGAACGTCATCCAAAAACCACAAGTGGAGCAGCACTTTTTCACCGTTCCAAGAAAGGAAACAACGTGCCGATTCGTGCCGCATCGCTTGAGTTGCCTTTCTGAGCGACTTCTATCAGCGTACACGCTCACTACTCTACTCGCCGTCCTGCGAGCCTCTTGGAACGACGAGCAACAAGCTCTACCTTTCGCGGAAGCGTCCTACTTCGTCATGATCGCCACTCTGGAGGAGGAATGGCCAGAAGTGTGGGAGTGGGACTCGGGTAAACCCCGGATAAAGGCCGATAGTGGGACTCGGATGCTCGGATGTTGAGATTCGAGCTCTGATAGTGGGACTCGGCTTGCCGGCACATCAGTAACTATGATCTGAATCATTTGCACGTAATTAGCATAAAAAACACGCCCCGACGCTTTAAAATATTCCTGGCTCCACGCAGTGGGCCCCCGCGGCGAGCGGCAGCACCACGCAGTGGGCCTAGCGGCGAGCGTCAAGGGGGGTCCGCGGGGGTCTCCCCCGCGCTACATGAATTAAATTTACGGAGTAAACAGCAAAAAAACTCGAGTTAGTGAGTAGAATTAATCAAATATGCCGTCAGGCCAAAGGAGGGGGGTCTGGGGGGAACCACGTTCCCCCCAGGAAATTTATTAGTACAGAAACTACTGTAGAAAGACATTAAACAGATAAAATACACTCCTCGGCTCTTAATGCCGGGGATTGATGAACATTTGATTTGCTGATCGCCAGTTGATTGCAGTTGATGCAGAACCGATCAATAGTGGGACTCGCTTAAATAGCCGAGTCCCACTCCCACACTTCTGGCATATACTCACTCTGGAGCGGGGAACGGCCATGCGCCTGACCGCATCTCTCGATGACGTCTTCGAGGTTTTGCATGTTTGGAGCCTCCGTTTTTCACTGATCTCGCTTAGTTTTTCATGTATATTTTGAAAAGCACCGGCTGCTAATAAGCTCTAAAAAGTCCAAGGGAGGAAAGATATAAAGGGTGTGACATAGGTGTGACACTCTTCGGGAAAGTGTTGCAATCTTGTTTTCCCAGCGAGCGGTGCGTTTTCGCAAAATTTGCCCAAAGATTTGGAATGCACCGCCACAGCACTGCCACCACGGCCCGCCCCGGCACATGCTTTGGTCATGTTGTGTGCACCTCGGTAGCGTCAAAGAGGGTGTCCGGTGGCTGAATATGCACAGTAGCAACTGTTTTGAGGGGACCAGCAACCTTGCAGTTAGAGATGGGGCCTATCAGCCCTCAAAAAAGGCCACAATAGATAATTTTTTCTTCCGAACCCAGTTCAAATTTTTTTCTCCAATAGAGGGTTTGCGAAGAGCCATTGGAGCCATTGAATGGCTACCGATTTCCGCATTAGGAAACTTTGATGGTTTGAACTTTTATGTCGAAGTCAAGAGGAGCTGCCTGGGATGAAATCTAGATGCTCAGACTGGGGGTAGCTTTCGTCAATACGCCGGAATTCGGACAGTTGCGTAGCCATTAGCCATTCAATGGATGCATCGCAAACAGGCTAATGAATCTGTTGGACTCCTTTTCCTCATATTGAAAGGATTTGGACGCCAGTTCCCTAAGGGCAGATCGACGGCGTGTAGGATGCAAAGTGAGCACCGAGGCGAGTCCGTTTAACACTTATTCCCCTCCCCTCATGCCCCTTCTCTCTCTCACGTACAATCAACCGTACCTGGACTCTCGCTCCTAGAGCTTTTCGCCCCATGAACCATACCATACTCTCACATACCATACTCTCAAGTTTGTCCCAACATGATCATGTTCTCATGGCCTCGCATTTACTCGTGCCGTGTCCACACCTACTTTGTTGATATACTCATCATGACTACTCGTACCTACCACAGTACCTACTATTAGCTACACAGAGGCGCACAGTAGCGACATATGCCCTAAAGGGCATGAAACGTTACTTAATAAATTGCAAGCTTCCCCATTCATCGGTATAGGGCTCCGGAATGCAGATCCTCGTTGCCGCTTCAACATTGCTTGAAGCTTCAACCTCATGGATAGATATGTCCTACCTATATAGTATGTGTAGTTGCTCAATGGATGTGCTCCCTCTTTTCTTTCTCTCCTCTATAACGTGTATTTTGGTATTTCTTACACTTCTTAGTGCTTGCTACTCAAGTGCTACTTGCAGGCTTAAGCTTGTTGCAGCTGATTTTTTTTAGCGCTTAGCATTAGCACTCAACATCAGCTTAATTTTCCACATTATCTTCTGTTACTGCATGTATGAGCCAGATCAATCAGTCAATGCTTTCTATCAAGCAAAATTAAATTACTGTAAATAGGTCTACGCCTCCAAATACTCCACAGCGCATATGAAATGCAGCTCAGGGGCAAGAGCGTGTCAATCGCATTCTGGATAGCCCTGTACACCGGAGATTGCCTGTACAGCAATGAAATTTTGTTCAGGTTTAACTGGAATGGCCAGCAACTTCAGCTTACACCTCGCACAGCTGGCCGAATTGCTGAGATGCAGAACACTGGGAATAGCTGGGAATGCTGGTATTTTAGCAGGACAGAATGAAGACCAGGATATGCAAAGTTCACCTCCGTCACCAACATGTAGACCTCAAGGTTCAGAGCCACCTCCGGTGCAGCAGAATCCTGTACAGCCAGCGCAAAATATACTAACATAGTACAGAAACAGGGAAATGCTCAACCCAATGCTCAAGCTCGAAAAAAAGACCAGTTGCTAGAGAGGCACATCCTGAGAATCTTGACCTCTGCTATACGCTGGCCTAGACTGAAGCAAGCTTCCCCTCCTATGTGGACCATTGTCCGCATACATCATATTAAATTGATTCCATCATCATCATGTCCCAGATCATCGCTTAAGGGGGTGTAGTGGAGGTGCGGTGAAGGACCCCATATATTGAGTAACATTCCTTGTCTTGCACCTTGGTGTAACAGTTAGTAATGGGGATCCATTTTAGTGCATGTCCCGCGTTCGAATCCCACTCCAGTTAACAATTAAATACCTTGTCTTAAGCCAGTCAGTAGTTTAGTTACTTCACGTTTGTGACTTTGAATTTGAATGGTTTCAGGAAAGTGAAGTCGTAGTGGGCCAATAATCTATATAAGAACCAAAGACTTCGTGTCTGGGTGGGACAAGACAAAGGAACATTCGTATTGGCTGACCGCTAACAAAATGCCGTGCGCCCCACTTGGTGCGTCATTTTGTCGAGATGTTGATTTCGTGCCCCATGCTCCACGCCATCTCTCTGCACGATGTCAATTCACTCGATGCTCAACCATGCCCGCGACAACGGCCCGTCTTCGCCCATTGCTGCCCAAGACGCCCTCTATGACTCAGCCAGATCCCTTTTTGCTTAGCAGAACAATGGAGCGCGAGGGGAATCTTGGAGAGCTGAGTGCAATCAACGGTGCACCTGTGGGGATCAGAGCGAGCCCAGTTTCAAGAAAGAGTCGGAGTCAGGTCAGCAATTCAAAAGGATGTTGGCATGCCGGACCTGTTGAAAAGGAATTTTTCCTTAGTCCGAGTCTGAACGGCGTTCAGCGGGCCAAAAAAGACGGAGGAAGAGAGAAGCAAAGGAAAAATAGAATGATGGTCGTTTGGTACGCAAGACTTGCAATCTGAGCTACATTGTGGACTTCGCACTGATTTCGCGAGCACAGTCAGGCATTGGAAGACCTGTAAACTTGACACGATCATTGGCTCAACGAGCACGCCGGCAACGAGAGCTCGCTGGCGATATTGAGGATCTATTGGACATCAAGGGATATAAAGGTTGTCATAGGTCTCGAGCGCAAACGCTACGGCGGAGAGTTGAACAAGGGGAACGAAGGTTAAAGTCATATCCTGAATGCGGTACGTGTCCACCCAATTGGAGCTGTATTGTCTGCTTACTGTTTGTTCCTCACAGATCCAACTCAGGCATTAGATCAAGCCTTCGACCACGAATACGATGTCAATCAGCCTCGCCGCAATGACCGATATCGGGAAAGTTACCGAAGTAGGATGCTTCGGTATGAGGATGAGGTTCGGCGAGGTGTTTATGCTGAGGAACAACGACGGGAGATGATGCTTGGATGGCAACAAATTTCCCCAGGCATTTCAACATCGTAAACGGCTTAAGAATCAGATGAGATTTTTTGCATTGTATTTACTATATGTAAGAAACCAAGCCATTTGAGATGGAGTGAGCTCGCACATGGGGCCGCGAGGAGTCGACCGAAGGTCGGCGACGATCGGCATGCACTGACATAGGGCAAAAAGCGGAATCCCATGGCGAAGCATGGGCTCACTTATACGTTTGAACGACTCTATCTTCAAAAGAGTATATAAAGTCTTGTTACGAGACTAGGGCTCACTGCTAGTTTTGGTTAATTGTTCAACATGTACCTTATTAGGCCTTGGAAGGCTCATTATGCCCTATAAGAATCCTGGTGAGTGGGTTCCAAAAAAAGCAAACCCTGCCAAATTGATGGTATTTTGAAGATTAATTCATTCACCCACTGTGTGACAGCTTAGCCCAAGTTTATATCATGAAAGTTGTAGCAAACAACCTGTAAATGAACCCTTCATTGCTCAAAGTTCCTTGACCATCGTAATTTCGTGGGAAAAACCCCGAATTCGGTTACTTTTGGTAACTGCGAGTAACATAAAGAGAGATGCTCAACCAAGGAATAAGAACACAATTTGTTACATTTCTGACTGCGTATTTGGGCCCAGCTTAAACACAAGGTCAGATGATTGGCCATCACAGCCATCCATCAATAGTGTTTGGAACAAAATTTGATTGATCTTTCGAGTGAGACTCATCAGTGGCATGAGGCTCGGCTCGGCTCAGGGGCATCATGGCTGGCTTCACCCTTGTGATCTGTATGCCGGAATACCGGCCTACAGCTTGTGTAAATTCTTATATAGCACCCAAATTAACAATATTAATAATGTCGCGCTGTTGTTTGGGGGGCATAATACTTCGGCTACATTTTTTTACACGCACATTAGTACTCTAGGAGTACTCTACGTGAACAAAACTTTACTTATGCCGGGCGATGATGTTCTGAAGGATGAACCACCAATCAAATTTTTGACGAGCTTATCATCATGATAGGATTTCCACTCAGAACCGTAGTCTCGCTATGTATATAGACACTACTCATAACTGAGCAACACTGACAGTGATATCATTTACTTTCATTGCCTCGTCAGGCAGCTGTTTGCGAAACTAATGGCACCATTAACAAGTGACACCTCGTTGAAAACCTGCCCCTCTGTTGGAGAACTGTATTTTTAACTTCCGTCGGCCACTGTGACATTCGAGATTTGATAGCCCAAACAATCTATCTTCTTAGCTTTGAAAGAATGAGGCACGAATGGATTGTTGTGTCAATGACCATCATGTCATTAAACTGTAAACACATGAAATTTGTGATCTGGAATGCCCCCATAGTTTTGCAAACCTTGGGTGAGATAAGGGAAAAGCCATGTTTTGCTTAAAGGCGTTATATCCTAACATTCCTGTGAAATGATCTGAAATATGATCACAAGTAACTGGTTTGGTGGGGATATAGGCCCATGTCCCATGTCGGTTGAGAGAAAGGAGAAAAATTGAAAAAAAGGGAGAGAAAAAAGAGAGAAAAGGGTTGGAAAAGGGAGAAAAAGAGAGAAGATTTCAAATTGTATTACAAGGGTCCCCGCGTTTGAATTTTGAATGAAACAGCTTTGTATTGCGCAAACCAAGCCTCCCGGGCTTTTGATCGCTGTCCTGTCCCATGTTGTTGCGGTGATTTCCGTGTCCCAAGTCTAAACGGGGTGTAGTCCTCATTTGGACATGGGCCAGCCAATCGTTTTTCAAGATAACAGACAAGATAATCGAAAGGTGATTATCTGCCGGCAACCTCCGGCGACTTACTGTAATCCTCTCCCACGTCGCTATGACGCGTCAATTTCCACTCTCCCGCGCCGCGGTGCACTCTGGTGCACTCCAAACTACAAAGCTTACAAGCTCAAACCTCGATAATCTGTTGCTATACTTCACTCCCCGGGATTCTAGAACACAATTTTACACCGGAAATCCGAACTCGACAACTTTCAGAATTTGCGCCAAAAATGAATTTCATTCTCGTCTCTCTCGACGGCAGATCCCTTCCATTGCGAATAACCTCCCCGTCCTCCATTCGATCTGGCAACACATATATATGCGTACAAACCCTTACCTCTGAGCGCCATCACTACTTCAATCAACACCATTAACTTGAAAAATAAGTACAGCATCAAGTTTCTCATTCACTCTCTGCTGTTTCCCTTCCAGTTCAAACACGCCCAATCTTGCTCAGATCTCCCCCAACCCTTTCCTTCCCCGGATCTTCTGGTTTCGTCTCGAGAATGTCACGCTCTACCGCCCCGATCAACATGAAAGCATTGAAACAAAAATCTAAATTTCTCTTTCAATTTCCGCTCGTTTCCCTTGAACTCAAGCGTACCCGGCGTGGTTTTAGATTTCTCTAGATTTTCCTGCTGTCCGTTTGTGCGGGGGAACGCCGCGCTCGATGACTACCATCAATATCAGCATCAAACCAAGAATGTATGTTTCTCTTTCAATTTCTGCTCGTTTCCCCTCAACTAAAGCCTACCCGGCGTCGTTTTAGACCTTTTCAGCTCTTCCTGCTGCTCATTTATGCGGCGCTGTCCCGGGAACGCCGCGCTCAATGGTTGCCATCAATATTAGCATCAAAAACAGAAATGTAAGTTTCTCTTCCAATTTCTACTCGTTTCCTCTGATCTCAAGCATTGCCAACATCAATTCGAAGCTGTATAGTTTCTTATGGTGTTTTCCCTTTTTCGCTGTTGCCCCAGGACGTCGTGCTCAATGTCAATATTAGCTTGGAAACGAAATTGTGAGTCACTCTTCTGATTTCCTCTCATTTTCCTTGGACCCAAGCATTCACAGCAAGGTTTGAGGCTATATTCAATGATATTATTTAGCGAGAACTTCCCCAGAATGTTGTTATCGAGGGCTGCTTGACTCGGTGCCAACAGTTTAATTACACAATATGAATAGACTTGGACGTCCTAATCCAACACGGAAACCACCGTAATTATCGTTGTCCGTAATGGCGACGGTAAATTTCGATTTATGATCGGGAGCCTCAACATGAGGATTGTAGCTGCGTGAAAGAATAGGGAGTTTGTGCGAGCGACCCAGGTCGCTTTTCAACCGCTCAGATCTCCGCAACAACAGATACCAGGTATGAGCTCCAAGCGACCTAGGAGAGTATCGCGGCCCTGGGGCATTCCTAGGTCGCTGGGACCTCACACCTGAGGCTGCTCGTTGTGGAGATCTGAGCGGTCGCAAAGCGACCCGGGTCGCTTTGCACAAACCCGCTAATGGCGTAAGTGCAAACCCTATACAGAGATAGAGACCCGCACTAATACATGTCCCGACGATTGCGTCTCACCATCCAACCAAGTCGCACGAAAAGGATTCCGAGCCAACCGAGTTCTATGCTTGTTGATACCATGACACGAACCTGCTTCTGGGTAGGAATGCGATGATCTGGAAGCTGTACAGAAACCCCCGAGGGAGCTCACTTCCACAGGGCGGGGGGGGCAGGACCGACTCCGAACAAAGTCCAAACAGACATTTGTTTGGTGTGATTTGCCAGTCCCCACCATTTCGATCAATTCGCTCCACACGTGACTTTTAATTTTTTCCGACAAATCTCCAAATTCCCCTAAAAAATTAGGCTTATAAATTATGTCTGGCGGAATTCAAGTTTTCAAGTTGTGAAAAGAGAAGAGAAAGTGTTAGGGACGCGTTGGGGACGCGTCGGGTTTGATTCAACTCCGCTTCCGATCCGAGGTGTATTATTCAGAGACGATTACATACATGAAATCGTACCTATAAAAGCTGTCAGATTATTTGTAGTACTTTACTTCTACTTTTTACTTCGCACTACGACACACTCTAGAATCTACTTTGTTCTGGTTCAGTGTGCTTGTGCGACTGGAAGTCACCCAACTTTACACTTTTTTTGAACCCTACTTTACGTGGGGTCATCGAGTGTGCTCTTGCCACAGTGCGAGAATTTCGTCTGCTACGCGCACGAGCCCCCATCGATAACACTTTTCGCTGTCCCATCTTCGACTATGGCTACCACCATCATCTCGAGGAAAGCACAGCGCAAGCAGGCTACGAACTCGGCTCCTGCACCCTCTCCGGAAACGATCGGCACAATCGCACCGATAGGATCTGCTGTCACCGACGACGGAGATCCTCCGTCATCGCGTGGACGTCGGCGAACAAAGGCAGTGCCGACCCCTGACGACGTGGGAGACAGCCACGCAATCCAGGCCAGTATGCCTGGTGCGCTGGCACAGTCTTCTTTCTACTCTCATGTCGCTCATACACCTACCGTCGTTACTGGGCAACTACGCTCAGCATCTTGGACTCCCTACCAGTATACTAGATCTGATACCCCGCCGCCTTACAAGCTGATTAAACAAACACTGCTTAAACCTGTTTTGCGGCCTATCCCGGGATTGATTAATCAAACTTCATATGGTTAGGCGTCGGATTTATACCTTGAACAGCTGAACTATTGGGTTAAGGTGTGGTCTAAGCCTGCTTACCCCCTCCACCTGACTCATTTATCATCTATATCACAGCGAGTGTTCATTGCCTCGGGTTCAGGTGTTACTGTCGAATACATCATCCAAAAAGGCTCTGCTCCGGTAGATCCAATCATACAATTTTCTTCTCATTCTCTTCCTGCTGGGTCCATCTCCGCTCCGTCGCTCGATTCTGAAAATAGGATGGAGCAGTCGACACCGCTAAGCTATATACCTCAGCCTGGCAACATGTTGACCACAACGAAGCACGAGAAGGCTCGCTCATCCAAGAAAGGAAGTTCCCGATGTTGACGACCCCCCGCAAACGAAGGCTCACCGGAAAACTCTCAAGGACGAGGGAAAAACTGTGAGTGATATTCCACGTCGTCGACGTCATTCTCCGAGCCCGGTACGAGACGCACTTCCTGTCAACAACGATGGTGCGTCGCTGCAAAGGTCAAAGCAGCCGGGCAGTACCGCGAGTGCTGAGTCGCGCTCGCAAAATTATGCATGGCCTGGTGCTCAACAACTGGGGCCCAGTGCACTTTCCTCCATATCCCTCTTCTGTTTTTGAATGAGTACAGCGGCTCTCGCGATGACGCCGTTATGTCGGATGGTCAGCGAGCGATGCGCCGCAGCGAAAAAGATCGCGCGGTCGATTCCTCACCACATAAAGGTGGTCGTGAGTCGCAAAAGCTGGCGCCCGCGCCCATCGTTGTCTACGACGACAACTCTGACGATGAGATTGTTACCTTCACCAATAATAGAGGGAAACGACTCGCGGAAGCCGCCATTGCTCTTGACAAAGAACATAAACAGATGGCGTTCACGGAAGAGGATCGTCATCGCCGGGAACAGTTTGTTCTGGGGATGAACAAGCTTCGAGACTTGAGGGTCAACGATGACCGTGAGTCTGCTGAGCAGGTTGCCGTGAACGACGCGGTGGAGGAGGCAGATTTTGAGTATGCAAAACAAGTGCAGGCTCAAGACCAAGAGGAATTTTCACGGCGTGTTCTTGAGATACAACGAGAGACCGCCGAAGAGGATGAAAAGGCACGCGTTCTCGAAGAGACCGCACGTACGGCGTACGAAGTTGCGTGTGCTCAACGGCAGAAGGCCGAGCAGCGCAAGAAATCAGCAGTGGCTCAGCTAGCCACCGCTGTTGACCAGAAGAAGGTTCGGATGGATTTCACTCCACTGAAAGCTGATGCTGCGGCGCCCAAACCTAAAGTTGAGGATAATTCGCTCTATGGTGTGGGCAAACCTGTTCCGTGGCATGACCGCGTGGTATTCCAACGCCTTCGACGACAAATGTTGAAGGAGAACGGGTACTCGGGGTATATTGATATGAATATTGGATTCGACGCTAAAGACGAACCAATTGAAATAGGCCCAGCACCCATTCAAACACCGAACTGGAGTGGATGGGATTTGAATGCGACACCTCCAGCTAAGAAAATAAGGGCTGAAGGTCAAGCTGAGGCAATGGGCGAGGGCAAATCGACAACACCAGTCAACCCTCAAGCCAAGAAAGAAAAGAAGGCGAAGAAAGCCGAACCGTCGGATGGGGGAGAGTCATCTTCAGACTCTGACTCGTCCTCCAGAGCTTCGTCTCGTAAAAAATCCAAGAAGAATCGCCGAAGCTATCGGTCAGATTCTAATTATTCACGCTCCGAAACAACGGACAGCGCGTTTGGGGAGTCCAGCGACTCTGAGAGAGACTCGCGGAAGAAGCGTAAAATACGCCGCAATCGCGACAGTTCACCAAGTGATTCATCTGGTGATTCCAGCAGTTCGTCGAATGAGAGTTCAGACGAAAGTTCCAATTCAGACGATGACCATAAAAAGAAAAAAGGTTCGTCCCATACTCCTCGCAAGCACAAGGGCAACCAACCGCGCTTATCGTCGTCGTCGCCGTCGTAATTCACGGCGAAATCATCATTTCGCATGGGCGACGAGATAAAAAATATCGCGTTGAACCGGGCGATCCGTCTATGGCAGGACTGCCTGCAAAACATCTGAAACGATGGCGGCGCAGTCTTCATCATTTCTATAAGAAATTCCTCAAAGAGACTTTGGGGAAGAACCCAAAGGTCTCATCAGTATTCGATGAAAATAAAAACTTGAAATTCCCCGTTCCACCTATGTATAACGGGTCCTCAGATATCACCAAATTCGACGAACACATAATAGTGATGGGTCGTTGGTTAGAGCTGATGGGCTTGGGTGGTAAAGAGAATGACCGGAAACGCATTCTTACCCACGGATTTTATTTATCCGGCGCGGCTAAGGATTGGTATGAAAATCAAGTCACTGGGTTATACCGTACCCAGCGCGATTGGACATACGAGGAGGTTATACTAGGCCTCTTCGATCGCTTCATTAATAAGGCGAGTGTGCAAAAATCAACAGATTTATTCTGGAGTGCCCGTTATTCTCCGGAAATGGGTATAACTGGTTATTACCACCAGCTCATGAACGCGTCGAGACGTATGGTTAAACGTCCCGATTCCTATACATTCAAAACACAGTTCATGTCCCAGATGCCCGCCGGGATGTTTAAATCGCTGACAGAGCGAAACATCACAGCGGAGTACAGCAAAGTCAAAGAGATACTTGATTGTGCTGTGAATTATGAATGGCATAGGTCCATAGAAGAACGCAATGCAGAGAGACGGCGCTCTCAACCGTGATTCAGTGAGCCATCAACGAGACGTGAAGGTGGAACGAAGGATTCACCTCGTACTGTACCAATCTGTATGACTGAAACGTAACGCGTAACGGCGGCCTTTTTTCGCTTACAAATCACCCATATAAGGCAGGTCACCTTCCATAAAAGGGTGATTTGTAAGCCGTTTCAAGCGTTTCAGCCTGTAACGGTCTATTTTGCGTTTCAGTCATACAGATTGGTACAGTATGGCTGCTGGTCGACGTGATATCACGAAGCGGTATCGCTTTGTGAAACGCGAACCTCTTCAGAACGAGCAGAAAAAGGGTGATTACCGCCCGAATTCAGATCGCATAATTCCCAGGGAGGTATCACGACAGGAAACTCGTGATGGGGGAGGGAATGGATGGACGGGAACGAAAGTTCGTCCGTATCCCGAACCTCAACAAGGGGCCAAGCCGCCATCTCCTAAGGGAAAATGGTGGAGTTGTGGTGGTAATCACTATAGCAATGATCCCATCTGCCCAAATAATAAAACGCGCGCGCCTATTATGTATCATGGACGTGAAGTTGTGAATGATAATGAGGAAGAAGGTCAAAAGTCCTCAGAGTCAAAGCAATCTGGATCAAAGTCTTCGGAGGAAACATCCGAGCAGTTCAAGCAGATAGTCGATTCAGACGCTGAAGATGAAATAGTTGATGGTGTTCAGTACGACTCCGAGTATACATTGGAGGAGTGCAGTGAATATTCAGACTACGACGACGACGAGAGATGTTATCGCGTCAACGTTGAAGACTCGGGGGAGAATGATACTCCCGAGTTAGAGTCTGTTTCGGATTCAGACGAGGAGTCTGAATGTGACTTTTCTGACTCGGAAAGACCCGACACTGATCCAGGTATTGGAAGTGATGAGTCGGTGGAATTACCACCTCCGCAAACGAATTTAAAACCAAAGCCCAAGCAAAGGGAACTTTGCCTGGAGGAGTTGGGACTATTTGGGGTGTGTGATGATTATTCCGACGATGAATTCGTTACCGAAGAAGACGTCGATAAGTTGGCAAAAGAAATGGCCAAGTATCTCATGGAAACTCGCGACCCCGAGCAGGTGGTCGAATATTTTTCCGCAGGCCGTGAGCGGAGCGAGAAAGACTCTACCTCTCAATCAGGCCAAAAACGAGGCGTGTATCTCAAAAGAACGAAAAAACCACGCCCGAGGCCTGCGAGGACCTCTGAAAATGCGGCTATACCCTAGATCCCCGGTTCGGACAATTTCTCCCAGATTTTGGGAGGAGAAAATTTTCGAAACTGCCCGCAACTCTGAAAACGCGATTTCTGCAATCTCAAAAAGCGTGGGAATTTTTGGCTGTTCGGACATTTTGGGATCTAGCCTCCAAAGGCATTATCCGAGGTCCTGGCCTGCGCGGTCAGAGTCAGAGAATTTCTGTTTGACTGCATATGTGAACATCAACAACAAACCTGCATTCACGTTGTTTGATTCGGGCTGTACAACCGAAGCTTGTAGTCCCGAATTTGCGCGCGTCGCGGGGATTAAGGTGTTCCCAATTCAGTCTGAAGTGACTCTTCAGTTGGGAACTGCCGGTAGTCGCTCGAAAATTAATCCTGGTATGATTGCGATGCTTGAGTACGACGATATTATGTCGGAAGAGTATTTGGATATTGTGAACCTCGACCGGTTCGATGTAATTCTGGGGAACAAAATTCATGAGGAAGCACCGAATTTCTCTGGATTTTGAGTTCAATACCGTACGGGTTGCTGGAGTACCATCCGCAACTTTTTCCGAGAAAGCAGAATGCAGCGAGGTTGAATGGCAAAATGCCGCTCGCCGCATTGTACGCGCCACGCAAGAATGAAGAAATTCCCGCCACTGCACCGTCAACAGTCAACCATCGCGAGCAGTTTGTTGGAATGACGACTACTCGGAAAGGGACAGTGACTATGCAGGAGGTCCCTGACGAGGAGATGATTGAAGAACTGTCTCGTGAAACCTTACCTTCGGATATTCCTGTTATCATTGAGGAGACCGGTAAAATTACTAGCGCGGAGGGTGAAAAGTTTCCAGAGTTTGTGATGGAATTCTCACGCCGCTATTTTCCTGATAGACATTCAGTCGAACGAAATACTGAGCGTATCCGATTGAATGCTCTCCGAAAACCTGTGAAATCAGAATCCTCCACCAAATTATCTGAGGTTCTGGCTGACGAGGTTAAAGAACACCTTGGAAAAATGTTTCGTACCGCTACGGACATTCATGTTCAAGAGATCGAAGCCGGTAAACTGAAGTTTACTGAGGAGGACATTCCACGGCTTCGAGATCGGTGGATGGATATCTGCTTGGATATTATGTCGGGGGTACCTGAAAAGATGCCGCCACTCCGGGCAGTTAACCATAGAATTCCACTCACTGATGAGAAGATGCTGTATCATTACCATCTTCCGCGATGCCCAGATGCTATGAAACCACTAGTCTCACCAAGTCAGACTCTACAAGATTTATGATAGTCGATGAATCTATTATATAGAGTCTGAACTTGATGGCGCCTGTCATCCAAGACCTCGGATTCTGTGACACACGTGCCAGTTCACACGGTCGGATAAGGAAATGACACGTCGTTCGGAAAACTTGGCGGTCCAACTTGAGCCCAATATGCAGCTTGTTGGCTGTATGGAGGGCTTGAAACCCTTATTTACACTTGCCGGGGCTGATATTTACCATTGTGAAGCATCTGGGACTTTGGGCGGGGTCGTAACCAGTACGTATGCCGAAGATACTATACTTATTCCATGAACGCAATATTACTTGATGGTTATGGTCCTAAAGCGTAAAATAGCACTGAATTATGTCTATCTATGGGCTGGACCAGTCTTTCAATACTTCTCTAGGCTTGCGAAGCCTTCACAGTGGGTCGTCGCTGCGTACCATAGCACCGAAGCGTATACGTGTCATGCCCCATTGGGGCGTGGGGAAATGCACATGATGTTACAGCCGTGACAAAACCGAGGTCCGGGTCGAACCCCGCCAACAATTTCAGACTATGAAACCACAGCTCAGCGAGAAAATTCAAAAATATACTCGTGCCGGCTGGTGGCAACCTGTTCAGACAAATCAAGCTGCACCGATGCTGTGTATCCCTAGAAAGAATGGGACATTGCGTACCGCAATAGACTGTCGCAAGCGCAATGCGAACACGCAGAAAGACGTGACACCATTTCCGGATCAGGATCAAATCCGTATGGATTGTGCACGCGCGAAATATCGATCTAAAATCGACATGTCCCGACGCCTACGAGCAAATTAGAATAATTGCTGAAGACGTCTGGAAAACTTCTTTTGCTACAATTTATGGCACCTATGTCAGTCACACCATGCAGATTGGGGACTGCAACGCACCTGCTACGTTTCAACGTATAATGACAATGGTATTCCAGGAATTTATTGGACGTTTGTTCACGTCTACTTGGATGACATATTCATTTATTCAAATAGCATAGAGAAGCATGAGAAGCACCTCGGCAAGTTTTTGATACGCTTCGCCAGAATCAGTTCTATCTGAAGAAAGAGAAATGTGATCTGTATTCAAAGAAAATGGATTGTCTCGGACATCTGATTGACGATCGCGGATTGCACGCGGACGCCGACAAGATGGAGAAGATACGCGACTGGAGAACACCTCGTACCTATCACGATGTTCAACGGTTTCTCGGATTGGTCCAGTATCTGGCTCAATTTTTGCCGGATATCTCAGCGTACACTGGACCACTTGCAGCTATCACCCGAAATGGAGCCTCATTTGCATGGAGGCCCATTCACCAATCTTGCTTTGATACAATCAAGCTGATCTGTTGTAAGACAGCCATATTGCGGCCAATTGATCGGTCGTTGAATGAACCAATATGGGTTATCTGCGATGCGTCAGTTTCGGGAGTTGGCGCAATGTATGGTCAAGGACCTACATGGCAGACATGCCGCCCCGCAGGTTTCATGTCGAGAAAATTCACATGTGCACAACATAATTACCGTGTTTTCGAACAGGAAACTCTAGCAATATTAGAGGCGCTCCTAAAGTGGGAAGACAAGTTAATGGGATATCGCGTTCATGTAGTGACGGACCAGCAGGCGCTTGAATTTTTCCATTCGCAAAAACGACTATCCAGCCGTCAAACGCGGTGGATGGAATATTTGTCGAGGTTTGACTTTGATATCCGTTACATCAAGGGAGAGCTCAACAAAGGTGCTAATTGTTTGTCGCGTTACTACGAGAATGATACGTGGAATGAGACTCACGATAACTCCGAGTACGTTAACGCTGACATCCGACTCGATCCGGAACAGGATGATATTCCCTGGGATCGTAAGTTAGAAATTGAATCGATGCGCGCAATGGAGGAAATTCAACCTCGGCGTAGTGCACGATTGCAAAATAAATTGGAAGCTCGAGATGAAGAGGTGCAGGAGATGGAAGCTGCAGCAGAACCAACTGCAGTTACCAATCTGAAATCTCAAACTTACGGCGAGGATCCAACGGTGTTTGCCTCACGAACTCGAGAAGATACCGCTGGACCGCCGCCCGCAATCGAAGATCCGGTCCTTGATCTTATTCGAGACGGGTACAAGGACGATATATTTTTCAAGAAAATTGTGGCTAATCCAAATGATGTGGACTTCTTGGGACCATTTCCCAAGTCCGGCGAATTCAGTTATTTGTGGGTTATCATGTGCAGACTCACCTCAGCGGTGCATTTGTTACCAATAACGACTAAAACAAAGGCAACAGAATTAGCAAGAATTTATGTGCGCGAGATCGTTCGCCTTCACGGCTTACCTCGGTCAATAGTTTCCGATCGTGATTCAAAGTTCACATCGGCATTTTGGCGTGAGGTTCACCGGCTGCTTGGAGCGAAGCTGTTAATGTCAACGGCGTTTCATCCCCAAACAGACGGGGCAACGGAGCGGGCTAACCGTTCAGTGTCACAAATATTGCGATCATTCATTCAACCCGATCAAAAAGATTGGGAAGAGAAGATCCCAATGGTTGAATTTGCTATCAACGCGAGTATCAGCGCGTCGACAACGTACTCACCGTTTGAATTGAACGGCGGGTATATACCGCATATGTTGAAGGAATTCAGTTCGGAATTGAAACCACCGCCCGGCGTAAAAGCATTTGCCGAGCGGGCGCTGTTGAACCTAGCTGAGGCGCATGACGCTATAATTGCGGCGCGTCTGTTTTCAACTGAGCAGTCAAATAAGAATCGACGAGACGAACCTGTGATTCCAGCGGGATCTCTTGTTTATCTATCAACTAAAAACTTGGCGCAGCCGAAAGGGCGGGCTAAGAAACTATTACCTCGCTTTGTTGGACCTTACCGAGTCCAAAAAGCTCTCCCGGAATGCTCGGATTATGAGCTAGAGCTCCCCGAAGTATTAGCTTCGCGGGGAGTACATAACAGATTTCATGTTAGCCTGTTGCGGCCGTATCTTGAATCCAGTGACGCACTGTTTCCCAAAGGGGACAGACCTGGCCCATATGATTTCGGCGCGCCTGCAGACAACGAATGGCACGTCGATTCAATTCTGGCACACCGCTGGATTGATAGTAAAATGTGAGATGGAATCTGGGTGATACTACCTGGGAGCCGTTTAGCAATGTTAAGCTATTAGCGGCCCTGGATGATTACTTTGCATTGCACAACGTCAAACGTTGGCAAAGTCTTCCGAAGAGGAAATCGGGAAACGTGGCCTGAGAGAAGGCGCGAAAATCATCCCAGACGACGCTGCCAAACATACCATGCAGAGTTCTGATCAAAGTTCTGGCAGAATCTGGCAAACGGATAACTTCGGAAGGGGTTCGAGCCGAAATCCGGTCTCTGCTTCCTGGCACGCGACTCAAACGAGAAGCTTTTGAAAAGTGAAGCTGCGTTTGAGCGCTCCCTCTCCCCCACGCGGAGGTTTCGGCAGAATAGACTCCGCGGTGTCGTTGGCTCTGTACGCGAGTCGATGTCCATTGATGCAGTAGACAGGGATTCGAGGTTGCGCCAATTGAAAATAAGAGAGTAAGTAAGTAATAGTAGATGAAAGTGGGGGGAAAATAGAGAGAAGGAGAAAGAACGAGAAGAATTGGAGAAGAAGATGCACGCTGGTAAGTGGCGTATTCATGAGACTTTCGGGGTAGTCGTTTGTGCTTCCGCCCTCACTGAGTCGGGGGGAGAGCACAACATGGAAGCTTGTCGCGAATGCCTCGGGTATATCAGGCATGTTGGCGAGGGAGTGGCTGTTGGTGATAAAGGTCTCAAGGCTGCGATGAAGCTGAGGGACCTTGCCACGTACCATTGTTTACGACTTGGAGATTCCGCTCGTCTCGAGGGACAGATGAGCGCGACAAAGATCATGCTCGCTGCGTCCGAGCAGAAGCTTGAACGGACTCAGTCGAGCCTTCTGGCTGTAACGGCGAAATTTGCCGCTGCAGAAGAGGAGAATAATCATCTCGCGGGTGAGCGTGATGATGCACGCGATGAATGCGACGCCGCCAACGAGGTGATAGAGAAACTCAAGGTGGAGATACATGATCTTGAGTCTCAGATTGATAAAATGGATGCGAGTAGAGCCCGAAAACGGCCTACCCCACCCGCCAGCACACCGAACGGCAAACCTAAAATTCAGGTTGCATCGGCTGCGCGTATGAAACAACAAACGGGACCTGAAATTCAGCAGGCCGTTACTGTCAAGTTACTGTTGGGGATTGTGATGTAAAGATGGCGGATGTAGCCATCGAACAGCATGTCCCATTTGATTGGAAAAAAGCCCCTGTCGGAAAAATCAAAAAAGGGTTGTTGGGCCTGGGCAGGCCTTGTAAGGTCTAATAAGGCCGTTGGGGAAAAGGAGGGTTACAAGGTTTAAATATGTACCAAATACTACATATAGGGCCTTATAACACATAATGAACCTTATAGGACCTAATGAGGCTTGTAAGGCCTTACAAGGCATGTTCGGCGGGGTTAAGCAAAAGTATTACCACTTTACCTTCTTTGTTAGGTGCCTGTCTGCTTGCACCTTGTCTTGACTTTCTAATACTAGACTATCTATGTATTTCTATTGTACTACAATACTGACTCTAACAATTAATTACTGGTGCTTGCGAGAATCGAACGCTCAACCTCTGCAGTGCGAATAAAACAATGGCAATGTACAATACTGCTATGCTAAGAGAGCTTTACAGATAGGGAAATTTTGTTCCATATATGGCGTAGCTCTCGGATACCTGTACAATTTCCCCATAACACAACAATTCAAGATATTGCTCGTACATTGACTGGTGATTTACTACACATGAGTATATGCTCCCCTACATACTTTTTGAAATTCAAATCAGCCATCTTGGCATACAATCACAGCACAAATTATCAAAAACAATACAACTCTGAATTTTCCGCCGAAAAAGATGCAATAAAACCTCTCTAACAACCCCAACTCAGTTTTGTAACCTCCGGGAAGTCAGCCTGGGAAGACCTAACCAGACCTTATCACGCCTTATAAGGTCACCCCTCGGACCTTATTAGGCCTTATAAGGCCGTTAGGTGCTCCAAGGCCTTACCAGGCTTTTTCAATTTTTCCGACACCAGAGGGACATCTGGCGCCGATTTTCCAACACTATGAACAAATCCCCGTGGTACTACCGATTGCTCAGGGCACGGGAAACACCAGTCGAGTGGGCATTCCACAGGATATTCCATCGTGTGATGTTGTTCACTGTGCAAAGTATACATCATGAAATTCATGCAAACTGTCATGAATTTCAGGTTTCATGATGTTTTGTCATGAAGCACACCATGAATTTCAAGGGGGGTTTCATGATGCTCAGAAGCTCATTTTTGCAAGATTATGAATTCATGACAAAACATCACGAATTTTCGTCATAAAGAACCGAGCGATTTTTTCTGGCTAAGTCCACCAAGAGTTAAGTGGGTAGGGTGATAATATCAATAATAAAGCCAATAAATGGTATCAGTCGGTCTCTGGTCTCTATCAAGTGCACACTGCTGAAAATTAGAAACAAATGAGGAGAACGGGGATGAACAACTTGAGACTGTGCAGTATGACATCCATATATTAGAGACTTTGCGGTAGCCACTGGTGGCTATTGGTGGCTAATTTTTCTCGGGACCGGATGACAGCCTCTGGGTGGATTAGCCACTATTTGTACTACCTATTCACGGGATGCTAGGGTGGCTAACTCGAGCGGGAGGCTCAAAAAACTATTGCACACGAAGAGCCACAAATAGCCACCGGTGGCTTCCGCAAAGTCTCTATTGGCGAAGCTAACAAAGTTTATAATTCCCACTTAGTCTACCAGTAGTACTCTCAACGTGATATACTGTAGCATGGCACACGGCGGTCTTGAGTTCGATGCCGGCTGGTGGCATCTGAGGTTGGTGGTATGAGGTTGGTGGTTGTTTATTTGCTTTGCACCGCTCTCGTTTCATGATATTTTGTTCTGAAATACTTGATAAAACATCATGAAAAAACGTCATGAAGAGCCCCATAATCATCATGAAAACATACTTTCAATTCATGATGTTTCGTTAGCAATTTCCAGGCGATTCATCATGAATTCCTGGACATAATGTTAGGATTTTCATGGCCAACAACATCATGAATTTCATGACCCTTCCTTTGCACAGTGGTTCATGCATATTCACATGCAAATGAATCTTTCCCACCCGCACTCATGGCCTTTCACGTATACGTGGAGGCTAGGACAGAAGCACAGCGTCATCATGATCTGACTACGCTTCATCGACATGTTCTCACAAACTATGAGATGCCGTTGTGGTTTTGGGCCGAATTAAAACGGTCGTGTGGAGAGAAAGATGTAATGGAAAAGCAGATTAGCTGGTGGTCGTCGGTCAATCGCCCACGACTGGAGGATTCCGTGATCGCCAATGTAGCTTATTGCCAATTTAGTGGTCGAAGACCACGGTTTTTGGACATTTATGGCACTATCGACAGCCGCCAGTTCCGAGGCGCGCTACTTTTCCAGGCAATCAATCTCGCTCCACTGCCGAAACGAAACGAAAAGAGCCGTGGACTCGGGAGGAGCGAGACGCGCGCATCGCCGTGACTAAGGCGTTGTTTTACATCCTCGCGATACCAGGAGGATATGCGCAAGAATTGAGAACCTATAAATGTCAAGTTGCTCCGGTTCAGAACTTGGAGCATTGGCCAAGAGGAGAAACAAACCCGGAAGACCTTGCTGACGGCAAGGTGGTTTCGGAATTGTCGGCAATGGGACTGTCAATATCGACGGTCGATGATATGTATCCTTTTTTACACGGATATGTTGAAATGCTTATTGAATTATCCCGAGACGGTTGGGATATCGAGTTTCTCAAAGGAGTTCGTACAGCTGCCAACGATGCATTGACTCGCGTCGGAGAGCCTGTAGGAATCAATGCTACATATGCTGCTATGCTGATTCATCCACCCGCACTCCCATGGAATGACATAGTCTCGTGACCAGACTCTTATGCCATCCCAAAGGGAACCCTGTCATAAGAGTCTGGAACAATCAGCGGCCACATAACCGTACCATGGCTCTATCAAAATTGATGGAGTTTTCCCACAGTATGTGGACTTTACTACCCCTCGTTTTGCTCACTTATTCCGTTTCATGACATAGAATTGGTGCATATTAGGGCTATTTAGCTGCTCAAAGTCTATTGAGCCTTCCAAACAATTTTTTTCTTAACCATGGTCGTAGCTGCACGATATTCAGCCTGTGCGTAATTCTGCTGACAGCACTTCCCAAAACGGTCTAACTTGTCAAAAGTTCGCTGAAAGTGCGCAAAGGCTAAGTTTCTCGACATACAGGAGCTCAAAGAGATTAGATCTACCAAATCTACCACCTAATAGTTTGCAGAAGATTCAAGATGAGCTACTTGAGGCCCTCGACCCATTTTGGGACGTAACAGTCATCCTGATTACGCACTATACTCAAACCTCTTAAAGCACTGATATTCGACGCAGAAATGTGGCTTGAACTGCACAGATAGACTTGAACTGCATTATAGAAGTAGTCTCTGCCCAAATGTTGTCAAGTTCCGCTGTAGAAGCAAGCAGAATGAGAGGAAGTAAAGTCCACATACCGTGAGAACATTCCATCAATTTTGATAAGGCAAGGGTACGGTTATGTGGCCGCTGATTGTTCCAGACTCTTATGACAGGGTTCCCTTTGGGATGGCATAAGAGTCTGGTCACGAGACTAGGAATGACACTGCAGTTAACACTACTCAAAAATGTGGTACGCTCCTTAAAGATATACCGGTTCGATTGGCCGCCGGCGAAGTTGGACTGGTTAATCACAGTTCAATTTCGTCTCCTGATTCACCGCCAACGGCGTCGACGAGTCGTGAAAGAGGACATGGGAAGCCATGGGGAGGGGCAATAGGGCGCGGACGAGGGAATTATCGAGGAAGAGGAATGTACGGAGGATCTTACACTCCGAATCCTATCCTATACTTTAAAAGAGGACGGCACAGCCTCAGCTCCCGGAAAGGGAAATTTACCCCGTGACTTTCTGTCAAAGCCTGAGAATTCCCGCGGCGACGCGCGCCGGCGAGTGCAGCGAGCGGCAGTGCGGCGCCGTCGGCCTTGAAAGCAGCAAGTGAGTACAGGTCAGAACGTTTGAAGGGTCCTGAGTGGCGAAGGCACGGGTCCCATAGCTCGTATACTTTAAAAGAGAATGGCACAGCCTCAGCTCCAGGAAAGGGAATTCACCCACCCCGTGACTTTCTGTCAAACCGTGAGATCTCCGCGGCGACGCGCGCTGGCGAGTGCAGCGAGCGGCAGTGCGGCGTCGTCGGGATTCGGCAAGCAATTCACTTTCAATGGCTGCTTCGCAAACAGGCTATTGTTCGCTCCTTATCATTCCGCTTCCGCCACAAATTCTTTATCCGTCATGCCGTCATCTGATGCACTCACCGCCGCCGCCGATGCGCTAAATATGCCCATCGACAATATGTCCCTCGATGGTGCCGTCACCACTACACAACCGCTCCATACTCTTATTAATGGTCGCCGGACTTGCCGCTGTTTCTGCATCATTTTTTGCAAACTCGACGATGAAATCATTCCGTCGATGTACCACCATCACTCACTGCTGCTGCTGCCGTATTCATACGCGTCGTTGACATCTTGGATGAATTTTGGTTGATGAAGACTCCCTTGCAGTCTTATGGGGGAGAGTGTTAGGGACGCGTTGGGGACGCGTCGGGTTTGATTCAACTCCGCTTCCGATCCGAGGTGTATTATTCAGAGACGATTACATACATGAAATCGTACCTATCAAAGCTGTCAGATTATTTGTAGTACTTTACTTCTACTTTTTACTTCGCACTACGACACACACTAGAATCTACTTTGTTCTGGTTCAGTGTGCTTGTGCGACTGGAAGTCACCCAACTTTACAGAAAGGGAGAGAAAAGGGAGAGACTCACTATGTATATAAGACACTGTATGCAAGAAATCAGGACTTCAGAATCACTGTAGCGCCCTCCAGAGCAATCGCAATCTTGATTTCTTATGCCCTGATTAGGCAGATCAGAGGTATTCAAAATATGGTAAGACGTATGTCCTTTCGGAGCAATAATCTTAGCCAAATTCAAGATCTCCTCGGAAGTTTCCTCGGCCGTTCTCACACTCAGTCCGAAAAAGCCGATGAACCATTGAAATGCCTGCAGATGCGCTCACAACCATACTCTGAGATTTGTTTCATGTTGGACACAGTATAGCAATTGACTAGGCACACTTTCTTTGAGTTCTTGGCCTAAACACTTAGAAATATATGCAAACCTGAGAGTTCAATCGGACTCCTTCCTCGTGCGGCGTCTCAGATTCCCAATTCATGCAAAGGCCGTGTACTACAGCATACAATCCCCAAACTCTGCACATGTTCCCTTATTTTTATTTTTCGACAACCAGACTTTTATGAACGTAAACTCGAAGTTCGACTTAATCTCAACAGAGTTTGATTTCCAATTCAACGTGCTTGACTTTTTCCAGTCTGAATCAAGGCTTAAAAGCTCACCATTCAACCCAATTTTATGTTCATAGATAGATCTGAAGTGATTTGAATTACAGGTGAGCTCTGGTGATCTCAAAATTTCAACAACTATTTGAGAACTCTTGAAGGTGGGCGCAAAAACGAGACAACGGAATGATTAGATCACTACCCTCCTGTACATGGATGTGACCGAGAGTACATAAGGTAAATGTCCGGCAACTAGAAATACCCGGGCGCACAGTATTGCGCGCACACCTAAATATTTTAACAAGAACATCTATAGTTCGGGTCTGAACGTCAAGGAAAAACACACACCAATATTCGGACTTGCGCCGTCCTCAAAAGATGTCAATTCTCCGCTAGACACCCAACTGAAGCTCCAAACCAGCAGTCCTGCCGTCCGGAAAGTTGAATACAACAAGCTCTTCCTCCTCCAAATTCCGAGCACGAAACGACGCAGGTGCGCTGTTGTTGTAAGGTCGAAAGTAGCCAGTTGGGGTGGGGCGGATTGCGTGTGGGAAGGGAGTCAGCTGAAAGCGAGCCGGGTTTCTGGGAGGCCGTCTTCTTCCGGCATTCTTTCTAGCCCCTCCATTCATGCTTGCGAGCAACGAAGTGCGTAGAGCGCGACGCGACGAGGTACTTAAGAGTAGGGTGCTGTTTATTAGTCCGGTTAATAAACATTGTTTTAAACACCGGTTTATAAACCGGTTTTTAAATGGTTTGACCAAAACCCCCGGTTTATAATTCATGGTGGCTGTGTTTCCCACTGCCAAAGCACACATTTCTGGGCTGAGTATCAGCATGATTCTCCACCGCAATTGTGAGCATGCAGGAGCTGTAGCTTGATTCTGTGTGCATCAAATTAGGCTTCGGAGGGTGCCGACCTGTCAATCATCCAGCCTGTGATGGCAACAATTCGCCCGAAATGGGCATGCCAAAGCAGAGCCTTCTAAACTGGAGGCAAAATGAGGTGTTGACCCTGCCATCTGTGGTCATTGAGCTCGGGGAGGCTTTTGGAAGCAAAAAATAGCGAAAAAGACAGCTTTTTGGCCTATTTGGGGGGGTCTGAACCGGTTTATAAACACGCTGTTTAAAAACGAAAATTAAAAAACCGTTTATAATTGGCCCGGGAATTATAAACAGCACCCTACTTACAGCCGTTTTGGAAACAATATACGGGTTTTGATCGAGTGGTGCTCATTCATTTGTGCTTACCTTTGTTTTGCTTCCCATCACCAGCTCCACTTCAGCCGAATCTGAGTTTTGCTTCCGCCTCCCAGAGAACACCAGGGAAAAACAGGGGGTGAACAGAACTGAGGATCAAGACTCAGCTGCTACTTGCCCAGAGCTCGACAGGGCCATGACTTGCGAGCAAGGGCCAAAACAAGGGACCAGCGGCACTTGATGTGGTGCGGCAACGCTCCACAAAGTGATGCTCCCGGCTTTGCCGATGACCGAATCGTCAACAAACGTAAGCACAAACGAACGAGCACCACTCAATCAAAACCCGTATATTGTTTCCAAAACGGCTGTAAGAGACAGGAATTTGATTGACATCATCATTCATGCGACCCGGCACTGGTCGGATCACTGGAGTATGCCTTTCCTCCACGGACATGATTAATGAGCCGAAAATTATTGGCGGGGTCCCCGAAAATCGGCTGTGACGCGTGACAGACGAATTGATCGATATAGTACAGTATGTACATGATCGGAAAACCCCTTAAAGGTCTCTCGGAAGACTCGTTCATAGAAGTCTCGATCCTATGTCGGCCCAGTGTTGGGTTTAATTTCGATTTCATATCGGTGATTCCTAAGGCTAATACAAACTTTGGCCCAGGGCTCCCCAGTCCCTGGCATGGCCGCATGCAAGCCGCATGGGACGTCCGGCAAAATGCCGGCTGTAGCACGTGACAGACCACGTACTGTGGCCTTGCGTAAGTACAATGTGTTTGCCGCATGTTTTTCCAGTTCAAATACAGTCCTCACTTCTGCTTCCATGTCGCTACTCGTCCGCCAGCTCTGTCCGCACCTTTTCAACCGCGAACCAGAACCCAACCACAAGCAGAGAAGAATGGCAATGATGGCGAAGAGCATTTCTCAGGGGTAAGTTGGGGACAGACACTGTGGACTTCCGACAACACCGTTTTCATCGATCACAGAAGTCAGCGGAGTGCAGAGTCGGGCGCTGGGTCTGACCGCTCCATCGTGTATGTGATCGAAGTGCGATTTTTCTGCACTTACATTGGACAGTATCATCGGCCATGGGCAACAGCTGTAGGTCCTATCTCCTCAGCGAAGACGCTAGCTTCTCTTTCTTCTCACACGATCACAGCTCCATCCCTGACATTCATGACATGTCGAGTATCCCATCGGAAGGGTAACTTGCGGACTGTGAACTTTCGTGGCTCATCTTATCCTCAGGCGTCTCGAACAATACCTAGCCGAGAGCGACCCCTCTGCCTTGTGAGCATTCTACTGTTCGACCGCGCCGCGCCACCTTCACCATCGTTAGTGTGCATCACGAAACCGCACCTACCTCCCCGTCGGTGTTAGTGTGTATCTTAACTCGATTTCAATTTGGCTGATAACCAGCGTAGAAAGCTCGCCAGCAGCGGCATTCTTCGTAAGTGCCCTTCAAGGTCTGGTCCTTTTGATTTCTCTGAAATTTCTCTTCAGCTTCGCGTGCTGTCGATTCTGTGGAGCAGCTCGAAAGTCGCTTGACTGCTCAGGAACGTGGCCTCGTGGGCGTAAAGATCGAGGTCACCGCGTTGAAGGGAGATGTGGCTGAGCTGAAGGAAGACGTTGTTGGGCTTAAGGAAGACGTCGTCGGGCTTAAGGAAGACGTCGTCGGGCTCAAAGAAGACGTTGTTGGCCTGAAACATGACATTGCAACCATGAGAGACGAAATAATGTCCATGTTGACAGCCCTTGTCAAGAAGTAGTGCTATGCAGAAGTTACCTTTGTGTTTGTTGACGTATGCATTTTATCCCTATGATTTTAGCTTCGTAACATCCTCAACACGGCTAACGTCGATAATGGCTGGCCAAAATCGATCGATCTCGATGAGCTAAGCGCTCGTGTCTGTTCCACCGCTATCCAGAACGATGTCATGTCCATTGTCAGGAACTCACGCAAATTGGCGAAATGCCCGCTCTGGAATCCAAATGGGAGTGTCTGATGTCAGCACAACGTTACTGATGCACACCGTAGTTCAAAATTCGAAAGAAACCCGTGGCGGCAACGACAAATCTATCCCTCCACCGGTGAGTCTCTCGGATCATTTGCCGTCAACAAGAACCTCAAGGCGGAGGATGAGTTTGATCCCCTCGCTCCCGAGCCAGTAGCTATGGCTGCCGCTCGCAATCGTAAGCACAACAAGGACACCTTCGACGATTGGGGCAACCCCAAGAAAGCGAACGGTGTCTGCCACCGTTGCGGAGGCACCGGTCACATCGCCCGACGCTGTGTTGCTGACATGCCCGCCGACGTAAAGAATAAAATCTTCAACGCGACCGCCGCTTGGTCAGTCGACTCAGACGACAAATATGATGTCGCCGTAGTCGCGCACGCTCCCGACGTTGACGTTGTCCTCCCTGGCGCTGCCTCCGACACCAACGAGGTCATCCTCTTCAATTGTGATCTCGCCTCCCGCTGCCGCTGCCGCTGTCGAGCTTGAGGGGGTGCAGGTTGGGGGAAGATTAGCTAGAGAAAGGTTCGACAGGGGAACCGTCGCAAGGTGAAAACTACTCCCTCTGTCGAGGTCTAGCGCGTTTGCCCAGTCTTCGCTCGAGGGGGTGTGTTAAAATATTTAGGTGTGCGCGCTCTCCTGTGCACCCGGGTATTTCTGGTTGCCGGACATCTATGGTGCGCGTATTTAGTCACCGCCTCCTTTGCACTACTGCCAAATCGGCCGGAGGCCGAAATTTTTTCAAAACACCCTATTGATTGAAGGCCGGATTTCAACCGATTTGGGCACTTTTTGAGTGCTCAGTGGACTTTTGGCGCATATACTGGTGCGATTTGGGTTTATTGAGCAATGGCATGAGTGGTTTTTGTTATCCCTTGTATTGAGGGTTCTGGAGGCCAGCAAGATCGGAATTGGTGTATACATACTGCCAAATTGGGTGGGGTGAAAATTTATAGCTCCTTCAATTATTTAAATTTTGGAAATCCCTCTTGGGAAGTTGTTCCTCTGTTAAAAAGGAGCCGCTTTGCAAGAAGAATAACAATTAAGGCAAAAGCTGGGGTCACAGTGAGCGTTGTCACGGAGAGGCGGTGACTAAGTGACGCGCACCATACCTTATGTCCTCTCGGTCACATCCATGAACAGTAGGGTAATGATCCAATCATTCGGTTGTCTCTTTTTCTTGCGCCCACCTTTAAGAAACCTAACCCAAATCCAACAATAAAACAATCACCGACCAGCAGCAATCAAATCCCTATTCAAGTCCAACAAATAATTCCAATAGCCAAGTCCAACCTTTTAGATAACCTCCGTAAGTGCGCTAGTTCGTGGGGTTCGTGCCGAAGTATACGACAATTGCGAATTCAGAAATGTGATAATGATAGTGTGGGACTGTGTGGCGTGTTCGTATAGATTGCACTGTGCAGAGGGAAGGTTTTGAAATTCATGATGTTGTTCAGGACCTTGTGTTAGGTATTTCGTCGTCATTTGTGTTGAATTTCATGATCTTTTGTCGGATTTCATGACGAAACGTTACGATCCGGGGTCCTGAAATTCCTAACGACTGTGGGCCCGTTCCTAACGTTTTTTCATGACATTTTGTCATGATCTTCGCAATGATTCGTCCGGAAGTACCACCAAGCTAGCCAGCTATTCCTACACCTTACTCCTTATCAAACTCCATGGAAGAGGTGTAAAACAGGATATATTTCAAGTACTGGACAATACAGTTGCAGTACTACTAGTATAATAATACTCTGACCTTCAAAATCTCGTCACCATCGCGATCAGCCGTACTTGATCAGCTTGCGTGGCTCGGAAACACACTATGGAGAATGAAAAAGAGGTAGAGAAGGGAAGCAACTCACCGGGTTAGACAGATCACTTACGCCTGCCCGTGTGTCTCACAACATGGCCAGAACCCTTTGTCTTCGCAGTAAAAAATCTTTCTATCACCTCCAAAAGTCTTGAAGTTACCACAGAACCAGAATAATCCCCGTTGATGCGAAATTGACTGTGTATTTCAACTAAATCCAACCTTCCGCGGACCGCGCACCCCATGAGCAGAAATCCCAGAATCCCGCATGATAGTACTGAAGAAAAACTACCACAATCATCGAAGCGGCGCTAAAATTAGGGAATTTCTGACATTGTAATCAATTGAAGCATGTTTTGCACTAATAGTAACACAAACACTGATATGGCGGTCGCCCTGGACTCCGTTGCAAGAGTCGATGGAACTAAATAACAAAATCTAACTCTATGTCAACTACTCTATGTGATATTTGTCCCAAAGTGACCTTGCGAGCCTCGCTAGTAACTGATTTTACTCATGTTCCGTAGAAATCCTTCACACCTTTCAAATCTTCGTCAATCCTCCGGTTACCCTGAGCAAAACTGTTGATAATTAGCATCTTAACAAAAGTACTATGCCGGATTTTTCGTTTCAAGGCAGTGTCCTGAGAAAGACCCGTAAGTTTCGTTCAAATGGCATTAATATTCCGTATTTTGAATAAATCGAAATTCTGGCATGATATTTTTATTTTCCTGCCTAGTTACTACAATTTTTGCCAGGTAGTCGAAGGGATAGCATGAGGTTGGAAGCCGCTGAAGCTTTTGCGAAGTTGGAACCAAGCTCCCCTGCCAACCAAACAGAGACAAAGCTGCCGTTTCCGGCAAGGCAAATGCCCGTCATCTAGTGCTGCCGCGAGGTGGAGGGAGGCCCTCGGAGGTGAGGTGACCTTGGCCTTAAACTGTTGCCATTTATGGTAGTCGAGGACCTTAGTGTTGCCGGAAGCTGGAGCTAGCTCCGAGCTGAGTTCAACTCCAACTCGACCCCTTCCCAAAAGCGGCACCTCGAGGTGATGCCAGCTCGCCTCGACTCCACCCTCGTCACCCAAAGCGGACGACGTGACATTTCGGGTGGTGCAACTGAGTGACATCACACTCCTTCCCCAGTTTCTGTATTGGCCGTTTCTTGGCCGTTTTCGACGTATAAAAAGCAGTTTGAGCTTGAAGAGAGCTCAGGAAAACCTTCCACATAAAAATTTGGTCCATTCTCCCCTAAAATTTTGCCCTTCGGGTGGAAAGATGAACCCTGGGACACTAGATTCCCATATCCGGTATCAGCTCTGAGCCAGCTCCGGTCAACTCGAGCTGACAGCGAGCTGATGGGCAATCAACTCGAGTTCAGCTCCAACTCAGCTCCCGGCAATTGCAACACTAGTCGAGGTGATGGCGCCTTGAGACTGTTTTCGGAAATAATATTTAAAAACAGTTGTTAACACCAGATAAACATGATAGGTGCTCATGAGTGGGCCACTGTAGGCTAGCTGAACTTTTTTCGCGGCCCAGGGAATGAAAATGAAGTGAAGAGAGTGAATTTCGAGGTGGACCGCTGAGGTGACGTCATCTCAAGGTGGGTTCAAGGTTGATGGGCCATCACCTCAAGGTACCTCGACCTCGCCTCGCGGCAGCACTACCGTCATCACCAAGTCATCACTTACAGCTGTGCTTACAAAGTATCCAGTCATTTTGTAAGCATCAGCCCTATATACCGATGAATGGGGAAGCTAAGACTTCCGAAGCTTGCATACATAATATTCTCTGTATCGGAAGCTGGAAGCAGCTACGTAAGGGAGATATTATCATGGGTTTATCATGGGTGCCAGTTGTGGTAGCTGTGTCGTGGGGCACAGGTACAAAAATAATCCTTACCTCCACCAGCTCATCCCTAGTCATACAGGCAACAAATATTCTTCTTCGCAATGAGCTCTTGCCAAAGGTTTAGCTGCAATAATAATATTGGGCTCTACAGGGTCCATCAGCTGACTCCGAGAGACTAGGGACAATATTATTATTCACTTGGATACCATCTGTCAAGGCAAGATATTTTCTTGTGTTGCTGAACAGCTCAAACCAGTCATGCAGGTGAACAAGTATTATTGCTTTCAACCTCACTGATCAGCTGAGTGCTAACAACCTAGGTGAATTAATATTCTACTAGCTACAATGGGTTGTGAGCTGTTAGCTACTCAGCTGGCCAAGAAATATTATTGTATTGCATCAAGTCGATCAGCTAGATGCTGAGGTTCCAAGGAATTAATAGAGAGTTTGTGCGAGCGACCCAGGTCGCTTTTCGATCGCTCAGATCTCCGCAACGACAGATACCAGGTGGGAGCTCTAAGCGACCTAGAAGAGTATTGCCATGGGTAGTCAGCTGTCACCTGATCAGCTTGGAGAGAAATAGTTTTTTGTCTGAAAGGTGAGCAGTATGGCGGTCACTTTGCACTTTTAAAAAAACAGGGGTATAATCTGGGAATTTGCATATAAAGTAGGGGAAGTGTGTAAAAAAGTAGACTGCCCTATAAATCTTTCAGCTTGGAGCGTGAATAATTCCGAAGGCAGATTATGTGTTCACTTGAGTGTGACTTCAAAACAGCACTGGTAAATTGAAGTTGGTGAGGGGTAAAAAAAGTTAGGTGAGAATTTTGGGTAGTATGACATTATTTATTGTTGAAAATTACGAGGTACATTTCTGTAGTCGGGGAACGAGGTTTGACAGCATTCGGTGGTTTGACTCCGAGGTTTTTCCGGTGTTCCGAGGTATTGTGTGATGATCGGAAAGTTCGGGATCGTATGCCTTGATTCTTACTCAGTGGACCATTCTGTCATAGAACCAAGGTTTTGTCGGCTCATAACTGTGGTCGTCGCTTGAAGTTCTACAGTTATACTCTGGCAGAATTTGGGCAGAATCTACATATTGATTACAAAACAACCATGGTCCCTCCAGCCGAAACCACCATCAAACCACATTCTAGCCGACTACCAAGCGACTTTGACATGTGAACTCTGGTAAGTAATGCTCATGTGCGATGGCTGTGGACGCCCATGTCCATATAAGGACATGGGACCTAACGGAACATTCCGATGCCCGTGGGTTCAATTCCCGGACGTCGCAACTTCTTTTTACCTTTTATACACTTTTTAACCTCGGGTGGATGGTGACTCCAAAACATTCACGGCCCATTGTAGTAAGTTCTAACCCACAAATGTACTTTCTCTGCAAAATCTGAGGAGCATTGAGTGTTTGAGAACTGTAAAATGAGAAACATTCATGAATACATGGCTTCAGTTTGACTGACTGCAATGAGACATGTAAATACATGTAGTGAGTGCAGATAATGTGACCAAGTACTGATATTACTGCCTAGTCCAGTCAAAATCTTTGCACCTTTCCATGGGAGAGTTAGTTTGAGGCACAAGGCAAAATTGATGGGAAGCACATATTATTGGCAGTCTGTCTCCCTCCCATCCTGTATCAAAGATATATTGCACTGCACCCAGCAAGGAGCTCTGTTCATTAAAGAACACAAAGGTTTTTCTGCCCCTACCTAGTAGGACTTCAGAATACAACCCAGTTCCCTTGAACTGGGATTTGCTGGTTATCCATCCACATTTTCTGGCAGAAATTGAATGAATAGAATCAGGTGGGTGCTTGTATGTTTATGCAGCACAAAACAGACAGATTCTTACAGACGCAAGGAAACGAAAGCGAAATGAAACCGCGGGAAAGCCAATTGATGCCATCAATTTTGTGCTTATTGTGGCAAGCCGACGTCTCGGCGTAAAATCTTGAATTTCATTGGCCAGATCCCATGTCCATTTGGGGAATTCGCTCGAAAAGGGCATGGGTCTTGAAATCACTGATTTTCCTTAAACGGTCTTGGGATTCAAGTGCCAAAAACCTTCGCAGCGTCATGAATACCATTGTATTACAATCAGAAAGGGGTGCAGGGGAGAGACTAAATCAAGTTGAATCTCTCCCTCTTTTCTTTTCTTTTTCTCTCTTTTTTCAACTTGAATAACTTGATTTCTTCGGCCCGTCCACAGACATGGGACATGGGCCGTAAGTAATGGGGAAGCTTGCTTCCCGGAATGCAGATGCTTACAAATCTCCGTCCAAATGCGGACTTCGGGAACGGCCGGCAGTCAGTCATGCAACTGTCAATGTCACGTGACCTCGGAACGCGCGTTGAACCTCTTTGCCGCTTCAACCTTGCTTCAACCTCATGGATATATGTCCTACCTATATACTCGCAGAGTCGCAGTTACCAAAAGTAACCGAATTTTTTTCCCAGAAATCACGATGGTCAAACATTGGACGGCTCGGAGACTAAGGATGCCGGTATGGAATGTTGCCCGAGAGATTGGTCGGATCTATGCCGAATGCCTCGGAAGACGACGGGAGGCTGATTGTCGTATTCACGGCTGATATAGACCGATGATTACCCCGAAAATCTCGGCCGGGAGGTACTGCCGAGGGGCCAAATCATGCCGCAGTGGTATTCAAACGTATCCAAATATATTCGAGTATGCTATGGCCGTATCATATTCGTATCCATATTCTGGCATATTCATATTCAACCGCATTCATATTCAGTGAAGGGTTCGTGCACCGTATCGTATTCATATTTATTTGAATATATTCAGAATATATTTTTTCGTATCGTATTTATGGCCAGCACTAGACGAATCGAGCTCGACATCGAGTCCAGCAGCAAAAGGTTGCGCTGCTCGAGGAACTTCATGAACTTCCTTGGTACATTGTGCATTTAAGACTAAGTCACAAGGAGTTTATTGGGGGATATAGCTACTCCAAATACAGTACTTGTTGAATCAGACGAGCTTAACTGATTCCAGTATATATCTTAAGATTCGGGCAACCTTATAGGATGTCCTCCAACGGTCCACAGACTGTCCCGGCCACGCTCCTGAGGACATTCTGGAATTGAGAGGTGTTGGAGCTCGCAAATCATGGTTCCGAGGACATCAGACCTCGGACATTATTTTGACATTTGAATAAAATGGTGGTGTACCCATTTGTCAAACTAATTAAATAGTTTTACAATTAAAGCCAAACAAAACTTCAGCTATCAGATTGTACAGTAACTACCAAATCTTTCAATCCTTCCGATCGTGAGCACAATCCATTCAATCGTTCGATTACTTCATCAGATTGAGGATATATTTTGCCAAAGTCACCATGATTACTAATTAGTACATCTGGTAGAATTGGCGGGCAAAGAGGCACGTGACAGGTCACCATCAGTAACCTGCGGTGACCCCCACGCAGTTAGTACATGTACAGCCGTTTTGGAAACAATATACGGGTTTTGATCAACTGGTGCTCACTCGTTTGTGCTTACCTTCGTTTTGCTTCCCATCACCAGCTCCACTTCAGCCGAATTTGAGTTTTGCTTCCGCCACCCAAAGAACACCAGGAAAAAACAGGGGGTTAACAGTATTGAGGATTCAGACTCAGCTGCTACTTTCCAAGAGCTCGACACGGTCATGACTTGCGAGCAAGAGCCAAAACAAGGGACCAGCGGCACTTGATGTGGTACGGCAACGCCCCACAAAGTGGTGCTCCCGGCTTTGCCAATGACAGAATCGTCAACAAACGTAAGCACAAACGAACGAGCACCACTAGTACTCAAATATGATTTGTATGCCGGAGTTCCGGCCTACAGAAGGGGGAGCTTGCGCGAATCTGTATGCACATTGGAGTAAAGTAAGTTGAACAAGAAATTATAAACTACGTTCAAGTAGGTTTCAGAAAAAATACATATGTATCGAGTAAAGTCCATTCCTTGGCTGTCGAGACCGTCTTGAAGCTTGACGGCGGACGCGCACTATGTACTTAACTGAGCTGATGTCATTTATTTTCATCGCCTCATCACAGCAGCAAAAATAATGGCACCATTACATAACAACACCTCGTCGAGAACCTGCCCCTCTGTACCGTGTATGAAAAGAAGAACTGTATTTTCACTTCTGTTAAGCAGCTTTGGGCAGGATCAATCACCCGTGCACCATCAGTTGAAATGGTGTGTCATCAGTTGCAATCAATCTGGATCAGTAGGGATCAGACTGGATCACTCGGAAGAACATTGTATCACTCGGAGCATGCCAATCTTGACGTGCGCACGTCAAGGGCAGTGACGCCATCAAAACGCTCTCTAGCACAGCTTATTGCTTTTCGGTGACGGCTCTGATAAAAGGGGGAGCAAGCTCCCCCAATCAAAACCCCTCAATCAAAACCCGTATATTGTTTCGAAAACGGGCAACCTCTGTTGACGTTTGCGTCATTGGCTCCACCGGTTACTAAACAGGTTGTCAGTCTGTACAGGTCTGGCAGACAACAGGAAAACCCCAGCACACAGGGGCACAAGCCGGCCCTCAGAGCAGCACATGAACCAGAGGCACTCAAGCACCTGCGCTATACAATTTTCCACGGTGGAGATGGGTGGAGCATTTTGACAGAATCGTCAACAGCTATACTGTACCAATCTGTATGACTGAAACGTAACGCGTAACGGCGGCCTTTTTTCGCTTACAAATCACCCATATAAGGCAGGTCACCTTCCATAAAAGGGTGATTTGTAAGCCGTTTCAAGTGTTTCAGCCTGTAACGGTCTATTTTGCGTTTCAGTCATACAGATTGGTACAGTAGACAAAAAAAAACGAGAAGGAAGGGATGCCGAAACCCGTATTCTTTTTTCGAAACAGCTGTATCAAATACCGTTACATACCATTAGCGAGTTTGCGATGCAGCCATTGGATGGCTAATGGCTACACAAAAGTCGAAATTCCGGCGCATTGACCAAGGCTAACCCCGGTCTCAGCATCCAAACTTCATTCCAGGTAGCTCTTGTGTAACTCGACATCATTGTTTGGGCCATCAAAGTTTCCTAATCGGGAAATCGTTAGCCATTCAATGGCTCCAATGGCTCATCGCAAACCCTCTATTGTCAGGGACAGTTTAGCTTTCCAATCATCTTCAAGCCGAGCCAAAGTGTGGGCGATTACAGCCCTTAGTACCACAAGGGGTGAGATCTCGGGTAGGATGGGCCTGAGGCTCACGAGAGAGTAGATTTGTAAGCAATCCATTGATTTATTGGGCGTGAACTCCACCTACCGCAATAGCTCCCCTTGATTCTCAGCTCAGCTCAGTTTGAATGAGCAAAGTAAGCTAAATGCACATCAATTCAAGTCTCGTCAAACCAGGTGTCGGTGTGCGGGAACTGTCCTCCAAGATGTAAGCCGGGTTTTGGGGGTAATACTGGGGCATAATTATTTTGGCAGTAATACTGGGCCATAATTCGAAGTGTCGTAGAAAAAACACGCACCCCTTCGCAAATTAGCACACAAGTTGGTTTTGTTGATTTACACGCCTTGAGGCATCAGAATATGTGCATATTTAAGTCAATATTTTTCAAAATATTCACACCCCTTGCTTCATCACAAAAAAAGTGCACAGGTTGCTCCGCGCTTTTTTTTTTACTGTGCAGGTAAGGAAATGCGCCCAAAAAAATGCACAGGACAGAGCGCACCAATTTTACGCACCTTCCCGGCACCAACAAAAGAAATGGACAGGTTGTAAGTAATTCTTTTTACGAAATAAATGATACCTTGCCCGTTAGTGTATTCCAGCCTCTGATTTCAGAAAACAATGCAAGGGTTTGAGAGCGCGACCTAACCGCATCAGGAATCGTCGGGGATCTTCTTCACTTTTAGATCTTATCATCAGTTTTTATTGCTTTCAATTCTCTTCA
Organism: Favolaschia claudopus; assembly: GCA_037176885.1. Lineage (NCBI taxonomy): Eukaryota > Fungi > Basidiomycota > Agaricomycetes > Agaricales > Mycenaceae > Favolaschia > Favolaschia claudopus. Next base: position 684,191 of record JAWWNJ010000123.1, read on the forward strand.
CCTCCGAGTCGCCACCGAAACGTTCGTCCTGTACTAATACACAAATATCTTTGCTGAATCCTGAGACTCGGATTCTTAGACTTCAAATTTAATGCCTTCTCCCAAACGAGTCAGTCAGTGCGCTTCAACTCAGTTCGAATTCTGTTCAATAGAAGCCAACGGTGCGATGATGTGTCAGTTCGACAGTAAGCCATCAAAATTCATTCATGTCCTGGACTCCTTCCCTTCATCTGGTTCTAAGCTGGATCTACCAGTTTTAACCGCAGCCAAATCGATTTGATCCACAGAACCTGTGCAACATTTTCGTTCCGAACGCACCTGTGCAAATGTTCAACCGAGTGGGTTGTGTAAATAAATTGAGGTGAGTTTTGCGCTGCTTGTGCACCATTTGCTCAACGCTCCACCTGTGCATTTTGTCATTGGGGTATGGTGCCCTCCGCTTAGTCACCGCCAAATATGTACTAGTCCCAAATCGGCCGAAGGCCGAATTTTTTTTTGTATATACCTCTTTTCTACACTGTCTATAATACGTCTGCCCGTCTTCCATGGTCCGCAAACGAAAATACTTGTTGAGTGCGGCAGCCAGAGCGCGTGCTCGTCGACATCGTCGTGCCGAATCATCGTCACCGTCATCCGGCATGGCGACTCAGGATGCTCAATTACACGTCCGCAAGTTTAGTTCTAAGGTATACAAGTCTCACAGACGTATCCCACAACGTGTCGCAGAGAGTTTTGACCAGTAGGGACATATTCGGAGGGACAGTCCCAATTTGAGGGGTCAGAAGTTTCATAACTCGCTCAATTTTGTCGCTATAAAAATTCTGTCTTGCCAAAAGATTCCTTGCGTGAAACTGAGTGTTTTCCCAAGAGGAATAAAAAATCGGTGTTTTCCCGCCCGAGTAGTAACGGTTGTCACAAATTGGTGGTGACTAAGTGGAGGGCACCATAGACAACCTGTGCAGCTTTCGCATTCCGTGGGGTTGTGTATTTTTTTTGATGTACCGAAACAACTGGCGCAACAACTTTCAAGAAATTTTATTGATGTGGGTTTTTAGTCAAAATGCAGTCAGCTGTGTGATTTTTGACTTCATCCAGCTCAGGGTGTGCATCATACCTCCAAAAATATGGTCCGCTGTGTCAAAAAGTGTGATTTTGGAATTATGGCCCACTATATGGCTATCTTGGGCATTCTGTTCCCAGCTGCATCAGAACCATTCATGCTTATCTAGATAAAGCCCGGTGGTGAACTGCGGACCTTTATGACGGGCAATAGCCAGACAGTGAGGGAGAAACCACTCAAGCAGAGAAATTGTTGTTGATGCCATAAATTAACCGTGGATTCTGGTGATTTGGGGAAGCCCATGACAGCTACTACACACTGTGCGGATATGTTGCATACAATATAGGTTTGTTGATGCTCAAACTTCTCAGAATTACTGTAGGAGCTATACAGCCGTTTTGGAAACAATATACGGGTTTTGATCGTTCATTTGTGCTAGTGCTGTCCATAATTATAATACATATTATTATATTATTAATATATCATGGATAATACAGATATAATACGGGCTCATGGCTTGCACAATAATACTGATACGAAAAAATATAGTACGATACGATATGAGTATAGTATGATATGCTCTGACCGTATTATGCGTATTATTCTTGTATTATTTAGACAAGGGCACAGGTGAAGCCAGCCATGATGTCCCTGAGCCGAGCCGAGCCTCATGCCTCTGATGAGTCTCACTCAAAAGATCAATCAAATCTTGTTCCAAACACTATTGATGGATGGCTGTGATGGCCAATCATCTGACCTTGTGTTAAGCTAGAGTTAAATACGCAGTCAGAAATGTACAAATTATGTTCTTGTTCCTTGGTTGAGCATCTCCTTATGTTAGAGGGTCTTTGGCTATCAGCATGGGGCTCCCGGAGCAAAAAAAATGCCCCGGGACAAAAAAAAAGTGTATTATATGTGTATTAAAATTTAACAATAATATATCATGATAAAACTTAATATAATACGATAATAGTAGATACAGATACGATACGAGCCTCGGAACCATAATATAATATTGGTATAATACGATACGCAAAATTTCGTATTAATATCATATGTGGACAGCACTAATTTGTGCTTACGTTTGTTGACGATTCTGTCATCGGCAAAGCCGGGAGCACCACTTTGTGGGGTGTTGCCGTACCATGTACATCAAGTGCCGCTGGTCTCTTGTTTTCGCCCTTTCTCGCAAGTCATGGCCCTGTCGAACTCTGGGCAAGTAAGATAGAGAGCGTGGGATCCCCGCACCCTTACAGTGGTGGCAAATAGAAATTGCCGTGGCTTTTTGGCCAAAATCTTGCTGTATACTTCACCGAATGACCTGAAATAAAATGTAGAGATAAATATATGATACCTCTGTACTGCTTAGAACACTCAGCTATATATTACGCCCTGACAATGCATCAATAACAGGACAGTTTCTGATTATTGCCATATCTGGAAAGACTCAATGTATCCTCAGCAAAAAAGTGTCACAATAGGATGAAGGTACTTGAAAAACAGTCCTAGTTTCCACTTTTGTTGAATGGAATTGACCCTCATTTGAGCTCACAACAACCGCTCAGAGTTGGCTATTTTCACACAAAATAGCTGAAAATGCAGAGAAAATAAGTAGCTAAAATGACCTACTTCGAGCGGCCGTTGTGAGCTCAAATAACGATCAATTCCAGTCAATCAAAGTGAGAACTAGCATTGTTTTTCAAGTACTTTTATCCTATTATGACACTTTTTTGCTGAGGGTACATTGTGTTTTTCCGGATATGGCAAAAATCGGAAACCATCCATTATTGATGCATTCTCAGTGCATGATATGTTGCTGAGTGTTCTAAGAGGTACAGAGGTATCACATACCCATCTCTACATCTTATTTGAGGTCATTCGGTGAAGTATACATCGAGATTTTTACCAAAAAGCCACGGCAATTTCTATTTGCCACCACTGTATGTCAGCATCACACTGTGACATTGTCACGCTCGACGTCGAGGGCTTATTATAGCACGATGCTAAGGTCCAGATTGGGAGTTTTGCCCAATACAAGTCTTAGATAGAGGTTCAATGAAGGGTTCCTATTGGGCAGAGTTGCCAAAATGTCCCTTGGTCTCTTGCTATATGACCCACAAAAAAATTCAGACCACTTTTTTTCTGAGTGTTTCTTTGTGGTTTTCTCACCAAATGGGACACTTTTCAATAATTTCGGAGTCTCGGCATGCTTCGGCAGCTCGCTTAAGGGTGGGACCTGTCAAATCTTTGCGGCGCAATGAGTGACAGAACTTCCTTGCAGTGTGGAAGGTGCTTTTCAAAGCAAAAACCAAAATTTCAGAGCCGAAACAGCGAGAATGTCTTCTAAGTCTGTAGGTCAGACTTTCCGCAGGCCGGCAAGAGCACTGTGCGACTGGGGATTTGGCCGTGGGAACGATTAATAAGCGTTACATAACGTGCTTAAGTAAGGTGCGGGGATCCCACGCTCTCTATCTTAGCAGCTGAGTCTTGATCCTCAGTTCTGTTAACCGCCTGTTTTTTTTCCCGGTGTTCTCTAGGTGGCGGAAGCAAATTCGGCCGAAGTGGAGCTGGTGACGGGAAGCAAAACAAAGGTAAGCACAAACGAATGAGCACCACTCGATCAAAACCCGTATATTGTTTCCAAAACGGCTGTATGCTGCGCACACGCCCAAAGCCATCTGGTGGCTCGTATGGCTTTTGCGCAAACAGGTTAATACCCTCCTTTATGGCTTCTGGCTAGCAGGCCATCTGCATATTTGCTTCCTTCTACCATTCCTTCTTGGGCGCCTTCACTTTCATTTGTTTCGTATTCTCCGCGCTCACGCGGGCCATGGCGTTACCTATCATCCATGCGCGTATCTTTGCGGTATATGCGTACCAATTCGGCCCTCCCATGCCGCCCATTGTTGTGTTATATTCGAACCAAGTCCAGCGTATACATGCGCTTACGATTTCGCGTTATATCCGCACTAGAGCAGCGCGTACATGCACCTACAACTATGCGTTATATCCGCACTCGTTGAGCGCATACATGCGTATATGGCGTTAGATTCGCCCCAGTCCAGCGCCTATTCGCGCCTCCGTTATGCGTATACGGCGTTATATCCGTCCAGTTTAACGCGTATTCGCGCCTCCGATTAAGTACTCGTATGTGTTACGATCGTTACATCCTCAGTTGTCCAGCGCTTGCCTGCGCCTAATCCACCTCCGCATATCACTCTACAATTCTATTCTCAATGTTCACCTGCTCCTATGACCGATATTGGCAGCATTTTGATGTTCCTAAAATTTGAAACCACCCAGCGGCGGGCTTGAATGGTTCGGAATTAGTGTGTTTGCTGATTTTCAATCCCTGACTACTGGGGATGATGTGGATTATCCTTGTCGATTCGTCGGTCCGTTATCATGGGACCCATTGTTGGCACCAATTCGGTTACACCGATTTTTATTCGATTTCCCATGGGCCTAGTTCCATGCCTCGGTGATCGTAGGACTGCCGATAACCAGCTGAGCTAGATTTTTTTTTTGAATCCTCGTTATTTGCCCTTTGTCCCTAAAAACATGGTAGGCATACTCGGTACTGTAAGTTGCATAGCTAGGAATCTGGATAGACCATTTCAATGTATGTAAATCGACCGGCGGCAGACTGTCGATCACGCCCACATTAGGCAGTGAAGAACGTATGCGCAAACGGGAATGGCGGCCGGGCATCGTCACCAACCTTCGATCAGTCCATTGGATTGGCCGCCGCTCTCCAGAGCAGCTCCGAGAAACCAAACGCCACTCATCGCTGGTCCTGTATTTCGACGATGCAGATGTGGCGAATGCTTGCATCCGAGAGCGCCTGGCTCTCGAAGGTTTCCTCCACCGTGTTGAGAAGTATCGACCCCGTCCCAGCCAGTGCTTCAAATGTTTCCGATTCGGTCATATCGCTTCCCAATGCCACAGCAAGGCTGTCTGTGGCACCTGCGCTGGTCCTCATCCCCCATCAGAATGCCGCTGCCCCAACGCCAAACCCTGCAAACCTGGCAAACAGTGCAATCATATCGTTCAAAAGTGCGCTCTGCGTGGCTGCGGTGGTAAACACTCAGCTACGGCGGCAGAGTGCCCTGTTCGCCAGATACTTTTCCGTCGCATTGAGGATGAACTTTCTGCCTCTGGATGCTTCTTTGCTGCTACGCAAAGTGAGCATCGAGGCGAGTCCGTTTGATACTCATTCCCCCTCCCCTCACGCCCCTTCTCCCTCACGTACAACACACCGTACCCGGACTTCCGCTCCTAGAGCTTTTCGCCCCATGAACTATACCTTGTTCTCAAGTTTGTTCCATTATGATTATTCCCTCATGGCCTCGCAATCACTCGTACCCGTGTTCGCATCTACTCTGCTGTTCTACTCATTATGACCGCCCGTACCTACACACAGTACCTACCGTTAGATACACAGAGGCGCAGTAGCGACATATGCCCTAAAGGGCATGAAACGTTACTTAATAAATTGATTTCATCATCATTGTTCACATAAGGTTAGTGCTGCCGGGAGCTGAGTTGGAGCTGAGCTCGAGGTGATTGCCCATCAGCTCGCTCGAGCTCGGAGTTGGGCCGAGGCAGCTCGGAGCTGACATCCATAAATGGAAGTTTCCGTCCCACGGTTCCCCGTCTCCTCGTTTTGAGCTGCATTGCACTGTTTTGACCTCGTATGCACCTCTAAAATGTGCTACAATTCTCCAATAAGTACAATAAACATATGCACAATAAAAGACTATACAGTTTATGAGTAAATTATGGAACAATACAAAGCACAATGATTATATAAGTGAATACAACGCAAAAATCAAACGGGCGAAGCCCAGGAAGATTCTATAAGATCCTCAAGCTCTTGAGTACGCCCTGACGCAACCAACCTTTCTGCTACATCAGGGTCAATATCAACAACAGACAGATCTTCCTCAGTTACGACGAAGTCCTCGCAAAATTGGATGCGATCCTGTCGATAAATAAATTTGAGAATCTGGAGCATTTCCATCATCTCGGGGGAGAGACTGTTGCGTAGGGAGGCATCTGTGTCCTTGCTGGAAGAGAAAACACGCTCGCATGGTACCGCAGAAGCCTGAACAGGCAATACATCAAGCGCCACGCGAAATAGGTAACGGAACCGATATTGACGAGCCTGCAACATTTTTCAGACCAACATTGTATAAGAACATACTTAAACTCACCTCCCAGTAGCGGAGCAAGTCAAGGTCCTCATACTCTGGGTCCGAGCCTCCCAGCAAACCCTCCTTCTCATAGGCGCTCTGCCTCTACTTGCTCTTCCTCCGAAAGCGGCTGCGGACTTTGAGTACTCGGTGGGGATTCGATGTCGGAAGCAGACAGCTCTTTTACAAGAGCACCAAGCTTCGCAAACTCAGATTTCTGGGCACGAGCGGCATGGGATGCAGACGGCGTGTGAACAGCGCGGCGGCTGGCGGTCGAAGCTATGTGCACAGTGCTCGGAGAGTTCTGGTGAGCGCGGAACTCCCGGCGGTACTCCAGCATCTTGGGAGTTTGTCAGTAGCGCAGTATAATGTGAAAGTTGGGACGCACCGCTGCACGAATCCAGGTTCTGGCTTCTTCAGCATCTGATGAAGACCAGTTGTCCCTTAGCCACTGGAGTTTTGTCGTCGGATTTAAAACTGAAAGTTAAATATGAGTGATTGAAGCGAATTAAGAGACAAACAAGGAAGTAATTACCCATCGCTAGCGCATACATTCGAGTGCGCCGAGACATCCCAAGATATTCTGTGAATTTGTCGACAGCGGCGTTGATACCGAGACTGATTTTCGGGAGCTCTCGTGCAAGAAGCTTGAGGGCGGCAATGAGCTGCTCGTAGAGTGGAAGCACATAGGACAGGGTAGGTGCTTTCTCCGCAGAGACTATCTCCTGGACAAGATGCGGAACCTGTAAAAACCGCCGAATGTCGATGAGAACAGTCTTGGTGACTGGATCGAGCCGATCATCCGAAATTTTGACTTGCATTGGGTCATCGAGAAATGCCTCAACAGCCTAAACGAAATTCCAAGTCAAATTCAAGGCACGATGTAACGAGTGTACGAGTTTGTTTGACTGGATTTTTTCTTAGCGCCTCCCAATACCCGACATCCTGCTTCAGTGCCTCGGGAATCGGCGTGCCGTAGTTGTCCGAATCGACACCATCTTGAGGAGCAGGTAATTCGGGAAGTGTTGCGAGAGCGGCTTTGACAGCAATATTGACGACATGCGGAAAACAGCTGAACACGGTTAGCCCTCAGACTCGGGAATAAATCATTAAAACTCACCGAATTCTGTTCCCTTCCGCATCGAAAGGAATTCCGAGCACGGCGAGCTCTTGCGCAATATACACCATGCATGTGTTATTGTTGCTAGCATTGTCGCATGTAATCATTCCGAGCTGAGTTATCATCAGCAAGCCGTTCAATTCACAACTCTATGTGACTTACTTTGTGCAAACAACCAATCTCCTTCAAAACTTGTACAAAGATTTTGGCGATATTTTGACCGGTGTGTCCCCCGTCCAATCGACGAAAAGCAACGAGCCGAGTTTTAAGTACAAGGTGCCCATTCGCGTCTCGGACGATGTAGTGCGCGGTAATCCCCAGATGCGAGTCAAGATTTTGGCGACTCCACACGTCCTGGGTGTAAGACTGTCGCCCAAGCGAGTTCTGCGCATATAATTAGAAGGTGAGTCGTTAGAATATGACATGACATACCTGTATTTCATGAATCATTAACTGATATTTGGCCTGGAACTGTTTGACAATCAATTCTGATAACTTCGTGCGATGTGGAATGTCCTTGTCCTCTAATTGAGTCCCAATAAAGAGGAGGAGATCACGGAGCTCGGGACAGTCCACCACGTCCAGAGACTAAACAAATATATCAGAATCGCAAGAAACAATGATGAGATAGCACCAACCTGATCATCAACAGCGATCCACTTAACCAATCGTTCGTAGAATCCGGGAATAGAAAATTCCTCTCGCTCTCCCGGAGTCTTCGGCGCCTTTGCGAGAATATCCCAATTCTTGAGCCCCTTCAGGATGACCATATCCTTCCAAACTTTGCCATGTTCTCCCTCAAGATGATTTCGGATGGTCTTGGTTTGTCCAGGACCATTCTTCCATGCCTTCCATTTCGGAAATCTAACGATGGAAGGGTTCAGATAGCGAAAACAAAAACAGAACACACTTGAACACTCACGGACAGAGGCGGCACGACAAATGGGAAAACACCTTTTTATCCGGTCGATCTTCCTTCATTTCCGTTGGTTCTGGTGCGACGGTTGGCGCAGAAGCGCCGTGAACGCCTCGAAAAAAATACCAAACATCTGTTGCATCGTCTCCGGATGCCGAAGATTGATTGACCAAAGAGCCGAAGTTGGGGTGAGGGATTGAAGGATGGGAAACTGATTCAGAGGCAGCTGCTGCCGCTGCAACATTTGGGTCAGACGGACCGACCCCGAACACAGCCGGTTCGGAGGTGGAGTTGGGGTCGATGCGGCGACGGGTACGCGATGTAGCTGCCGAGTTAGCGTTGGGATTCGCTTTACGTTTCTTCTTGCGCTGTGGCGGAGCGAGGCCGGCATTAATCGTGTTAGTCGCGTCGACAAATGGTGCATGGGTTGCCGCAGAGGAAGGGGGAGGAATCACGGTGTTAAATAAGGCGGGGTATGTATTTTGAAAGCCGTAAGTCTGGCCGAAAGTGACGGGAGGTGGTGGAGGATACGGCGATCCGGGGATGAAAGCTTGAGGCGGGAGAGGCACGGCATGAACCTGAGAGCCAGGCCAGGAGCCAAAGACGTTGGGCGTGGGGTAGGAATGCGTTGTGAAATTGTTTTGACGCGGGGGTTGGATGTAGCAAGTGCATGCCTGCGGGTTGCCGCATTGGCAGGACGGCGAGGCGTTTTGGGGGCCGAGGCGAGGCGAGCTGGCATCACCTCGAGGTGCCGTTTATGGTAACGTGCCGAGTTGGAGCTGAACTCAGCTCGGAGCTAACTCCAGCTTCCGGCAGCACTACATAAGGTAGACGACACGCAAATACGGACAACCCTCCAAATCGGGACATGAACCGATGATGTGGTCCTTTTCCCTCCATTTTGCGCAGATATGCCAAATCGGCTCCCAACATTTTGTGCAGAAGTGTCCTGATTGCGATGAGAACCATGTCCGAACTGTTCCAAATTGGGAAGATTGGACAAGATATTCATCAAACTGGTCCTTTTCCCAGATTTAAGTAACAATTTGCAAAATCAGCTCCCAACATATTGTAGAGACCCATCCTGTATATGGTACTACCAAACCATTTTACTTCAGCTTCAGCGCAAGACATTGAAAAAACGCCACAGACATAGTACATGAGCCTAAATTGAAAACGAGAAGCTGTATTCCCGGCAGTCCATTTGCTTCTGATACAGAGAGCCAGGTCCGACTCAACCGCTTGAAGTGATGGGGTGGACGCCGGGATCACGGGCGGACCCAACCAGGCGAATCGTGGGCGATGTTACCACCGACCGGGTAGCATGTAATCGGCGTTGGAGGACGTTGGAGCGTAAATCAAGTAAAGCATTAGACGCTACGGCTGGACAATAAGAGCGGCAAGCCGGGAGATCGGTGGGAACTGACGTGTAGATTCATGGTAAGGCCAGCTCAAGTGGGCCCAGCTTGCAGTCCATCGCAGCCTGAATAATTCATGTCATTGTGAGAGTTATCCACCTTCATCCCACGAGACACATTCACCCGGCATCTCGTAAGGCAACTGTGTCCTCGCCTTGCTGGGGCAGGGTTGTAGAGTCAGGCGCCGCCAAATCGGACGCTTCGACAGCACTGGGATGAAAGAAGCAAGTGCCAAGTTGGTGATGTATGGAACAGAATGGGGAGCTGTCCAGGACCCGCAATCCAAGTGGGTTGCCACTGGAAATGCGAGCATGAGGCAAAAAGAGAGAGAGAAAGATAGTGAAGAAAAATCCGTACCAAACTGCACATCCAACACCCTGCGTTTGGCAGCCGCATCTCTTCCAATCTTTTGGGAGAGTGAAATACTGGTCGTGTAGTGGAACCACTGCCGCTGCCACGCCGCTGCGGGTGCCGAACCAAGTGGATTGAAAGATAAACGCGCGACTGTGCACCTCGGCTCCACAGCCTCCCAGAGTCGGACCGAATACAGTGGAGTGGTGACAACGAAGAATATGATGAGAAGCCCAGGGAGGGACGGTCATCGTGCGGTTGGACGTGACAAACAAGGACTTGAATCCGAATCGCACAAAAAAGAATTTGGGGCACGTGACCGTTACGTTGGAACTGGGCTAAGTAAGTATCTTTCACAGCCGCGTTTCCAGCTAAGTATCTACAAAACACTGGAGCGCTCCGAAAAAAAATTCACACAACGGTTTTGACCGCTCCTGCCTAATTCGGCCAGCCCGCTCCACTCTCTCCAACGACACTCGCCCTTTCGTCACTGCTCCTGGAACGTCTCTCTCGCCTACCATGCCCTACAATACCTTCCGCTACATCCCTCCTGCACACAAGCGGCTCATGATTACCATGGCCGCCAATGGGATGTCCAATCAAGAAATTGCATAGGCTGCAACACGAGGTCGCCCCGCCCTGACGCGCCAGCCGTCGACGCAATGGATCCGGCAGTGCCTACCTCATATGGTAATTGACGTCATCGCATCAATGGGAACTTTTTTTCGGAGCGCTCCAGTGTTTTGTAGATAGCTGTCACGCTAAAACAACTTTAAGTACATAATACAGGGCTCCTCTAAATTCTGTAATTGGGGAGCTTGCTCCCCCTCTTGTCAGAGCCGACACCAAATGGTGATGAGGCTGTGCTGAAGCGTTGATGGGTATCGTAAATCAGCATGTGCCGCGAGGGTACATTATTCCTTTATCGGGAAATTTGATTGCGCATCGAGCAATCCCAATATAGCAATGCCTTGACCAGCAGCAGTGTTTGACGTGAAGGAGACTCCAGAAGCTCTTGAATCTCACTCACAGTGATTTTATAGCCAAAATTCGTTGAATCAAGGGCTGCAAAGCAGTTTGATGGCTGACCAAAAAAGGAATTCCCTAATTGAAGGGTGGGGGGTCCGCCATTTCGCTGAGAAAAAAACTTCGACCCTTAGTGTAGATTTCGCGGATCGGTTCCCCCTTGAATGGAGACATCCGTCTCACCCTCACGGGAGTCAACGAGGTAGAGGTCCTTCGGGACAATCTCGACGGCTGGCTGCCGGCATTCTCTAGTCTGCTCCAGGCTCGCTCTCCATCCGCATCGTGTGCCTACTGACTTTGAAGTTGGTAATGGCACGGTGCAGACAATGACTCATGGGAGAACGACATTTTGGAGCTAGCACTTGCGAATGAAATTGACCATCAGAATCTGGTCCGAGTTCACTGGATCGGACGCCGTTCCAGCGAGCAGGTTCGTAGGACCAAGAAATTCTCATCACTCGTTCTTCACTTCAACGACTTGGATGTGGCGAACTATTTCATTACGAATAAGCTCGCCCTCCATGGTCACCTTCATCGCACCGAGAAATACTGCCCGCAGCCCCTCCAATGCCTCAACTGCTACCGGTTCGGACACATTGCTGCGCAGTGTGAACGCTCTGCTGTTTGCGGCACCTGCGCCTCCGACCACGCCACTTCCAACTGCCACTGCCCCCGTAAGACTCCCTGCCGTACCAACTCCACTGGATGCTCACTGTGAGAAGTATTTGTCATGAAATTCAAGATCATCGTCTTGAAATTCAAGATTCATGACGTTTCGTTAGAATACACGTCATGAATTTCAAGACTGGTTTCATGATGCCCCAAAACTTCTAAAAGTTACAAGGTGCGATACCGCACTCATATTCAACTGTGGGACCACATTACAGGATAATGCATATAATTCTCTTTCAAAAAGTGACATAACAATCTTGAACCTACATTCACGACGAAACATCACGAATTTCGGCCTCGAAAAACCAGCAAATTTTTGTTCAAGTCCTGCGGCCGAGCTGCCGAGTCAATGACGTCACTTACAGCATTGCTCCACATCCGCAGCACACATATGCTGCGGCCGCTCACGACGCCTCTTGTGTCCCCCCACCATAACCTCCCTCCAAGTCACCATCGTAGAGCGCCGCCGCCGCCGTCACTCTCGCCAACACACTCTGGTGTAACGGACCACGCCTCCTTCCCTACGTCACCGCCCTCTAGGATCAATCCACACCGCCGTAACCGAACTTGAACCGAACTACATCTCTCTGCAGTGCGCAAGACTCTCAAAGGATTAAGGGGTGGCGAAGGATGAGCCGAGATGAAGTGGTTGGGCAGGGTATTATGGTGAGTGATACTGCGAGAGTGCATTGCAGCTCATTAATGTGCTCTTTCCCTGTCGTGGTGATTTAGCTCTTTGATGACGACAGAGCATTCAGTGATCTGCCTAACCCGGTGAGTTGCTTCCCTTCTCTACCTCTTTTTCATTCTCCGTAGTGTGTTTCCGAGCCACGCAAGCTGATAAAGTACGGCTGATCGTGACGGTGGCGAAATTTTGAAGGTCAGAGTATTATTATACTCGTAGTACTGCAACTGTATTGTCCAGTACTTGAAATATATCCTGTTTTATACCTCTTCCATGGAGTTTGATAAGGAGTAAGGCGTCGGGATAGCTGGCTAGCTTGGTGGTACTTCCGGACGAATCATTGCTAAGATCATGACAAAATGTCATGAAAAAACGTTAGGAACGGGCCCACAGTCGTTAGGAATTTCAGGACCCCGGATCATAACGTTTCGTCATGAAATCCGACAAAAGATCATGAAATTCAACACAAATGACGATGAAATACCTAACACAAGGTCCTGAACAACATCATGAATTTCAAAACCTTCCCTCTGCACAGTGGCTCCCATATCGTGCTCAAATGCGCCCTCCAGGGATGCGGCGGGCAGCACCGATCCACTGATCCTGCATGTCCCGTCCGTCAGTCGATTCTTCGTCGCATCCGAGTCGCAGCCGAGCACCATGCATCGGGGCCGTTCTTCCGTGCGGAATAACTCTCCCAATGCCAATCCCTGCTCCCTCCTCTTGCCTTCCCACCCTCATCTATATTCAATTTTCCTGCTCGCCCTCACCCCCGGGATTACTCTCACTAAACCCACGAAAACCACTCCCACCTATATACAATCAATAGTAGAAATCTCATGTTTAGAGTAGCATCATACGCCATAAAAATGGAACTTTATTATTATTATTATTTAGTCGTAACAACCAAGTAACAACATGTCACAAGTATATGTCACCTCCTGTCACCTTGGCATTGCCAATCTCGGGTTTCTATGGGTTCCTCAAAGGGACAAGAGTAGTTGCATATAGTATATTAGAGACTTTGCGGTAGCCACCGGTGGCTATCGGTAGCTCCTCGTGTGCAATAGTTTATGAGCCTCCGGCTCAAGGTAGCCACCACTGCATCCTGTCAATAGGACGTACAAATGGTGGCTAATCCACCCACAGGCTGTCATCCGGTCCAGAGAAAAATTAGCCACCAATAGCCACCAGTGGCTACCGCAAAGCCTCTATTGCTTCTCGGTATCTTCCGCCCTCGTTGACAGGAATAGCAGCGGCTACTCTATTAGGAGGATTTGGGACGTGGATTTATCGGACTGTATACAGTCGGATATCTCATAATGCATGAGGTCAAAATGCATAAACCTCATTATGCATCGACTTTTGGTGTCCACCGACTTGGTAGGCTGGGATTTTATGCATTATCCTCATATTGCCCATTGCATAGGGTGAAGAGTGCATTTATGCATTTTGAAATTGCAAAAATCGTACAATTTGGTGAATTTTACCGCTCTCAGGACCAATTTAGACATGTTCCGCACCCTGAATACACAGCTGTGTCATTTTTACCCCAAAATTTAGCCAAGTTCCTTGATCTGCTGGTTATTACAGCTAATTTTGACAGGCTCCCGGCAACTTCCAAGTGATTCGGTGTTCGCCGGACTACCATATATAGTATTTTCGTGACAATGTCACGCATGTCACCTAGTGTGACATTATGCAGAAATGCATATTGCTCATAATTCATAGGGTTTGGGGGTCCACGGGCCTTATGCATTATGAGCTATCCGACTGTATATGTAGGTGTTGGTAGGGTACTATGCATATATTTATTAAGTAGGTGAGGCACTAACCGCCCGAATGGGTGGTGAAGCAGAAACAGCCCGGCTGAACAACAGCTCGGTGTAACGCTGCGCGACTTGGCGAACCCAAAGCCGACTTTGGAGCGGATTGCTTGGGAGCGCGATGCTCGGAACCAAGAGAAGCTTCTGAAGAAGAAATAGAAGGGGAAGACTCACTATCTTCTGCATGTTCCTCGACGGTAACACGATTGTTTCGAGTAGTAGCCCGAGTAACATAAAGAGAACGTCCGCTTCCACGAGTAAATTGAGCCATTGCGTCGACATGAGAGAGTACAAGAAAAGAAGCCAGAGTTGAGACAGGAGATGAGACAAGAGAAAAGCTTTGGTGAGAGAGTCGTCGTCGAAGTCGGTAGCGGCGGTTACAGGTAACCAGAGCAAGCGGCGACGAAGAGCAAAGATACTAGTTAAGAGTCAAAAATATGTGACGAAAGATTACCGTTAAGTAATGGTTTCGGCACACGAAAGATTTGTTGAGAGCTGGTGGCGAACAAAGTGACTGTGTTAAGTTCTAGATTCACCAAAGTCTTAATACAAAGTACATCACAGTATTTAAAGTAAACTAAGAAACGAGACAAAGCGGAATGAAGTCATACATGAGCGCAAGGTAATGGACGGAACGGGAGGTGGATAGTAGTAGCAGTTACTAATAGTACGTCTAAGTCAAACACGGTCACGAGATAACAGAGAAAAATACTAGTGTTACAAGCTTAAGCACCCCGCCTTCGGCAGGGCCGGCTCGCTGCGCTCGCGTCCCTCCCTACGGCTGGTGCACAGCTTGTCGGGGCTCCGCCCCAAACCCCGCGGGTTTTTATTCTCGCTGGATTGTGTGCCCTCGGCGCCGCACTACCGCTCGCTGCACTCGCGGTGCGCGGCGCCGTCGGGAAGGTTCGTGGGAACCGGGAGCAACATCTCGACAGCCGGCAGCAACATCTCGACGTGGTCCCGTGGTTTCGTGTCAAAGTCACGTTACTTTTCACGTGTCCTGATCCTTGTGTTTTCATGTACAAGCTTTAGCTCCCTGCCTCCGGCACGGCCGACTCGCTGCGCTCGCCGGCCTTCCTCCGTTCGGTCACACAGCTTGTTGGGGCTGGCCGCCCCAAACCCCGCTGCGCTCGCTCCGCTCGCGACGTCTAGTACGATCTCAACATCTCGACATTGACCCCGTGATTTTCTGTCAAAAGTCACGCGACTGATGGCCTGGCCCTCTTTTCAAGTATAGGATAGGATCAATTAACGTGCTCGAACCGCTGCAAGCGGCTATAGTACACGACATGCCGACATCAACTGACTACATGATTAATCGTTTCCAGTCTGTCCTTTCCTCCCACGTCACCCTTTTTATTGGGGGAGCTTGCTCCCCCTTTTATCAGAGCGGACACCAAATGGTGATGGGGCTGTGCTGGAGCGTATGATGGGTGTCGTAAATCAGAGACCGCCGTGATAAAAACACGTTCCGAGAACGATATCAGTGATGCGGCGTGATCCAGCACAAGCCAGCCTGATCCACCGTGATGCGAGACTGATTCCGGTGATGCAGCGCGGATTTTGACAGCTGTGAACGTGTCTTCGAGTTTGCTGCTGCCCTCGGACCTCTCATCGGGCGGCACCGGTGTTGCTGAACTTAGGTTCTAACCACCCTTCTCTGCAAAAGCAGGTGAAAGTGAAGAAATTCGGCGTTGTTAAATGAGCGTCAATAAGGCTTGGGAATTGAATTCCCCTCGCACTGTCTTACGAGCAAGTTGCGACGGGGTTCAATAGTACAAGTTCTCAAGAAAGATACACGGAACCGACTTCCAACTAGGTCTGGACAACTCACTATAAGGGCTTTGGATCAAAATGAATACATTAATATTGATCTCGACACTGATATCGCGATATCGCGAGGCATGCAAGCCTGAGGAGTGCTCAACTACTAGATAATGAGGACATTGAACTGAATTACAGCAGTTTGCAGATGTAATGACACTACGTTGCATCACATGTAAAGAAAGCACGAAAAACACGTCTTCTTGTATCGCCTGTAAGGGCAACAGCTGCCAGGGCCTGAGGCCCGAGGTACTCAAGAGTCCAACAAGCACTGGGCAGAGGGAGAATCCTTAGTGGGCTAGCTACAACAAGAGGAAGAGTGTCTACTCACCTGGGCAGAGGGAGAATCCTTAGAGAACAGAGTAAGGAGTCTCCATGCCCAGGCGTCACAGTAAAAGTGCGCGTGACGCGTGACTTCTCACGGTGCGTGGGAACTATGTAGTAGCACAGCATCTATGATGTGATATCAATGATCAGATGATCCAACAGTAGCAGGGAGCCAGGGATATGCCCAGAAGAGGGAGGATCACAATACTGGTCCAGAGATCGTAGACCGACGAAGGCCCGAAGATACCCTGTGGTCCGGGGAGCGTGGGAAACCGGAGCCGGAGTCCGGAGGGCCGGAGCTCGGGGGTACCAGAGCTCTCGGAGGGCTAGAAGTCTGACCGGAAGACCAGTAGGGAACCGGGTTGCGCTGAGCACTAGCTGTAGGAGCGCAGGGTCGACAGGAGTCTGTCGAGGAGGGGAACGGGGGGTCGGAAGGAGGAAGGTGTGACAAAGGGGGAAGTCTGGAGGGAGTAGCGTTCCCAAGAAGGCTGGAGTGATGCAAGGAATAGCGGAGCGGGTCGGGGAAGCGGGGGGTTCCCCTGACATCGCCTCATTCTTGCTCGTTTCTTGCCCAATCTCAACTATTCTTGTATGTATGAGGTCGCCTTAGTCCGGGCCTCGAGACGCTGGTATTTTATTGGCAAAATTCCGACTTTCTTTTTGGCCGACATCCACTTGACATCCAGCTTCTCCAACATTGTCGCGCTCGGCGCGATTCTGGACGGAATCGCCCATGTGTAGGCGCACTTGGAAGGCATTTTTGGTCGCTCTTGGCATATGTGCAAGTTTACAGCAGTTTGCATAAGTAATGACACTCCTGGGAATTTTATGTAAAGAAAGTGCGCGTAACACGTCCTCTTGTACCACTTCGTTCTTGCTCGTTTCTTGCCCAATTGCGACGATTTTGGTATGTACCAGGTCGTCTTAAGCTGCGCTTCAAGCCCTGAGTCTTACGACTTCGAAATTCCAACTTTTTTTTTGGACCAAATCCGCCAGTCTCGGCACAGGCTGCCTTCGTCGTCCTCGCCGTTCCGGACGCAATTTCGCGTCAATTCGCTCGATTCTAGGTGTGTTCTGACCGCATTTTTAGCCGCTTTCCACTGATACTACTCTCAACTCCAGCACCGCCAGGTCAAACCTTCTGTTGCGTCGTCGTTTCGCAGTATCTTGATCCCAAGTTTTTTTCCAAGTGTGTAACAGTGCCCTGTGGCTAAATATCTTGCTTATGTTGCTTTCCTAGCACCTCCTACCATGGGGAATTGCCGTATCAGCCGTGATGTCAAGATCGCCGCCCTCAATCTGTACGAAAAGGGCTATCTCCCTCTCAAGTCTATTCTTGCCTGTGTCGGTTTCTCGCGCAGCACATTCTTTCGTGTCCTGAAGCTTTGGAGAACCACCGGAGATGTTGAACGCCCTCAGAACCGTCCTGGTCGCCCGCGTTTTCTTATTGAAGAGGATGTAGAATATCTCATTACGCTTGTCCAAAATCGACCCGACTGGTTCTTGGACGAGCTCCTCAAACTACTCAAGAAAAATCGATTCATATCTGTTCATTACACTACTATCCATCGGGAGCTTGTTCGCGCTGGCATGTCCCTCCAGATTTTGCAAGAGATTGCAGCAGAACGCAACGAACCTTCTCGTCTCGATTTTGTTCGTGAGATTTCCGACTACCCCCCGGACTATCTTGGCTTTATGGATGAGACATCGAAAAACGACAAGACGCCGGCTCGTCGTTGCGGCCGGGGGAAGAAAGGACGTCGCGTGAAGAAGCGGAGGAAAGCAGTCCGAGGACGAAGGCTTACTGCGACCGGACTCCTCACAACCCGCGGCATGTTGGCGAAGACCGTCGTCGAAGGCTCTATGCACCGTGACCAATTCCTTGCTTTCCTTGAGCAAGACATTGTGAGTCCACCCATCACAGAATCTTCCCCCCATTGACCGGACATGTGTAGCTTCCATTGTGTTCTCCCTACCCCGGCCCACTGAGTGTTCTTGTTATGGACAATGCGAGGATTCATCATGGTGAGGAGGTCCTTGAATTATGCGAGCGCTTTGGTTGGTGCATCTTCGCACGATTGCATATGAAGCTGACAATCACTAGGTGTCCGCCTGATGTATCTCCCACCATACTCTCCCGACTTCAATCCAATCGAAGAAGCTTTCTCTCAAATCAAAGCGTGGATTCGACGCAACAACGACATTTTTGACTATGGACCCGATGACGACCCTCATTCCCTTCTCCATGATATGTTGGAGGCGATGAATATTGTGACTGAATACGATGCTTTAGGATACTTTATACACGCTGGTTATTTCTAGTCTTACACGTGTACACGATTGCAATTTGTTACAGAATGCGAAGTTGCAGTACAGAGCAGGCATGAGCAATTATTCTACGTTAGCAATTTGAGACCATTCGGCAACAGCAACCTTTAACCGGGCGACCTCGCCACGAGCAAACCCCATCTCCTTCAGATCAGCAAGTTCAATGTATTGAAATTCACTAGTTCGTTTGAATTTGTTTGCTTTGAAGCGGTCGAGTATGTCGTCGTCAAGATCATAGAGGGTGCAAAAGGTTTCGAGAGTGATATCCGAACCTGGTAAACGTGGGAAGGGAACAAGTGTTCGGTCGTTATTGGGAACATGGGCAGCAGGTGCTGGTAGAGGAGCAGCAGGAGCAGCGGAAGGAGGACGAAGGAGGTTGATCAATTCAGGCGGAAAATTGAAGTTGACTTGGGGGGCAGCGGGCGCATTTTTACCAGCAGCCTGTTTGCGAGCCTCTAGACGGCGTTGAAGCAAGGGGGAACGGGAAGCACGGGCAGTGTCTGCGAGGTTGCCAAAAAGATCTTCTTCACCCGAGGGTGGAGTTTCGATATCTGCGAACACTTTCCCTTTCAACTGACATAGACACAAATCAGCGGCGGTTACATCTCACGATAAGCGATCATCTTACCATTGCTGCTCCCCATACCTTCATATGATCGTGTCCCAGCGGGAAGTGGTCGGGATGCTTCTCATCGAAGAAGCAGTGCGCACTGCCGCACGCTCCGCCGGGAGTGGGGCACAGCCAACGCTCGCGGAGCTCGCCAATCTTCTCGTTGAGTGCGGTATTTGCAGGAAGGATGTCTCGTGCATTCGGAACCTAGGCAGCGTCAGCGGTGACAGGAATTCAGACGATAAAACAAACCTTAGTCTTTTTTTTAGGTCCACCCTTCGCCTTCTCAGTTCCTGCTTCAGAATCGTTCTCTTTGTTAGTGTCTGGCACCTAGGAGAGAGAAGGAAGAGATAAGAAAAGGGAAGGACACTGTAGAGATGAGAGGAACGTACCAGTTTGGGCTCAATCAGTACACGAGCATTGGGATTTTTCTTGATTTCGAGCGCTTTTTTGAGCAGATATTGATAGTTTGTACCGTCGACCAAGCGCATAGGATCCGAGACTTGACGCGGGATGGTGAACGTTATATTGTAATCATCGAGTTTGAGAATAGCGGGATTGATCACGGTGATAATTTGCTCAGAAATGCGTGTCCGAAGGGTGTTCCATGGTTGGTCGCTGAGGAGGGAAAAAACATCGGCGGCAGCGGCTCCACGACTAGACTTGGCTTTCTTCATTTGCTCGGAAGTGAATACTGCAATTTTGACTTCAATCTCGCGTGGCGGAGGTGCTTCATCGTGATCTTGAGCAGAATATACATAGAATCAAGATGAAAGAGATTTGACGACGCACCTGGCTCGGGCTCGGGCTGGCTGATCTTCTGCTTCTTCTTAGAGCCTTTCTTTTTACTCTTGCGTCGGCGCTTGACTGGAATTGCTATGCCCGCTGGCAACTCTTCCTCATCCTCATCCTCTTCCTCACCCTCATCCTCCTCCGAGTCCTCCTCCTCTGAGCTTGATTCCTCTTCGTCATCACTACTCTCCTCCTCATCGCCCCCGCTGCCATCATCATCTTGCCCGTCTGCTACAACGGTCGCATCGGGGTCGGCTTCCATTTCGTCTTGCGAGTCTTGGGGATCAGCCACGGCGGGTGTGGCGGGCAACCGGATACGTAAAGCCATTGCAGACAAGGCTAGCCAAGTATCATTAGCAAGTTACACAAGCCTAGGGCACTGTTACGCACTTGGAAAAAAAGGGATCAAGATACTGCGAAACGACGACGCAACAGAAGGTTTGACCTGGCGGTGCTGGAGTTGAGAGTAGTATCAGTGGAAAGCGGCTAAAAATGCGGTCAGAACACACCTAGAATCGAGCGAATTGACGCGAAATTGCGTCCGGAACGGCGAGGACGACGAAGGCAGCCTGTGCCGAGACTGGCGGATTTGGTCCAAAAAAAAAGTTGGAATTTCGAAGTCGTAAGACTCAGGGCTTGAAGCGCAGCTTAAGACGACCTGGTACATACCAAAATCGTCGCAATTGGGCAAGAAACGAGCAAGAACGAAGTGGTACAAGAGGACGTGTTACGCGCGCTTTCTTTACTTAAAATTCCCAGGAGTGTCATTACTTATGCAAACTGCTGTAAATTGTGGCTGCCGGGTGTATATAACAACTTATCAGAATAATTTGTTTGGGACCATTTGATCTTACTCCATGTGCATAGCAGCGTTATGCACACAGAATGAGTCTTGAGATCTCCAGAAAATAGTCATCTGGCATGCTTAGTACTGTATGTGTGGTACAAAGTGGCTAATAGTAAGTAAGCCACGCAGACTCCAGTGGCAAACGAGAAAAAAAATAGAATACGCCACAGCGAAATTTGGCGAAAAATTAGTGTCCTTTCCTTTTGAGGACGCACCCCACTGGTGCTATACACCGCACGGCAGAGAATTGCTACGCGCGCCTGAGAAGGAACAAAAGTTACAAAACCAGAGAACAAAACTGTGATCACGGTGGAAGTAGAGAAGAGACACGAGAACAATAAGTCATCTAACCGGAATCCGCGCTATAAATGCATATAGATTGAAAGCGACTAGAACTGCCTTCCTAACGCGCCTACACACGAGGCATTCTCTCCAGAATTGCGTCCAAGCCGGGCCGACGGCGATGACGATGACGAGCAAGGTGGATGTCGGCCAAAATGAAGTCAGGATTTCGGCGATAAAAGATAGTTGTTTTGAAGCCTGGATTACGGCGAGTCCTCCGATACCAAAATCATGCTATTTGTCGTCCAAACGAGAGAGACACGAAGCAGAGAAGAAGGCGTGTTTTTTGTGCTTTCTTCTCATGTGATGCGACGTGGTGTCATTACATCTGCAAACTGCTGTAATATGCTTTTTTTGAGACTGTATGTACAGAAACATACAAGAAACAGATAACTATGTATGTACTTTTCGAACCTACCCCACCACCTCATCTTGTTGAATATTCAGATTCGCACAAGCTCCCCCACCTGTAGGCCGGGACACCGGCATACAAACCTACGTACAACCAATCAACTCCCAGTGCCTCGGGCATGAAGTCCCGGTCCGACGGCCTTTTGGCCAGTGCTTGCCGAGGTTGCGATCCCCGTAGGATGGGCGTCAAAGGATCAAGGCGGCAGCGTACGCCTGATCAGACAAAG
Source organism: Favolaschia claudopus (assembly GCA_037176885.1). Classification (NCBI taxonomy): domain Eukaryota; kingdom Fungi; phylum Basidiomycota; class Agaricomycetes; order Agaricales; family Mycenaceae; genus Favolaschia; species Favolaschia claudopus. The sequence continues at coordinate 706,168 of JAWWNJ010000123.1, forward strand.
TGTGATGGATGATTTGTTGCCGCGCGTCTGTTAACGTTGAATTTCCCAGCCGCCGGCCGACCGGGGCTTGAACTGCAAGTGCGCTACTCCTCGGAACCCGTGACCCGAAGTCACGATCAAACGTGTTTGAGGGAACGGAGTTTGAAAAGTCGGCGGGCAGAAGCCGAGAGTGTCTATGGTGCCGCTCACTTAGTCACCGCTACTTTTGTACAGCGGCCAATCTGGCGGCGGAAAATTTTTGGCTGGGAGCCCCCCCAAATTCAGCGATCGTGTTTTCTCCCGGGTGCGGGGCAGGGAATTGAACCAACGAGGGCCCTCGCCGTCGTGAGCAAAACTCACACGACTCTCCCTGGAGACGATGGGCTGAGAAGAGGTCCACAGACGATGAATTGATGATAAATCCGCCGCGGCGCCGGAAGTCGAGGGGCGTTAACGTCGTATGCGCTAGAGAGCCGGCTCACTTCATCTCAAGTATTCACTGTTTTTTTTTTTTTTGGAAGAAGTAGATTGTGATGAATGAAACTAAAACAATAACCACACTTGTAGCTACTAGCGAAATAGCTGCAACTGGGGGAAATCCGTAACAAAAATTTCCTCGCGGCATTCATCGCTGGTGGGTTTGGAGGCATCTCGGATATCGATGGAAGAACCATCAGGTGGCTGAGATAGGAAATAATTTGAGGGAGAGCGTCGGCTCACTTACACACTGGTTTGCAGAAACCTGCATCGACGATACGGAGCATTAGAAGCACTTGTTAATGCACTGATATCCAGTTTAGTCAAACCATACAAGAGACATAATTAACAGGGCACACACTACTAGCCCGATGCCATTACTCGCGCTCAATGAAGACCATCCGGCATCCAATTCTACGGAATTGAATTTCTCTTTGAATGTATCCGCTAGTATATTCAAGTGGAGTCGCGGGTGACAGCAAGACGGTCGAGGGAAACAATATGAAGAGTTAGACTGACAGCAGAGACGGCGTCTAGACACAAATAAAGGCATCCTTGGGGGTTGTTGAACTGTCCAGAGCGTTGTATCGCAAGTCGACAGGCCAGAGACGCGGAGAGGCGTAGGAGGGAGACGAAAAAAGAGTCGAGTGACTGATGTCACAACGTGACTTGCTATCTGGACATGACGCTACTGTCCCCTGCCATCTGGTCTTCCCGCGAACTCACGCCCCACTGAACGGTTTCGAGCCAGATAAAGAGGTGGATCCATGTAAATAGTTCTGTAAGATGCTCTCAGCTACTTTCCAGGAATTTGCCCACCCGAAAACTGCCTCACAGTGCAAAAGTGCTATCTGGCCAGTGGCAGTGCGGCCAGATAGCACCCAGCTGATCCGGTCATCAACCGTACCATTCCCTTCTTTTCGCCGTGCCTCTTATCGGCGGATGGCTTTGCCTTCATTACTCTAAACAGTCCCGCTATCCTCCTGGGCCCCGTCCAAGTCTCATTCCATTGGTCGGAAACCTTTTCGATATACCAAAGACACAACGTAGCTTCCTCCAAGTTTTGTTTTCCACATATGCTGAACAAGAGATTTTAATAGAATGGAAAACATTTTCTGATTGGGGTGAACAATATGGTGGGAATCCATAACCGTTGCCTTTGCCATCGTTTGTTAATGCATAGTGCAGGCGATCTAGTGATGATACAGCTCATGGGCAAGAAAATATGCATCATCAACACCTACAAAGCCGCTCAGGCGTTGCTCACCGTCAAGAGCAGCATTTATAGTGACCGCCCAGCGATGCCGATGGTAAATGAACTGTGAGCCCACCGAGTGTACATCGTTTTCCCGCTGATGTAATCCCAAGCATGGATTGGGTACGTAGTCAATACATTATGGGGCACTCCAAAACCACTACGAACGCCCTTAGCGGTTTAATGTTGGGTTGCAGCCCGCCACCAGTCAATCGTATGCAAGACAGCGGAAGTTATTCGATATGGGGTTCTCAGCACGCAACACTAGCCGATACCATGGCATTATAAACGTGAGCCTTGAAATTTTTCTCCATCCTCCTTATACGTTAGTTACTTACTTGCCAGCGGGAGTACGCTCGCCTTTTGAGCCTTCTAATGGATGGGTCAAAATATGATGATCATATAAAAAAGCAGGTTATTGAGTGACTTCCACATTCAGCAAAGCTAAGACCGAAGCAGGTCGATTGACGCCATTGTTATGATGATCGGGGTAAGATTTGATATCAATCATTGGATGTCTCATGCTAAGATTGTCAGCTGGGCTATTCCATTGTCGAAGACGACCCGTTTGTCCGCATTGCGCAGCGTCTGTCGGTTTATTTGTTCCCTGTCCCAATTGAATTGAACTTCGCCCAGAGGCTCAACTGGCCATGGTTTCTGCTGCCCGACCCGGAGCTTACCTTGTTGATCTGTTTCCAGTGCTGAAATATATACCAGAGTGGTTACCTGGGGCTTCATTCCAAAAAGTTGCCCGGGAAGGCAGGGAACTGTCGAAAAAACTGCAAACGGAGCCATTCGCGTGGGCGATATCCCAATTCCGCAAAGGAGAAGCCAAACCAAGCTTTTTCAAAGCTCTCATGGATTCAGAACGAAGAACGGAACAAGACTCAGAACACGACACTGATATTCGAGCCGTTACGGCAGTCATGTATGCCAGTGAGATCTTGCGTGCTCTACTCTTACCTCAGCTTACCTGTCTGAAAAGCCGCAGCGGACACCATTTTTTCTTCAGTTCTAACTTTCATTCTGGCAATGTTACATGCTCCAGAAGCACAAAAAGTCACGTCATACATGTTTAAGCAAACTTGGGCTAATTATTACGTCAATTATAGGCCGCCCAAGACGAGCTCGATAGAGTAATCAGCCATCGCCTACCGGGGTTAGACGATAGAACTCAACTTCCGTACCTCAATGCTTTGGTGAAAGAGGCATTGAGATGGGAACTAGTGATTCCGCTTGGTGTACCCCACCGATTAATGAAGGACGATGCAAGTCAGCTCTTGTCGCCTTAACCTCATTAACTAGCGTCCCTCAGGTCTACAATGGGTATGTGATTCCGGCCGGGACAACTATCATTGCAAATCAGTGGGGAATGGTGAGCATTAGTCCCCCGTTCGGTGATGGTGTCTTCACTGTGCGCAGGCACATGACCCGGGTACATATGATCAGCCGTACGAGTTCCGCCCAGAAAGGTTTCTAGGGAATCACGGTCTCCCGGATCCCGCTTCCATTGCATTTGGCTGGGGTAAACGGTTAGTGACGATACCTTGAAGCTAACTTATTGCCCTCAAGTATTTGCTTCAGAGCTTGTCCTGGTCGCTACCTTGCCGAAGATGCGCTATTCTTATTTGCTGCAATGACTCTCACTTGCTTCACCATCTCTCCTGTGGGCAAGGGGAAGGAAGGAATCCCTCCCAGGCAATATTCCGATGGATTGGTGACACATGAGCTATTCACACGTCAGCCAAACTCATCATTAAACAGGCAAGCCGACCCGTGCCCTTTCCCTGCTCTTTCGCTTTGAGGCACCCTAAGGCAAAAGACCTTATCGATAACAACTTAGAATATGATTTCGAGGGAGTGGAAGAGGTTGGGGGAGGCGAATGAGCTCTGTTGGGCACAATGAGAACGGGCATCACTCTCGATAAAATGACACCTTTGTTCACCACAGTGTCAACTAACTTCAAGTACTTTTGATACATTTTCACTCAGCGTCATATCGGCCATTCCGAATGGCTGAGATTTCCGTTGCATTCCAACGTCGAGCATTGTGACCGTGACCGTTGCTTCAAACTGCAACGCTGGCCTCCATGGACAGTTGAAAAATGGTCGATACCATAGACGCAATGAATAGTCGGAGGGAATGAAGAAGGTTAGGATCGTCTGCGAGGTTCCCTGGGTCTTCGGGTGATTTCTGTAATCGATCCAGTGCCGCAGCGCCAATACATCTTCCTCGGACATATAGCGTCTCGTATACCACGCGCAAATTGCATGGTGATTCTCAAACTCTCAAGACGGGGCTCCAAATCAAGGATGGGAATTTCAACCGGTTCAGGAGGGTCTCGAGTTGGTGTCCCCGCAGGAGAAGGCTCGTTGTTATTAGGTTCGTCTTCAACCCGATCTTGCGGTGCTAAATAGGCTCGTGACCAGCCTGCCTACGAGTTGCAACGATTTTTATATTTGGGTGGTGGTCGTTGCCGTGCCTAGGCAGGCTGGTTACGAGCCTAGGTGCTTAACCGTCTCTCGGATTATGACTTTGGTGTGTGTCGTCTCCCAAACCAGGATTTCCCTGACCACCACATACAGTTGCGGCAAGATCAAATGTCTTGCCTTTTATGGAAATTCAAATCAATCTCGACCTTTTTCTGTATAATTGGGAGTCTTTCAGAGAACCAAGGATGTAGGATGGTAGTAGCCCACCATAAGTGATATAATGTCAACTTGAAACTATGTCTTGTAATGCCGGTGCCCGGCTTACAGATGAGGGGGAGCTTGCGTTAACTCCGTCCAGACTACACCGAAGTACGACAAAAAAAAAATCAAAACTGTGCATCAGTCCAATGGAAAAAAGAAAGCTATCTCTCGACCTGAGAATCTCAGAAGTTATGTAGACTGAGAGGCCAAGTTTTGTCCTTAGATCAGCCTTCGATTCACAATTTAAACTCAAGGCATATACATCTTTCCTGTACTCGGTGTGACCAAAAGTAACCGGAATTTGGCTTTTTAGAGCGGAATTTCAAAACTCAAACAACTTCAAGTGATACAGGGCTCCTCTAAATCATTTTTTCTACGACTTCCATGGTATGGGCATGGCATGCAATGTTTTGTTTTGAGTTCGTGATTTAATCTTTGAAAGTGGACCAATTTGGAAATATTTGCGCTGTCTGAAGGGGAGATGCCGGAGTTTCGAGCCAGTAAGTACCTCAGAAGGGTGCGTAGTATCCCAATAGTCTATAGATTCAATATTTAAGGTTGGGAGGTGTTTCCCGTTGTTCAGAGAGGGAGGCAACTCGGCACACCAATTTCCCGCCTCAAAGCATACATAAAAAGAATGTGTAATAATAGGACAAAGAGACCATGCAACCTTTTGCCTGCCTTGTATGCAATGGTATACGCTTATACACTGCCGATGGGGTCAGTTTTTCCAGCAGTCACCCACAAAATCTGGTTGAAAACACGCAATTTCCGATTCCGGTTACTTTTGGTCACACCGAGTATTACTGTTGCAGTCCCGGTGAAATCTGCTACCATGAGCTGAATACAGAAATTTGTGCAGTTTTGACTGTGGCCAGGTGTCTTTGATTTTTTTTCGAAATTGTGTGAATTGAACTCGACTGCAGCTGCCTTTGTGCCAAGTGGTGTCTTTAAGGGCGGGATGACTCCTTATACTTGATTTCCTGTTGATGCCGGCCCTTGGCTGAGATTCACTCGGAGTATTCCTTGACTGGATTTTCCCTGAGTGCACCGCTGTACAGTAGGCCACCTTGAGGCCAACTTGAGGCCACTCGTCTCAGGTCTGAGTCGTCTCTAAGCCTCCATCACATATTGATGGCGTACCCGTGGGAGATCACAGCTGATGGCGTACCCGTGGGAGAGTAGGCACATTGCACAGCCATCCACTTTTCGGGAACCTCAGACAAAAGGGGGGAGCAAGCTCCCCCAAGTTCTAGCCTTTTCCTTCAGTTTTATTTTCAAATGTCAGCGCCATACTTCATTCAATATGGGCTCAAATTGAACGGTTCAAAGTGCAGAATGTATGCTAGCGAGCCTCCCAGCAAATCTATCCCCACAGAATATGCTAAGATGATATGTGGTTGCGAAAAAGGTCGAGATTGATTTGAATTTCCATAAAAGGCAAGCCATTCACTGCGTTCAGCGGGGCTGTCCACAGCCTTTTTGCCGACGAGGTCCGATTATGGCCGATCCCTGTCCACAGCCTCGTGGACAGCGAATCGATCAAAATTGTGGGATTTCGGTCCGACGTGGTGCGACTATGGCCGATTGACGTCCACTGGCGCTCTTCCTTGTGCTGATAGTAAAATCTAGAAATCCTTTAACCACGAACGAAGAGACAAGAATGATAAATTACCGTTCATAATTCTCCACCCAGTCGATGAATCCGGTTTCAATCTCGTCGATCTCTTGCGAGGTTAACGTGAATTGAAGACATTTGTTGATAAGGACCACAAAATCGACGAAGTGGTCGTAGTAGCGGCGGTGCTTAAATTTGTTGAATAAAACTACGGGCGCGAGAAGTGTTGTGAAGAGGAACCATGACTCTGCAGTGCATTGATACCGGTCGTTAATTATATTAGGAACTCGGGCTCCAAACGCGGAAGGGATAGTAGCTCCCGATTTCGCACAAGCTTCGCCGATAGCGTCGGCTACGCTCGGTGTAAGCTCGTAATCCCCTGAGCCGCGGTCAAGGTCTTTGAATTTCCCCGTCCAGTGGTCGATTAGCATAGGAATGATATTTTCGATAAGATGCATGAGGTCGTGAGGGAATGAATCCGGAAATGACAAGCTAGAAAGGCGTGCGAGTAGAGGGATTCCATTGATCCCATACAGCTTTGCGCGGCGGTCGTGCTCAGCATTTGTGGGAGCATCTTCGACTGCCGTAGCATGGCGAATGAATTCTTCATGCGTGCGCAAGGGAAGGCGGCGCGGGTCGTAAGACGAGCCATCAGGGCGGCGAAGTGCAGCATAGTGAACATTAGACCTCTCCCGAGTTGTATCGCGGACAGCGAGAATTCGACAGGCGCGGCAGGGAGAGATGCCATTGTGGCCCTTCATGTGAATAAGCTTGGCGACGGCAGGCATGTCGCCAAAGAGAGCGATAAGATAGGCGCGAAGAGTGAATTGATGCATGTCGCGATGGTGAAATGCAGGTACACCCCGCATGAGCGCAATTAGCTCGTCAATGAGGGGGAAGAGAAACGAGTCCATGTCCGTAGGGCCCTTGGGACCGGGAATTACGCCGACGCATAGCAGGTGAATGAACCAGGTACGAATCTCGGGAGGGAAGTTGTAGAGGATGACGATTATGGGCCAGCAACTCTTCTTTCGTCGTTTGAAAGGACAGAACCCATCAGTCGAGGCACCGAGGGCAAGATCCGTTGGGGAGGAAAAATATCTATGGGACTGAGTCTCGCCATCGATTGTCACACGGCGCCGAAGAAGCTGTCGGTAATGGCCGCCATCAAAGATGTCCGACGTCTTGTCCTCTTCCCTCACGTAGGTCGAGCGGTACTCGAGTTTCTTCACCATCCCGTCGTCCTGGAACAAGTTCACAAGTCGCGGAATGAGCGGGAGATAGTGGAACGTATTCCGGGCTCTCCCAGCACCGTCCCGCCGTGGCTTCTCGCAGTAGGGACAAGCGTCGAGATCAGCGTATGGTCCAGTGAAGCAGCAGCAAGAGTCGATGCAGCAGTCATATTTCACGGGGACAACTCCGGAGAGAAAGGAGATTTGGGACTGCAGGCGTTGTCGAGAAGGAAGGTCGGCAAGCTCAGGGAATGCGCGCGACAGTTTATCGTACGCGCGCGCCCCCAAATCCGTGTCGACTTTGTAATTGTGAGCACGAATTGCCTTCATCTCGTCCTCGGTGAGTGTGTGGCCTTCTTTCTTTCATCAGGACCTGAGTATTGAGGAAGTTTTAACACACACCTCGCTGCGCTGCTTCAAGATCGAAAACCTCCCGCAAACGGTCAAGCGGTGATAGTCCCTGGAGCCACGGAGCTGCCTGGAAGTTGTCACCCAACGCGGACCCCTCCTCCTCATCCGACTCCTCCCAAAAAAGTTCGTCGAGGCGTGTTCCATACGGGTCGACGTCGTCATCCGAGTCCGAGTCCGTACCACTCTCAAGCTCTTCGTCGTTGAGCATGGGAGTATTACTCCGAGATCCAGCAGGTGCGTCGTTGTTAAGATCCATTTCCATTTGATCTGACCTCGAGTCTTCTTTATCGCTGGCAGGACTTGCAGCATCACCTATGTCTCCCTCACCATGGCCTCCATTCTGGCTGGGCACTGCTGCCCCAAGCTCTCGGACCTCGAGCGTCAACAGTCGCCGCCGCTGTTCTGCGTAGTTATGCTGCTGTGCAACTCGCACAGCTTGCGTCGTTCGTTCACGAAGATGGCGACGAATTTGGCGTTGGGATAGGTCAGTTTCACACCCGCAAGGACATGGCTTCTTGTCATCGCGGGGCATATTGGAACGGTGCACAGGCAACAACGTCGACGAGCGGGCAGGATGGTCATAACGTCATGTGGAGCTCGGCAGCGACTTTCGGTGATGCGGGGACAACAGCGTCATCGTCGCTCCACCCGCCCCACAACACATATAAAACTGTTGAGTTATCTTTCGTTAGACATTGTTTCCTTCCTCCTCACACTCATGTCGTCTTCAGCAAACAAAGAAAATCATCGCTCGGGGTCAAATCGCCAGCGCAAACTTACCTCAAAGCTTCGACAGACTCGTGAGGCTCAGCGCTCAGCTCAGTTGGACCAGGCGGCACGAAAGCAACGCAAGGCACGTCGGAAGGTGCTCAAAGCACGACAGGCAGAGGACGCATTGACGGTGGAGCGCCCCGACGACTCGGACGAAGTCCGCCAGCTACGCGGTAAGTCCCTTTTCTCTATCTTTTTTGTCAACTCTTGTCAACCCTCCATCCAGCATCGCTTGCTCGTGCTCGAGGCGAACGCGATGCAGCCGAAGCCGCAGGTAGCGCCTCGAGGCCTACCCGTTCCCTACCCACCATTTCTCGACCTCGGCAGCTGTCCCAGCTGACAATCCGGGAACTTCGTCGCGTACTCGGGATGGACGGGTCAGCTGCAGATGCGAAGTGGAATGATCTCCGAGTACGTCTTGTATTTTCTCTCCCCTGCCGTTCCTTACTCCCTCTAGAAACAAACTCGGCGCTTCATGGATGCCGGCCTCTTGCGTCTTGACCTCGGCTGGAAGGATCAAAACCCTCGGCAACTCCTCAAAGTTTACGATGCGGCGAGTCAATTCTATGTTTTGTGTCATTCAATCATTGATATCTTACCGCGAGCCAGATAGAGGATGTTTTCGAGCCTCTCAAGCGCTGCTCCAATCATTGGGCCACGGAGTTTCTCGTACACGACTCATTCAGTTCTCAAAAGGCATATGAAAACTGCAAGGATAAGGAGGGTACGTATCGTTACCGCACTCGGCAGAATCGACGCGATCGTCCATCGTGGGACGACGACGACAATGACGACGACGAGGACACCAATACTGGCCGCGGGCTTGGTCCGCTCGCATCATGTGAGTTTTTTTCTCTGACTGTATCGGCAGGTACATGACTTGATTACTGGCAGTGCAATCCAACTCGCGAGAACCGTCGCCTCAGCCCCCGCAATCGCCTGCGGGATCTGAGGACAACGATGGTGAGTTACAGTTTCACTCACCGCTTGAGTCTGTGCTGACTTGTTTGACAGATAACGATGGACTTGAGCCGCTGTCGTCTTAAAACAGAATACTTTGTACACCTGTATTGTAGTTCTTTTAAATCCAGTTCAAAATTCGTTCCAATATGGCGTGAAATTGTGCTCAAACAAGGTGACTTTCAATGCCTTAGCATGCGAGTCTAGTCATATTTTGTCTTACTTTTCAATTGGAAATGCCGTGAAATTCTCCCCAGGACCTACCGCGAAAACGGACATATAACCCGTGAATGGTGGTCGCGGGTTTTGGAGGTGAAATTCACCTTGTGTACGTGAAATTCACGACCATTTGACCCGAAAGTCAGGTCCAAACGGCGTGAAAAAGCCCCGTGAAATTCGCGGGGTCCAGGGCCCACAGTGGCCCAGCGTCCACATTCGTCCACAACTTGGGAGAAGTCGCGCAGCTCGTCTCTCTCCCTCTCAGCCCTTTCGTTGCATTGAATAGCTCTCTTGAACCCATGTAACCTTCCTCGCTGCCCCGAAAATAATCACTACTCGTTTTCTGAAATTCCCATGCAAAAGCTTAAAGCTAGCTTCTCCCGTCGACCCTGCACGTTGCCGGCGCCTCGAGGAATGGCGCCAAATTCTCTCCTTCATTCTCTTTCTTTCTCTCCTTCATCGTCTCTCTCTTAGTCGACTAAGGCTTGAATGCAACGTAGCTCTCGCTCCCGCGGTGCCTCTGGCCCGCATCGTGGGGGCGCGCCTCAGCCACAGGATACACCTCGACAGCCTTTTTATTATGGCGAAGGAGCGCCGCAAGGCGACCCGTATGTGCCTCAACGGCGAGTGTCGCTCGAAGATTGACCTAACTTACAGCTTTTCCCCCCTGGCTCAGCGATCTGGCCCATCGCAGCCGCAGTTAATTGGGCGAGGATTTCCGCCGTGCGTCCACCCTCCTTGTACCGATTTTACATGCTTACAGTCACTGTAGTCTCGCGAACGCTGCTCCTAGGTCTACGTCTCTCAATACCCCTGCTCCTCTCAATCGTACATACACTCGCGCCGCATCGCATAACATCGTCACTCATTATAATAATTACAACTCTCCCTCTCCCGATACCCCAACACAAAGTAATCCCTATCATCACCATCAGCAGCACCGGCAACCCATTCCGTTCTCCCTCCCTCAGCCGCCATCCCAAATGGATCAGCTCATGGGGATGATGTCGACTGTGATGGAGACCCAGACGCAAATCATGAGCCGTCTCACGGTGCTCGAGAATAAGCCGCAACGCAATCGCGGCCTCGCTGCGCAGCGTGGGCGGGGTTCAGGTCAAGCCAAAGGTTCCGGTAAGGGGAAGGGTACGACTTCCCGAATGCCGCCTCCAGATCACTCCGACGACGACGATATTGATCCAACCCTTCGGTCGACCACTTACTCTGCTGACGACGACGACGACAACGGCGACGACGACGACAACGACGACGGGGACGCCGCCGACCGTGGCGACGACGACGCCCGACTGCTGGACACGCCGACCTCCGATCTTACACCAGATGAGCATACCGCATTTCAGGTCAGTTTAGGTTCATCGTCAATATATCGACCTCATGGCCGGGCTAGCGCTTCACCACAAAGATCTTTCGAGAGGTCACGGGCCTCAAGGGGCACGTCTGGCCCGACCCTTTTGTTCTTCGCATCAAGCCTGAAACCGGTCAAGCTTACCCCACACCTCTTTTCCAGTACAATCATGAACATCGTCGGAACAAGGTGGTGATCCACGCGGTTACGGAGCAAGTAATGAACGATCTTCAACCCCAGGTACGTATCAATTTCATGGCAAACATCAATTCAAGATAGTGAATTTCGTTTTCAGACGCGAGCCTCGTGGCCCAAAGGGCTTCAACGTCCCCGCCAATCCATCCCAACTTGGAATTACTCGTTTGCTTACAGTCTCGCCGAAAAATCATTCGGAACAATACAGCGTGTATGGAAAGACGATGGTGCGCTCCTCACATCGGGCTCGGAGATCGACGATGGTCGGGCCGATGACCGTCGCAACAAGCGGCGGAAACGGGTAATTATTTTTTTCGGTGATTGATTTACATCGTCGATGATACGTCGCGCAACAGAAATCAGAACGATTGATCAAGGTTGCGCCGCAGTTCGCTATCGCGCAGAAATTGGCGCCTGGCTTCGTTTGCGACACTGTCCATGAGCAGTACTTGTCGGACGAGCTCTCGGGTCCAGATCCAGCCTCTGGTGAGAGCAAGGAAGCGTGGAAGGTACGCATGGCGTCCGCCGCAGGATTCCCTCTGGATTCGAAGAGTCTTGCATCGAAACACTTCTTGGAAGTTATCGTTCCTGATTGGCGCGACGATTTTGTACGTTCTTCTGGCTGTTGTTCGACATTTCAACTCAAATATCTTTTAGTACTCTGGGTTCGTCCATGAGTTCGAGGAATTTGCAGAAGCCTTGGTCACGACCGATCCGATTTCCTTGAAATACGAACGCGTTCGAACAGGTCGTGTCTTCGATCGTCTGCCGAACATTGCCCCCTACAATTTTGGTATATCGCAAAAGTGGTTCGAAAGTCATCGTAAGCTTCCCGAGTATCGCAAGCAGCTTCACCTGTGGTGGACGTACCCTGAGCCCGATGATTGTGGGATTCAGAATTGGGCGCCGTCGGAAAAAGATGGGGATATGTAACTTTATCTCTTTGACATAACATACTCGCTAGTATCCGGATATGGAAAATTCGTTTCATTTGACCACGACTGTGATGGTTCAAGGGACAGTAAGACCTGATCAGAGTCAGTGGAAGGGGGGCTTTGTTACTACCACTCATAAAAAGGGCTGTGGCCCCTCAACGTACCGCATTGCTTAAGACATTTCCAGGGACTCATTTGTCTGTAAGACTGAATTGGCAAAGAACAATTCACCACAAGCATTGGGCCCCAAGCAAAAGTCTAAATCAAACAGTCAACTACTCATAGGCCTACGGGGTACACATTTGAGCACTCGGCTGCACATCTATCTCCCGATACTAGCAAGAAACATGAAAATATCAGCATTTTCTTATTTTGGCAATTCGGGCTACACACCACATGGCTAGAGCCCAAACAATCCATGAGGGGGGTCTAAATGGGCTGTAGTGATCATATACTGTTCTTAGGGAACATGAAAAACCCAGATGAGTGCTATTTTCATACAATTTTACTGAATTTCCGGATACTTTCTGCCATAGCGAGTACATATACCCCGTAGCGTATTCAAACATCTTAATTGTGGTGACACCAATTTGAACCAGCAAGATTGACCATTGAACCGGTTCAGAATTAAACGTTGCTTCGCCTGGCCTCCGTTGCATGGTCTCAGTTGTTGTCGTCTGTTGATCCCGCCATAATCATCGTTCTCATTTTGTCTCCACCCCTACCAATTGACCTCCCTCCTAGTTCTGAATGTTTTGAGAAGACTAAATCAAATTAAAGAATACTGTTCTTTGAATTGCTATGGTTGCGGCCAAAACTTCATGACCAGTCCCAATTTTGCTCAAAATCCTTCGGGATTCGAGATTTAGCAGGAACTAGGGTATGGTTTATAGGTGAAATTTTTATTTCAGAGGAATCGGAGGTACTCCTAACTTAGGGTTACAAAACGCGAAATTTGAACAGCGAAAAACCAAAATTGTGTGTACTAAACTCGCGAGTTTGAGGCAGGTAATCAAGTCTTTCTCTGCCATTCTGCCTCTGCAACCCCGGACTCCTTCTTCCGGACCCACAGTGAAAGTGAAATATCCTGACCAAGAAATCGGCAATGGCCAGGCGACATTGATGCTGCTGCACAGCCACCGGTCCGAGTGATCCGCAATCAAAAGCGCGAAATTGCCGTGCAAAACACGGAAAACCGATTTTTCGAAGTTTTGCTCCAGTACGTTTGTAGATTACCTTCTTGCAATGCTATTTACACAATCCCAGGATGTCTCAATGGAAACTGACGTGACAGTATCAATTACCAAATTGGGACTGCGACTTGTCACGAAGTTCGGTCCGCAACCATACTGAATCTTGTGGTTTAAACCAATATTTAACAAACTCTAGCGACAAAAACATAATCAAGTCTGTTCAACCTGTCCAACTGCACTACCAATTCCATAGGCTTTAAAGGATGTCGGGAACTAGAGAATCTGGTAAGGCTTGAGCATAGTTGAGATGGTAAAGCAAATTACCCTATCCATTGTTGTGGTGATCCACAAAGGTGGCTTTGTGTAATCCACCCTGCCCCGCGCAGCCTGACAATGGATGCTCGCTAAGGGCAGAATATTTGGAGGAAAATTAGCATCGCCTGACTCAGCATATTCATCTAAGAGCCACGTCTCGACACCTAACTCAGGGCTGGCAAAAGCAGTCATAGTGTCAGAGGAGATCGATTTCAAAGGCAAGAAAGATAAACTGACAATTTATTCCACAGGTTTCTATTCGCCAGAAGCGGTGTAACAGGCGATGGTTTCAACCACGAAACACGAGCAAGCACTGTACTTTCAGCGCCAGGAATACTGTTTTGCTGATGCCGAAAGACAACTTGAACCTCTGCGACATATGGCTCAGGCATATTATCCTTCGGTCCGTGCCAGCGTATCTGAATCAAAGAGGAGGCTGCAGACTTGTTTTGTATGGAAACCCGGAGCACCACGCTGATGGTGATGTGATCCCATCACGCGTTGTGTGATCTCCGGCCTCGGACACCGAATACCGCTCAGCCACGACCATTTATGGCAAGTAGCTCAAGTATTTGATGTAGCAAGAAAGTATTCAGTACGAATTGTAATGTTAGCTGGGCCTTGTATCCAAACAATGGAAAGTTTTCAAGAGCGTATGGCGGTTAAAGTGCACATTTAATCATTCCCCCCAAATATACGAATTTTTTTTTGCCAAACCCCCTATGAATGGGGTGCTTGGTATAACTCCCCCACAAAAGACACCTTCGAAGTCGCCAGAATTATTTGGGGGGGGGGAAATCCCAATTCCCCCCAAATACGAAGCTGAACTTTCCCCCCAAATAAACTTTCAATTTCCAACTTTCATTTTTTGACCCAACTGGCTCAATTTGAGAGTATTACCCTCGCTGAGCACCCTGCTTAGCCTCACTACTCTGTCCTTCATTGGCTCCACGCAAATTATAGGTTGTTTTGGCCATCAATAAAGCTCGGCGCACTCCGAGGCCGGCATTCTCCGGCATCTCTGTTGAACCTCAGTACAATAATTGCAACTTTCATCCTTCGAATGCCAATTGCACAGAGCACGACCGGGAGCATGACTCGGACTATTGAGCAGACAAGCAGAAAAGGACCGAAAGGTGCTCTATCCGAGATGCCGGAAGCCGACTTCGAGATGGGACTCTCTACTTTATCGGGTCGAACTTTTGAGTCTTACTTCTATATTCCAGGCTTGGGCAACGTGTCAATTGACAGATCTGGAGAATACACAAGATTTTTAGAGCTCACTGCTACCAGACAGCCAAATACTCGAACAAGACTGCCAGACTGGGTCATTGTCCAATCTCTTTGCCACGTTGTTTTTGATGAATGTCAGCCCAGCCTTGAAGCCTTCCGATGTAAATTAGTAATTGAAGCTTGATATAATAAAACTCTGTGTAGTACAGTGGTGGCAAATAGAAATTGCCATGGCTTTTTGGTAAAAATCTCGATGGATACTTCAACGAATGACCTCAAATAAGATGTAGAGATGGGTATGTGATACCTCTGTACCTCTTGCTCAAATGAGGATCAATTCCATTCAACAAAAGTGGAAACTAGGACTGTTTTTCAAGTACTTTCATCCTATTGTGACACTTTTTTGCTGAGGATACATTGAGTCTTTCCAGATATGGCAATAATAAGAAACTGTTCTGTTATTGATGCATTGTCAGGGCGTAATATATAACTGAGTGTTCTAAGCAGTACAGAGATATCATATATTTATCTCTACATTTTATTTCAGGTCATTCGGTGAAGTATACAGCAAGATTCTGGCCAAAAAGCCACGGCAATTTCTATTTGCCACCACTGTATACTCACGCGGAAGGATTTTACACAAGTTCAAAGTCATATGCTTATTTGGGGGAACTTTCAACTTTGTATTTGGGGGGAAGTTCAAAATTTCCCCCCAAATAAACTTGGCGACATCGGTCGTGTCTTTTTGGGGGCAATCACGGCAAAACCCCCGTTTATACGGGGGATCGGCAAAAAAGTCATATATATGGGGGGAATTAATAAAAGGGCATTTTAACCACCATAAGAGCGGAATTACGGCCCCCCATTAGTTCAAAAATAACGAAATTTATTCACCGTGACCAGTGTGACTTCTGTGTGACACTGCTCAACCTCGACGCAGAGCAGAGTAGAGATAGATGGCACGCAACTTCGGAGCATTAAACGAGACAATCAAGTGAGTATATGAAGGGGTGTCAGATCAGTGGATCGGACACAGTGAATCTGGACGAACGTAAAAGTCACGTTTTTATGCCGTTTGATTCAACTTCGTCAGCGAGAATTGTCATTCAGAAATGTTTTGAGGCCCACTGTATTCCTGTATAGCCCGCAATACCAGAGACACGGTTCACGAGGCAACCACCATGTCGATTCCTCGATCTTCACAAAACAAGACGGTTTGGCCAACAACACAACCCTTAACCTCCGCTGTGCATTGCGGATGCTTGGATTCATCTTACTTGGAATTACGGCGACCCCTGGACGAAAACGGGCGACTTTGGCGTATGTGTGCCGACCGGGTTTTCCTCGATTTTGGACCGCTGTGGACCGCTCGTAAACCCGCCTTTGGACTCCCCGCCCTCATCCCCGCCTTACTATATCTTTCTAGACGTCTATGGCCACCCCTGGGATCTATATGCGAAGGACTGGCTGTCTGGCATCACGGAGCTGGCGACGCTCACTCGGGAAACGGCCGTCTGAAACTTCGGGGATGGGGACCTTTCGTGTCCAATTGGCCGCTGGGTACCTTGGATTAGGCGCGCGACCTTCAAATTTCCTCTGGTCGTCGACGGACGATGCTTTGCTGGCACGATGGACGACATTCGGGAAGATCGGGTATCCCTCCGGCTCCTTCCGCATGGAGACCGGGAATATCGGACCGCGCTCCTCCATTCGACGTCGACTCGCTGGTGCCGATTTCGTTGTGGCGACCTCAAGTCGCGCGGATTCTGGATGTGTGCCGACTGGATCTGCGAGCACTGTGCCGATTGCACCATGGTTTCCTCGCCCCCCTCGCTTGAGCCGATATCGTTGTGCCGACCTCCAACTGGCGTTCTGGATGTGTGCCGACCGTATCAGCGCCGAATATGTGTCGATTTCGCGGTCCCCATTCCGACCATGTTCTAACGTGGTGTTGCGTCGGTAGCGGCGCCCCCTAAAGTCCATGGGCCTGCTTTGGCGGGAGGTGCGCATGCATCTGCAAAGGGAAAGACGTACGACAGCGTTGGAGGGCTGGTGGACACTGGGGATTTTTGCCTGGGGGAGGAGAACTTCCCCCGCACATCATGTTTTACATGGTGGTCAGGCCCTACGGGTTTTAACCAGAGGTCCCGCCATACAAGCGGCCGGCCAGTCCCTCCAATAGCCAGCGTCTTGTGCGATCGACCCCCTGGAATGATGTTGTGCTCGGTTGGCATCTTGTAGGATTCTGTAAGGATAACCACCCGTACAGTACTACATGTTTGTCTTCCGTAAACTCGCTGTTCAGACTGTGGACCGCGCGAGTATAATATACCCCCCCCCCCCCCCCCCCCCCCCCCCCCCCCCCCCCCCCCCCAGATGTATAGCGTGATATCAGCTAATAGGACTACATGGCTCTCAATGCAGGCTTTTCTAGAGCAAATTAACCTGTTTGCGCAAAAGCCATACGAGCCACCAGATGGCTTTGGGCGTGTGCGCAGCATATGGCTCCCAATTCTTGGACGTTTAAGCATCATACCTATATTGTATGCAACATATCCGCACAGTGTGTAGTAGCTGTCACGGGCTTCCCCAAATCACCAGAATCCACGGTTAATTTATGGCATCAACAACAGTTTCTCTGCTTGAGTGGTCTCTCCCTCACTGTCTGGGTATTGCCCGTCATGAAGGTCCGCAGTTCATCACCGGGCTTTATCTAGATAAGCACAGATGGTTTTGATGTAGTTGTGAACAGAATGCCCAAGATCAGCAGCCATTGGAGCCATCGGCTGCGCACACGCCAAAAGCCACCAGATGGCTCGTATGGCTTTTGCGCAACCTCTCTATTTGCTCTGAATGCTGCCAGTTGAAAATTGATGGGACTTCCGGATTTGGGAGGGGAGGGTGCCTTTACGTATGTTGATGACTGTGTCCGATCCACTGATCTGACACCCCTTGGAGGTGAGACTCAATCACCTTTATTTCAGCAGCCCCGGCTTGTAATTGCCGACAATCCGGGAAATGGCTTACTTCGGAAAACCTGTCTGTTATAGATTCAGCCGAACTTCAGGGAAGCCAGGATCGCGCCAGGATAATCCCAAGAGTGTCCCAAAAACGCAAATGAAGCTTTACTCAAAATATATCACGGAACTTTCTCAGAATTGGCTTCATAATCCACCTATTTCTGTCAAATGAACCTCTTCCCAACAAGAAGAGTTGAGTTGGGTGGATTAATGGAGCGATTTCATCTGTGTATAGGAATCATAGGTGCATATTATTCATATTCAACATACAGCATATTGCTCATAAGTACTTGATTTTAGCCATGTAGACAGAGTGAGTTCAATTTACAGCACGGGGAGTTTGAACCATTCGCAGTACTGGTTACAAACATGTTGGTCGGGGAATTGCTCGAACACGGCACCGACATTTCCATCTGCAAACAGATCCGCACCCTCCGCAATTTTTCTGGTAAAGATGTGAGCAAAAAGGAATGTCAAAGCAAAAAATTGGACAGACGGTGAGGTCATGATTTGTGGGTCGGTAAGTAAAATGTCGGATCCTGGGATATGAATTGAGTAAGTCACAAGCAAATGAACAATGAAGGCACTCACCCTGAAGATCAGAGAGAAAGACCATCTCTCCACTCTTCCAATACTGAATATGCTGGGTGAAGCACAGGAAGTCCGCAATCCACCGCCAGGCGTCGTCTATATCAAGAAGGGGAGCAGCACTTCCGTTGTGAACAAATTTGACGAATTCACTGTCAGAGTTAGTCTCGATATACTTCTCGAGAAGATATGTTTTTCGGATCGATGCTTTGCTGGAATTCTTCGCAGGAGTTTCATAGTATATTGCAACCCCAGCTTGAACGAAGCGTAGGTCCGGAATCGGAGGGCAGTCTGGATGATGGAGCGAGTCAAACGAATAGATGTATGAATATGAGAAGCCCATGATGGAAATCGCCCAGTATAGATTGTTTGCCTCCTTCAAGATGATTTTGTGCTCCTCCGGAGAAGAGTAGCGAGTGTAAGCCGTTTGACCTCCAGATTTTTTCGAAAGCTCGCGGAATGTACGTTTGACGACAACCAACTCGCTTTTGGTAGTCCCCAAGACCGCGTCGCGCAAATGGTGCAAGGTGATCCAACCACGGTGAGCATTTTTGAATGTTCCACATCCAATTGATAGGTTTGACTGAATGGCAAGGAATCCTTGAGATGCTTCATCTGGTGTACAAGTGAAGCGGGAGAGATGTTGAAGCTCTGGGTCCAAGAGCTCATGCAATGAAGGCGGCTCGATTGCATAGAATTCCACCCGCTCCGAACCCAGAGGAGCTTTGAAGATCAATGTAAGCGCACGATAGACAAATGAATTCAAAATTCAACGTATTGGCACTCGCAGTAACATCCAGTTGACCACCAACAGCTAGCACCTTTGCTAGGCGCGACCGATCGGGTGAAACATATGCTGGAGGGCCTCTCTTTCTAGATTGAGGAGGCGTTCGAGGCCGAGACTACAAATTTGCGTTAGAGATCATTGTAAAGTTAGGAAAGTAATGATTGGGTACCTCTTCATCTTCGGAACTGTCGCTCTCTCTATCAGTAATAGTAGGGTTATTTCCATTCTTTGATTGGTTAGCATGAGTGTGGCAAAGATTCAGTACCCGTACCTCGTTTCATACCACTTGCAATGGAGCAACTGACATCTCATTAGACACACAACAATTGGCTCGGCTCGATGAGATGCTGAACAATGACGAGCCTGAAGTTGTAGAAAATGATAGAAATGAAGGAGTTTTTGCTTGGTTCTCTGATGATGAACAGGAGCAGGACGCCACGGCAGATGACTTGTAATCTCTGTTCGACCTCTCTCTGCAATTCACAATGTCCAGTCCTACATTCATCAGACTATATGCTACAGTAATTCATGATTTATTGAAGTCTTGTTTCAAACTGACAGAATAGAAATTGTACTTGAGGGCTGTTCGAAGAATTTTGTGTACAGATAGTCAAACACTTAGATTTCTCGGCCAAACCTCGCGTTTTTGGCTGAGAACACCAAGAAACGTTTCTTTAGATTCAAACTCTGTGTGTATATATCAAAAAAAAAAAATCAGACTGCCACCAATGCAGAGAAACACGAAGAAGAGGAAATTGATACGGTCATGTGACCGTGTTTTACTTCACATTTCCCATCAAACTTCATTCAACGCCCATTGCTTCGCATCCCGATGGGTTTTAAGAGTGTCTGAGGTAAGAAATATTGCTTATTACTACAGTAGGAATGTACCTATACCAATAAGCAGGGCCATAGGATCCTCATGGCAAATCGGCGCTGGGTTTGTCTGCAAGTTGGACTCGTACAGCCACTCGGCTACCTATCTGCAAGTCCGATGACAGATTAAAAGTCGTAATCAATTTGCCGCAAAAGTAAGCATACCAAACGCATAACACAGTCAACAAAGTCGCGCCCAAGATCGTTGAGAGGGGTGTTCCGGGTCCATATAAGCCATAGCGATATGCCGCAGACGGAGATCACACAATGTGTGATGGGATCACATCACCATCAGCGTGGTGCTCCGGGTTTCCATAGTTTTGGGCATAAATCTTGGATACAACTCTCCGTCCATCGAGCAATGCATATTTGTATGTGTCTGCATGTGATAAAAGAGGTGTTGTACGAGGACCCCGTTGGTTTGTCCGGAGTAGATGCACTTTGGGAGAGTCTTGATTGTAATATTGCACAAGTTCTGTCAGCCATGTGCCATCCTCAATCTTCATAGCTTCTTTGGCCATATCCCCTGGTAATACCCTTTGCTGTGTGCTTTCTGAAATTCCGTCAGATATATTCTCTTTTTGTAGTGCAGAATGCTATACAGACCGTGTGCAATGGCGTCTTGAATGGTTCCTAGAGCTTGGCGATTTTCTCCAGTCTCAAGCAATAGCTTGACAAATTGGTGCTCAAGGCTGAGTGCCAGAGGGACATCAGAGCCAGATGTCTCGTTTAAAATTTGATGCAACTGGGAATATGTAAGGTCAAGGTTCATCTCTGATAGAGTATATCACTTACTTTGCCATCCAACTGGCTAATTCGATGAAATTCACGCATCATAGAAACTTCAAGCAAACCGCCGGTCTGGTTGTTACTGTTCAGGTTTGAGAACCTTGTTCAACCTCTCTGTCAAAAATGACCAGAAGCTGTATACAGGGCCAAAGTCTAAAATCTGGTCTGGAATATGCACTGCCCAGTGGTGATTGGGCTTCAATGCATCCCGCCCATACAACTAATAGACTTATAAAGAGTAGACCAAAACTCCCAAATGTCACAACACACCTTCGAAAAAGTTAACAGATACTCTGTCAGTAATTTTTTGCCTCTGTCAAGACCGTCCCTGGGAATTGAGCTGCCAACCAATATTTTCAGGGATGTTGCCCATCTCAGATAATTCTCGTCCTCATTTGGCTGCATACGCTGAACAGGTTCCTTGGGAGCTCTGGGGGCATTGCCCTGTTTTCCACCCTTTTCCCATGTCTCTTTACGGCCATTGTAAGCAGAGAGAAGTTGAGGGTACTTCTCGTATGACTTCTTGTAGTCCTCCTGTGCTGGGGCCAAGAATTTGTCCCAAAGAATAGGTATCTAGTATCGAGATGTGAGCAATTGTTAAAATCAAAGGCAAAGTTCACACCGCCAGTGCCCATGGTCCTGTAGTTGCAAACTTATACTCATCTGCTGTCAATGATCCTCCAGCAGGTTCTCCAACTCTTAATGGCAAACGTCCTGCCCATGATGGTGCTTCAAACATTGACTTTATCAACTCAAAGTTACCGAGAAATTTGAAAAATGACGAACAGTTGATAGAAGGTCATGCACAAGCTGAAGTTCTCGTTGCTCCTGTGAGGTATTGCCCCGGAAGCAGCCATTTTCAATCCATTGATTGTACCATTGAGTTTTGGCAATTCCTGCATGATAAGTGAGTTGAAACCTACAATTGATAGAAACTGCCTGATCGCACCAAGCAACAGATTATGCATTGGGTCAATGACCGTGTAACGGACAATATCAAAATATCGTAATCTTCATCTTACACCATGTTTGGTGAAGCAGGCGTCTTTTTTATCCTGTGTGGGTAGATCCCTATACTGTTCAGCTAGTCGTCTATGCTCTTCCCCTTTCCGAGGGGGAAATTCTAGACCAATGCATAATTCAACAATGAGCCCTCTGAGCCATATAGTCAGGACAATATAGATACATACTATTTCGCAATGCCTTGTCAGTGAAAAGTTCCGCCTGTGACACTTTGCACTTGGGGCATGGAGCAACATTGTGATTTTTGTCTGCAAAACCGCAAAGTTTACACATTGCGGGATGGTCTGCAATTATTGCAACTAGAGCAACTCGAACTCTGATGCCTGACAATAAAATTAGGACAACTATTAGAATCATAGATCGAAACAGAAAAGTATCACCGTTTGGATGCTCTGGAGTTACAACAACAATCCCCTCATTGTACAGCATTTCCAGATCATCTACAATATATGCAAGATAAATCCAATGCTGCTGGTTGAGACCCGCGTGGGTATGCATACCGACTCTCATGAATTTGGGTAAGCAGTTCAGGTTTGGGGAGACTAGTTTGAACAAGTTGATTACTAGTAGAAATTACTAGAAAATCAACTAATACTTCACGCTACTTTCACTATGTCCAACCCATAGTCCATTCCGGATTTCAGAATGTAGACTATGTTCATTTCAAGCTCTACATGTCTGGAATTACTCAAGGGCTGCTACGCTTGAACGGATAAAATCAGCTTGCTTTTTCCGCTCTTGCTCCACGAACTCCAATAGATTTGCATCTCGACGGACCAGACTCTCATACCCAAGCTCTTTGAGCATCGTATAGGCCTCAGATGCCCGCCTGTGATACATTGCAGCCTTTTGACAAGCATATGCAGCAGCCCCTGGGCGATCCAGAGGTTGCAACGGGGCCAATTCCTGCCAAACCGATTCCATTTCAAGAAGCTACGGCGGGTGCGCAACAGCTCAGCCAGTTTTTGCTCAATCTGTTCTTGCCAGCGTTGCATATCTGCCTCTGCACGGAACCATTGCACGCGATCACCTGGAGTTTCTTTGTAAGCTCCCGTGAACTTGGAAGGTTGAAACCGAAATACCTTCACTTGCCCAAGCATCCATCTCCTCGTTTGTCATTCTGGTGTACTTGCCTAGGTTCCAAATCCAACCGTCAGCAGCTTCAGGACCTTTTTTCTTTGTTTCATCCTCCGAAGTCTTTTCTCTGAGCTTTCTCTCTGAATCTCGATGATTAGGATATAGATATAAATGAAATGAAATTTCTTACGCGGCTTTCGTCGATTATTCATCTGAGTGCCGACGATTGTAGGTACTGTGTCGCATTTAATCAAGGTCAAATCAAGGTTAACAGAGAAGTCTAGTTGAGAGCTTACTGATCTCCTCCGATCCCTTTCCTTTCTCTCCAGAATCGGCATCCATCATAGTAGCATCTCCATCTACATCGTAGGAGCCTACAGCGCTCAGAGCAGCGGCTCGGAATAGCAAGCCATCGGTCCTTTTCGAATCTCCCACATGCCTTTTCTGTTGGACCGATTTCATGAACAGATCTTGCTCCGTGAGGGTTGGCAAAGAGCAGGAGCCATTTAGCATGACGATCTTCTGACGAACAACGGCGTAAAATTGGATATGGTGACCCTGCTTTTTGAGAGTGTCGCTGATATATTCCCCAGTGCGTGTATTCTGTTTCTGTTGACGATCATTTTTCTTTTTACGACCCCGCAATGCAGAGACAGCCTTGACAATATTCTGGAGTGCGCGAAGAATATCATATAGCTGTCCCTCCCTCCAGATTGCCTCTTCGGCCGCAAGTTCATCGAGTCCAAGCTTTTTTCTAGCAGCAGCATCGAAATCAGACGGAATATACAGACATTCGAGCTCAAGCGCTGGCGGCTTCGAGGCTTGAGCTGCAACTCTGTCTCCAACCTTTGGCATCAGCTGTGTTTGAACTTTTCGGAACTCTACAATTTGGGTGCGCAGTTTGGCGGTAAGTTTTTCAACCTCGGTTTTTCGCGATTGAAGTTCGTGTTCAGAAGTATCCTTGATCAGATTGGCTAGTTTCCGCCTGAGCAACTCGCGGTGAGTGATGTACAGTGGTGGCAAATAGAAATTGCCGTGGCTTTTTGACCAAAATCTTGCCGTATACTTCACCGAGTGACCCGAAATAAGATGTAGAGATAGATATATGATACCTCTGTACTGCTTAGAACACTCAGCCATATATTATGCCCTGACAATGCATCAATAACAGGACAGTTTCTGATTATTGCCATATCTGGAAAGACTCAATGTATCCTCAGCAAAAAAGTGTCATAATAGGATGAAAGTACTTGAAAAACATTCCTAGTTTCGACTTTGATTGAATGGAATTGATCCTCATTTGAGCTCACAACAGCCGCTCAGAGTTGGCTATTTTCACACAAAATAGCTGAAAATGCAGAGAAAATAGCTAAAATGACCAACTTCGAGTGGCCGTTGTGAGCTCAAATGAGGGTCAATTCCATTCAATCAAAGTCGAAACTAGGAATGTTTTTCAAGTACTTTCATCCTATTATGACACTTTTTTGCTGAGGATACATTGAGTCTTTCCAGATATGGCAATAATCAGAAACTGTCCTGTTATTGATGCATTGTCAGGGCATAATATATGGCTGAGTGTTCTAAGCAGTACAGAGGTATCATATATCTATCTCTACATCTTATTTCGGGTCACTCGGTGAAGTATACGGCAAGATTTTGGTCAAAAAGCCACGGCAATTTCTATTTGCCACCACTGTATGCTTCTCAAAACAAGTGCTTACTGATTTTCTTGGATTTTTATTGCGGAGTCCAAAAAGCGGGCAATCCTGCTTTTCGGAACCATACTGGATTTGAAATTAACCTGTTTGCGCAAAAGCCATACGAGCCACCAGATGGCTTTGGGCGTGTGCGCAGCATATGGCTCCTAATACGTGGACGTTTAAGCATCATACCTATATTGTATGCAACATATCCGCACAGTGTGTAGTAGCTGTCATGGGCTTCCTCAAATCACCAGAATCCACGGTTAATTTATGGCATCAACAACAGTTTCTCTGCTTGAGTGGTCTCTCCCTCACTGTCTGGGTATTGCCCGTCATGAAGGTCCGCAGTTCATCACCGGGCTTTATCTAGATAAGCACAGATGGTTTTGATGTAGTTGTAAACAGAATGCCCAAGATCAGCAGCCATTGGAGCCATCGGCTGCGCACACGCCAAAAGCCACCAGATGGCTCGTATGGCTTTTGCGCAACCTCTCTATTGTCTTGGTCATTAAGCATTTTCTCATAGATAGCTTTCTGAGAGGGCACTGCGGAGATTTTTGCTGAGAAGAAGCAAGACCGAAATTCAAATGCAACATTACCTTTGGTTGTATCATGCTTGTATACGCTAACCGCTTCTTTTCCGACTTTTGACGGAGTACGTGATAGACCTTGCCACTGCGGAACATTTTCGCTATACGAGATACTCAACGCAATGAAATGGTTCCGCTTTTCGGTGTATTTTTTCTTGGCATCCTGAATGTCTTCAGCAAGATCAAAGGCTAGAAAAAGTTGTTAGCTAAATCGCAGTGAAAGGCTGGAAATGAAAACAGCGTACCAATTTTTGCGGTCTTTTTGTGATTCCAATCTCCGTGATGAGCAATCAATGTGTCTTGCCGGTGACCTAGATTCATTTGGCGAGTATGCGGTCCAAGCTGATTTGACTCAGGCCAGTAATGCTCGGCCGTTTCTCCGTGAAAGTGGGCTACACACTCCATGAAGGCAGTCCCAAATAAGTATGTACATGAATCTTGATGCCCCTGCACATGTAGTGCAGGCACTCCCCAACGTATCTTCTTCACAGTGTCTGCGAGATCCGGAAATTGCTGTTCCGAAGCGGGAAGGGAGGTTAATTATGTATTCGCATGCTATGTCGTAAGTAGCAGCTTCGTCGACATCTTTGACTTCAATTTGTAACTTGAATTCAAACTTGTCATTCGGTCGGTGATTTCGCAACGCCATAGCAAACGCATAGTCCGCATTCGCAAACCTAAAAATCACCGCATCACCTTCAGATTCAATCCGCTAAATCATAAAAATACCTTACCGCTCGGCATGAGGTAGATCGACTGAAGATAGAATGAACACATGGCTGCATTGACAGTTCACGGTGCCCGTTATTGCCATATTCTTAAATTTTTTCTTATCTTGCTTGTTCACGACCTTGAGATAGTTACAAGTTGATTTCTGTTTGATGTCAATTTATGCATCCATGAAGAGATTGAAGTATTACCTCTGCCGTCGCCGGGACTTTCTTCAAGTACTCCTGGTATTCGGAATCCAATGGGAAGTACCCCTTTCCATTGCACAGTGATACGTCATCCGGATCGTTATTTTTGCTGAATTGGTTACACTGGTGATTTCCGTCCAGTGTCCGTTGGCTTTGATTGAGATGTCTGAGAATATAAAATCAGAATTGTGACAAAATGAACTTGTGGATCCTACTACCTGAGATGTGAGGGAGTTTTTGGGCAGTTGAGATCTGAATTGAAGCCGGGTTCCGGGCATGCCGGACACCAGACAAGGAGATTGCCGGCCGGCCGATGTGATAAGATTCTGTCAATTCCATGAAGCTGACCGGATCGTTTGACCAGAGTAAGGTAGTTGAACACTCTGACTACACGAAGAAAAGCGGCATAAGGATTCTGGGAATATTACGAATAAGTCAACAAATTCAATCTATAACAAAATTCTTACCGGAATGTCTGCCGTGAAAGAGTTGTCTGTCAACCTCCGTATTGCGCCCAGATAATCGTAAGCCGCTTTCTTTGACTCAAAGTTATGCAGCTGGAAGTCTTTGAGCATGTTGATTGTAAAGGCTGTATGCGGGTCTTTGGCTGTGGCAGGAAATAGACCAGCCCTCATCAATTGGCGAACTTTATTGGGGGGTTGTTCATGGCAGCTACAAAAGGCGACTTTTGTGGTATGAACCCCATTAACATCCACAATGGTGAAGGTGCGAGTGGGAGTAGGAGAATCACACTTCCCTCCTTGGTGGCCAAGTTGGATTGTGTGATCCAGGGTCGAAATGTCATGTCGGATGAAGAAGCCGGCATTTTGATCCCATACCTCAGCCCAGTGTGTTGGATTGTTGATGTGAGTGCGAACGAAACAGTCGGTGCAGACAGCCGAATATTCCAGGCAGTCAAAGCATTTAGTAGTTCGTTTCTTTCCCGATCCACATTCGCACGACGTATTTGTAGCTGGGTCTGCCTCTCGCTCAAGAAGGAGCCATCCTAGCTCCTCAAAATGATCTTCGAAGTCATCCAGTAGTTGCCCGTTCTGCAGAGGTATCAGAGAAATTCGGGGTCAACCGGATTGATCGGGGAAGAGTTGACTGCAAGAGTCCGGTGAGTCAATGGGAGATAGAAAGAGAATAACTTGTTACTTACCTGTGCTATTCGCTCCTTTAGGTGTAAGATTGGATGAGGACGCAATAGTGTTTGATACTGCAAGGGCTGTCAGTAGCTGAGACAGTAACAGGTAATGAAAATAGTACCGGGATTATAATCGATGGGGGAGATATGAGGGCGAGAGAGGGGAGGGTAAGAAGCTGTCTGAGACTAGAAAAAAAACATCAGTAACTGTTGCGAACAGAGATGCAATTGAACACACTGTCTCCCCTCCATCAGAATTAAGAGGCGTGCCAAACCGAGTTTTGTGAATGCGAGTGTGGGGATGGGAACGAGGTTGGGAAGAACCAGCGATAGAAGAGACGGGTTTTTGAAACCGAGTTCTGCGTCCCAAGGGGGGTGGGAGAAGACCGAGAGCGGATGCGGACCGAGTTGGGGTAGGATGCAGGTTTTCTAGGGGTTGGGGCAACCTCAGCTCGAGCGCGGAGAAGATTCTTCACTTCGGGGTGCTGCAGAAGATCGTGTCAGGCCGGAGTAATGGCTTGGTAAGGCTCCGTGCAATCTACATGCACAGTTTCGTCGCACTGGATCACCGGTGAATCAATGTAGGGACAGGAGTAAACGGAAAAGAGTAGACATACATAGTGAAACCAGCCCGCAAAGTGGTCTAATCCCCGTTGTCCAACATTTTGTCGAGCGCCAGCAAGAGCATGGCCAAGGTGATCGCGAGAGAGAACTGCATTGTAAGGGAGAGGATTGAGAAAAGAGAGTAATTGGCGGAGGGCCTGATTGATGTCGCGACGTCTTTGGACTTTTCCTCCAGTGAATCCAAGGGTGTCAGAGAAAGGAAACTTGAAGCGCATTGAAGGAAGGAAAGCAAGGAAAGAGGGTATGTGGGCTCATTCGTCAATAAATTGTGAGGTATTTAATGAAGGATCGCATGCCGAAACTCAGCTTGACCGCGTAGGTACTGCTCAGGGTGACCAGTGGTTCCGACTAGGGATAAACTTTAAATAGGGTTAGAAGTCTAGATTTTGACGACATTGAGCAGGGTCGGGTCATTGGAAGCAAGGAGAAGAATGGAACGAACGCCGTTGCACCACCCAATTTCCTATTTTGCAGTCAAGTCTAAAACCTTGTTTCACGTCGGCGGTGCCCGAACCAATGGTGAATGTCAAGCAATGAAAGGCCGAATGATTCAGACGTGGGATATTGCCCGGGATTTTCGCGCATGGCTTCGGGCATCACTTTGCTGGCTAGTGTGAGAAGCGGGGACTTTGAAATGTATGGAAACCCGGAGCACCACGCTGATGGTGATGTGATCGCATCACACATTGTGTGATCTCCGTCTGCGGCATATCATTATGGCTTATATGGACCCGGAACACCCCCCTCAACCATCTTCGGCGCAACTTTGTTGACTGGGTTATGCGTTTGGTTTGCTTATTTTTACGGCAAATGTTTGACTTTTAATCTGTCATCGGACCTGCAGATAGGTAGCCGAGTGGCTGTACGAGGTCACCTTGCCACACAAACCCAGCGCCGATTTGCCATGAGGATCCCATGGCCCCGCTTATTGATATAGGTATATTCCTACTGTAGTAATAAACAATATTTGTTACCTCGAACGCTCTTGAAACGTTAACGCATCGGGATGCGAAGCAATGGGCTTTGATCGGAAATGTGAAGTAAAACACGATCACATGACCGTATCAATTTCCTCTTCT